>CM073124.1:2849259-3449259 GCA_037039145.1 Fundulus diaphanus | reverse complement strand
GAAAGACGACACGTTACATTTAACTAGTCAAGAACCTCATCATCAGTGAATTTCAGAACCCAGCTGAAAATATGGCAAAAATAATATATATTAAAGACAAATTTCAGTTGCATTAATTTTTATACTTTTTTAGAAGTTTAATATTATTCATCTAACCATACGTTACCTCAATGCCTTCAAGCCCCCTGTCCACTTTACTTTTTATTATGATGGTTTTTACCCCCATGGTAACCAATCATGTTTTTCTTAGATAAACGATCAGTCAACTCTGATCAATGTAATGGAAAATAAACATTGAATAAGTTTAATTGAATGATAACAGGAATTTGAAGTTTCTACATCTAGATTTAACTTGGTATTCCTCCCTATGGACTGCTGACCTGTCTAGGTTGTAGCCCGACTCTCGCCCAATGACTGCTGGGGATGCAACGCTCCACGGACGGGCGGGGATGGACGATGGGCGGATAGTAAAGGAGTACTATCTTCCAGCCTTAAAAGAAAAAATAATGCATGGACTAAATCTTGCTTGCATCACCCTAGGACAGAATATCTCTAATGTTGGCAAAACTGTGGAGGCGAGAGAAGGAAGTCCTAGGACCATTTTTAATATGTGATATTATTTTTCCTGGTCAAAGGTGACACTAAAGGTTGTTTTAAGCTATATTCACAGAAATTAAAACACTTGCTAAGTTGGAAGCGTGAGCCTCTGAACGTCTGTCTGGCTTTACAGTGACAACTACAGACGGATTGGCAATAGAAATTATAAATGGCGGATGTTATAAAGTCTCATCACCCCTTACGGGTAAATGTAGTGATTTTACTGTTGAAAAGAAGCTGATTCAAAGGTAAAATGATCTCATTCAAGTCGTGCATCTGCAGGTTTCCTGTGTGGCAGCATGGTCCCTGAGAAAGATGGCGTGACTGCGGCCGTGGTCGTGGCAGAAATGGCGGCGTACCTGCAGACCAAGAGGTTGAGTCTGAACCAGCAGCTGCACAACATCTACAGGACGTAAGATGCTGCAGGATGGGGATGGGGGGATGGGGGGGTTAAAAAGAGGAAGTAATTGGATGTCTTCATTAGAATCTTGACTGACTTTCAGGAAATCTTTTAGTCGGGAAAGGTTCTGTCTCCTGTGATGGATCCAGGCTGGGGGAAGCTTCATATTTCCCCCGTTCATTGTGGAGCTGTACACCAACCTCACCACCAGAGGGCGATACACAGCAGCGGTTATGAATCAGACTCCACTGAGAACAGCAGCAGGAGCATTAAAAACTAGAACTATATAACGTTTCACTGCACTGACAAAATTAGCTGACATATGCTTAAAAAAACAATTTTACTAAATAGTCCTCAGGAACTCATACTAACAGGATTTAAAATGATGAGTAACGTCCGTATTTGACATGCAGGAAGCTTCGTACTGGAGGGAATCTGCTGATTCTAGTTTCCTAGAAGAGATCAATTTATGGGGTTTTAAACTGGATTATGCAAAGTTTGAGGAAGTGTTTGTGTATTTTAGTCATTTTTTTTCTATAGCTCTGCAGCAGGTTGTTCTGTTTGATCGCTGGTTGTTGACTGCAGTCATTGATGCTTCATCAGTACGGTGCTGTTCCTCCACTCTGGCTCTGCAGACGGGGTTCAGTCCACAGTCTGAGTGTTTTTTATACTGTTATTTTGACTATCTAGTTGATTTAGCCACTTTTTGTCTGCAGGTACGGTTACCATGTGTCCAAGACCTCCTACGTCACCTGTAACGACCCCCCCACCATCCAGAGGATCTTCAGCCGGATCAGGAACTTCGACGGAGACGACTCGTATCCGAAGGCGTGCGGCGGCGTGCGGATCGTCCACGTCAGGGACGTTACCACGGGATACGACAGCAGCCGGCCCGACCTCAGATCAGTGAGACAGAATCAAACTCTTTTCCTCTGCAGGTTGTAGATTCAGCTCAGTTCAAACACGTGACGTACTGTAACGTCTCAGTAGTCCAACAGGTACTGGAGTGAGTGGGTCCTGTTTGGACCTCTTACACCCAGCCCCTCCTCACTGATCCCTCAATCCTACTTTCTAAAAACAATATGGCCGCCATAGGTTGTGGTTTGCACAGGTCCACCTGAATGAAGCACCAGAGTTCTGGAACAAATGCAGCATATTTGCAAAATAACACCTCA
Organism: Fundulus diaphanus; assembly: GCA_037039145.1. Lineage (NCBI taxonomy): Eukaryota > Metazoa > Chordata > Actinopteri > Cyprinodontiformes > Fundulidae > Fundulus > Fundulus diaphanus. Next base: position 3,447,087 of record CM073124.1, on the reverse strand, counting down.
TCAACTATTAAAGGGTAACTAGCCTCCAAATTAACTATTTTTTGCCAGTAAACTGTTAACATGGTTGTCTTATAGTACTGTCTACATATTTTGGTCGTTGTTTTGACAAATTAGTGCATTTTCTGTATAAAATAGTCAGTGTGGCGCCCTCCTAGGGTTAAACGGTGGTCTCGCATTGAATTTAGAATCCGTATTGCTATTGGGTCAAAGGTTTTTGTGACGAAATTTAAAGAAACTGATGTCAGTAGCTCTGCTGCTGTGGGAATATGGCAAGTTGTTTTAACATTTAATCAGTAAGTTTAACTATCCGGATTTACCATTATAGATATATATATATATATATAGAACTTCATTTTAACTAGTCGTAATGTCAAGGTGACTAGTATGAATTTTGATTTAAGATATAGCTAATATTCTGACTTGTCAAAACTAAATTACAAATATCTACAATGACAGATATGACAATCTGTACATGAAAATTATATAAATTCAATTCAATTTTATTTATATAGCGCCAATTCAAGTCAAATTCAATCAAATTATACAGATTGGTCAAAAATTTCCTAAATAAGGGAACCATTTGATTGCAACAAATTAACAGTTAAAGATAATAAAATTAGACAAGTTAAAAATAGTCAACCTCTCAGGATGGTCAAAATGCTTCTGCAGATAAATGTGCTTTAAGGAGTTTGTTAAACTCAGGGAAGAGGCCTGTTTGGCACAAGTTCAGATTATTCCATAACTTTGGGATAGCTATAGCTACAGTGCGGCACATTGACGCTGCCTGAATAGGACACCCAGGACACATGAAACCTTTACAACATTGTTTAATAAAGGAAGTTAATAGTTCTTAAAAATGGGGAAAATTCTGACAGTTTGCAAGGAGAAGTTGTACAAAAAAATGGTTCAGCAACATAACGGCTACACAATTTTTCTGTTTTGTTTTTGTGACGTTATTAGAAAACATCACAGTTGACTATAAAGGCATAATCTGGATAATCAGATTTATACCCAGGACAACTAAAATACCCCTGATCATTATTAATCTACGCGCTGGTTTATCAACAATGACATCATTTCCCACCATGACCGGGATTCACCAAGCCTCCCTGTGGGTCCGACATGTTCCCCTCTGCTGCGTCATGACGCCACATAATGATGCAGAAATATAATTTTTTTCCATTGTTGCGGGAGGGATAAACATAGTGGATGAAAACAGACTGAAAAGTGCTCTTTCTAAAGAGGGAAGAGGAGGAATGAGGGGTCTGGGCTGAAGCACCTAAAACCTTAGAAATGCGCACCGACGTCACCGTGTGACTAAATGAGTTTGTGTTCCTGAAATCATGTGCAAGTTATTTTTGTACGACACTTTGGATAAACTTTTCTTTTTTTTAAATGTACTTCATTAATACATTGTATTAGGATCTGAATTGGTAGGACCAGAGCTGATAGCTGCTGCCTTGCAGCAAGAGTGTCCCTGATTCAAATCCCGGCTGGGGTCGTTCTGCATGGAGTCTGCGTGCTTCCTCCCAGAGTCCAACACATCCCTATCGGGTTAACTGGTCTCTAAATTGGCCTTAATTATAAGTGTGCAGGTGTGCAGAGCCATCTCAGCTCAGATCCGACCTGGTTCTGATTGACGGTGCGGGAACAGAAAGGCGTTCCTGTAACTCCTGATGTTTCCTCCACAGACGCTTCCTGTGTCCAGGAGCAGCCAGATGATCACCTTCACTCTGCAGAACGGCGTCGTGGCCACGCTGCGCACGAGCGGTACCGAACCAAAGATCAAGTATTACACCGAGTTCTGCGCCGCACCGGGAGAAAGGTCAGATGATGAGGTATATGACATCACAGGTGTGGGCGGGACTTTGTGACATCACTGTTCTCTCTCTCTGTCCCGCAGCGACGTGTCCCAGCTGGAGGAGGAGCTCCGGAAGGTAACGGTCGCTTTGCTGGACGAGTTCCTAGAACCTGACAAGAACCACCTGATCCGCCGCGCCATCTAGCTCCGCCTCCTACTTCCTGTGGTGACGTCACCTCCTGTTCGAGTTGCAGCCGCTTCACTGAACTGAACTCCTCCATTCGAAGATGTTCACCTGAGGGTTTCCTGTCCTCTGATTGGCCAACGGTCACCTGTCAGGGTGCAGGAACAGTCGGTTCAGATATGGAGGTTTATTGAGGCATTAAAAAAACTCAGATGTTTCTTTATGTAAATTATTGGTTTTTGTTTTATTTATTTTTTTTAAAAAGAAATGTAAAAACAATCAGTTTCAGAGGAAAACTAAACCAAATAATTATCTGAGTTTAATCGCAGTTCATTTAAGAAATGTGATTTGGTTCAAATGTTTTCTGTGAATTTTCCCCGCTTCAAGACGTCGCCTCAGACTTCAGATGCTTCTTGAGCTTCAGGCTGATCTGCAAACCAAACACTGAGGGGAAAAAACCTTCACAGCTGCTGAATGTTTATGTGACAAACATTTCATTTTCAGTGACACTTGATCTTAACCACACAAAAAAACGGATTTAATATTGGAAATGGACAAGTTTGTGCCTAAAAAACTTATTTCTGTTAAAAACTTTCTGCCAACTTGTCAGAAATCATTTCAGTTTTCAAAAATCGGCTGAAATGTTTTCACTAGATTCACTCTTTCTCAACAATGTGTCGGATCTCGTTGGTTGACTCTCACACCAGTGCATTCTGGGACTCGTAGTGCACTCCTGACCACTTCAGAGCTTTATAGAACCTGCGTTTCGCTGCTGAAATATTTCTGATAGTAAAATGAAAACCTGATTATTTTCCACCAACTCTGGGCATATTTAAGTTTTTCCAGATAATAAATTGTTTTTAAACCGTCTGAATCTACAGGTTTAAACTGCTCTTGTTTGAATTTAGAAGCTGAACTTCCAGTAAAAACAGCAGAATGCTCCTTTATCAGTGTTCCCAACTTTAACTAGATGTGGACAGGTTATGTATTTTTCTACTGGCAGAGATGCAGATATATTTATGAGGAGCGGGGCTTCCTGCTGTTGAAGACTTTTATTTTGGTAAAGACTGAGCTTCCTGTCGCAGCTTCACTCCTTTTGTTTCAATGTAAGCTAAAGTTCTGATGTTTCTCTGAGCTACAATAAAATATAAAACTCCAGCAGCGTGTGGCCTGTTATTACAGCAGGGAGTCCTCTGCTTGTCCCCATCAAGGCTCGGGTCTGCTGTCTGATTTGTTGTCCCTCTGGCGAGCCGTGAAGAGGGGAGAAGAGCGTTGGGCCTGAACTGATTAACCACAGTTCCCAGGTCATTAGGCTGAAAAGTGATGCTTTATAGAAGAGTAGCTCCAGAAACAGAGTTCTTTACTTGAAACCACTGACCCAGTTCAGATGACATGGCACCCGAACCATCCCCGACTTTGGACACCTCACTCTGGACTTCACGCAACATGAACTCTGGGCCAATCTTCTAGACTCTGGGACTTTGATTTCCAAATGAAATGAAATCTTTGCTTTCATCTTGAAAGAGGACTTTGAACCACTGAGCTGATTTCTTGTCAAAATTTAAAAGTTATTTTATTTTACAATTGAACTAAAATTTTAAAGCTTTACAGAAATGTACTTCCAGATTGACTCCGTTTCTTTTACGTCCTCATATTTATTGTAGATTTAGGTCTTGCCAGGTCAGTATTTATATAAATTCACAAAATGCTTCGTCAAGGCATTTTATGACAGAAAGATACAATTTAACACAGAAATATGTAGTCGCGTCAATCAAAATCCCTTGATTTTAATTGCGTGCATGTTTGTTATATAGCAATGGAGTCAAGCTCAGTTTCTTCTGCCGAGAGCAAACCCAGTGGATTGCATCAGGTCACCTTAACGTTGCAGCAATCCCTCATAGTGAGCAACCCTGTGGTGACAGTGGGAAGCAAAACTCCTTTTGAAAACGGACCCAGAACCCTAAATAACTGCTGCTGTAACATTAAAAAGTACTTTTGGGAAAGTTATTTTCTGAGTGAATCAATAATTAAACTTAATTAAACATCAGATCAAGCAGAAGTAATAGAGTATTTTTATTGAATTCATTTATAACTCAGCTGCACAATTTTCCTTAAACAATGAGATATCCCTATTTTCCATCATATGTTCTGTTGATCAATGTTCTTTTTTTTACAGTGAATATATTCTTACTGACTAGTTAATATGCACAGGTGTATCGAGGAGACATAAACACTCCAGATCTAAACACTCATGTTTAAACAACAGAACCATGACCACAGGAAACACGTTGCGTCTTTTTTCCTACTGGGTTTTAAAGTTTAATCAAATGCGGGCTCAACTTTATTTTGAGAACGCCCTCTGCGGTTTTTCTGTGGTGAACCAGAGGCGGATACGGATCCTGATGTGATGCAGGTTCATGCCGTAGATGATGGGGTTGACGATGGGCGGCACCACGAGGAACTCTGCAGACAGCGCGTTCTGCAGCGCCGCCATGGAGCTGCCTCCATAACGAGAATAGAACGAGTCAAACAGCACCGAGAAGGAGAAGACAAGCAGCGAGGCGAGGTGAGGAGAACATGTCTGAACAAACTTCCTGCGGTCGGTCCGAGAGCGGGCAGCACTTCGAACCAGGTGCATGTATGAGACCAGGATGATTATCATCTGCAACGTGTGCAGGATAATGATCACAATGCCATAGAAGTTGTTGGCAGTGGTGTCGGAGCAGGACAGCTTGACCACCTCCCAATTGCTGCAGAAGATCCTGGCCATGCGGTGGCTGCAGAACGACAGCCTAACGATCAGGACAGTGCCTATAGCTGTTTCTAACAGAGTCAGACACCAGGTGAGAAGCAACAGCAGCGCCACCTTCTGGCCCGTCATCAGAGCCCAGTAATGCAGGGGCTGGCAGATGGCCAGGTAACGGTCGTACGCCATGACAGTCAGACTGGTCATCTGGCAGAGGATGTAAACATGAGTGAAAAACACCTGCGTCAAGCAGCCGGTGTACGTGATGAGGTGAGCGCCGGCCAGAAGGTCTAGGAGCAGCTTCATGTAGAAGCTGGATGCTCCACAGAGCCCAGTGAAGCACAGGTTGCACATGAAGATGTACATTGGCTGGTGAAGGGCTTTATCCAGACACACGGTGAGGATGAGGGTCAGGTTCACCAAGATGGTGACCAGGTAGGACATCAGGGCGAAGGCAAAGTAGATCTGACGGTTCGTCACTGAGTCGTTCAGACCCTGGAGCACAGTGGCGTGCACAGACATTTTGGGGGGCAGGTGCTCAGGAGGGGGGGGAGGGCACTTTTTAGCGCATGTGGAACACTTAATTATAAAAAAAAAAATAATAAAATACACACGCATGTTGAATGAAATTTGACTTTTATTTGTAACATTCTCTAAATGTGAGTTTTCAATGGAAAAAAGTCACACCACCAACAGAACAGACTAAAGCGTACTACTTTAAAGCAGCATCCTCCTTGGTGCCATGTCTTTAAAGATGTTGATGACCTCGCTGTGGTTTACCTCAATGTCTTTTTCAATGGCAAGCAGAAGAAGGTCAGAGAGCCTTTCTTCTCCACACAGGCTTCTTAGTTTAGTTTTGATGATTTTCAGCTTGGAAAATGATCTTTCAACTGAAGCTGTCATCACTGGTAATGTTGCATATATTTGGATCATTTTGACAAAGGCAGGAAAGATCAGCTGGCCATTGTTTTCCCTCAGTATTGAACATATTTCTTATAGGTTCTTTGAAGTAAAGCTGGAGTGGAAGACCTTTAGTTCTGTCTTAAGCTGCTCCTCATCTTCTCCATAGAAGATGCAGGTGACCGCGCGAGTTCACGTGACAAAGGAAGAGAGATAGGCTGGTCGGGTGTGCGCAAGGAGGTGGCTCATTTCGGGGCATTGTTTCAGTGGTTTTTAATGGCTCAGGTTTTCAAAAGATCATTTCAAAACCGACCTCAGTAAGATCTTAATAATATTCAGGGCAGTCAAACTTTTTTTTACAGTGGCAGGCTACACACTACCAGGTAGGAGGGTGCACTTTATATATATATATATATATATATATATATATATATATATATATATATATATATACTTCAGACTGAACAGTGGCTCTGTGACTACTGTAACAAACAAATAGCAATAGTGTAGTCGGTCTTGCCAAATTAGGCAGGTTTCCAACCAATAAGGCTTTTGAACACATTGAGCTGGAAAAAAAAATAGCTTATGGGCAGATTGTAAAAAATTTCGTAAGCTTTTCATAACATTTGTTGGGCTTTTAGAAAGAATGACTAACAAAATATATCAAAATAGTCATTATTTATTTTTTAAATATGTTGAATCTGTCGATCTGACATCGTCAATGAAAATTAGTTATAATGAATAATATTGATTGTTATAATAAAACAAGAGAAGAATAATGGTTAATCAAGTGTTTGGTCAGTGTAAACGCCCAAGAGGGGTTGAGTTCTACTTATCAACTTAAAAATATTTCATAACTGCGTGTAAGAGAAATGTTTAATTGAGCTATACTGAGAGAAATTAAGTTCATATTAAAGGTAGATTTACAACTCATGTTGGGAAGCTATTTATAATTTATTTTTTCTGGGTGAAATATCCTGATTGTTAAAGAGATCTTGTGTGTTATTTGGTTGTCTGATTGTACATTTTGTTTGGGGCCCATATGCGCAGTTTTTTTTTTCTTTGCTTCAGCTCAGTTGTGTGCTAACAGCATGTTCTTATGTGTTTAATAGTTCTTTGCTTTTAACATGAGAGAGTTTGAGATTTGGCCTTGTTTTTTCTTTTAAGTTGGGCAGGTTTTTTGCTGGTTTGGGTTACTGGAAACTAACAGACTGACTTAGGGTAACCTGTAGTGCTGTGTCTTAACTCAAAAGTCCAGCATAAGCTACACGCTAATAAACATGAGCGCTGGTGTAAGGCTGAACACTGACTGAAGTAACAATTCTGACTAGAACAGGTTCTGTAATTACAGCAGCTATGAGAACAAGGATCAGAACAAAGCAGAGTTCCCTTCTACCTGCAAGTAACTCAAATCTCTTCAGTTTGGCAGTTTTAGTGCTTGGTTCTGCTCCTTGTGCTGCTAGCTGTCCCCTAGCTAACCCTGCTAGCTGTCCTAGCTCACCCTGCTAGCTGTCCCCTAGCTAACCCTGCTAGCTGTCCCCTAGCTAACCCTGCTAGCTGTCCTAGCTCACCCTGCTAGCTGTCCCCTAGCTAACCCTCCTAGCGTGAATGTTTACTCCAGTTTAGACATCAGCGCTGACATTTCAAACATAAATTAATAGCGCTCCTTCCAGCTCGCTCTCTGCTTTGTTGTCACTTCTTTTAATTGTTTGGTAATCAGACCAAATTTCCATCCCGCTCTACCGACACCAACGGTGACAACAGCCGAACTGCAGCGGAGACTGAAGGCTATGACTCAGTGTCCCGCCCCTCCCCAGCTGTGATTGGCTAGCATGTTGCCTTCAGTCGTTGATTTGATTGGTTAAATTGTATGATTGACACATCAAAGATAGTACTAAAAGGAGGATGGCCACTCCGAGGTAAAAAAAGAAAAAAAAAGAAAAAGACGGCTTCCAGTCCAGGGTCTGCTCCGCGCTCACCCAGAAGGCACAAATATCGCTCCATTATATAATCAGGGAAATGTTTTGACTGCCCTGAATATTAATAAAAAAAAAAAAAAAAAAAAAAAAAAAAAAACGAGTTTCAAAAGGGCATTTTCGTTGATAAAGGGCAAACTTCCTAGTGCTTTAGCACCACCTAGTGTCTATGTATGCACGCCCCTGCTGGAGCACAAACACAATGTTGACATTCTCATTCATATCAAAGAAATGCTAAAGATGTCAGAACCTTGGAAACTCTGAAGCAGACCAAACATAAGTCTGAATGGTCCAAACCAGTGTGGCTGACGGCCTGCAGACATAAAGATTCTGTCTGCAAAGAGAGAACACTGATGTGATGTCTTTCTGCTGAAAATACAGCTGAAATAAAGCCAAACTCTTCCTAAAAATACTCCTTTAGATCAGCTTCAAACATGTCAGACCACAAAGATTGTACAACAAACATAAAAGATGATCTGAGTCATTCATAATGCAAATAGTTCATCAGGAATCAACAAACCAGGAAAGAGATTTGACCTTTTTTAGAAGCTGCTTCTACATGTATGGAGAAACAGACACTTTGCTTTTTAATCCTTAAACAAACAAGATCTCTGTTCATCAGCTTGGATCAAACCAACTGGAGGAAATTGCTGTTCATTTGTTCAAACAGAGACTCTTTTACACCCAAACAGTTCAGACAATGAGAGGAAAACATCAGAAAATCAGAACACAGAGACCCTCTGAGTCTCTGCTAATGAGTTTGTGGAGGATTTTCTCCTGAGGGGAAAACACATTCAGGATCAAGCAGAAACAACATTAATGCAAAGCTGTGGGAGCCTGGAAGAAAAAGCTTCAAATGTGAGAGAGGTGAGACAGAATAACAACTTCAGTCACATTCAATCAGACATTAACAGCAGCTGGTAGCTTTGGACTTAATGCACTAAAGCAAGACCCTCAACAGCAGAGAGGCAAGCAGCAGTGAACATACTGAGCAGAGAGCCACGTCTTATCCACTTGAAATCACAGGTAGACACACCTGAGGCTGATGCCACACCCACCTCATCGACGTCTCACTTCTCTCCAACAGAACAGTTTGAAAGTTTTGAAGAACTAAGTAACACTTAAAATACTGCGCAGATAATCTGAGGTTTAAAAGGCAGAGGAAATGTGAAAGTTAATAATCAGTGTAAGTTTGGCTCATTGGTTTCTCCAGACATCAGAGAAAGTTTCAGTCTGATGGAGCAAAGAAGAAACATCAAACCTGTTTCCCCTTAATTAACCTGACTCTGGCCAGATGGGTGTGTGGAGACGTGTGGAGCTCGGCAGAACTACAATTAGACCCAGAAGTATTTGGACAGAGACACAATCTTCATGATTTGGGCTCTGCATGCCATCAAGTTGGATTTGAAAATGAAACAACTACAATGTAATTGAAGTGCAGAGTTTAAGGTTTAAAACAAGGGGTTGAACAGAAATATGTGATTAAACATGTAGGAAACAAAGCCATCTTTATACACGCAATTGTCATTTCAGGGGCTCAAAAGTAATTGGACAAATAAACATAACCCTAAATAAAATGTTACTTTTCAATATGTTGTTGAGAATCCTTTTCAGACAATAACTGCCTGACGTCTGGAACCCATGGGCTTCACCAGACGCTGGTTTTCCTCCTTTGTGACGCTTTGCCAGGCCTTTACTGCAGCTGTCTTCAGTTGGTACTTGTTTGTGAGTCTTTCTGCCTTAAGTTATGTCTTGAGCAAATTAAATCCATGCTCGATTGGGTTGAAGTCTGGTGATTGACTCGGCCATTGCAAAATATTCCACTTTGCTTTAAAAAACTCTTGGGTTGCTTTTGCAGTAAGTTTTAGGTCACTGTCCATCTGTACAGTGAAACGCCGACCAATCAACTTTGCTGTATTTGGCTGAATCTGAGCAGAAAGTATACAAAGGTTGATCTTAGTCTCATCTATCCTAAGAATGCTGTTCCAGAACTGGGCCGGCTTCTTCAGGTGTTTTTAGGAAAAGTCAATTCTGGCCTTTCTATTGTTGAGGCTGATTGTCCAATTCAATTCAATTCAATTCAATTCAATTCAATTTTATTTATATAGCGCCAATTCATGAAACATGTCATCTCGAGGCACTTTACAAAGTTAAGTTCAATCATATTATACAGATTGGGTCAGATTATACAGATTGGTCAAAATGTCCTATATAAGGAAACCAGTTGATTGCTTCAAAGTCCCGACAAGCAGCATTCACTCCTGGAGAAGCGTAGAGCCACAGGGAGAGTCGTCTGCATTGTCCATGGCTTTGCAGCAATCCCTCATACTGAGCAAGCATGAAGCGACAGTGGAAAGAAAAAACACCCGTTAGCGGGAAGGAAAACCTCCAGCAGAACCAGAACCAGGCTCAGTATGAACGGTCATCTGCCTCGACCGACTGGGGCTTACAGAAGACAGAGCAGAGACACAACAAGAGAGACAAACAAGCACAGAAGCACACATTGATCCAGTAATCTGTTCTACATTAGATGGTAATAGTCGGTGATCTGTCCTCCCTGGATGATTTCACAGTCAACAGAACGTCAGACCAGGTGTACCTACTATGAAGAAAAAAAGAGAGAACAAAAAGTTAAAAGCTGAAATGACAACAGTCAGTTCAATGTAATGCAATTAATCTTGGTTCCTTGAAAAAGAGGCAGCTATTTATTAAAGAGCTGTAATTCCTAAACCCTTGCTCCAATTTGAATGAGAGTACTCTAAAATTAAAGCTGAGAGTTTGCACTTTAAGCCCATATTGATCATATCATTCTATCCTGAATATATTTAAACAGCTAAAATAACAAAATTTGTGTCACTGTCCAAATATTTCTGGCCCAACTGTATACATTAACTTTAGATCGATCGGGACGAACATGGGTGGTCATATGGTTTTTTTACCAGTCGTTCAGGAATCAGTCATCAGTCAACAGCAGTCACTCAGCCTATAGTCAATCAAGGAGTCAGCAGGGGAGACAATCAGTCAAGCAAATGCAGCAAACAGTGCAGGAGAGGCAGCAAGGGATCATTTGAAGTTTGTACCGTGTTGTTTCAATTCAATTCAATTCAATTCAATTCAATTTTATTTATATAGCGCCAAATCATGAAACATGTCATCTCAAGGCACTTTACAAAATCAAGTTCAATCATATTATACAGATTGGGTCAGATTATACAGATTGGTCAAAATGTCCTATATAAGGAAACCAGTTGATTGCATCAAAGTCCCGACAAGCAGCATTCACTCCTGGGGGACCGTAGAGCCACAGGGAGAGTCGTCTGCATTGTACATGGCTTTGCTGCAATCCCTCATACTGAGCAAGCATGAAGCGACAGTGGGAAGAAAAACCACCCATTAACGGGAAAAAAAAACCTCCGGCAGAACCGGGCTCAGTATGAACGGTCATCTGCCTCGACCGACTGGGGTTACAGAAGACAGAGCAGAGACACAACAAGAGAGACAAAAAAGCACAGAAGCACACATTGATCTAGTAATCTGTTCTACATTAGATGGTAATAGTCGGTGATCTGTCCTCCCTGGATGATTTCACAGTCAACAGAACGTCAGACCAGGTGTGCCTACTATGAAGAAAAAAGAGAGAGAACAAAAAGTTAAAAGCTGAAATGACAACAGTCATTTCAATGTAATGCAATGCAAATCTGGAGAACAGTAAAAATCAGTAGAGTGAGAAAAGTAGGCCCTGATGTCCTCCAGTAGCCTAAGCCTATAGCAGCAAAACTATAAAGGTAGCTCAGAGTAACATGAGCCACTCTAGTTATAAGCTTTGTCAAAAAGGAAAGTTTTAAGATTAGTCTTAAAAGTAGACAGGGTGTCTGCTTCACGGACCAAAACTGGGAGTTGGTTCCACAGGAGAGGAGCCTGATAGCTAAAGGATCTGCCTCCCATTCTACTTTTAGAGACTCTAGGAACCACCAGCAGACCTGCAGTCTGAGAGCGAAGTGCTCTGTTAGGAACATACGGGGTAATCAGAGCTCTGATATATGATGGAGCTTGGTTATTAAGGGCTTTATACGTTAGAAGAAGAATTTTAAATTCTATTCTTGATTTAACAGGAAGCCAATGAAGGGAAGCTAAAATTGGAGAAATATGATCCCTCTTGTTGATTTTCATCAGAACTCTTGCTGCAGCATTTTGGATAAGCTGAAGACTTTGAATTGCATTTTGTGGACTTCCTGATAGTAAAGAATTACAATAGTCCAGCCTTGAAGTAACAAATGCATGGACTAGTTTTTCAGCATTACTCCTGGACAGAATGTTTCTAATTTTGGCGATATTCCGGAGGTGAAAAAAGGAAACTCTGGAAACCTGTTTAATATGGGATTTAAATGACATGTCTTGGTCAAAAATAACACCAAGGTTTTTTACTTTATTACCAGAGGCCAAGTTAATGTCATCCAGATTAAGTGATTGGTTAAGAAGTTTATTTTTTGAGGACTCTGGCCCAAAGATTACAACTTCGGTCTTGTCAGAATTTAGATGCAGGAAATTTAAAGTCATCCAGCTTTTGATGTCATCAAGACATGACTGCAGTCGAAGTAATTGATTGGATTCATCAGGATTTATGGATAGATATAGCTGAGTGTCATCAGCATAACAGTGGAAATTAATCCCATGCTGTCTGATAATTTTGCCGATCGGAAGCATATATATAGTAAAGAGAATTGGTCCAAGGACTGAACCCTGTGGTACTCCACAGGTGACCCTAGAGTTTGAGGAAGATTTATTATTAACATGAACAAACTGGAATCTGTCCAACAGATAAGATTTAAACCAGCCTAATGCTTTCCCCTTAATCCCTACAGTATGTTCAAGTCTTTGTAGGAGAATATTGTGATCAACTGTATCAAATGCAGCACTAAGATCTAACAGGACAAGTACAGACACAAGTCCATTATCTGAGGCCATGAGAATATCATTAGTGACCTTCACCAGAGCCGTTTCAGTGCTATGATGAGCTCTGAAGCCTGACTGAAACTCCTCAAGTAGGTCATTGCTTTGTAAATGTTCACAAAGTTGATTAGCAACTACTTTCTCAAGAATTTTAGATAAGAAAAGAAGATTAGATATAGGTCTGTAGTTTACTAGCTCATCTTGATCAAGAGAAGGTTTCTTAAGTAAAGGTTTAATAACAGCTACTTTAAAAACCTGTGGTACATATCCATTTACTAAGGATAGATTAATCATGTCTAAAATAGGACAACTGATCAAAGGGAATACCTCCTTAAACAACTTGGTTGGGATTGGGTCTAACATACAGGTAGAAGGTTTAGATGAAGCTAAGATTTTAGATAGCTCAGAAAGCTCTACTGCTTCTAAACAGTTCAGACACAGCGCAGGTTCTAAAGATTCCTCCAATGCTGCCTTACTTACTGGGGACGAGGCAATCATGTTTGGGAGGATGCCAATTATTTTATTTTTAATGGCATCAATTTTATTTATGAAGAATCCCATAAAATCATTACTGCTAAGAGCTAAGGGAATGGATGGATCAACAGAGCTGCAGCTCTGAGTAAGTTTGGCAACTGTACTAAAGAGAAATCTAGGATTATTTTTATTCTCTTCAATTAATGATGAAAAATATGCTGCTCTAACTCTGCGAAGGGTCTTGTTATACAACAATAGACTGTCCCTCCAGATTAAGTAGGATTCCTCTTGGTGTGTAGAGCGCCATTTTCTCTCCAATTTCCTAACATTGTGCTTCAAGGAACGCAGCTCTGAATTAAACCAGGGAGCCAGCTTCCTGTGAATTATCACCTTCTTTTTCAAGGGAGCTACATTATCTAATGCAGAACGCAATGAGGAAGTCACACTGTTAGCAAATGTATCTATTTGTGAATGGGAAGAAACAGCATTGCTGCCATCTACAGGGCATTTCTGCAATACTGAGGATATTAAGAGGGGGACAGACTCTTTAAGTTTTGATACAGCATTATCCGATAAAGATCTACTATAATGGAACCCTCTTTTGGGGGTGGAGAAATCGGTTAGATTAAACTCAAATGTTATTAAAAAATGATCAGATAGGACAGGGTTGTGAGAGAATACTGTTAATTCTTCACAATCAATGCCATATGTCAGCACAAGGTCCAAAGTATGGAGCCGAGAGTGCGTTGGCTTATGCACATTTTGAGCAAAACCAATTGAATCTAGGATAGTTTTAAAGGCTACACTAAGGTTATCACATTCAGTGTCAACATGGATGTTAAAATCCCCCACTATAATAACCTTGTCAGTATTTAACACCAAATCAGATAAGAAGTCTGACAGTTGATCCAAAAACTGAGTGTAAGGGCCTGGTGGACGATACAAAACAATAAACAGAAGAGGTTTTATTGCTTTGCAGTTTGGATGAGGGAAACTGAGGGTTAAATGTTCAAAAGAACTGTAATTATTAATTGGCCTGGGACTAATTAATAAATCAGACTGAAAGATGGTTGCCACTCCTCCTCCTCTTCCCACAGATCTGGGAATGTGGAAATTTGAATAACTGGAGGGAGTTGACTCATTTATACTAACGTAGTCCTCTTGTAGCCAGGTTTCTGTGAGACAAAACAAATCAATCTGATTATCAGAAATCAATTCATTAACTAACAAAGTCTTTGGAGGGAGAGACCTTATATTTAATAGACCACATTTAATTCTTTTATTTTTTGGTTCAAAGTGATCCGTATGGATTTTTATTAGATTTTTATGATTTGTTCCCTTTAGATCAGTTTTTGATCTGTTAAGTTTTGGCCGTGGGAAAGACACCGTCTCAATAGGGTAATGGGTGGGTAACAGTACAGAAGCTGCAGAGAGGTGTGTTAAACTACGGCTCTGCTTCCTGGTCTGGACCCTGGGTTGTCAGCATTTAGGAGAACTAATAAATCCGGCCAGATTCCTAGAAAGAAGAGCTGCACCATCCAAAGTGGGATGAATGCCGTCTCTCCTGATCAGACCAGGTTTTCCCCAGAAAGTTTGCCAGTTATCAATGTAGCCCACGTCGTTTTCTGGACACCACCTAGACAACCAGCGGTTGAATGATGACATGCGGCTAAACTTGTCATCACTGGTCAGATCAGGCAGGGGACCAGAGAAAATTACAGAGTCCGATATTGTTTTAGCAAACTCACACACCGAAGCAACACCAACTTTGGTGACCTCTGATCGGCGTGACCGGGTGTCATTACCGCCAGCGTGAATAACAATTTTGCGGTATTTACGCTTATCCTTAGCCAGCAGTTTTAGGTAGGATTCTATGTCGCCCGTTCTGGCCCCTGGTAGGCATTTAACTATGGTTCCTGGTTTCTTTAGTGCCACGTTTCTTATTACAGAGCTGCCAATAGTTGTTTGCCTGCAAGACTTGGAATAAACCAACACGGATCCGCATTTTGATGTTTTTTTGGAATTTTTGTACTATGTAAACCAGGAACTGTCATGATCTCGGCACTGATGCCTGGTGTGATTACTCATGTCACACCTGCTTAGCTCCGCCCATTTCTCATTACCACTTTTCTGATCCAGCTGCTCCTGTCAGTATATAACCAGCTTTCAGACCAGACATCAGTGCCAGATTATTTCGAGCCATTTTGAAAGTTCTTAATCATATCTACCTCTTCCCATTTTATAATGAGAAGAGATGTCGAATCATCTGCTTTAGACAGTGTGATTATCTAGAAGCAAGATACACTTTCAATACAGCGACCGGTCTTTATTGAAGGCAAACAGCATCCAAGGTGTAACTCTTCCCTAAATGCACACCTTGTAAGACAAACCCTGTGTCTTTGTAGGGAAATAGCAAACACTGGATGTATACAGTTTTTGGTTCTGGGTGTCTCTTTTTGTGACCAACCACACAAACTCAAAACAGCTGCAAAAGCAATTAATGTCAGGATTTGGGTTTTTGTTTCAGCTGTTTGTTAATTTTGATGTATTAGTTAACTCTCCGGTCTTTAAAATCAGTTTTGGTTTTGGGCTCTTTCTTGTTTGGTTTCTATTATAGCTTGTGTGTGTTGTGTTTAGTCTTAGGTTTAGGTTCTGTATTAGTTTTGGTTTATGGGATAGGTTAGATTTTATTGTAGTTTGATTTTATTTATGTTTCCAGTTCAGTTCTGTCTCTTCCCAGCAATCTGCCAGCTCACTCAATCTGTTTATCTGTCACTCCCCAAACACCAGTTACCAGCCAATCAGATCTGCTCACCTGTCAACCTCCAGTCACTAGCCAATCAGTTCAGTTCAGTTTCCACCTGTCACTTGTAATTAGTTTTCACTCCATTTCACCTGTGTACTCCACTATATAGTTCTGCCTCGGTCTTCAGTTCTCTGCCAGATCATTAACGAGCCCACGGTGAGTTTTGTTTCCAGCGTTCCTTTTTTGATTGACCTGTTGATGCTAACCTGAGAGCCTTTTTGATTCTGAGCCAGCCTGTTCCCTGATCTGTTTTTCCTGCCCTGTCTGACTGATTTACCGGTTTACCGACCTGAGTCTGTCCCATGGTTATCCGAGCTTGCTTTGCCCTGTCTGTACCTCTGCCTATTTTGGACTGCCTTTTGTGTACCGGATTTTGGACTGCCATTTTGACCATTGAGCCTTGCCTGTCCCTGTTTTATTATTAAATACTGTTTTTTTTGCCTTCACCTCACTTGTTTGGTTTGAATACTGGGTTTGCCTGATTCTAGTTCATAACAGAATGATCTGGCCCCCCTAAAACCTATCGCCAAACAAGCTTGTAGAGGTTTTTTTTTTCCTTCTCCGCTTAAATTTTTTGCTTTTTTTTCCCCCTCCACAAGCTATGGCTTGGGAGGGTTCCAGACTGGCGTTCTGTCCCCCTGGTATCGGTCCCAGACGCCATCTCTCCAGCAGCTGCAGCAGCAGTAACTCGCTGCCTGCTCCGAGCTTACGATTGGGAGGGCTCTTTGTCACTAATTCAGGTTCTGCTCAGAATAGAAGGGATCACTCACCCAGCGACACCGCTGTCGGCTCTGCCCATGGGTTTTGTCCGGACCCGGCTTTGTTTGTGGAGGTCGAAGCGGAGGTGGTGCGGGATCTTCGCCCGGATCTTTTTCTCTCTCTCCCTCCAGAGGAGGAGATGCAGAGAACGCTGTGGGCTCCGCCGATCCCGGCTCTACCGACAGAATCAAACCTCCAGCAAGTCCTGCCGTCCCGCCGTCGGAGGAGGGGACGGAAACCTGTGGGTCGCTCCCTCACCCGTTCTGTTCGGCCGACAGGCGAGTCAGTATCGCGCCCGTCCGTTGCCACTTCCTGCCCAGTGGATCGGAGTCCGGTGCTCCCCAGAGCTGAGCAGCCCACAGCGCCTCCTGGTGGCGCCCGTGATGCTGAGGATCTGGCTCTGGAGGACCAGATAAGAGCTTTTGCCCCTATTATTAAAGACCTTAGGGAGGCTCTTTTCAGCCAGTATTCAGAGGAGTTGGAGGCTAAATTAAAGGAGGTCGAGGGGCACTATAGAGCGGCTCTCCAGGGTTTCTATAGTGGACTCAATCCTGTCCCCAAGGGTCCAGCCGACGCCTCGGCACCTGCACCTGTCCCAGAGGACCCGCCCCCTACCTCAGCTCCAGTGCCGGCTTCCGGCAGCTATAAAGCAGCACTGTCTGCGCAGCCGGTCCAAGACGCTGCAACCCTGGAGGGTCCGCAGCCGGCTCAAGACGCTGCAACCCTGGAGGCTCCGCAGCCGGCCCAAGACGCTGCAACCCCGGAGGCTCCGCAGCCGGCCCAAGACGCTGCAACCCCGGAGGCTCCGCAGCCGGCCCGAGACGCTGCAACCCAGGAGGCTCCGCAGCCGGCCCGAGACGCTGCAACCCAGGAGGGTCCGCAGCCGGCCCGAGACGCTGCAACCCAGGAGGGTCCGCAGCCGGCCCGAGACGCTGCAACCCAGGAGGGTCCGCAGCCGGCCCGAGACGCTGCAACCCAGGAGGGTCCGCAGCCGGCCCGCGACGTGGGAACCCAGGAGGGTCCGCCGCCAGTCTGCGACGTGGGAACCCAGGAGGGTCCGCCGCCAGTCTGCGACGTGGGAACCCAGGTGGGTCTACCACTGGTCCACGATGAGGGGGTTCAGACGAGCCCTCTTTCAGGCCGCAACTCGGGGGCTCATCGGGACACTGGGCGTCGTGGCCCTCGCCCAGACGACAAGCGGCGTCGTGGCCCTCGCCCAGACGACAAGCGGCGTCGCGGCCCTCATCCAAACGACAAGCTCCGTCGGGGGTCTCGCCGAGAAGACAAGCACCCAGAGCCCCATGGAGACTTAGAGGTCCCTGGACCTCTTCTGAAGCTCTTACCCCCTCACCTTTGGCTTGACAGCCAATTTCCCAAGTGGCTGACCAAGCTCTCTCTGTCGGAGGTTCTGGAAGGGTTACTGATGAGGTTCTGGGTGTTAAAGGGTCTGGGAGCATCTGAAGCCTGTAGCCAGGTCCCGTCTGAACCTGAAGCTGAAGCCTGTAGCCAGGTCCCGTCTGAACCTGTAGCCTGTAGCCAGGCCCCGTCTGAACCTGTAGCCTGTAGCCAGGCCCCGTCTGAACCTGTAGCCTGTAGCCAGGCCCCGTCTGAACCTGTAGCCTGTAGCCAGGCCCCGTCTGAACCTGAAGCCTGTAGCCAGGGGCCGTCTGAACCTGAAGCCTGTAGCCAGGGGCCGTCTGAACCTGAAGCCTGTAGCCAGGGGCCGTCTGAACCTGAAGCCTGTAGCCAGGGGCCGTCTGAACCTGAAGCCTGTAGCCAGGGGCCGTCTGAACCTGAAGCCTGTAGCCAGGGGCCGTCTGAACCTGAACTCTGTAGCCAGGCTCCTCCTGAACTCTGTAGCCAGGCTCCTCCTGAACTCTGTAGCCAGGCGCCTCCTGAACTCTTTAGCCAGGTGCCTCCTGAACTCTTTAGCCAGGCGTCTCTTCTAGCTCTTAGTCCGGCGCCAGGTTCTGTTCTCTCTCTCTCCAGGCGTCGGTTCCTGAGGGTCCTGTTCTGCCGACGGCCTCCGAGGTTGCTGCTCCGCCGCCGGTCTCCGAGAGACATGCTCCGCCGCCGGCCTATGAGAGACCTGTTCCGCCACCGGCCGCCGGATATCTTTGCTAACCGGGGCCGTCCTACAGGACACCCGCCGGATTACCTGTCTCACAGGGGTCGTCCGCCGGGACGTCCGCCGGAGAACCTGACATGCCTAGGACGTCCGCCGGAGAGCCTGACACGCCTAGGACGTCCGCCGGAGAGCCTGACACGCCGAGGACGTCCGCCGGAGAGCCTGACACGCCGAGGACGTCCGCCGGAGAGCCTGACACGCCGAGGACGTCCGCCGGAGAGCCTGACACGCCGAGGACGTCCGCCGGAGAGCCTGACACGCCGAGGACGTCCGCCGGAGAGCCTGACACGCCGAGGCCGTCCGCCGGAGAGCCTGACACGCCGAGGCCGTCCGCCGGAGAACCTGACACGCCGAGGCCGTCCTTCGGGACGTCCGCCGGAGAACCTGACACGCCGAGGCCGTCCTTCGGGACGTCCGCCGGAGAACCTGACACGCCGAGGCCGTCCTTCGGGACGTCCGCCGGAGAACCTGACACGCCGAGGCCGTCCTTCGGGACGTCCGCCGGACAACCTGACAAGCCTGGGTCATCCTCCTGGACGCCCGCCGGAGAGCCTGACACGCCTGGGTCGTCCTTCGGGACGTCCACCGGAGAACCTGACTCGTCGGGGCCGTCCTCCTGGACGCCCGCCTGAGAACTTGATTCGTCTTGCTTTGTTTTAGTTTGTATTTGGACATTTATTTGATTCTAGCCCTCCGTCCTGCACCTCCCTCCACCCGCCCGGTCTAGTCTGTTTTTGTTTATCATTTGTCTTGTTTAAGGACGTCTGGTATCCGTCCTTAAGGGAGGGGCTCTGTCAGGATTTGGGTTTTTGTTTCAGCTGTTTGTTAATTTTGATGTATTAGTTAACTCTCCGGTCTTTAAAATCAGTTTTGGTTTTGGGCTCTTTCTTGTTTGGTTTCTATTATAGCTTGTGTGTGTTGTGTTTAGTCTTAGGTTTAGGTTCTGTATTAGTTTTGGTTTATGGGATAGGTTAGATTTTATTGTAGTTTGATTTTATTTATGTTTCCAGTTCAGTTCTGTCTCTTCCCAGCAATCTGCCAGCTCACTCAATCTGTTTATCTGTCACTCCCCAAACACCAGTTACCAGCCAATCAGATCTGCTCACCTGTCAACCTCCAGTCACTAGCCAATCAGTTCAGTTCAGTTTCCACCTGTCACTTGTAATTAGTTTTCACTCCATTTCACCTGTGTACTCCACTATATAGTTCTGCCTCGGTCTTCAGTTCTCTGCCAGATCATTAACGAGCCCACGGTGAGTTTTGTTTCCAGCGTTCCTTTTTTGATTGACCTGTTGATGCTAACCTGAGAGCCTTTTTGATTCTGAGCCAGCCTGTTCCCTGATCTGTTTTTCCTGCCCTGTCTGACTGATTTACCGGTTTACCGACCTGAGTCTGTCCCATGGTTATCCGAGCTTGCTTTGCCCTGTCTGTACCTCTGCCTATTTTGGACTGCCTTTTGTGTACCGGATTTTGGACTGCCATTTTGACCATTGAGCCTTGCCTGTCCCTGTTTTATTATTAAATACTGTTTTTTTTGCCTTCACCTCACTTGTTTGGTTTGAATACTGGGTTTGCCTGATTCTAGTTCATAACAATTAAAGCACATAAAACTAAAGCTACTAAAGTTTTCCATTTACCAAAAACAGAGTCAAACCTTCCAAACAGTGAGGTGTCAACCCCTGAATTTTCTGCCTGTTCCTCCCTAATGGAACGCAGGCCGTCTAATGCCTTTGTCATGAACCCATCTGGAGATGTGTTATTTGGAATGAATATACAGCAGCTGTCACCAAACACCTCCCTTTTCAATTAAGAGCATGTCTAAGGCCATTCTATTCTGCCTGGCAGTTAGTGAGCAGCTAATTGGGTAAAGGTAGGTAGCTAACATAATATGAGCAAACAGAACCTCGATTAAAATGGATCATCCTGAACTCAGTCATGTTTTCAGATGGATTAATCTCAGTAGGAAATAATATTAATATGGTCTCCTTCAGGAACAGAAAGGTAGCACAAAGAAATCTGAGAAGATAGGCAAATGATGCAGTCTTTAGAAAAAACAGCTCTGGCAGAGAAGTTGGCAAACTGATATAAGTTCATCTGGCTCCATGGGGCTTGCAGTGGATCAGGCTCTGATGCAGCAAACAAAAATCCTCCAGTTCTATTGCTTTAATGGGCATCCTTAGGGTCAACATTATGATGCAGTAGTGCCATAGCAGTATTATTGTGACTGCTAGAGCTAGAAGGGTGAATCACAGGCAGATGGCTGCCCTCAAAGAGGATTTGTTATAGGCATGATTATGCTTGGTTGATTGACATGTCACCTTGGTCTGCTGGGAGTTCTTTGGAAAACAACTTGCCGTAGGAGACGTGGATCCGGGTGGAGCACTCAGAAACATTTACAGCAGTGTGGGTGAAAAATAGAATCTGGTTCTTGCCACCGTTTGGCCCTCCCTGTTTGCATCTCAGGTTCTTGATCAGCACCCACTGGCCTGGTTGGAAAGGGTGTAGGGGTCCTGGCACAGTCCATCCACAGTCAATTGCTCATAGTCCAAGAAATTGTCCCTTAAAGACGGTCCAGCAAAAGGCACAACAGAGTGCAATTATTGTTCTTATTTAGATCAATACTAACTTTACTTTAAGAATTCATTATTTACTCCATCGGCTGACTTCCTGTTTGCGGTAAGGCGTATTGTGTCACTTCCTGTTGTTGCTGTGTGAACGACGGATTTTTGCTCCAGGCTCTCTCGCTTTTTATCTTTAAACCTCTTTGCTGTAACATCTGTTTCCAAACATAAGCACTTTTAAAACATTTTCTGTGGCTGCTCATCACGTTTGGGAACTCCTCGTGTTTCACACGGTTTGTTCTTTGGCGTGATAACAGGGCGCTAGCCTAGCTTTAGCCTAGCGTTAGCCAAGCCTTAGCCTCATAATGGCTTCTCCGTCTCTGACTAAGTCTCCTATCTGCTGCTCTCTGTGTCAGATGTTCAGTTATTCCTCTGCCTCCTTTAGTGATAATGGTACATGTAATAAATGTAGTATTTTTGTAGCTTTGGAGGCGAGGGTGTCAGAACTGGAGACCCGGCTCCGTGCTGTTGAAAAACCAACAGATAGCCGCTTCTTTGCTAGCGCGGAGCCACAAAGAGTAACTTCACGTAGCGAACCAACAGCCGCACTCGAACAACCGGTTAAGCAGGCCGGCTGTGTGACGATTCGTAGTAAGCATAGCTCTAGATTTCAGCCCCCAGATCACCACCAACCCGTCTGCGTTTCTAACAAATTTTCCCCTCTGAGCGACAGTCTCGCCGAGGAGCCGACCTTAATTATTAGCAGCTCCTTACTAAGAAACGTGGCACTAAAGAAACCAGGGACCATAGTTAAATGCCTACCAGGGGCCAGAACGGGCGACATAGAATCCTACCTAAAACTACTGGCTAAGGATAAGCGTAAATACCGCAAAATTGTTATTCACGCTGGTGGTAATGACATCCGGTCACGCCGATCAGAGGTCACTAAAGTTGGTGTTGCTTCGGTGTGTGAGTTTGCTAAAACAATATCGGACTCCATAATTTTCTCTGGTCCCCTGCCTGATCTGACCAGTGATGACATGTTTAGCCGCATGTCATCATTCAACCGCTGGTTATCTAGGTGGTGTCCAGAAAACGACGTGGGCTACATTGATAACTGGCAAACTTTCTGGGGAAAACCTGGTCTGATCAGGAGAGAAGGCATCCATCCCACTTTGGATGATGCAGCTCTCCTTTCTAGGAATCTGTCCGGATTTATTAGTTCTCCTAAATGCTGACAACCCAGGGTCCAGACCAGGAAGCAGAGCCGTAGTTTAACACACCTCTCTGCAGCTTCTGTACTGTTACCCACCCATTACCCTATTGAGACGGTGTCTTTCCCACGGCCAAAACTTAACAGATAAAAAACTGATCTAAAGGGAACAAATCATAAAAATCTAATAAAAATCCATACGGATCACTTTGAACCAAAAAATAAAAGAATTAAATGTGGTCTATTAAATATAAGGTCTCTCCCTCCAAAGACTTTGTTAGTTAATGAATTGATTTCTGATAATCAGATTGATTTGTTTTGTCTCACAGAAACCTGGCTACAAGAGGACTACGTTAGTATAAATGAGTCAACTCCCTCCAGTTATTCTAATTTCCACATTCCCAGATCTGTGGGAAGAGGAGGAGGAGTGGCAACCATCTTTCAGTCTGATTTATTAATTAGTCCCAGGCCGATTGATAGTTACAGTTCTTTTGAACATTTAACCCTCAGTTTCCCTCATCCAAACTGCAAAGCAATAAAACCTCTTCTGTTTATTGTTTTGTATCGTCCACCAGGCCCTTACTCTCAGTTTTTGGATCAACTGTCAGACTTCTTATCTGATTTGGTGTTAAACACTGACAAGGTTATTATAGTGGGTGATTTTAACATCCATGTTGACACTGAATGTGATAACCTTAGTGTAGCCTTTAAAACTATCCTAGATTAAATTGATTTTGCTCAAAATGTGCATAAGCCAACGCACTCTCGGCTCCATACTTTGGACCTTGTGCTGACATATGGCATTGATTGTGAAGAATTAACAGTATTCTCTCACAACCCTGTCCTATCTGATCATTTTTAATAACATTTGAGTTCAATCTAACTGAGTTCTCCACCCCCAAAAGAGGGTTCCATTATAGTAGATCTTTATCAGATAATGCTGTATCAAAACTTAAAGAGTCTGTCCCCCTTTTAATATCCTCAGTATTGCAGAAATGCCCTGTAGATGGCAGCAATGCTGTTTCTTCCCATTCACAAATAGATGTCTTTGTTAACGGTGTGACTTCCTCATTGCGTTCTGCATTAGACAATGTAGCTCCCTTGAAAAAGAAGGTGATAATTCACAGGAAGCTGGCTCCCTGGTTTAATTCAGAGCTGCGTTCCTTGAAGCACAATGTTAGGAAATTAGAGAGAAAATGGCGCTCTACACACCAAGAGGAATCCTACTTAATCTGGAGGGACAGTCTATTGTTGTATAACAAGACCCTTCGCAGAGTTAGAGCAGCATATTTTTCATCATTAATTGAAGAGAATAAAAATAATCCTAGATTTCTCTTTAGTACAGTTGCCAAACTTACTCAGAGCTGCAGCTCTGTTGATCCATCCATTCCCTTAGCTCTTAGTAGTAATGATTTTATGGGATTCTTCATAAATAAAATTGATGCCATTAAAAATAAAATAATTGGCATCCTCCCAAACATGATTACCTCATCCCCAGTAAGTAAGGCAGCATTGGAGGAATCTTTAGAACCTGCACAGTTTTTGAACTGTTTAGAAGCAGTAGAGCTTTCTGAGCTATCTAAAATCTTAGCTTCATCTAAACCTTCTACCTGTATGTTAGACCCAATCCCAACCAAGTTGTTTAAGGAGGTATTCCCTTTGATCAGTGGTCCTATTTTAGACATGATTAATCTATCCTTAGTAAATTAATATGTACCACAGGTTTTTAAAGTAGCTGTTATTAAACCTTTACTTAAGAAACCTTCTCTTGATCAAGATGAGCTAGTAAACTACAGACCTATATCTAATCTTCTTTTCTTATCTAAAATTCTTGAGAAAGTAGTTGCTAATCAACTTTGTGAACATTTACAAAGCAATGACCTACTTGAGGAGTTTCAGTCAGGCTTCAGAGCTCATCATAGCACTGAAACGGCTCTGGTGAAGGTCAGTAATGATATTCTCATGGCCTCAGATAATGGACTTGTGTCTGTACTTGTCCTGTTAGATCTCAGTGCTGCATTTGATACAGTTGATCACAATATTCTCCTACAAAGACTTGAACATACTGTAGGGATTAAGGAGAAAGCATTAGGCTGGTTGAAATCTTATCTGTCAGACAGATTCCAGTTTGTTCATGTTAATAATAAATCTTCCTCAAACTCTAGGGTCACCTGTGGAGTACAACAGGGTTCAGTCCTTGGACCAATTCTCTTTACTATATATATGCTTCCGATCGGCAAAATTATCAGACAGCATGGGATTAATTTCCACTGTCTTGCTGATGACACTCAGCTATATCCATAAATCCTGATGAATCCAATCAATTACTTCGACTGCAGTCATGTCTTGATGACATCAAAAGCTGGATGACTTTAAATTTCCTGCATCTAAATTCTGACAAGACCGAAGTTGTAATCTTTGGGCCAGAGTCCTCAAAAAATAAACTTCTTAACCAATCACTTAATCTGGATGGCATTAACTTGGCCTCTGGTAATAAAGTAAAAAACCTTGGTGTTATTTTTGACCAAGACATGTCATTTAAATCCCATATTAAACAGGTTTCCAGAGTTTCCTTTTTTCACCTCAGGAATATCGCCAAAATTAGAAACATTCTGTCCAGGAGTGATGCTAAAAAACTAGTCCATGCATTTGTTACTTCAAGGCTGGACTATTGTAATTCTTTACTATCAGGAAGTCCACAAAATGCAGTTCAAAGTCTTCAGCTGATCCAAAATGCTGCAGCAAGAGTTCTGATGAAAATCAACAAGAGGGATCATATTTCTCCAATTTTAGCTTCCCTTCATTGGCTTCCTGTTAAATCAAGAATAGAATTTAAAATTCTTCTTCTAACGTATAAAGCCCTTAATAATCAAGCTCCATCATATATCAGAGCTCTAATTACCCCGTATGCTCCTAACAGAGCACTTTGCTCTCAGACTGCAGGTCTGCTGGTGGTTCCTAGAGTCTCTAAAAGTAGAATGGGAGGCAGATCCTTTAGCTATCAGGCTCCTCTCCTGTGGAACCAACTCCCAGTTTTGGTCCGTGAGGCAGACACCCTGTCTACTTTTAAGACTAATCTTAAAACCTTCCTTTTTGACAAAGCTTATAACTAGAGTGGCTTATGTTACTCTGAGCTACCTTTATAGTTTTACTGCTATAGGCTTAGGCTACTGGAGGACATCAGGATCTAATTTTCTCACTCTATAGAGTTCTACTGTTCTTCAATTATGCATTACGTGTTGTCATTTCTGCTTTAACTTTCTGTTCTCTCTCTTTTATCTTCATAGTAGGTACACCTGGTCTGGCGTTCTGTTAACTGTGACATAATCCAGGGAAGACAGATCACCTCTATTACCATCTAAGGTTGAACAGATTACTGGATCAATGTGTGCTTTTGTGCTTTTTTGTCTCTCTTGTTGTGTCTCTGCTCTGTCTTCTGTAACCCCCAGTCGGTCGAGGCAGATGACCGTTCATACTGAGCCCGGTTCTGCCGGAGGTTTTCCTTCCCGTTAATGGGGAGTTTTTCTTCCCACTGTCGCTTCATGCTTGCTCAGTATGAGGGATTGCAGCAAAGCCATGGACAATGCAGACGACTCTCCCTGTAGCTCTACGCTTCTCCAGGAGTGAATGCTGCTTGTCGGGACTTTGAAGCAATCAACTGGTTTCCTTATATAGGAACATTTTTGACCAAACTGTATAATCTGACCCAATCTGTATAATATGATTGAACTTGACTTTGTAAAGTGCCTCGAGATGACATGTTTCATGAATTGGCGCTATATAAATAAAATTGAATTGAATTGAATTAAAACTTCTTCCTAACATTTTCACAGCCAGATATTCTACTTTTATCTTAGCTTACATGTTTGCAGTGTAATCATTGCATGTAATCATCCTGCTTATTCCATGAATGTTTCTGCTCATTAATATGTAGCTAAGCACCAACCTATTTTACGTAATACACAATAAGTCTCAATAAGGATAAATCTTTGTTTAGCCTGTGTTGAACTTCTTACAAATATATCAAAATATGTTTTCAAAATCAAAAACAGTAAACCTCAAAGTTTAAAGTTGCATTCATTTCTAGATTTTAGGAAAATGTTTTATTTTAAACATAAGCATTGCTAAATATTTATTTTACTTTGAAAAGCTCATAGTTACAAAAAGGAAGTGCTTTAGGGCCTAAAAGCTTAACTTTAGGTCGAAAACAGTTGTTAGTTGTTATGCTCAATGTCATATTAATTTGATAT
Source organism: Fundulus diaphanus (assembly GCA_037039145.1). Lineage (NCBI taxonomy): Eukaryota > Metazoa > Chordata > Actinopteri > Cyprinodontiformes > Fundulidae > Fundulus > Fundulus diaphanus. The sequence goes on along the minus strand of CM073124.1, from coordinate 3,420,339 downwards.
TATGATTCCATTATTTGTTATCAAACACATTTCTCTGTGTGCGTTTTATTTCCGAAGCCCACTATATTCTATTATTGCTTCCTTTAAGCTATATGGGGTAGTGGTTTCCAGTGGTCAGAGCAGTGCGCCTGCGCTCAAGAAGGCCACAAGCACCAAGTTCGATCCCTGCAGAATGCCACTATTAGTCCCTGAGCAAGACCTTCAGCCCCAGATTGCTTCCCACTGCTCCCCATGGGATGGATCAAATGCAGAAGATAAACCTTTTTGGAATGTATAATTGCCATGATAAATAAAGATTTCCTCTTTTTCTTCTCCTTTAAACGTTTACATTTCTGAAACTATCTTCCCCCCTGTTTATTAATTTTCTTTATAATAAATTGGAAATGACCACTGAAGTGTGTTGTGCTGGACTCATCTTTTGTGTCAGGGAATGGAGTTTCTCTCTGATGTTAGTTGATGCTCCTTCATCACCCCGTCTACTCCTTGGCTTCTCTGTTCACTCCAGTGTCCATCCTTGTAATGAAGACCAGTTCTTGTAAAACTCATTCTCTGTTCTTTGTCTCTGTAGCAAACTGCTCCCTCTAACGTGTTCTCTGTGGAGGAGGCAGAAAAGTAGCCAAGTATCTTTGCAATATCAAGCCCATATGATATATTATCTGATTTAAAACATTGTCTATCTTTCCATTTGCATTTTAGCTTCACTTAGTTCAAACAAAATTAAAACAATAATTGTTAAAGCTACAGCAATTGTTTCATTCACTTATGTATTTGACCAAAAATTAAAAGAAGATGAGCTTTTATGATAAAACCTGTAACCAATCAGTTTATTTATTTATTGGATGTCAAACCCATATTTGTATTATCTTAAACATTCTGGTTGCCAAAGCTCTAACAACAAAATGTTTTCTCTACAATAAACAAACTCAATCCCCTGTGTTATTATCCTCAGTACCTTTGCTAATTTTAGTTATTATGAGTTAATCAAGTCTCCCCTTTTGTGTTTCATTTGATTTGACTGGACTTTAGACAGGAATTGTCCTGGTTCGGCCTAATTAAAAATGTATCTAAATCTTTCAGATACTCTGCCATGTGAACTTTGGAAGGTGTATGAATGCAGGAGTTGCATCTTCAGCATTTATAAACACTTTGAGTTTGTGGCGTCAAGATAAGAGGCTTTTACTTGTCATAATACATACAAGGTACATGCAACGAAATTTTGTAATTCAGATGGAGGGTTTTCCATTCTACTGTGCTTCCCCAAATTCAATAAAGTCATCAAGTTTCCGACCAGGGACAACGGTATATTAGATCATAAGACTGCAGCAGCTCTCAATGTTCGCTAATTAGAGCTCATCTCTGTGGACACGATTCCTGCCTACAAACCCCTGGTTTACAGAAGCAGACCTGTCATCAGAACCATTCAGGTTTGGATTGGAGAGGCCTGCTCAGCCTCACAGGACTGTTTTTAACACACAGATTGGGAAGTGTTCAAAGAGGACAGTTTTATGTTATCCTTTTATAATCACAGCCGCCCTGCAATCCTGACCAGATCCAAAATGTCCCTTTAATCTAATTGGCCTTATTTCTTTTCTGTATGTAAATAAGAGGATAATCATTAAATTATCCTGGTCTAAAAGACGTCTAGGTTAATAGTTAGCAAAACTCAGTTTTATGTGTTTTTCCCCTCAGGATGTTATAATAGGTTAAAAAGAACTATTGAGTTATTTGCGTTCAAGTGGAGAGATATTAAAACTCTATAAATATTGTAGGTAACTGTGTGTAATTCCAAAACAATTGTTCACTGGTGCTTTAATCCATTATTTAGCCATGTTAGTAGAAGGAGTCAATCAGATCAGACGGGATAGGCAGGCTCGGAGGTCAGAAAGACAGAACAGGTCAGGATCAGGTAATACGAATCAGAGGAACGCTGGAATAAGTCTCGCAAAAAGCTCAAAATAATCTGGCACTGATGTCTGTAATGTAATAGTAATATTGTCTTTATTGTCACTGAAACATACATTACAATGAAATTTGTTCTCTGCATTTAACCCATCACCCTTGGGGAGCAGTGGGCTGCCATGTGCGGCGCCCGGGGAGCAATCTGGGGTTAAGGGTCTTGCTCAGGGACCCAGAGTGCAGGCAGTGGGAATTGAACCGGGTACTTGCATCCTTCTCTGAGTGCAAGCTGCTCTAACCACTAGGCCACGACCCCCCCCCCCCCCCCCTTCTGGTCGAAGAAGTGGTTATATACTGACAGGAGCAGGTGGATACGATGAAAAACAGGGTGGAGCTGATCAAGTGTGTAGAGTGAGTAATCAGACCGGCATCAGTGCTGAGATCATGACAGCTAATTTTGCAGTCTTATCCATTTTAGCCTGTAACATTTTCTTTGTGCTTTGTTGATGTCTGCTAGAGGGGCAGATCTTAGCGACATCCTAATGATTGCATCATATTTGCACCTCTGCTTACTTTAAGATGGAGCTAAAGCGAAAATTCAGACTGAAGAAACTCTATTGCCTACCTCCATCTATCAGACTCATCCGCCTCCAACGCAAGCCAATCAATTTTGAACTGCTCCTCCTCGAAGCCAATCAGCATCCTGGGTTCATCTTAAAAGAACTCCACATCCTTGTCTCGGCCTTCTGCTCAGCGAGCAAGCGGTGGCGTGCCGCGTCTGGTTTGGACTCTGATGACTGGATTCAACCCACCTCCATCCCCTTCTCCACCATCGTACCAAGCTCCGCCTGGCTTTCCTATGGTGCTGCTTCAACCTCGTCCCTACAGAGTGTAATTCATCCCAGACTTATGGATTTCCCAGTCACTCCTTAAAACGGTCCGGCAGAAGACCGCCATGTTGAGCCTGGTTCTGCCAGAGGTTTCTTCCCAAAGGGGAGTTTTTCCTCTCCACAGTCGCTTCATGCTTGCTCATCATGGACTGTTCATGCAAGTTGGACATCTAGCTCAAACAGATCATCATATGGACTGAACAAACTTTGTTTATCTCCACTCCACCACCAGTTTCAGACCCGGGGGGAAATATCCCTATTCTCATACGCCTGCTTATGCATATTGAAGTATAATTCAGCGTGAATTTTTCCTGCCGAGGTCTGAGCGCCAAACTCTTAAAATATTGTATCAATAAAATTCTTCTAAATGCCTTTTCTTTCTGTGTGAGTTTTTCAGATTGAAATGTTCTTTAAATGCGGTGTTTGCAATTTCGCATCAGCAGGTAGTGTAAAGGTCCAGGTTACTCCACTTAAATAATGAAAAATTAATTAACTCATTAATTTATCCTATTTAACTGTTGATATAATGCCCACTTAATTTATTAAGTTGCTCTATGATTCCACCACGTAAACGATTATTTTGGTGCAAAATAATTTTCTTAACTGTCTTCCCTATTTTGTCATGTATGATGTGTTTACAAAGCTTGTTAAATCTTAAAGTTGCTTCTTTAAAAGTTTTCACCTTTATATAATCATCAATGTGTTTTGTAAAGTGGATTTTGTATTTAATTGTGTACAAGAAAATCTGAAGTGAAACGCAGGAAAGTGTGTCTGCCAAAGTCATCTTTGTTTCTGTTGCTGACAAGTCCGTTGATGGTTCCCTAATGCTTCTGTTTTGCCCCCTCGCCAGTTGTCGTCCATTTTCAGAGTCCTTTCATGTCCCCTAGTCTGAATTTCAGTCAGCCGCACACCATCCCTACAGTGAGAGCACTCATCCACGAAGCCCATGATCCCGCCTTCATCTCTGAAAGCAGAAACGGACTCAGCAAACATTTTTGCCAAAGAAAGCTCCGTTAGTTTAAAATTTTTTACAGTAAAGCCATCACAAATACACATTTTAACCACAGTGTTCCCTCTAAAATAACAAACATAAAAAGAAATGAAATACAAAAAAAGCAAAATGTCTCCCAAAGAGCACAATTATTTCTGCTACAATATGACATAGATTATTGACTTATTACAAACTTTAGATTTCTTTCTGGTCCTTTTGACCATGTGAATTTACTGTTAGTAATACTTTTATTTATATATCACTTTCCAAATGAAGCTAAAGGCGGAAATTCAACTGAAGAAACTCTTGCTCACTTCCATCCAATCGGAGGCTGGGCCGCCTTCGATGCAGCCAATCCTCTTCGAGCCGCACCTCCACGAAGCCCAATCATCATCCAGCGTTCACCTTAAAAGCAACTCCAAATCATATCTCAGCCTGCTGTGTTGATTTTGGCGGTTGGCAAAACTAGAGTGTGACTGGATTGGGATGACAAGTAAGGTAGATGGGGATGGTGAGGGTGATGAAATGGATTTCGATGATTGGACTCCGGTAGGTAGAGGAAGAGGTAGAGCTAAGGAGAAAAGTTTGAAAGATGATAGAGAGACTGCTAGCCAAATTAGTAAGAGAAGTTTAGAAGATTGTAGTTCAGATGATGAAAGCAGAGTGGTGAGGAGAAAAGTGACAAATGAGGAATTTAAGGCAATACTTAAGTTCAGGAAGGAAGATGAAAACATAAATCTAAGTCCGATAGCAGTTTCAAGAGAAATAAAAAAGAAGATAGGGGAAGTGGAGGTTGTTAAAATATTGCGAGATGGAAACATGTTTATAAAATGTAAATCTGAAGACCAAAAGAATAAAAGCATGCAGATTGATAATATTTGTAAAAAGGTTGTGAGTGAAAGGAAGATTGTTGGAGCAAATAGAGTATCACGTGGTGTTATCAATGGAATTCCGCTTGAGGAAGATTTGGAAAAACTTAAAAGAAATATACATGGTGGTGAAGTGCGGAGGTTGAAAAGATTGTTAAAATCTGTGGATGGAGGAAAAGTAGAGAGTTTCTCTATACTTCTGGAGTTTCAAGGTGATGTTCTCCCTGATAAAGTAAAGATTGGTTTCTTGAGTTTTTCTGTAAGGCCTTATATCCCTCCTCCTTTGCGATGTTATAAATGTCAAAGGTATGGTCATATTGCAGCTGTGTGTAAAGGAAAGCAAAGATGTGCAAAATGTGGTGGAGATCATAGATATGAGGAATGTGGAGCGGATGTACAGTTAAAATGTTGTAACTGTGGTGGTCAGCATAATGTGGCATATGGAGGATGTGAAGTAAGGAAAAGAGCGGTAGAAATACAACAGCTGAAAACAGTTCAAAACATGACGTATGCAGAGGCAGCAAAAAGTGTTCAAGAAAAAAGAACAATTCAGAAAAGTCAAAAAGTGTCTTCTAATCCAAATCCTGGGCCCAGTCAAAGAACAATGGCAAGAACAGAAATCACAATGGATAAACTAATCTTATTTATGGCATATGTTATCAATTGTACTGATCAAGTGAAACAGAAAACTGAAAAGATCAAAATTATAGTGAAAGGTGCAGAAAATTTTTTAGCTGTGAAAGACTTATCGTGGGAATTGATAAATAAAAGGCTTGAAATAGATGGGAAACAAGGTGGAGGAAGAATTTAATGTTTATTTTACAATGGAATGCAAGAAGTTTATTAGCAAATGGACAAGAATTTAAAGGATATTTAAGTTATTTGGAAAATAAACCAGATATTATTTGTATTCAAGAAACATGGCTTAAACCAGAGTTAGATTTTATTATAGCAGGATATGATAGTATTAGAAGAGATAGGGAACAAGAAAGTGGAGGAGGATGTGTAATATTTATAAAAAATGGAATACAGTATAGATTTATAGGAAAAGGAAAAACACTAGAATGGTTAGCTGTGGAAATCTGGATTAATAAAGAAAGTGTTAAAATATTAAATTTTTATAATCCGTGTAAAAAGTTGTGTTTGGATGAAATGGAGGAAATGTTTAAAAATTTAGGAAAAAAGATAATATGTTGTGGAGATTTTAATGCTTTTAGTACTTTGTGGGGTAATAGGAATGATAGTAATGGAGAAGTGGTGGAAGAATTAATGGATAGGAATCAATTGGTTTGCCTTAATAATGGAGAAGGGACAAGGATTAATATTAGAAATGGATATGAATCTGCGTTAGATTTAACTTTAGTATCAGAAAAACTTGCTGGAATTAGTGATTGGAAAATATTAAGAGAATCAACTATAGGAAGTGACCATTATCCTATACGTATTGAAATTGGTTTAGAAGTTGGAAAAAGTGAATATGGAGGTATAGAAAGATGGATATTTGGAAATGTTGATTGGGAAAAATATAAAATACTCATTGATAAAGAAATGCAAAAGGTTGATGTAAATTTGGATATTGACAAGGTGAATTTTTCTATTTGTGAAGCCATTGTAGGTGCTGCACGTGAAACAATACAAAGGAAAAAAGGCAAATATAAGAAGAAAATAGTTCCATGGTGGACAAAGGACTGCGATGCTGCGATTAAATCTCGAAATAAAGCTTTTAGGTTGTTAAAGAGAAATCAGAATTATCAGAACTTTATTGAATATAAAAGGTTCCAAGCTCTTGTTAAAAGAACTGTGAAAAATGCAAAAAAAATTATTTGTAATTCGGTAGGTAGGGAAACAAAAATTTCCAAAATTTGGGGAATGATAAAGCGAATGAATGGAATTAAACCTGAATATGGATATCCAGTTCTGAAAGAGGGAAATGTTATGGCTGTGACTGAGGAGGAGAAGGCAAACATGCTGGTTCAAAATTTTGTTAAAGTTCATAGTAGTAATAATTTAAGTATAGAAGAGAAACGTAGAAGAGTTTGTACAATTAATGAAAATGTTAATTTATTAGAAGGAAATATAGGATATAATGATTTATTAAATGGTCCTTTTTCTTTATTTGAGTTAAATAATGCTTTAAGGAAATCAAAAAATTCATCTCCAGGGAAAGATAATATTACTTATATTATGGTTAGTAAGTTTAGTAATGAATCTAAAAAGATGTTGTTAGAATTTTATAATAAGATATGGGAAGTAGGTTTTTTACCTAAGGCATGGAAAGAAGCAATTGTAGTTCCAATCCTAAAGCCAGGTAAAGAGAGGTCAAATCCAGCTAGTTACAGGCCTATTGCTTTAACTTCACACATATGTAAAATAATGGAGAGAATGATAAATGAAAGATTAAGTTATTTCATAGAGAAGAGGGGATACTTATCAACATTTCAAAGTGGATTTAGAAAAGGTAGAAGTACTATGGACCCTATTCTATGTTTAGAGCATGAAATTAGAAAAGGACAAGTTAATAGGGAGAGTGTGGTGGCTGTTTTCTTTGATATAGAGAAAGCCTATGACATGATGTGGAAAGAGGGTTTTTTAATTAAATTGAGAAAAATGGGAATTAGTGGATCAATGTTTTATTGGATAAAAGATTTTTTACAAAATAGATCAATACAAGTGAGAGTAGGACAACATTTGTCAGAAAAGTTTCTTGTTGAAAATGGTACACCACAGGGAAGTATAGTGAGTCCTTTGTTTTTTTCTATTATGATTAATGATATGTTTGACAATTTGGAGAGTGGAATGGGATTTTCTTTATTTGCTGATGACGGAGCAATTTGGAAGAGGGGGAAAAATTTAAATTTCATTGTTAAAAAGATACAAGAAGCAATTAATAATATAGAAGATTGGTCTTTTAAATGGGGATTTAAAATTTCTATAGACAAAACAAAAACTTTATTTTTTACAAGGAAGAAAGTATCTGAAAATTAAAAATTACAAATATATAATCATGAATTAGAGAGAGTTAAGGAATTTAAGTTTTTGGGCTTATGGTTGGATGAAAAGCTTAGTTGGAAAATTCATATTCAAAAAGTTGTGGATAAGTGTAAGAGAGTTTTAAATGTAATGAGGTGTTTGGTGGGGAGTGAGTGGGGTGCTGAGAGAAAAGCATTGAAAGCAATATATACTGGTTTAATAAGGTCGGTATTTGATTATGGAAGTATAGCTTTAGAATCAGCATCAGAAACACTACTCAAAAAATTAGATAATATTCAGTATCAAGCCTTGAGGTTATGTACAGGAGCTATAAGAACAACTCCAACATCAGCTTTACTGGTAGAAATGGGAGAGTTACCACTTCATCTTAGAAGACTACAGTTAAAGATTTCTTATTGGTGTCAATTAAAGGGACATAAGGGAAATCATCCATGTCAAAAAATTTTAAATCCTAGTTGGGAAAAAGGAAAAAAGAATTTAAAATCTTTTGGTTGGGATATTGAAAATATTATAAAAGAATTTGATTTAGATTATATAAATATTAGCCAAACAGTCCCTCTTTCACCAGTTCATCCATCTTTATTTTCTAATAGTATTGTTGATTTAACCTTGTTGAAGGAAAGGGAAAAAGGAAACTATTTAGATTTTAGTTCAATACAATCATATTTAGACAATAACTATTATGGATATATTCAAGTTTTTACAGATGCTTCAAAAAACTCAAATAACAATAATGGGGTGTCATTCATTGTTCCAGAATTTAATATTAAGAAATGTAAAAGAATTTCTGATGGAGTATCAGTTTATGCAGGAGAGATGATGGGAATCATTGTAGCTTTAGAATGGATTGAGGAAGTTCGTCCTTTGAGAAGTATAATTTGTTCCGATTCAAGTTCATCATTATATTCAATAAAAAATAATCATTCTACTAGTAGATCAGACCTTTTATTAGAGATTCAGTTATTAAGGTATAGAATTCAGGCAATGGGTTTAGTAGTTATTTTTACATGGATACCATCCCATATAGGAATAAAAGGAAATGAATTAGCAGACAAATATGCAAAAAAAGCTACAATAAATATTAATATTGATATAGTGGTAACATTTAGTAAGGAAGAAATTAAATCTATTATTAAACAAAAGGTTAAGGAAAGATGGCAGAAGCTGTGGGAAGAAGATAGAACCGGAAGATGGCTTTATAGTATTCAAAGGAAAGTTGGTGCAATGAGGATAACAGGAAGGAATAGAAAAGAGGAAACAATTATATCGAGATTACGTTTCGGATATACAGGGTTAAATGGAAATCTATTTAAAATGAGAAAACATCCAACAGGAGTTTGTGACTTTTGTTATCAAGAGGAGACGGTGGAGCATGTTTTGTTGGTTTGTTATAAATATTCTATGGAGAGAAGAGAATTATTACGTCAATTACAAGAAAATAAATTACAGTTAAATTTAAAAGATATTTTGGGAAAAATTTCTAATTCTGAGTATTTTGGTTATTTGATAAGCTACCTTAAGAAAACAAAATTGATAGAAAGGATATAAGTATATTTATGTAATTATTATTATCATTATATTTATATTTATTTATTTATCTAGTTATTTATTTTTTGTGGGAGAATATATATACATAGCATCCCGATTCACACTCCACTCTAGTAGATGGCGGTAATGCACATCATTAAGTTGCTTGCCAACCGCCATAAAACAAGAAGAAGAAGAAGAAGAAGAATCTCAGCCTGCTTTTCAGCAAGCGCAAGAATAGTCGCACTATGTCGGATTTCGATTCAGACGACCATTTCAACTTATCTTCAAATCCTCCCGCTCGAAGAAGTTCCCGTCTAGCCGCTCTTTCATCTCCGTCCTCCGCGTTACGCTCCAGGGGTATTTTGCCAGGCTCCGACCTAGACTCTGCTCAGCTTTCGCAGTTAGCCTCCCTTCTGCCTCATCATGATTCATCTCCATCTCCCCCGCCATCCGCTCCTCCGTCTGCTCCGAATCCAGGTTGCAAGCGGTTACGCAAATCCCCCGCTCCCCCCGCCAAACGCAGCAGAGGGCGTTCAAGCTCTACCCCAGCTCCAGCCGCCGTTGCGCCCGGTCCCTCTCTTCGTTCCGATGCAAACCCAGGTCCTTCTTCAGCTGTTCCCGAAACGCTGGCTTCTCAATCCATAGCGGCACCATCCCTCCTCAATCCTTCTGCTGTCGATCAGTTTTCGGCTTCCCTCTGCTCCACCCTGAATTCTCTTAATCGCTCAGTCTCAACTCTGTCTGCACGCCTTCAAGCCTTGGAAAACCCCCACACTGCCACGTCATCGCTGTCATTAACTTCGCAGTCGGATCCCCTCCCTCCCCTTCCTTCATTCACACTCGCCAACGCCCGTCCCGGGCCAGCTTTAGGTAAGATGTATCTAACCATGTTTCTCTTATAATTTTCATTTTATTGCGTTTTGCTCATTATGCTTTTTGTCCCTGCCCTTTCCATTCAGGCAGATCATATATTCCGATTATCTATAACGTCTCTCCTCGCCTCCGTTCAAATATTATTGAAGGAAAATATGTTAATTTAGTTTCACTCATCCTTCCCTCTTCTGAAGTCAAACACCAAGTTGCCTCAGCAGGAGACATTACAGCCATTTTCAAATCATCTGATCCACGTTTATCTAAAGATCTCACCATCGGCCAATTCCTAGCAGCATTCAGCATCTACCGGGACATTCTTTGTTCAGTTTACCCGGACCGCAGGGTCGAGCTCAATAATTATCTCGCATTAATAGCAGATCTTCATTTTAAATGAAATAACCTCTTTTATCAATATCACAAATCATTCGCTACTAAAACAGCTGCAACCGTGGCCCAATCCGGGGTCCGTTCGGACTGGTCTGTCTTGGATACAGATCTCTTAATCATGTTGACTCAGTCCATTCCCTGTTCTTCCTGTCATTCATCCGGTCACCTCAGTGCTTTTTGCCCATCAATTCCCTTTAAGTCTATTCCTCCGCTGCTCTCATCTACATTCGTCCAGCCCACAGACCGCAGAGGTAGAAAAGTCCAGGTATTTAACTCCAGACCCATTTGCAATAATTTTAATGAAAGTCTATGCACCTTCCCTAATTGTAGTTTTCTTCACATTTGCAGCCAGTGAAGGATGCGCATCCCAAGTCCGTCTGTCCCCGCCGTGCACTCTTCATGAGAAATCGTACCTTCAAACCTTAATAGCCCGTCATCTTTCCACCCCCATTGTTATTTCTGAATTGGCGGTTTGTCTTATTCATCATCCTGACCGCACTTTTGTCAATTTCATTCTTACCGGTCTATCTCAAGGTTTTGTTGTCGGAGTTTACAACACCCCCCCCCCCCTTACCCACGTTTCTCCTAATCTTCAATCCGCTCTAAAAGAACCAGATATTGTAGATCAATTACTTCACAAAGAAGTGTCCAAGGGTTTCATGATTGGTCCTTTCAAAACTTCTCCTTTTGCTCTTTTCCGTGTGAGTCCTCTAGGGGTAGCTACCAGCAAATATTCTGGAAAAAAGAGGCTCATATTGGATTTATCTGCCCCTCATTCTGGCTGTCACTCCTCTATAAATAGCCTCATCCCTCTTTCCCCTTTTTTCCTTTACTACGCTTCTACAGATCACGCTATTTCTTTGATCAAGCTCACCGGCCAAGGGGCTTGGCTGGCTAAAGCAGACATTTCTGATGCTTTCAAAATCGTTCCCATTCACCCTTCTCAGTGGCACCTGTTCGGTGCTAAATGGAAGTCCTTGTTCTATTTTGCTGTCCGTCTCACGTTCGGCTGCAGGAGTAGTCCCTGTCTGTTTGACAAAATTTCAGAAGCTCTGCGTTGGATTCTCCTTAATGTCACTCATCTCCCATGCGTTCTTCATCTCCTGGATGATTTTCTACTCATAGATCCTCCCTCCACCCGGCCCAGTTTGTCACTTCTCAAACTGAAAAGACTCTTTACCCGTCTCGGCGTTACCCTGTCCGAAGAAACAACCATCGGGCCCGCAACAAAAATCGAGTTTTTAGGCATAGTTCTCGATTCAGTGGCCATGATGGCATCCCTGCCTGCGGACATGCTGTCTCGGATTCGTGAGATTTCTCAGTCTTATAGTTCTACATCAGTTATTTCCAAACGTCAGTTGCTTTCCTTGCTCGGTCACCTCAATTTTGCCATGCGTATCATTCCCCAAGGTCGTTCCTTCATTTCCCGGCTGCTTGACTTGGCTAATTCCGTTCCCTCCCTCCTAGATCAGGTTTCTCTGGATGAAGGTAGCCGTTCCGATCTTTCCTTCTGGGCTAGACTGCTTCGTGACTGGAACGTCAAATCTTTCTTCTATGATGACATCATTCAGTCTGCTGACATGCTTCAATTTTTCACAGATGCTGCCCGATCCGTAGGTTTTGGGGGGTTCTTTCAAGATAGATGGTTTGCTGATTCGTGGCCTCCCTCCTTCACAAACTCTCAATCATCTGCGCTATGTGAGGTTTACCTTATAGCAGTAGCTTGCCGTCTGTGGGGCCCGCTTTGGGGAAGAAAACGCATATCCGCTTTCTGCGACAACATTGCAGTTGTAGACGCCATCAATAAAGGTCGATCCTCCTCTCAGTCTCCCATGCCATTCATCAGAAGCATAACTTGGCAAGCAGTCACTAACAACTTTATCATATCAGCTCGTCACGTTCCCGGTCATTATAACCATGCTGCTGATGCTCTTTCTCGTTTCAAATTTCAGACCTTCCGTCATCTTCATCCTTCAAGTCCATCCGACCCCTGTTCCTCCACTAGAGGAACTCATCCTCAATTAACTCACACTCTTCATTCGTACTTACTTTCCTCCAGTTTTTACATGAAATCAGGTTTAGCTCCCTCAACTTTCAGAACTTATAATTTCGCGTGGCAATTGTTTGCAAAATTTTGCTTGAGTCTCCACATAGCCTTATATCCATTACTCATTTCTTCTGTTTTGGCTTTCATTTCTTACTGCTTCGACAAACGCCATTTTAAACTTTCTTATATCCGGAGCTTATTAGCTGGCATTAATTTCTTTTCGAAATGCCATAATCCAGATTCTCCTAGTCCTTTCAAAAACCCCTCCATTAAGCTCCTTCTCAAAGGTTTGGCAAAACATTCATTGCGTCCATTTGATTCACGTAAGCCTATAACCTTCCCGATCCTTAAGAAGCTTTTGTCCTCACTTTCGTTTAGCCCCTACTCTTTCTACGTTGAGTCTCTTTTATCAACTACTTTCTGATTGGCTTTCTATGGCTTTCTGAGAGTAGGTGAATTCGCTTCAACCAATAGTCATTTTGATCCTTCCCGAGATTTGTCTCTTTCAGATCTTCGTTTCTATATCGATCATTACAAAGTATTTTTGAAACATTCTAAAGTGAAAGGCTCTTGTTCTATTTCTATCGCGCGTATAGATGGCCCCAAGAACATTTCAGTATACCATTAGAATCCTGTGGCCTTTCATCTAGCCATTATTCCAGCCATTCATTTCGGATAGGAGCAGCCACAACAGCAGCGGCTCGTGGAATCTCTGTGGCTTCTCTCCAGCAGTTAGGCCGATGGACATCATCAGCCTATACCTCATATATCCGCCCTGAACATTCATCAATCCTAGCAGCTCAACGCTCTCTCTGTCTGTAGGTTAAGCTAACTTCGAATACTGGTGGTGGTTCAAAATACATTCACATCATCGCTAGACCCATCTTTTATGATCATACCCTGTGATGCTCCCTGTGATGCTCCCTGTGATGCGCCTGTCATGCGCCCTGTTGTGCGCCCTGTTGTGCTCCTGTCATGCTCCTGTCATGCTCTCTGTCATGCTCTCTGTCATACGCTTTGTCATGCACTCTGTAATGCACTCTGTTATGATTATTCTTTCATCTGTGTGCATCAGCCCCGCGCATCAGCCCCGTGCATCAGCCCCGAAACTGACCATTCACTTCACCATTCACCTCACCATTCACCTCACCATCCACCTCACTTTTCACCTCACCATTCACCTCACCTCATCTCTGTCATGGTTTAAGTTTTGTCTGGCTTCTTTCTTGTTGTTTTGCAGTTCACTCAGCTCTCCCTCGCTCAGCTATTAGTCACACCTGTCTGGACACTAATTAGTCTTTATTCCCGTCACCTGTCAGGCTCCCTTTATAAACTCACATCAGTTGTGTTCTCGTCGCCGGTCCATAGTGTTCACTCCCGCTCAGTTTCTGCCAGAATCCTGTGTCAGCTCAGTTTTTTGTTACAGTCAGCCAGAAGACTTTACTTCAACTTTGTTTTTGTTCAAGTCACTGCCAAAGACTCTGCTCAGCTCTGTTCCAACTCAAGTTCTCAACTCCTGTTCACGACTCCTGGGTTCCGTTCAGCTCTCAAGTTTCCAACTCCTGTTCTCAACTCCTGGTGAGCCGTCCTGGTCTCAAATCCTCGGGTCTGAGGTTCCGGTCTCAAGTCCTCGGCTCTGATGTTCCATCCTGGTCTCAAGTTCTCGGTTCTGATGTTCCGGTCTGTGTGAAGTAATTCAGTTTTAAATCATAAATATCATGGTTTCAAAAATATTTATTTGTGTTGCGGTGACTGCAGCCCTGAACATAAATGCATTTGAGGGACCTTTCTTATTAGGAATACCAGTTTAGAATCTCTTATATTACTGATTAAGACAAACAGCAAGAAAGCAAAGATCCCATCACTTGTTTGTTTTTAGACCTAAGTAATATAAAATACTGAGATTATGATATTGCTTGTAACAATAATGATTAATCACAAACCAGTCCATTTGAAAGAAGGCCATAGTTTTGATTTTAATAGATGTAAAAAAACTGGGCTTTGGCTCTGATTAAAACAATGAAATTGAATTGGATATGAATTTCTAAGGGAGATTTTTGACTAGAATTTTATTGCAGCTAAAAGAGGAATTTTGAGGAGCTTCAAGATATCAAAAGGCCGCGTTAAAGACACCATCTATTGCAGGATCATTTGATATTATGTAGTTATGCTAAGCTGAGGCAAACCTCAGAGAGACAGTTTAACCAGAAAAGAGACAGAAGATATGATAAAAACAATTCTGACCATGATGTAAACATGTGAATGTGATTGTGGGGCTGGGTCAGTGTGTTCTGTTATTGTATAGCTTGTTTATTGATCTTGGTTTTGTTGCGGGCAGTGTTCTCGATGTGCTGAAACTATTATCATTAAAAAAACACTAGAAGAGGAACACGTTGCTTCTGCTGATGAATAATTGTGTTAGACAAGGTGTAAAACAGTTCACTTTAAAATGCCACCGTAGACCAACTGAGATTTGGAAAGTTATATATATAATTTAAAAGCATGACTAGCAGTGAATTCGCATGGTCAAAAGTAAATACATTTTTATTTATTTTGGCATCTCCAGTGACATAAAGTAACTACATTCAAGGTAGTTATGCAGATAATTTACTTGATTCTGATTCTGATTCTGAATTTAAAAGATGGAGATGTTTTGAACAAAATTTTAAAAGAAAAGGAAAGAAAAGATTTTGTTTACTGTACCCCGAGGATCAGCCAGAACCTAGAAACATCACGTTAAACTGACACTAAGAGGACCAGGTTTTAACTGTATGCCTCATCTAAATACTAACATAAATGTTTTTTTCTGAGCTGTTTGCGTAGTTCAATGATCGACTTTGTTGTTTCATCTGACCTGCGGCTGTCCACTGACCACTACCTGGTGGTGTGTTGGCTCCGATGGTGGGGGAGGAAGCTGGTCTGACCTGGCAGGCCCAAACATATTGTGTGGGTTTGCTGGGAACGTCTGGCAGAGTCACCCGTGAGACGGAGCTTTAACTCCCACCTCCGGGAGAGCTTTAAACACGTTCTGAGGGAGGTAGGGGGGAGTCTGAGCAGTCCATGTTCCGCGCCTCTGTTGTTAAGGCGGCTAGTCGGAGCTGTGGCCGCAAGGTTGTCGGTGCATGTTGCGGCGGTAACCCTTGAACACACTGGTGGACACCAGTGGTGAGGGAAGCTGTCAAGCTGAAGAAGGAGTCTTATCGGGCTTTACTGGCCTGTGGGATTCCGGAAGCAGCTGATATGTACCGGCAGTCAAAGCAGCAGGCGGCTCGGCTGGTTGCTGAAGCAAAAATTCTGTGTTGGAAGAGTTCAGAGAGGCCATGGAGAAAGACTTCCATACGGCTTTGAGGCGATTCTGGTCCACTATCCGGCGTCTCAGGAGGGGGAAGGGGGAAGCAGTGCAGTACCAACACTGTTTATAGTGCATGGTCTTGAGCTTTGGGTCATGACCGAAAGAACGAGATCCCGGATACAAGCAGCAAAAAATGAGTTTTCTCCATAGTGTGTATGGGCTCTTCCTCAGAGATAGGGCGAGGAGCTCAGTCATCCGGGGAGGACTCTGAGTAGAGCCGTTGCTCCTCTTTGTCAAGAGGACCCATTTGAGGTGGCCTGGGCATCTGGTCAGGATGCCTCCTGGACGCCTCCCTGGTGAGGTGTTCTGGGAACGTCCCACCAGGAGGAGAACCAGAGGGAGACCCAGGACACACTGGAGGGACTATGTCTCTCTGCTGGCCTGGGAAAGCCTTAGGATTCCCCCGGAGGAGCTGGCCCAAGTAGCTGGGGAGAGGGACGTCTGGGCCTCCCTACTGAAGCTGCTGCCCCCGCGACCCGACCCCGGATAAGTGGAAGACGATGGATGGATGGATGGATGGATGGATGGATGGATGGATGATGGATGGATGGGAATATCTAGAAGTGTTTGAATGAGGTTTTGGATAAATGACACATGAATGGGAGTTTGATAAGAACACTAATTACACTTTTGTTTCTGTTTATAAACAGTAAACAAAGGCTTGCGTCTGCCAACCATCTTCACTGAGTTTTTTATTGGGGAGAAATGCAAAATAAAATGCTCACTGCCCAAACCAGAACTGAACACACTTTATCATCCAACTGAATCATCTCCTGCAAGCGGATGAACAAGAAGAGGACTGACAAAACCTGGGGATGTAGAAGCCAAAGAACTCTAATTTCTTATTCTGGAGCGAAGGGGAGTTGCCTAAGTCGACCACTTATGCACAATTAGATTCATGTCTGCCATGTGCTCTGAATAGCTTGAAGGCTTTCTTTACTTTGCGTTCTTGATGAACAAACTCTTTTCATATTGTATTACTGTGTATTCAACTGCTCTGTTCCACTGACTTACATGATCCTGTTTTAATTTTCTGTGTTATGACATTTATACTGTGATTGTAATGTTCTGTTCTGGTTTATGTTTATTATTTGGTTAAGTAACTCTTTTCTGCCTCTTGGTTTATTTCTGTTTTGGATTCTGGTTTAGTCTCTTTATTGTGTTAGTTATCTGGTCCCTGTATTAGTTCTGATTTTAGTTCTGTGCTTTGTTTGTTCTGTTTTATCTTAGGTTTATTTTCTAGTGCCCTATCTGCGCCCTTAATCACTTCCACCTGGTTTTGGTTAATTAGTCCCTCCCTGCTCACCTGTCCGCCCGCCTATTTAAACCTCCCTCAGTTTTCTGTTTGTTGCCGGGACTTCGCTTATGTTTCACTTGTCATCCTGTCATTCGTTGCTTCAGTTTGGTCCTTTTGGTAAGAGCTCCCAGCACCTTGACCCCGTCTGTCTGTAACCCGATCTGTCTGTTTCTACCCAGTTCTGTTCGCCTGTTCGCTGTCAAGTTGGTCAATGATTGAGCATGTGCTGTCCTGAATAAACATCTGAAGGTTACTGGTTCTGATAGATCTCTGTAAAATGTGACGCACAGCTTCCTGCTTAAATACCGCCACCTGCTGACCGAGGAAGGTTCTCCATCTCTATGCTCCAACAGGAAACGCTTCCTGGCTTCAAATGGATCGGGAACAGAATCCACGAGCTCTCCAAAACTGGAAACAGGGTCATATTTGCCTTCGAAGAGTCTATAGGTGAGACCTTTGATTGTCTGCTGATGTTTTAAGCTTCTCTGTGTCTGTGTGACTCCCTGTTAGCCCAGTGGGAGCCGCTCTGTGGGTCAGGAGGGAAAGGGCCAAAAGTGGAGAACATAAGGAGTGGAAACACCTGATTGACCTCCAACAGTAACTAAGAACATCTGTGTCCTAATTGTTTCCGAACAGCTCTGCTGCAGGTAAAACACCTGCTGACAGATTTTGTTGCCACTGCGCTCTTTAATCTAAATGGATTAAAAGGCTGTGATGTAACAGAATTATTTAGATTGAGTTCAACATTTGAGCCCAGCTAAAGGGATCTGTATTTGTACTAATCTGCCAGTCTGTGTCACCATAAACACACTAAACCTTCCTCATCTGCCTGCATAGCTTAAAGCTGTGGTTCTCAAATGTTTCCTGTTGCTCCGCGCTTTGAAGAATGAAAAATGTTCTCAACAAAGTGGGTCAAAAATGTAACTTTTTATTGTTTTCTGTTTTAATGTATTAAACCCGTCGCTCTGAAGATTACCCACAATCCCTTTTAAAATGATTAAATACGTTATATTACAGTGGTTTCTAACAACTAGAATTTTTTAAGCAATAGCACTTTTTTAACTCTTGAATATCAATCCAAAAAAAGGTTAAAAAACAAAGCAACTGGAGTTCTATTCTGAAGCTGAAGACGTTTGAAGTGAAACGTCTTCAGCTTCAGAATAGAACTCCAGTTGTTTTGTTTTTTAACCTTTTTTGGATTGATCATGACCTGGATGACTGAGAATCTTCACCAATATATAGAATATTAACAACAATATAAAAGATTTTGTGTCCGACTCACTCCTGCATTCAGAACAAAGGATGACACTAAAATGGCCTGTTAACACAGCTTGTTCTCTCTCTGGAAAGATGACACGTTACATTTAACTAGTCAAGAACCTCATCATCAGTGAATTTCAGAACCCAGCTGAAAATATGGCAAAAATAATATATATTAAAGACAAATTTCAGTTGCATTAATTTTTATACTTTTTTTAGAAGTTTAATATTATTCATCTAACTGTTATGATATTACCGCCAGAATCATCAAAATAATGGATCTCAGATTGGATTCTGAACAGTGGAAGAGTTTAACAAAGGAATTCCACTCTGGCCGTAACACGAGACTCTCAAGGCGTAGACGGCCCTTTTTCCCAGCAGGAGGTCAGCTGTGACCACCTCCCTACAGACAAAAGCCACAGCACACCTCTGCTCACTCTCTTCTCCTGACTCCAAGCTGCTGAGACACACTTCTCCACACGCTCCTCAAGAGATGACCAGCTCCCAAGGAGAGGGGGGGGGGCTCCTTTCTTCGCAGCCATGTGACGGAAGGCCCTGTAGGAGCCATACACAGGCCTGAAAGAAGGCCTGGACCATGAGGCCTGGTCAGGCCTCACCGACACACCAGCCAGCAGCTGAGGGAGATTCCCGGAGCAGCCATGCTTGGTCCAGGGTCTGCTAGACCCGACTGCCTGCTTAAGCAGAGGACCTGACTGAATCCGGACGAACATTTCCGGGCAAATACAGAGCTAAGTTGCTGTCTTAACCCACAATCAGATGCAGGAGCAAAGATCCCTGCATGCGAAACAGCTCTGTGTATTTTTCCTCAGCCTGTACAGGGAAGTGAACACCCATGGAGCTGAAGGCTGTATGCTGAGGAAAACCCCTGCTCATCGGACTGCATCCCGGTCAAAGAACGTGGCCTCCAAGCTATCCAGACCACGCCGTTAGCCACATGCTGCTGCAAGGCTAACGCTAGCCTGCCAAGAAGAAACCAACAACTTCCTCCTTCAACGCCCCTTCCTTGAATGGCCAAACTGAACGGAACTGAAAAGGACAGGTTTGGGCAGTGGTCTGAGGGTGAAGTTAAAAGGGTTTATTGGGAAATGTCTTGTGAACCGTGTATACCTGGCGTTTTGAACAAAGGCTAGCAATATAGCATAGCTAGCATTTGGTACCATGTCACTGTCGAGTGCGTTTTAATGTTTTACCAGAAAGGTTACCTCCACAAGGGTTTCATACATTGATGGGACATTAATGTTTATGTTATCCAGCCACTCAATATGACTAAAATTAAAGCAAAAGCTTTCATTTGTTAACGCCGAGCGTCCGCTAGCTAACAGGATATTAGCCTTGCTAACTTCCGGTTTCGGACATTTGAAAAGTAGTTCGTTTTAAAGCATAAAGCGTAACGGTTCTGCAATGCTTTGCATTGTGAATGGATTGAAATACATGGCAGATGTTTTAACTCCACTCCATGCTTTTGAAATCAGATCTGTAGTGAACAGGGATTCACTGAATTAATCTGATTATGATCAACCACGTTTGTTTGTCTTTTGTTTGTTTTTGCATGTAAATAGTTCCTTAGCTTCTTTTTATCTTCATTTTGCTTAATAGTTTAGTTAAGTTTCACTAGCCTAGTAGAGAGGATTTATTAATTAAAAATTAACCTTAAATAACTTTAAACAGTGTATAATTGCACAACATAACCATACGTTACCTCAATGCCTTCAAGCCCCCCGTCCACTTTACTTTTTATTTTGATGGTTTTTACCCCCATGGTAACCAAGCATCTTTTTCTTAGATAAACGATCAGTCAACTCTGATCGATGTAATGGAAAATAAACATTTGTAACCGGGTGGTTTTTTGCTCAGGAACAGTGGTTACATGAAGTGGTTGTAAATTCCTACCTATTTCATGTCCCTGAATGCATCTGTGCCCTGTTTCTCCACCTGCAGCATTGTTGGGCTCATTAGTAGGTGTATATAGGCACCAGGTGTGCCTGCCAAGCTAGGAGTAGATTTGGATCTCACTTGGCTGACCACTGGAGCTGTTAGTCTGCTGTACCAGGAATTGGTGTCAGGAAATGTGTGTTGCTGGGATCATTTCAGTGACTTCTCACTAGTGATGTTACGTTATGTGCCGAGGCTTCGAGGCGTGTGTCGAGTAATGGAGGGGGCGTTTCCGTGAAGCGCGTATCGAGGCTTGCTTCATTTAGGGGAGGAGCCGAAAACGATGACGTCCGAAGCCTCGCTGGACGGCTGTACCACGTGACTGCTTCGGGAAGTGGTTCAGATGTTGGCGCGGCTTCGACAGCTTTAGAAACCCCACAGGCTCCATTCAAAATGTGGGTTGTTGTAGGCGAGTTGCGGTCAGTTGAGAGAGTGGATAGAGTTTTGATAGTTTGGATAGCAGAGTTTGGATAGTGGTTATTTAGTTTGAGACAGTTAGTTTGGTGTTTGGAGAGTTTAGGAGAGAGATATATAGATAGGAGATCAGTGCTCTCAACTATCACGCATTGACCATCACTGACTTCACACGGTCACACGCAAACATGGCATTTTTCACGCATAAAAATCCCAAAGCCCATCTGGGCAGCGGACGATAAAAACTCCGCCTTCTGCTGAGATGTTTTAGCTTCTTTCACAGCTTGTGGCCATCAGTAATTCTTGCTGCAGTTCATGTTAACAGAGCAGCAGGAGGAGCGATCAGAGTTATGAATAATTTTAGTCTTAACCAGTGGTGAAAGTGAGCCGGTAAGGTCCTGTACTACGTACGCAGGAGGGGAGGGGGCGGGGGAAGAGAGCTGCTGCCAGATATTGCCTTCATTCAGAACCAGTGATGGCTGCACTCTGGATCATAAAACAGTTCTGCTCACCAGAGGCAGTTTAAAACGCTACGTCTGTTTATGAGTTGTTTTTATTAATTCTGCATTTTTTAACTACATGTACCGTATTTCTGTGCCTCAGCGCTTCTGCCTTGCGCTTTTTTCAGGTGCGCAAAATTACGTTACTTGTAATTTGGGTGCGCGCTTTCATTTTAAAGAACTTGTAACATCAGGAGGCTGATCTCAGACCGGTCAGCTCCTATGATCACTGTATAGGTACCAGTAACACCACCTGATCCGCCGCGCCATCTAGCTCCGCCTCCTACTTCCTGTGGTGACGTCACTTCCTGTTCGAGTTGCAGCCGCTTCACTGAACTGAATTCGACGATGTTCACCTGAGGGTTTCCTGTCCTCTGATTGGCCAACGGTCACCTGTCAGGGTGCAGGAACAGTCGGTTCAAATATGGAGGTTTATTGAGGCATTAAAAAAACTCAGATGTTTCTTTATGTAAATTATTAGTTTTTGTTTTATTTATTTTTTTAAAAAAAGAAACGTAAAAACAATCAGTTTCAGAGGAAAACTAAACCAAATAATTATCTGAGTTTAATCGCAGTTCATTTAAGAAATGTGATTTGGTTCAAATGTTTTCTGTGAATTTTCCCCGCTTCAAGACGTCGCCTCAGACTTCAGATGCTTCTTGAGCTTCATGCTGATCTGCAAACCAAACACTGAGGGGAAAAAACCTTCACAGCTGCTGAATGTTTGTGACAAACATTTCTTTTTCAGTGACACTTGATCTTAACCACACAAAAAAACGGATTTAATATTGGAAATTGACAAGTTTGTGCCTAAAAAACTTATTTCTGTTAAAAACTTTCTGCCAACTTGTCAGAAATCATTTCAGTTTTCAAAAATCGGCTGAAATGTTTTCACTAGATTCACTCTTTCTCAACAATGTGTCGGATCTCGTTGGTTGACTCTCACACCAGTGCATTCTGGGACTCGTAGTGCACTCCTGACCACTTCAGAGCTTTATAGAACCTGCGTTTCGCTGCTGAAATATTTCTGATAGTAAAATGAAAACCTGATTATTTTCCACCAACTCTGGGCATATTTAAGTTTTTCCAGATAATAAATTGTTTTTAAACCGTCTGAATCTACAGGTTTAAACTGCTCTTGTTTGAATTTAGAAGCTGATCTTCCAGTAAAAACAGCAGAATGCTCCTTTATCAGTGTTCCCAACTTTAACTAGATGTGGACAGGTTATGTATTTTTCTACTGGCAGAGATGCAGATATATTTATGAGGAGCGGGGCTTCCTGCTGTTGAAGACTTTTATTTTGGTAAAGACTGAGCTTCCTGTCGCAGCTTCACTCCTTTTGTTTCAATGTAAGCTAAAGTTCTGATGTTTCTCTGAGCTACAATAAAATATAAAACTCCAGCAGCGTGTGGCCTGTTATTACAGCAGGGAGTCCTCTGCTTGTCCCCATCAAGGCTCGGGTCTGCTGTCTGATTTGTTGTCCCTCTGGCGAGCCGTGAAGAGGGGAGAAGAGCGTTGGGCCTGAACTGATTAACCACAGTTCCCAGGTCATTAGGCTGAAAAGTGATGCTTTATAGAAGAGTAGCTCCAGAAACAGAGTTCTTTACTTGAAACCACTGACCCAGTTCAGATGACATGGCACCCGAACCATCCCCGACTTTGGACACCTCACTCTGGACTTCACGCAACATGAACTCTGGGCCAATCTTCTAGACTCTGGGACTTTGATTTCCAAATGAAATGAAATCTTTGCTTTCATCTTGAAAGAGGACTTTGAACCACTGAGCTGATTTCTTGTCCAAATTTTAAAGTTATTTTATTTTACAATTGAACTAAAATTTTAAAGCTTTACAGAAATGTACTTCCAGATTGGCTCCGTTTCTTTTACGTCCTCATATTTATTGTAGATTTAGGTCTTGCCAGGTCAGTATTTATATAAATTCACAAAATGCTTCGTCAAGGCATTTTATGACAGAAAGATACAATTTAACACAGAAATATGTAGTCGCGTCAATCAAAATCCCTTGATTATAATTGCGTGCATGTTTGTTATATAGCAATGGAGTCAAGCTCAGTTTCTTCTGCCGAGAGCAAACCCAGCGGATTGCATCAGGTCACCTTAACGTTGCAGCAATCCCTCATAGTGAGCAACCCTGTGGTGACAGTGGGAAGCAAAACTCCTTTTGAAAACGGACCCAGAACCCTAAAAAACTGCTGCTGT
The DNA here is from genome assembly GCA_037039145.1 of Fundulus diaphanus. NCBI lineage: Eukaryota > Metazoa > Chordata > Actinopteri > Cyprinodontiformes > Fundulidae > Fundulus > Fundulus diaphanus. The sequence goes on along the minus strand of CM073124.1, from coordinate 3,396,867 downwards.
AACAGTAAAAAGTTTTGGGAAAGTTATTTTCTGTGTGAATCAAGAATTAAACTTAATCAAACATCAGATCAAGCAGAAGTAATGGAGTATTTTTATTGAATTCATTTATAACTCAGCTGCACAATTTTCCTTAAACAATGAGATATCCTTATTTTCCATCATATGTTCTGTTGATCAATGTTATTTTTTTACAGTGAATATATTCTTACTGACTAGTTAATATGCACAGATGTATCAAGGAGACATAAACACTCCAGATCTAAACACTCATGTTTAAACAACAGAACCATGACCACAGGAAACACGTTGCATCTTTTTTCCTACTGGGTTTTAAAGTTTAATCAAATGCGGGCTCAACTTTATTTTGAGAACGCCCTCTGCGGTTTTTCTGTGGTGAACCAGAGGCGGATACGGATCCTGATGCGATGCAGGTTCATGCCGTAGATGATGGGGTTGACGATGGGGGGCACCACGAGGAACTCTGCAGACAGCGCGTTCTGCAACGCCGCCATGGAGCTGCCTCCATAACGAGAATAGAACGAGTCAAACAGCACCGAGAAGGAGAAGACAAGCAGCGAGGCGAGGTGAGGAGAACATGTCTGAACAAACTTCCTGCGGTCGGTCCGAGAGCGGGCAGCACTTCGAATCAGGTGCATGTATGAGACCAGGATGATTATCATCTGCAACGTGTGCAGGATAATGATCACAATGCCATAGAAGTTGTTGGCAGTGGTGTCGGAGCAGGACAGCTTGACCACCTCCCAATTGCTGCAGAAGATCCTGGCCATGCGGTGGCTGCAGAACGACAGCCTGGCGATCAGGACAATGCCTATAGCTGTTTCTAACAGAGTCAGACACCAGGTGAGAAGCAACAGCAGCGCCACCTTCTGGCCCGTCATCAGAGCCCAGTAACGCAGTGGCTGGCAGATGGCCAGGTAACGGTCGTACGCCATGACAGTCAGACTGGTCATTTGGCAGAGGATGTAAACATGAGTGAAAAACACCTGCGTCAAGCAGCCGGTGTACGTGATGAGGTGAGCGCCGGCCAGAAGATCTAGGAGCAGCTTCATGTAGAAGCTGGATGCTCCACAGAGCCCAGTGAAGCACAGGTTGCACATGAAGATGTACATTGGCTGGTGAAGGGCTTTATCCAGACACACGGTGAGGATGAGGGTCAGGTTCACCAAGATGGTGACCAGGTAGGACATCAGGGCGAAAGCAAAGTAGATCTGACGGTTCGTCACTGAGTCGTTCAGACCCTGGAGCACAAACACAATGTTGACATTCTCATTCATATCAAAGAAATGCTAAAGATGTCAGAACCTTGGAAACTCTGAAGCAGACCAAACATAAGTCTGAATGGTCCAAACCAGTGTAGCTGACGGCCTGCAGACATAAAGATTCTCTCTGCAAAGAGAGAACACTGATGTGATGTCTTTCTGCTGAAAATACAGCTGAAAAAAAGCCAAACTTTTCCTAAAAACACTCATTTAGATCAGCTTTAAACATGTCAGACCACAAAGATTGTACAACAAACATAAAAGATGATCTGAGTCATTCATAATGCAAATAGTTCATCAGGAATCAACAAACCAGGAAAGAGATTTGACCCTTTTTAGAAGCTGCTTCTACATGTATGGAGAAACAGACACTTTGCTTTTTAATCCTTAAACAAACAAGATCTCTGTTCATCAGCTTGGATCAAACCAACTGGAGGAAATTGCTGTTCATTTGTTCAAACAGAGACTCTTTTACACCCAAACAGTTCAGACAATGAGAGGAAAACATCAGAAAATCAGAACACAGAGACCCTCTGAGTCTCTGCTAATGAGTTTGTGGAGGATTTTCTCCTGAGGGGAAAACACATTCAGGATCAAGCAGAAACAACATTAATGCAAAGCTGTGGGAGCCTGGAAGAAAAAGCTTCAAATGTGAGAGAGGTGAGACAGAATAACAACTTCAGTCACATTCAATCAGACATTAACAGCAGCTGGTAGCTTTGGACTTAATGCACTAAAGCAAGACCCTCAACAGCAGAGAGGCAAGCAGCAGTGAACATACTGAGCAGAGAGCCACGTCTTATCCACCTGAAATCACAGGTAGACACACCTGAGGCTGATGCCACACCCACCTCATCGACGTCTCACTTCTCTCCAACAGAACAGTTTGAAAGTTTTGAAGAACTAAGTAACACTTAAAATACTGCGCAGATAATCTGAGGTTTAAAAGGCAGAGGAAATGTGAAAGTTAATAATCAGTGTAAGTTTGGCTCATTGGTTTCTCCAGACATCAGAGAAAGTTTCAGTCTGATGGAGCAAAGAAGAAACATCAAACCTGTTTCCCCTTAATTCACCTGACTCTGGCCAGATGGGTGTGTGGAGACGTGTGGAGCTCGGCAGAACTACAATTAGACCCAGAAGTATTTGGACAGAGACACAATCTTCATGATTTGGGCTCTGCATGCCATCAAGTTGGATTTGAAAATGAAACAACTACAATGTAATTGAAGTGCAGAGTTTAAGGTTTAAAACAAGGGGTTGAACAGAAATATGTGATTAAACATGTAGGAAACGAAGCCATCTTTATACACGCAATCGTCATTTCAGGGGCTCAAAAGTAATTGGACAAATAAACATAACCCTAAATAAAATGTTACTTTTCAATATGTTGTTGAGAATCCTTTTCAGACAATAACTGCCTGACGTCTGGAACCCATGGGCTTCACCAGACGCTGGTTTTCCTCCTTTGTGACGTTTTGCCAGGCCTTTACTGCAGCTGTCTTCAGTTGGTACTTGTTTGTGAGTCTTTCTGCCTTAAGTTTTGTCTTGAGCAAATTAAATCCATGCTCGATTGGGTTGAAGTCTGGTGATTGACTCGGCCATTGCAAAATATTCCACTTTGCTTTAAAAAACTCTTGGGTTGCTTTTGCAGTAAGTTTTAGGTCACTGTCCATCTGTACAGTGAAACGCCGACCAATCAACTTTGCTGTATTTGGCTGAATCTGAGCAGAAAGTATACAAAGGTTGATCTTAGTCTCATCTATCCTAAGAATGCTGTTCCAGAACTGGGCCGGCTTCTTCAGGTGTTTTTAGGAAAAGTCAATTCTGGCCTTTCTATTGTTGAGGCTGATTGTCCAATTCAATTCAATTCAATTCAATTCAATTTTATTTATATAGCGCCAATTCATGAAACATGTCATCTCGAGGCACTTTACAAAGTCAAATCAATCAGATTATACAGATTGGTCAAAAATGTTCCTATATAAGGAAACCAGTTGATTGCTTCAAAGTCCCGACAAGCAGCATTCACTCCTGGAGAAGCGTAGAGCCACAGGGAGAGTCGTCTGCATTGTCCATGGCTTTGCAGCAATCCCTCATACTGAGCAAGCATGAAGCGACAGTGGAAAGAAAAAACACCCGTTAGCGGGAAGGAAAACCTCCAGCAGAACCAGAACCAGGCTCAGTATGAACGGTCATCTGCCTCGACCGACTGGGGTTACAGAAGACAGAGCAGAGACACAACAAGAGAGACAAACAAGCACAGAAGCACACATTGATCCAGTAATCTGTTCTACATTAGATGGTAATAGTCGGTGATCTGTCCTCCCTGGATGATTTCACAGTCAACAGAACGTCAGACCAGGTGTACCTACTATGAAGAAAAAAAGAGAGAACAAAAAGTTAAAAGCTGAAATGACAACAGTCAGTTCAATGTAATGCAATTAATCTTGGTTCCTTGAAAAAGAGGCAGCTATTTATTAAAGAGCTGTAATTCCTAAACCCTTGCTCCAATTTGAATGAGAGTACTCTAAAATTACAGCTGAGAGTTTGCACTTTAAGCCCATATTGATCATATCATTCTATCCTGAATATATTTAAACAGCTAAAATAACAAAATTTGTGTCACTGTCCAAATATTTCTGGCCCAACTGTATACATTAACTTTAGATCGATCGGGACGAACATGGGTGGTCATATGGTTTTTTTACCAGTCGTTCAGGAATCAGTCATCAGTCAACAGCAGTCACTCAGCCTATAGTCAATCAAGGAGTCAGCAGGGGAGACAATCAGTCAAGCAAATGCAGCAAACAGTGCAGGAGAGGCAGCAAGGGATCATTTGAAGTTTGTACCGTGTTGTTTCAATTCAATTCAATTCAATTCAATTCAATTTTATTTATATAGCGCCAATTCATGAAACATGTCATCTCAAGGCACTTTACAAAATCAAGTTCAATCATATTATACAGATTGGGTCAGATTATACAGATTGGTCAAAATGTCCTATATAAGGAAACCAGTTGATTGCATCAAAGTCCCGACAAGCAGCATTCACTCCTGGGGGACCGTAGAGCCACAGGGAGAGTCGTCTGCATTGTACATGGCTTTGCTGCAATCCCTCATACTGAGCAAGCATGAAGCGACAGTGGGAAGAAAAACCACCCATTAACGGGAAAAAAAAACCTCCGGCAGAACCGGGCTCAGTATGAACGGTCATCTGCCTCGACCGACTGGGGTTACAGAAGACAGAGCAGAGACACAACAAGAGAGACAAAAAAGCACAGAAGCACACATTGATCTAGTAATCTGTTCTACATTAGATGGTAATAGTCGGTGATCTGTCCTCCCTGGATGATTTCACAGTCAACAGAACGTCAGACCAGGTGTGCCTACTATGAAGAAAAAAGAGAGAGAACAAAAAGTTAAAAGCTGAAATGACAACAGTCATTTCAATGTAATGCAATGCAAATCTGGAGAACAGTAGACTGGAGAACAGTAAAAATCAGTAGAGTGAGAAAAGTAGGCCCTGATGTCCTCCAGTAGCCTAAGCCTATAGCAGCAAAACTATAAAGGTAGCTCAGAGTAACATGAGCCACTCTAGTTATAAGCTTTGTCAAAAAGGAAAGTTTTAAGATTAGTCTTAAAAGTAGACAGGGTGTCTGCTTCACGGACCAAAACTGGGAGTTGGTTCCACAGGAGAGGAGCCTGATAGCTAAAGGATCTGCCTCCCATTCTACTTTTAGAGACTCTAGGAACCACCAGCAGACCTGCAGTCTGAGAGCGAAGTGCTCTGTTAGGAACATACGGAGTAATCAGAGCTCTGATATATGATGGAGCTTGATTATTAAGGGCTTTATACGTTAGAAGAAGAATTTTAAATTCTATTCTTGATTTAACAGGAAGCCAATGAAGGGAAGCTAAAATTGGAGAAATATGATCCCTCTTGTTGATTTTCATCAGAACTCTTGCTGCAGCATTTTGGATAAGCTGAAGACTTTGAATTGCATTTTGTGGACTTCCTGATAGTAAAGAATTACAATAGTCCAGCCTTGAAGTAACAAATGCATGGACTAGTTTTTCAGCATCACTCCTGGACAGAATGTTTCTAATTTTGGCGATATTCCTGAGGTGAAAAAAGGAAACTCTGGAAACCTGTTTAATATGGGATTTAAATGACATGTCTTGGTCAAAAATAACACCAAGGTTTTTTACTTTATTACCAGAGGCCAAGTTAATGTCATCCAGATTAAGTGATTGGTTAAGAAGTTTATTTTTTGAGGACTCTGGCCCAAAGATTACAACTTCGGTCTTGTCAGAATTTAGATGCAGGAAATTTAAAGTCATCCAGCTTTTGATGTCATCAAGACATGACTGCAGTCGAAGTAATTGATTGGATTCATCAGGATTTATGGATAGATATAGCTGAGTGTCATCAGCATAACAGTGGAAATTAATCCCATGCTGTCTGATAATTTTGCCGATCGGAAGCATATATATAGTAAAGAGAATTGGTCCAAGGACTGAACCCTGTGGTACTCCACAGGTGACCCTAGAGTTTGAGGAAGATTTATTATTAACATGAACAAACTGGAATCTGTCCGACAGATAAGATTTAAACCAGCCTAATGCTTTTCCCTTAATCCCTACAGTATGCTCAAGTCTTTGTAGGAGAATATTGTGATCAACTGTATCAAATGCAGCACTAAGATCTAACAGGACAAGTACAGACACAAGTCCATTATCTGAGGCCATGAGAATATCATTAGTGACCTTCACCAGAGCCGTTTCAGTGCTATGATGAGCTCTGAAGCCTGACTGAAACTCCTCAAGTAGGTCATTGCTTTGTAAATGTTCACAAAGTTGATTAGCAACTACTTTCTCAAGAATTTTAGATAAGAAAAGAAGATTAGATATAGGTCTGTAGTTTACTAGCTCATCTTGATCAAGAGAAGGTTTCTTAAGTAAAGGTTTAATAACAGCTACTTTAAAAACCTGTGGTACATATCCATTTACTAAGGATAGATTAATCATGTCTAAAATAGGACCACTGATCAAAGGGAATACCTCCTTAAACAACTTGGTTGGGATTGGGTCTAACATACAGGTAGAAGGTTTAGATGAAGCTAAGATTTTAGATAGCTCAGAAAGCTCTACTGCTTCTAAACAGTTCAGACACAGCGCAGGTTCTAAAGATTCCTCCAATGCTGCCTTACTTACTGGGGACGAGGTAATCATGTTTGGGAGGATGCCAATTATTTTATTTTTAATGGCATCAATTTTATTTATGAAGAATCCCATAAAATCATTACTACTAAGAGCTAAGGGAATGGTTGAATCAACAGAGCTGCAGCTCTGAGTAAGTTTGGCAACTGTACTAAAGAGAAATCTAGGATTATTTTTATTCTCTTCAATTAATGATGAAAAATATGCTGCTCTAACTCTGCGAAGGGTCTTGTTATACAACAATAGACTGTCCCTCCAGATTAAGTAGGATTCCTCTTGGTGTGTAGAGCGCCATTTTCTCTCCAATTTCCTAACATTGTGCTTCAAGGAACGCAGCTCTGAATTAAACCAGGGAGCCAGCTTCCTGTGAATTATCACCTTCTTTTTCAAGGGAGCTACATTATCTAATGCAGAACGCAATGAGGAAGTCACACTGTTAGCAAATGTATCTATTTGTGAATGGGAAGAAACAGCATTGCTGCCATCTACAGGGCATTTCTGCAATACTGAGGATATTAAGAGGGGGACAGACTCTTTAAGTTTTGATACAGCATTATCCGATAAAGATCTACTATAATGGAACCCTCTTTTGGGGGTGGAGAAATCGGTTAGATTAAACTCAAATGTTATTAAAAAATGATCAGATAGGACAGGGTTGTGAGAGAATACTGTTAATTCTTCACAATCAATGCCATATGTCAGCACAAGGTCCAAAGTATGGAGCCGAGAGTACGTTGGCTTATGCACATTTGAGCAAAACCAATTGAATCTAGGATAGTTTTAAAGGCTACACTAAGGTTATCACATTCAGTGTCAACATGGATGTTAAAATCCCCCACTATAATAACCTTGTCAGTATTTAACACCAAATCAGATAAGAAGTCTGACAGTTGATCCAAAAACTGAGTGTAAGGGCCTGGTGGACGATACAAAACAATAAACAGAAGAGGTTTTATTGCTTTGCAGTTTGGATGAGGGAAACTGAGGGTTAAATGTTCAAAAGAACTGTAATTATTAATTGGCCTGGGACTAATTAATAAATCAGACTGAAAGATGGTTGCCACTCCTCCTCCTCTTCCCACAGATCTGGGAATGTGGAAATTTGAATAACTGGAGGGAGTTGACTCATTTATACTAACGTAGTCCTCTTGTAGCCAGGTTTCTGTGAGACAAAATAAATCAATCTGATTATCAGAAATCAATTCATTAACTAACAAAGTCTTTGGAGGGAGAGACCTTATATTTAATAGACCACATTTAATTCTTTTATTTTTTGGTTCAAAGTGACCCGTATGGATTTTTATTAGATTTTTATGATTTGTTCCCTTTAGATCAGTTTTTGATCTGTTAAGTTTTGGCCGTGGGAAAGACACCGTCTCAATAGGGTAATGGGTGGGTAACAGTACAGAAGCTGCAGAGAGGTGTGTTAAACTACGGCTCTGCTTCCTGGTCTGGACCCTGGGTTGTCAGCATTTAGGAGAACTAATAAATCCGGCCAGATTCCTAGAAAGAAGAGCTGCACCATCCAAAGTGGGATGAATGCCGTCTCTCCTGATCAGACCAGGTTTTCCCCAGAAAGTTTGCCAGTTATCAATGTAGCCCACGTCGTTTTCTGGACACCACCTAGACAACCAGCGGTTGAATGATGACATGCGGCTAAACTTGTCATCACTGGTCAGATCAGGCAGGGGACCAGAGAAAATTACAGAGTCCGATATTGTTTTAGCAAACTCACACACCGAAGCAACACCAACTTTGGTGACCTCTGATCGGCGTGACCGGGTGTCATTACCGCCAGCGTGAATAACAATTTTGCGGTATTTACGCTTATCCTTAGCCAGCAGTTTTAGGTAGGATTCTATGTCGCCCGTTCTGGCCCCTGGTAGGCATTTAACTATGGTTCCTGGTTTCTTTAGTGCCACGTTTCTTATTACAGAGCTGCCAATAGTTGTTTGCCTGCAAGACTTGGAATAAACCAACACGGATCCGCATTTTGATGTTTTTTTGGAATTTTTGTACTATGTAAACCAGGAACTGTCATGATCTCGGCACTGATGCCTGGTGTGATTACTCATGTCACACCTGCTTAGCTCCGCCCATTTCTCATTACCACTTTTCTGATCCAGCTGCTCCTGTCAGTATATAACCAGCTTTCAGACCAGACATCAGTGCCAGATTATTTCGAGCCATTTTGAAAGTTCTTAATCATATCTACCTCTTCCCATTTTATAATGAGAAGAGATGTCGAATCATCTGCTTTAGACAGTGTGATTATCTAGAAGCAAGATACACTTTCAATACAGCGACCGGTCTTTATTGAAGGCAAACAGCATCCAAGGTGTAACTCTTCCCTAAATGCACACCTTGTAAGACAAACCCTGTGTCTTTGTAGGGAAATAGCAAACACTGGATGTATACAGTTTTTGGTTCTGGGTGTCTCTTTTTGTGACCAACCACACAAACTCAAAACAGCTGCAAAAGCAATTAAAGCACATAAAACTAAAGCTACTAAAGTTTTCCATTTACCAAAAACAGAGTCAAACCTTCCAAACAGTGAGGTGTCAACCCCTGAATTTTCTGCCTGTTCCTCCCTAATGGAACGCAGGCCGTCTAATGCCTTTGTCATGAACCCATCTGGAGATGTGTTATTTGGAATGAATATACAGCAGCTGTCACCAAACACCTCCCTTTTCAATTAAGAGCATGTCTAAGGCCATTCTATTCTGCCTGGCAGTTAGTGAGCAGCTAATTGGGTAAAGGTAGGTAGCTAACATAATATGAGCAAACAGAACCTCGATTAAAATGGATCATCCTGAACTCAGTCATGTTTTCAGATGGATTAATCTCAGTAGGAAATAATATTAATATGGTCTCCTTCAGGAACAGAAAGGTAGCACAAAGAAATCTGAGAAGATAGGCAAATGATGCAGTCTTTAGAAAAAACAGCTCTGGCAGAGAAGTTGGCAAACTGATATAAGTTCATCTGGCTCCATGGGGCTTGCAGTGGATCAGGCTCTGATGCAGCAAACAAAAATCCTCCAGTTCTATTGCTTTAATGGGCATCCTTAGGGTCAACATTATGATGCAGTAGTGCCATAGCAGTATTATTGTGACTGCTAGAGCTAGAAGGGTGAATCACAGGCAGATGGCTGCCCTCAAAGAGGATTTGTTATAGGCATGATTATGCTTGGTTGATTGACATGTCACCTTGGTCTGCTGGGAGTTCTTTGGAAAACAACTTGCCGTAGGAGACGTGGATCCGGGTGGAGCACTCAGAAACATTTACAGCAGTGTGGGTGAAAAATAGAATCTGGTTCTTGCCACCGTTTGGCCCTCCCTGTTTGCATCTCAGGTTCTTGATCAGCACCCACTGGCCTGGTTGGAAAGGGTGTAGGGGTCCTGGCACAGTCCATCCACAGTCAATTGCTCATAGTCCAAGAAATTGTCCCTTAAAGACGGTCCAGCAAAAGGCACAACAGAGTGCAATTATTGTTCTTATTTAGATCAATACTAACTTTACTTTAAGAATTCATTATTTACTCCAACATCGGCTGACTTCCTGTTTGCGGTAAGGCGTATTGTGTCACTTCCTGTTGTTGCTGTGTGAACGACGGATTTTTGCTCCAGGCTCTCTCGCTTTTTATCTTTAAACCTCTTTGCTGTAACATCTGTTTCCAAACATAAGCACTTTTAAAACATTTTCTGTGGCTGCTCATCACGTTTGGGAACTCCTCGTGTTTCACACGGTTTGTTCTTTGGCGTGATAACAGGGCGCTAGCCTAGCTTTAGCCTAGCGTTAGCCAAGCCTTAGCCTCATAATGGCTTCTCCGTCTCTGACTAAGTCTCCTATCTGCTGCTCTCTGTGTCAGATGTTCAGTTATTCCTCTGCCTCCTTTAGTGATAATGGTACATGTAATAAATGTAGTATTTTTGTAGCTTTGGAGGCGAGGGTGTCAGAACTGGAGACCCGGCTCCGTGCTGTTGAAAAACCAACAGATAGCCGCTTCTTTGCTAGCGCGGAGCCACAAAGAGTAACTTCACGTAGCGAACCAACAGCCGCACTCGAACAACCGGTTAAGCAGGCCGGCTGTGTGACGATTCGTAGTAAGCATAGCTCTAGATTTCATCCCCCAGATCACCACCAACCCGTCTGCGTTTCTAACAAATTTTCCCCTCTGAGCGACAGTCTCGCCGAGGAGCCGACCTTAATTATTAGCAGCTCCTTACTAAGAAACGTGGCACTAAAGAAACCAGGGACCATAGTTAAATGCCTACCAGGGGCCAGAACGGGCGACATAGAATCCTACCTAAAACTACTGGCTAAGGATAAGCGTAAATACCGCAAAATTGTTATTCACGCTGGTGGTAATGACATCCGGTCACGCCGATCAGAGGTCACTAAAGTTGGTGTTGCTTCGGTGTGTGAGTTTGCTAAAACAATATCGGACTCCATAATTTTCTCTGGTCCCCTGCCTGATCTGACCAGTGATGACATGTTTAGCCGCATGTCATCATTCAACCGCTGGTTGTCTAGGTGGTGTCCAGAAAACGACGTGGGCTACATTGATAACTGGCAAACTTTCTGGGGAAAACCTGGTCTGATCAGGAGAGAAGGCATCCATCCCACTTTGGATGATGCAGCTCTTCTTTCTAGGAATCTGTCCGGATTTATTAGTTCTCCTAAATGCTGACAACCCAGGGTCCAGACCAGGAAGCAGAGCCGTAGTTTAACACACCTCTCTGCAGCTTCTGTACTGTTACCCACCCATTACCCTATTGAGACGGTGTCTTTCCCACGGCCAAAACTTAACAGATCAAAAACTGATCTAAAGGGAACAAATCATAAAAATCTAATAAAAATCCATACGGATCACTTTGAACCAAAAAATAAAAGAATTAAATGTGGTCTATTAAATATAAGGTCTCTCCCTCCAAAGACTTTGTTAGTTAATGAATTGATTTCTGATAATCAGATTGATTTGTTTTGTCTCACAGAAACCTGGCTACAAGAGGACTACGTTAGTATAAATGAGTCAACTCCCTCCAGTTATTCTAATTTCCACATTCCCAGATCTGTGGGAAGAGGAGGAGGAGTGGCAACCATCTTTCAGTCTGATTTATTAATTAGTCCCAGGCCGATTGATAGTTACAGTTCTTTTGAACATTTAACCCTCAGTTTCCCTCATCCAAACTGCAAAGCAATAAAACCTCTTCTGTTTATTGTTTTGTATCGTCCACCAGGCCCTTACTCTCAGTTTTTGGATCAACTGTCAGACTTCTTATCTGATTTGGTGTTAAACACTGACAAGGTTATTATAGTGGGTGATTTTAACATCCATGTTGACACTGAATGTGATAACCTTAGTGTAGCCTTTAAAACTATCCTAGATTCAATTGATTTTGCTCAAAATGTGCATAAGCCAACGCACTCTCGGCTCCATACTTTGGACCTTGTGCTGACATATGGCATTGATTGTGAAGAATTAACAGTATTCTCTCACAACCCTGTCCTATCTGATCATTTTTAATAACATTTGAGTTTAATCTAACTGAGTTCTCCACCCCCAAAAGAGGGTTCCATTATAGTAGATCTTTATCAGATAATGCTGTATCAAAACTTAAAGAGTCTGTCCCCCTTTTAATATCCTCAGTATTGCAGAAATGCCCTGTAGATGGCAGCAATGCTGTTTCTTCCCATTCACAAATAGATGTCTTTGTTAACGGTGTGACTTCCTCATTGCGTTCTGCATTAGACAATGTAGCTCCCTTGAAAAAGAAGGTGATAATTCACAGGAAGCTGGCTCCCTGGTTTAATTCAGAGCTGCGTTCCTTGAAGCACAATGTTAGGAAATTAGAGAGAAAATGGCGCTCTACACACCAAGAGGAATCCTACTTAATCTGGAGGGACAGTCTATTGTTGTATAACAAGACCCTTCGCAGAGTTAGAGGAGCATATTTTTCATCATTAATTGAAGAGAATAAAAATAATTCTAGATTTCTCTTTAGTACAGTTGCCAAACTTACTCAGAGCTGCAGCTCTGTTGATCCATCCATTCCCTTAGCTCTTAGTAGTAATGATTTTATGGGATTCTTCATAAATAAAATTGATGCCATTAAAAATAAAATAATTGGCATCCTCCCAAACATGATTACCTCATCCCCAGTAAGTAAGGCAGCATTGGAGGAATCTTTAGAACCTGCACAGTTTTTGAACTGTTTAGAAGCAGTAGAGCTTTCTGAGCTATCTAAAATCTTAGCTTCATCTAAACCTTCTACCTGTATGTTAGACCCAATCCCAACCAAGTTGTTTAAGGAGGTATTCCCTTTGATCAGTGGTCCTATTTTAGACATGATTAATCTATCCTTAGTAAATTAATATGTACCACAGGTTTTTAAAGTAGCTGTTATTAAACCTTTACTTAAGAAACCTTCTCTTGATCAAGATGAGCTAGTAAACTACAGACCTATATCTAATCTTCTTTTCTTATCTAAAATTCTTGAGAAAGTAGTTGCTAATCAACTTTGTGAACATTTACAAAGCAATGACCTACTTGAGGAGTTTCAGTCAGGCTTCAGAGCTCATCATAGCACTGAAACGGCTCTGGTGAAGGTCAGTAATGATATTCTCATGGCCTCAGATAATGGACTTGTGTCTGTACTTGTCCTGTTAGATCTCAGTGCTGCATTTGATACAGTTGATCACAATATTCTCCTACAAAGACTTGAACATACTGTAGGGATTAAGGAGAAAGCATTAGGCTGGTTTAAATCTTATCTGTCAGACAGATTCCAGTTTGTTCATGTTAATAATAAATCTTCCTCAAACTCTAGGGTCACCTGTGGAGTACAACAGGGTTCAGTCCTTGGACCAATTCTCTTTACTATATATATGCTTCCGATCGGCAAAATTATCAGACAGCATGGGATTAATTTCCACTGTCTTGCTGATGACACTCAGCTATATCCATAAATCCTGATGAATCCAATCAATTACTTCGACTGCAGTCATGTCTTGATGACATCAAAAGCTGGATGACTTTAAATTTCCTGCATCTAAATTCTGACAAGACCGAAGTTGTAATCTTTGGGCCAGAGTCCTCAAAAAATAAACTTCTTAACCAATCACTTAATCTGGATGGCATTAACTTGGCCTCTGGTAATAAAGTAAAAAACCTTGGTGTTATTTTTGACCAAGACATGTCATTTAAATCCCATATTAAACAGGTTTCCAGAGTTTCCTTTTTTCACCTCCGGAATATCGCCAAAATTAGAAACATTCTGTCCAGGAGTGATGCTAAAAAACTAGTCCATGCATTTGTTACTTCAAGGCTGGACTATTGTAATTCTTTACTATCAGGAAGTCCACAAAATGCAGTTCAAAGTCTTCAGCTGATCCAAAATGCTGCAGCAAGAGTTCTGATGAAAATCAACAAGAGGGATCATATTTCTCCTATTTTAGCTTCCCTTCACTGGCCTCTGTTAAATCAAGAATAGAATTTAAAATTCTTCTTCTAACGTATAAAGCCCTTAATAATCAAGCTCCATCATATATCAGAGCTCTAATTACCCCGTATGCTCCTAACAGAGCACTTTGCTCTCAGACTGCAGGTCTGCTGGTGGTTCCTAGAGTCTCTAAAAGTAGAATGGGAGGCAGATCCTTTAGCTATCAGGCTCCTCTCCTGTGGAACCAACTCCCAGTTTTGGTCCGTGAGGCAGACACCCCGTCTACTTTTAAGACTAATCTTAAAACCTTCCTTTTTGACAAAGCTTATAACTAGAGTGGCTTATGTTACTCTGAGCTACCTTTATAGTTTTACTGCTATAGGCTTAGGCTACTGGAGGACATCAGGATCTAATTTTCTCACTCTATAGAGTTCTACTGTTCTTCAATTATGCATTACGTGTTGTCATTTCTGCTTTAACTTTCTGTTCTCTCTCTTTTATCTTCATAGTAGGTACACCTGGTCTGGCGTTCTGTTAACTGTGACATAATCCAGGGAAGAAAGATCACCTCTATTACCATCTAAGGTTGAACAGATTACTGGATCAATGTGTGCTTTTGTGCTTTTTTGTCTCTCTTGTTGTGTCTCTGCTCTGTCTTCTGTAACCCCCAGTCGGTCGAGGCAGATGACCGTTCATACTGAGCCCGGTTCTGGCGGAGGTTTTCCTTCCCGTTAATGGGGAGTTTTTCTTCCCACTGTCGCTTCATGCTTGCTCAGTATGAGGGATTGCAGCAAAGCCATGGACAATGCAGACGACTCTCCCTGTAGCTCTACGCTTCTCCAGGAGTGAATGCTGCTTGTCGGGACTTTGAAGCAATCAACTGGTTTTCTTATATAGGAACATTTTTGACCAAACTGTATAATCTGACCCAATCTGTATAATATGATTGAACTTGACTTTGTAAAGTGCCTCGAGATGACATGTTTCATGAATTGGCGCTATATAAATAAAATTGAATTGAATTGAATTAAAACTTCTTCCTAACATTTTCACAGCCAGATATTCTACTTTTATCTTAGCTTACATGTTTGCAGTGTAATCATTGCATGTAATCATCCTGCTTATTCCATGAATGTTTCTGCTCATTAATATGTAGCTAAGCACCAACCTATTTTACGTAATACACAATAAGTCTCAATAAGGATAAATCTTTGTTTAGCCTGTGTTGAACTTCTTACAAATATATCAAAATATGTTTTCAAAATCAAAAACAGTAAACCTCAAAGTTTAAAGTTGCATTCATTTCTAGATTTTAGGAAAATGTTTTATTTTAAACATAAGCATTGCTAAATATTTATTTTACTTTGAAAAGCTCATAGTTACAAAAAGGAAGTGCTTTAGGGCCTAAAAGCTTAACTTTAGGTCGAAAACAGTTGTTAGTTGTTATGCTCAATGTCATATTAATTTGATATTATGATTCCATTATTTGTTATCAAACACATTTCTCTGTGTGCGTTTTATTTCCGAAGCCCACTATATTCTATTATTGCTTCCTTTAAGCTATATGGGGTAGTGGTTTCCAGTGGTCAGAGCAGTGCGCCTGCGCTCAAGAAGGCCACAAGCACCAAGTTCGATCCCTGCAGAATGCCACTATTAGTCCCTGAGCAAGACCTTCAGCCCCAGATTGCTTCCCACTGCTCCCCATGGGATGGATCAAATGCAGAAGATAAACCTTTTTGGAATGTATAATTGCCATGATAAATAAAGATTTCCTCTTTTTCTTCTCCTTTAAACGTTTACATTTCTGAAACTATCTTCCCCCCTGTTTATTAATTTTCTTTATAATAAATTGGAAATGACCACTGAAGTGTGTTGTGCTGGACTCATCTTTTGTGTCAGGGAATGGAGTTTCTCTCTGATGTTAGTTGATGCTCCTTCATCACCCCGTCTACTCCTTGGCTTCTCTGTTCACTCCAGTGTCCATCCTTGTAATGAAGACCAGTTCTTGTAAAACTCATTCTCTGTTCTTTGTCTCTGTAGCAAACTGCTCCCTCTAACGTGTTCTCTGTGGAGGAGGCAGAAAAGTAGCCAAGTATCTTTGCAATATCAAGCCCATATGATATATTATCTGATTTAAAACATTGTCTATCTTTCCATTTGCATTTTAGCTTCACTTAGTTCAAACAAAATTAAAACAATAATTGTTAAAGCTACAGCAATTGTTTCATTCACTTATGTATTTGACCAAAAATTAAAAGAAGATGAGCTTTTATGATAAAACCTGTAACCAATCAGTTTATTTATTTATTGGATGTCAAACCCATATTTGTATTATCTTAAACATTCTGGTTGCCAAAGCTCTAACAACAAAATGTTTTCTCTACAATAAACAAACTCAATCCCCTGTGTTATTATCCTCAGTACCTTTGCTAATTTTAGTTATTATGAGTTAATCAAGTCTCCCCTTTTGTGTTTCATTTGATTTGACTGGACTTTAGACAGGAATTGTCCTGGTTCGGCCTAATTAAAAATGTATCTAAATCTTTCAGATACTCTGCCATGTGAACTTTGGAAGGTGTATGAATGCAGGAGTTGCATCTTCAGCATTTATAAACACTTTGAGTTTGTGGCGTCAAGATAAGAGGCTTTTACTTGTCATAATACATACAAGGTACATGCAACGAAATTTTGTAATTCAGATGGAGGGTTTTCCATTCTACTGTGCTTCCCCAAATTCAATAAAGTCATCAAGTTTCCGACCAGGGACAATGGTATATTAGATCATAAGACTGCAGCAGCTCTCAATGTTCGCTAATTAGAGCTCATCTCTGTGGACACGATTCCTGCCTACAAACCCCTGGTTTACAGAAGCAGACCTGTCATCAGAACCATTCAGGTTTGGATTGGAGAGGCCTGCTCAGCCTCACAGGACTGTTTTTAACACACAGACTGGGAAGTGTTCAAAGAGGACAGTGTTATGTTATCCTTTTATAATCACAGCCGCCCTGCAATCCTGACCAGATCCAAAATGTCCCTTTAATCTAATTGGCCTTATTTCTTTTCTGTATGTAAATAAGAGGATAATCATTAAATTATCCTGGTCTAAAAGACGTCTAGGTTAATAGTTAGCAAAACTCAGTTTTATGTGTTTTTCCCCTCAGGATGTTATAATAGGTTAAAAAGAACTATTGAGTTATTTGCGTCCAAGTGGAGAGATATTAAAACTCTATAAATATTGTAGGTAACTGTGTGTAATTCCAAAACAATTGTTCACTGGTGCTTTAATCCATTATTTAGCCATGTTAGTAGAAGGAGTCAATCAGATCAGACGGGATAGGCAGGCTCGGAGGTCAGAAAGACAGAACAGGTCAGGATCAGGTAATACGAATCAGAGGAACGCTGGAATAAGTCTCGCAAAAAGCTCGAAATAATCTGGCACTGATGTCTGTAATGTAATAGTAATATTGTCTTTATTGTCACTGAAACATACATTACAATGAAATGTGTTCTCTGCTTTTAACCCATCACCCTTGGGGAGCAGTGGGCTGCCATGTGTGGCGCCCGGGGAGCAATCTGGGGTTAAGGGTCTTGCTCAGGGACCCAGAGTGCAGGCAGTGGGAATTGAACCGGGTACTTGCATCCTTCTCTGAGTGCAAGCTGCTCTAACCACTAGGCCACGACCCCCCCCCCCCCCCCTTCTGGTCGAAGAAGTGGTTATATACTGACAGGAGCAGGTGGATACGATGAAAAACAGGGTGGAGCTGATCAAGTGTGTAGAGTGAGTAATCAGACCGGCATCAGTGCTGAGATCATGACAGCTAATTTTGCAGTCTTATCCATTTTAGCCTGTAACATTTTCTTTGTGCTTTGTTGATGTCTGCTAGAGGGGCAGATCTTAGCGACATCCTAATGATTGCATCATATTTGCACCTCTGCTTACTTTAAGATGGAGCTAAAGCGAAAATTCAGACTGAAGAAACTCTATTGCCTACCTCCATCAATCAGACTCATCCGCCTCTGACGCAAGACAATCAGCTTTGAACTGCTCCTCCTCGAAGCCAATCAGCATCCTGGGTTCATCTTAAAAGAACTCCACATCCTTGTCTCGGCCTTCTGCTCAGCGAGCAAGCGGTGGCGTGCCGCGTCTGGTTTGGACTCTGATGACTGGATTCAACCCACCTCCATCCCCTTCTCCACCATCGTACCAAGCTCCGCCTGGCTTTCCTATGGTGCTGCTTCAACCTCGTCCCTACAGAGTGTAATTCATCCCAGACTTACGGATTTCCCAGTCACTCCTTAAAACGGTCCGGCAGAAGACCGCCATGTTGAGCCTGGTTCTGCCAGAGGTTTCTTCCCAAAGGGGAGTTTTTCCTCTCCACAGTCGCTTCATGCTTGCTCATCATGGACTGTTCATGCAAGTTGGACATCTAGCTCAAACACATCATCATATGGACTGAACAAACTTTGTTTATCTCCACTCCACCACCAGTTTCAGACCCGGGGGGAAATATCCCTATTCTCATACGCCTGCTTATGCATATTGAAGTATAATTCAGCGTGAATTTTTCCTGCCGAGGTCTGAGCGCCAAACTCTTAAAATATTGTATCAATAAAATTCTTCTAAATGCCTTTTCTTTCTGTGTGAGTTTTTCAGATTGAAATGTTCTTTAAATGCGGTGTTTGCAATTTCGCATCAGCAGGTAGTGTAAAGGTCCAGGTTACTCCACTTAAATAATGAAAAATTAATTAACTCATTAATTTATCCTATTTAACTGTTGATATAATGCCCACTTAATTTATTAAGTTGCTCTATGATTCCACCACGTAAACGATTATTTTGGTGCAAAATAATTTTCTTAACTGTCTTCCCTATTTTGTCATGTATGATGGGTTTACAAAGCTTGTTAAATCTTAAAGTTGCTTCTTTAAAAGTTTTCACCTTTATATAATCATCAATGTGTTTTGTAAAGTGGATTTTGTATTTAATTGTGTACAAGAAAATCTGAAGTGAAACGCAGGAAAGTGTGTCTGCCAAAGTCATCTTTGTTTCTGTTGCTGACAAGTCCGTTGATGGTTCCCTAATGCTTCTGTTTTGCCCCCTCGCCAGTTGTCGTCCATTTTCAGAGTCCTTTCATGGCCCCTAGTCTGAATTTCAGTCAGCCGCACACCATCCCTACAGTGAGAGTACTCATCCACGAAGCCCATGATCCCGCCTTCATCTCTGAAAGCAGAAACGGACTCAGCAAACATTTTTGCCAAAGAAAGCTCCGTTAGTTTAAAATTTTTTACAGTAAAGCCATCACAAATACACATTTTAACCACAGTGTTTCCTCTAAAATAACAAACATAAAAAGAAATGAAATACAAAAAAAGCAAAATGTCTCCCAAAGAGCACAATTATTTCTGCTACAATATAACATAGATTATTGACTTATTACAAACTTTAGATTTCTTTCTGGTCCTTTTGACCATGTGAATTTACTGTTAGTAATACTTTAATTTATATATCACTTTCCAAATGAAGCTAAAGGCGGAAATTCAACTGAAGAAACTCTTGCTCACTTCCATCCAATCGGAGGCTGGTCCGCCTTCGATGCAGCCAATCCTCTTCGAGCCGCACCTCCACGAAGCCCAATCATCATCCAGCGTTCACCTTAAAAGCAACTCCAAATCATATCTCAGCCTGCTGTGTTGATTTTGGCGGTTGGCAAAACTAGAGTGTGACTGGATTGGGATGACAAGTAAGGTAGATGGGGATGGTGAGGGTGATGAAATGGATTTCGATGATTGGACTCCGGTAGGTAGAGGAAGAGGTAGAGCTAAGGAGAAAAGTTTGAAAGATGATAGAGAGACTGCTAGCCAAATTAGTAAGAGAAGTTTAGAAGATTGTAGTTCAGATGATGAAAGCAGAGTGGTGAGGAGAAAAGTGACAAATGAGGAATTTAAGGCAATACTTAAGTTCAGGAAGGAAGATGAAAACATAAATCTAAGTCCGATAGCAGTTTCAAGAGAAATAAAAAAGAAGATAGGGGAAGTGGAGGTTGTTAAAATATTGCGAGATGGAAACATGTTTATAAAATGTAAATCTGAAGACCAAAAGAATAAAAGCATGCAGATTGATAATATTTGTAAAAAGGTTGTGAGTGAAAGGAAGATTGTTGGAGCAAATAGAGTATCACGTGGTGTTATCAATGGAATTCCGCTTGAGGAAGATTTGGAAAAACTTAAAAGAAATATACATGGTGGTGAAGTGCGGAGGTTGAAAAGATTGTTAAAATCTGTGGATGGAGGAAAAGTAGAGAGTTTCTCTATACTTCTGGAGTTTCAAGGTGATGTTCTCCCTGATAAAGTAAAGATTGGTTTCTTGAGTTTTTCTGTAAGGCCTTATATCCCTCCTCCTTTGCGATGTTATAAATGTCAAAGGTATGGTCATATTGCAGCTGTGTGTAAAGGAAAGCAAAGATGTGCAAAATGTGGTGGAGATCATAGATATGAGGAATGTGGAGCGGATGTACAGTTAAAATGTTGTAACTGTGGTGGTCAGCATAATGTGGCATATGGAGGATGTGAAGTAAGGAAAAGAGCGGTAGAAATACAACAGCTGAAAACAGTTCAAAACATGACGTATGCAGAGGCAGCAAAAAGTGTTCAAGAAAAAAGAACAATTCAGAAAAGTCAAAAAGTGTCTTCTAATCCAAATTCTGGGCCCAGTCAAAGAACAATGGCAGGAACAGAAATCACAATGGATAAACTAATCTTATTTATGGCATATGTTATCAATTGTACTGATCAAGTGAAACAGAAAACTGAAAAGATCAAAATTATAGTGAAAGGTGCAGAAAAATTTTTAGCTGTGAAAGACTTATCGTGGGAATTGATAAATAAAAGGCTTGAAATAGATGGGAAACAAGGTGGAGGAAGAATTTAATGTTTATTTTACAATGGAATGCAAGAAGTTTATTAGCAAATGGACAAGAATTTAAAGGATATTTAAGTTATTTGGAAAATAAACCAGATATTATTTGTATTCAAGAAACATGGCTTAAACCAGAGTTAGATTTTATTATAGCAGGATATGATAGTATTAGAAGAGATAGGGAACAAGAAAGTGGAGGAGGATGTGTAATATTTATAAAAAATGGAATACAGTATAGATTTATAGGAAAAGGAAAAACACTAGAATGGTTAGCTGTGGAAATCTGGATTAATAAAGAAAGTGTTAAAATATTAAATTTTTATAATCCGTGTAAAAAGTTGTGTTTGGATGAAATGGAGGAAATGTTTAAAAATTTAGGAAAAAAGATAATATGTTGTGGAGATTTTAATGCTTTTAGTACTTTGTGGGGTAATAGGAATGATAGTAATGGAGAAGTGGTGGAAGAATTAATGGATAGGAATCAATTGGTTTGCCTTAATAATGGAGAAGGATTAATATTAGAAATGGATATGAATCTGCGTTAGATTTAACTTTAGTATCAGAAAAACTTGCTGGAATTAGTGATTGGAAAATATTAAGAGAATCAACTATAGGAAGTGACCATTATCCTATACGTATTGAAATTGGTTTAGAAGTTGGAAAAAGTGAATATGGAGGTATAGAAAGATGGATATTTGGAAATGTTGATTGGGAAAAATATAAAATACTCATTGATAAAGAAATGCAAAAGGTTGATGTAAATTTGGATATTGACAAGGTGAATTTTTCTATTTGTGAAGCCATTGTAGGTGCTGCACGTGAAACAATACAAAGGAAAAAAGGCAAATATAAGAAGAAAATAGTTCCATGGTGGACAAAGGACTGTGATGCTGCGATTAAATCTCGAAATAAAGCTTTTAGGTTGTTAAAGAGAAATCAGAATTATCAGAACTTTATTGAATATAAAAGGTTCCAAGCTCTTGTTAAAAGAACTGTGAAAAATGCAAAAAAAATTATTTGTAATTCGGTAGGTAGGGAAACAAAAATTTCCAAAATTTGGGGAATGATAAAGCGAATGAATGGAATTAAACCTGAATATGGATATCCAGTTCTGAAAGAGGGAAATGTTATGGCTGTGACTGAGGAGGAGAAGGCAAACATGCTGGTTCAAAATTTTGTTAAAGTTCATAGTAGTAATAATTTAAGTATAGAAGAGAAACGTAGAAGAGTTTGTACAATTAATGAAAATGTTAATTTATTAGAAGGAAATATAGGATATAATGATTTATTAAATGGTCCTTTTTCTTTATTTGAGTTAAATAATGCTTTAAGGAAATCAAAAAATTCATCTCCAGGGAAAGATAATATTACTTATATTATGGTTAGTAAGTTTAGTAATGAATCTAAAAAGATGTTGTTAGAATTTTATAATAAGATATGGGAAGTAGGTTTTTTACCTAAGGCATGGAAAGAAGCAATTGTAGTTCCAATCCTAAACCCAGGTAAAGAGAGGTCAAATCCAGCTAGTTACAGGCCTATTGCTTTAACTTCACACATATGTAAAATAATGGAGAGAATGATAAATGAAAGATTAAGTTATTTCATAGAGAAGAGGGGATACTTATCAACATTTCAAAGTGGATTTAGGAAAGGTAGAAGTACTATGGACCCTATTCTATGTTTAGAGCATGAAATTAGAAAAGGACAAGTTAATAGGGAGAGTGTGGTGGCTGTTTTCTTTGATATAGAGAAAGCCTATGACATGATGTGGAAAGAGGGTTTTTTAATTAAATTGAGAAAAATGGGAATTAGTGGATCAATGTTTTATTGGATAAAAGATTTTTTACAAAATAGATCAATACAAGTGAGAGTAGGACAACATTTGTCAGAAAAGTTTCTTGTTGAAAATGGTACACCACAGGGAAGTATAGTGAGTCCTTTGTTTTTTTCTATTATGATTAATGATATGTTTGACAATTTGGAGAGTGGAATGGGATTTTCTTTATTTGCTGATGACGGAGCAATTTGGAAGAGGGGGAAAAATTTAAATTTCATTGTTAAAAAGATACAAGAAGCAATTAATAATATAGAAGATTGGTCTTTTAAATGGGGATTTAAAATTTCTATAGACAAAACAAAAACTTTATTTTTTACAAGGAAGAAAGTATCTGAAAATTTAAAATTACAAATATATAATCATGAATTAGAGAGAGTTAAGGAATTTAAGTTTTTGGGCTTATGGTTGGATGAAAAGCTTAGTTGGAAAATTCATATTCAAAAAGTTGTGGATAAGTGTAAGAGAGTTTTAAATGTAATGAGGTGTTTGGTGGGGAGTGAGTGGGGTGCTGAGAGAAAAGCATTGAAAGCAATATATACTGGTTTAATAAGGTCGGTATTTGATTATGGAAGTATAGCTTTAGAATCAGCATCAGAAACACTACTCAAAAAATTAGATAATATTCAGTATCAAGCCTTGAGGTTATGTACAGGAGCTATAAGAACAACTCCAACATCAGCTTTACTGGTAGAAATGGGAGAGTTACCACTTCATCTTAGAAGACTACAGTTAAAGATTTCTTATTGGTGTCAATTAAAGGGACATAAGGGAAATCATCCATGTCAAAAAATTTTAAATCCTAGTTGGGAAAAAGGAAAAAAGAATTTAAAATCTTTTGGTTGGGATATTGAAAATATTATAAAAGAATTTGATTTAGATTATATAAATATTAGCCAAACAGTCCCTCTTTCACCAGTTCATCCATCTTTATTTTCTAATAGTATTGTTGATTTAACCTTGTTGAAGGAAAGGGAAAAAGGAAACTATTTAGATTTTAGTTCAATACAATCATATTTAGACAATAACTATTATGGATATATTCAAGTTTTTACAGATGCTTCAAAAAACTCAAATAACAATAATGGGGTGTCATTCATTGTTCCAGAATTTAATATTAAGAAATGTAAAAGAATTTCTGATGGAGTATCAGTTTATGCAGGAGAGATGATGGGAATCATTGTAGCTTTAGAATGGATTGAGGAAGTTCGTCCTTTGAGAAGTATAATTTGTTCCGATTCAAGTTCATCATTATATTCAATAAAAAATAATCATTCTACTAGTAGATCAGACCTTTTATTAGAGATTCAGTTATTAAGGTATAGAATTCAGGCAATGGGTTTAGTAGTTATTTTTACATGGATACCATCCCATATAGGAATAAAAGGAAATGAATTAGCAGACAAATATGCAAAAAAAGCTACAAAAAATATTAATATTGATATAGTGGTAACATTTAGTAAGGAAGAAATTAAATCTATTATTAAACAAAAGGTTAAGGAAAGATGGCAGAAGCTGTGGGAAGAAGATAGAACCGGAAGATGGCTTTATAGTATTCAAAGGAAAGTTGGTGCAATGAGGATAACAGGAAGGAATAGAAAAGAGGAAACAATTATATCGAGATTACGTTTCGGATATACAGGGTTAAATGGAAATCTATTTAAAATGAGAAAACATCCAACAGGAGTTTGTGACTTTTGTTATCAAGAGGAGACGGTGGAGCATGTTTTGTTGGTTTGTTATAAATATTCTATGGAGAGAAGAGAATTATTACGTCAATTACAAGAAAATAAATTACAGTTAAATTTAAAAGATATTTTGGGAAAAATTTCTAATTCTGAGTATTTTGGTTATTTGATAAGCTACCTTAAGAAAACAAAATTGATAGAAAGGATATAAGTATATTTATGTAATTATTATTATCATTATATTTATATTTATTTATTTATCTAGTTATTTATTTTTTGTGGGAGAATATATATACATAGCATCCCGATTCACACTCCACTCTAGTAGATGGCGGTAATGCACATCATTAAGTTGCTTGCCAACCGCCATAAAACAAGAAGAAGAAGAAGAAGAAGAATCTCAGCCTGCTTTTCAGCAAGCGCAAGAATAGTCGCACTATGTCGGATTTCGATTCAGACGACCATTTCAACTTATCTTCAAATCCTCCCGCTCGAAGAAGTTCCCGTCTAGCCGCTCTTTCATCTCCGTCCTCCGCGTTACGCTCCAGGGGTATTTTGCCAGGCTCCGACCTAGACTCTGCTCAGCTTTCGCAGTTAGCCTCCCTTCTGCCTCATCATGATTCATCTCCATCTCCCCCGCCATCCGCTCCTCCGTCTGCTCCGAATCCAGGTTGCAAGCGGTTACGCAAATCCCCCGCTCCCCCCGCCAAACGCAGCAGAGGGCGTTCAAGCTCTACCCCAGCTCCAGCCGCCGTTGCGCCCGGTCCCTCTCTTCGTTCCGATGCAAACCCAGGTCCTTCTTCAGCTGTTCCCGAAACGCTGGCTTCTCAATCCATAGCGGCACCATCCCTCCTCAATCCTTCTGCTGTCGATCAGTTTTCGGCTTCCCTCTGCTCCACCCTGAATTCTCTTAATCGCTCAGTCTCAACTCTGTCTGCACGCCTTCAAGCCTTGGAAAACCCCCACACTGCCACGTCATCGCTGTCATTAACTTCGCAGTCGGATCCCCTCCCTCCCCTTCCTTCATTCACACTCGCCAACGCCCGTCCCGGGCCAGCTTTAGGTAAGATGTATCTAACCATGTTTCTCTTATAATTTTCATTTTATTGCGTTTTGCTCATTATGCTTTTTGTCCCTGCCCTTTCCATTCAGGCAGATCATATATTCCGATTATCTATAACGTCTCTCCTCGCCTCCGTTCAAATATTATTGAAGGAAAATATGTTAATTTAGTTTCACTCATCCTTCCCTCTTCTGAAGTCAAACACCAAGTTGCCTCAGCAGGAGACATTACAGCCATTTTCAAATCATCTGATCCACGTTTATCTAAAGATCTCACCATCGGCCAATTCCTAGCAGCATTCAGCATCTACCGGGACATTCTTTGTTCAGTTTACCCGGACCGCAGGGTCGAGCTCAATAATTATCTCGCATTAATAGCAGATCTTCATTTTAAATGAAATAACCTCTTTTATCAATATCACAAATCATTCGCTACTAAAACAGCTGCAACCGTGGCCCAATCCGGGGTCCGTTCGGACTGGTCTGTCTTGGATACAGATCTCTTAATCATGCTGACTCAGTCCATTCCCTGTTCTTCCTGTCATTCATCCGGTCACCTCAGTGCTTTTTGCCCATCAATTCCCTTTAAGTCTAGCACTCCGTCTATTCCTCCGCTGCTCTCATCTACATTCGTCCAGCCCACAGACCGCAGAGGTAGAAAAGTCCAGGTATTTAACTCCAGACCCATTTGCAATAATTTTAATGAAAGTCTATGCACCTTCCCTAATTGTAGTTTTCTTCACATTTGCAGCCAGTGAAGGATGCGCATCCCAAGTCCGTCTGTCCCCGCCGTGCACTCTTCATGAGAAATCGTACCTTCAAACCTTAATAGCCCGTCATCTTTCCACCCCCATTGTTATTTCTGAATTGGCGGTTTGTCTTATTCATCATCCTGACCGCACTTTTGTCAATTTCATTCTTACCGGTCTATCTCAAGGTTTTGTTGTCGGAGTTTACAACACCCCCCCCCCCCCCCCCCCCTTACCCACGTTTCTCCTAATCTTCAATCCGCTCTAAAAGAACCAGATATTGTAGATCAATTACTTCACAAAGAAGTGTCCAAGGGTTTCATGATTGGTCCTTTCAAAACTTCTCCTTTTGCTCTTTTCCGTGTGAGTCCTCTAGGGGTAGCTACCAGCAAATATTCTGGAAAAAAGAGGCTCATATTGGATTTATCTGCCCCTCATTCTGGCTGTCACTCCTCTATAAATAGCCTCATCCCTCTTTCCCCTTTTTTCCTTCACTACGCTTCTACAGATCACGCTATTTCTTTGATCAAGCTCACCGGCCAAGGGGCTTGGCTGGCTAAAGCAGACATTTCTGATGCTTTCAAAATCGTTCCCATTCACCCTTCTCAGTGGCACCTGTTCGGTGCTAAATGGAAGTCCTTGTTCTATTTTGCTGTCCGTCTCACGTTCGGCTGCAGGAGTAGTCCCTGTCTGTTTGACAAAATTTCAGAAGCTCTGCGTTGGATTCTCCTTAATGTCACTCATCTCCCATGCGTTCTTCATCTCCTGGATGATTTTCTACTCATAGATCCTCCCTCCACCCGGCCCAGTTCGTCACTTCTCAAACTGAAAAGACTCTTTACCCGTCTCGGCGTTACCCTGTCCGAAGAAAAAACCATCGGCCCCGCAACAAAAATCGAGTTTTTAGGCATAGTTCTCAATTCAGTGGCCATGATGGCATCCCTGCCTGCGGACAAGCTGTCTCGGATTCGTGAGATTTCTCAGTCTTATAGTTCTACATCAGTTATTTCCAAACGTCAGTTGCTTTCCTTGCTCGGTCACCTCAATTTTGCCATGCGTATCATTCCCCAAGGTCGTTCCTTCATTTCCCGGCTGCTTGACTTGGCTAATTCCGTTCCCTCCCTCCTAGATCAGGTTTCTCTGGATGAAGGTTGCCGTTCCGATCTTTCCTTCTGGGCTAGACTGCTTCGCGACTGGAACGTCAAATCTTTCTTCTATGATGACATCATTCAGTCTGCTGACATGCTTCAATTTTTCACAGATGCTGCCCCTTCCGTAGGTTTTGGGGGGTTCTTTCAAGATAGATGGTTTGCTGATTCGTGGCCTCCCTCCTTCACAAACTCTCAATCATCTGCGCTATGTGAGGTTTACCCTATAGCAGTAGCTTGCCGTCTGTGGGGCCCGCTTTGGGGAAGAAAACGCATATCCGCTTTCTGCGACAACATTGCAGTTGTAGACGCCATCAATAAAGGTCGATCCTCCTCTCAGTCTCCCATGCCATTCATCAGAAGCATAACTTGGCAAGCAGTCACTAACAACTTTATCATATCAGCTCGTCACGTTCCCGGTCATTATAACCATGCTGCTGATGCTCTTTCTCGTTTCAAATTTCAGACCTTCCGTCATCTTCATCCTTCAAGTCCATCCGACCCCTGTTCCTCCACTAGAGGAACTCATCCTCAATTAACTCACACTCTTCATTCGTACTTACTTTCCTCCAGTTTTTACATGAAATCAGGTTTAGCTCCCTCAACTTTCAGAACTTATAATTTCGCGTGGCAATTGTTTGCAAAATTTTGCTTGAGTCTCCACATAGCCTTATATCCATTACTCATTTCTTCTGTTTTGGCTTTCATTTCTTACTGCTTCGACAAACGCCATTTTAAACTTTCTTATATCCGGAGCTTATTAGCTGGCATTAATTTCTTTTCGAAATGCCATAATCCAAATTCTCCTAGTCCTTTCAAAAACCCCTCCATTAAGCTCCTTCTCAAAGGTTTGGCAAAACATTCATTGCGTCCATTTGATTCACGTAAGCCTATAACCTTCCCGATCCTTAAGAAGCTTTTGTCCTCACTTTCGTTTAGCCCCTACTCTTTCTACGTTGAGTCTCTTTTATCAACTACTTTCTGATTGGCTTTCTATGGCTTTCTGAGAGTAGGTGAATTCGCTTCAACCAATAGTCATTTTGATCCTTCCCGAGATTTGTCTCTTTCAGATCTTCGTTTCTATATCGATCATTACAAAGTATTTTTGAAACATTCTAAAGTGAAAGGCTCTTGTTCTATTTCTATCGCGCGTATAGATGGCCCCAAGAACATTTCAGTATACCATTAGAATCCTGTGGCCTTTCATCTAGCCATTATTCCAGCCATTCATTTCGGATAGGAGCAGCCACAACAGCAGCGGCTCGTGGAATCTCTGTGGCTTCTCTCCAGCAGTTAGGCCGATGGACATCATCAGCCTATACCTCATATATCCGCCCTGAACATTCATCAATCCTAGCAGCTCAACGCTCTCTCTGTCTGTAGGGTAAGCTAACTTCGAATACTGGTGGTGGTTCAAAATACATTCACATCATCGCTAGACCCATCTTTTATGATCATACCCTGTGATGCTCCCTGTGATGCTCCCTGTGATGCGCCTGTCATGCGCCCTGTTGTGCGCCCTGTTGTGCTCCTGTCATGCTCCTGTCATGCTCTCTGTCATGCTCTCTGTCATACGCTTTGTCATGCACTCTGTAATGCACTCTGTTATGATTATTCTTTCATCTGTGTGCATCAGCCCCGCGCATCAGCCCCGTGCATCAGCCCCGAAACTGACCATTCACTTCACCATTCACCTCACCATTCACCTCACCATCCACCTCACTTTTCACCTCACCATTCACCTCACCTCATCTCTGTCATGGTTTAAGTTTTGTCTGGCTTCTTTCTTGTTGTTTTGCAGTTCACTCAGCTCTCCCTCGCTCAGCTATTAGTCACACCTGTCTGGACACTAATTAGTCTTTATTCCCGTCACCTGTCAGGCTCCCTTTATAAACTCACATCAGTTGTGTTCTCGTCGCCGGTCCATAGTGTTCACTCCCGCTCAGTTTCTGCCAGAATCCTGTGTCAGCTCAGTTTTTTGTTACAGTCAGCCAGAAGACTTTACTTCAACTTTGTTTTTGTTCAAGTCACTGCCAAAGACTCTGCTCAGCTCTGTTCCAACTCAAGTTCTCAACTCCTGTTCACGACTCCTGGGTTCCGTTCAGCTCTCAAGTTTCCAACTCCTGTTCTCAACTCCTGGTGAGCCGTCCTGGTCTCAAATCCTCGGGTCTGAGGTTCCGGTCTCAAGTCCTCGGCTCTGATGTTCCATCCTGGTCTCAAGTTCTCGGTTCTGATGTTCCGGTCTGTGTGAAGTAATTCAGTTTTAAATCATAAATATCATGGTTTCAAAAATATTTATTTGTGTTGCGGTGACTGCAGCCCTGAACATAAATGCATTTGAGGGACCTTTCTTATTAGGAATACCAGTTTAGAATCTCTTATATTACTGATTAAGACAAACAGCAAGAAAGCAAAGATCCCATCACTTGTTTGTTTTTAGACCTAAGTAATATAAAATACTGAGATTATGATATTGCTTGTAACAATAATGATTAATCACAAACCAGTCCATTTGAAAGAAGGCCATAGTTTTGATTTTAATAGATGTAAAAAAACTGGGCTTTGGCTCTGATTAAAACAATGAAATTGAATTGGATATGAATTTCTAAGGGAGATTTTTGACTAGAATTTTATTGCAGCTAAAAGAGGAATTTTGAGGAGCTTCAAGATATCAAAAGGCCGCGTTAAAGACACCATCTATTGCAGGATCATTTGATATTATGTAGTTATGCTAAGCTGAGGCAAACCTCAGAGAGACAGTTTAACCAGAAAAGAGACAGAAGATATGATAAAAACAATTCTGACCATGATGTAAACATGTGAATGTGATTGTGATGCTGGGTCAGTGTGTTCTGTTATTGTATAGCTTGTTTATTGATCTTGGTTTTGTTGCGGGCAGTGTTCTCGATGTGCTGAAACTATTATCATTACAAAAACACTAGAAGAGGAACACGTTGCTTCTGCTGATGAATAATTGTGTTAGACAAGGTGTAAAACAGTTCACTTTAAAATGCCACCGTAGACCAACTGAGATTTGGAAAGTTATATATATAATTTAAAAGCATGACTAGCAGTGAATTCGCATGGTCAAAAGTAAATACATTTTTATTTATTTTGGCATCTCCAGTGACATAAAGTAACTACATTCAAGGTAGTTATGCAGATAATTTACTTGATTCTGATTCTGATTCTGAATTTAAAAGATGGAGATGTTTTGAACAAAATTTTAAAAGAAAAGGAAAGAAAAGATTTTGTTTACTGTACCCCGAGGATCAGCCAGAACCTAGAAACATCACGTTAAACTGACACTAAGAGGACCAGGTTTTAACTGTATGCCTCATCTAAATACTAACATAAATGTTTTTTTCTGAGCTGTTTGCGTAGTTCAATGATCGACTTTGTTGTTTCATCTGACCTGCGGCTGTCCACTGACCACTACCTGGTGGTGTGTTGGCTCCGATGGTGGGGGAGGAAGGTGGTCTGACCTGGCAGGGCCAAACATATTGTGTGGGTTTGCTGGGAACGTCTGGCAGAGTCACCCGTGAGACGGAGCTTTAACTCCCACCTCCGGGAGAGCTTTAAACACGTTCTGAGGGAGGTAGGGGGGAGTCTGAGCAGTCCATGTTCCGCGCCTCTGTTGTTAAGGCGGCTAGTCGGAGCTGTGGCCGCAAGGTTGTCGGTGCATGTTGCGGCGGTAACCCTTGAACACACTGGTGGACACCAGTGGTGAGGGAAGCTGTCAAGCTGAAGAAGGAGTCCTATCGGGCTTTACTGGCCTGTGGGATTCCGGAAGCAGCTGATATGTACCGGCAGTCAAAGCAGCAGGCGGCTCGGCTGGTTGCT
This sequence comes from Fundulus diaphanus, assembly GCA_037039145.1. Taxonomy (NCBI): domain Eukaryota; kingdom Metazoa; phylum Chordata; class Actinopteri; order Cyprinodontiformes; family Fundulidae; genus Fundulus; species Fundulus diaphanus. The sequence continues at coordinate 3,365,684 of CM073124.1, read as the reverse complement.
GAAGCAAAAATTCTGTGTTGGAAGAGTTCAGAGAGGCCATGGAGAAAGACTTCCATACGGCTTTGAGGCGATTCTGGTCCACTATCCGGCGTCTCAGGAGGGGGAAGGGGGAAGCAGTGCAGTACCAACACTGTTTATAGTGCATGGTCTTGAGCTTTGGGTCATGACCGAAAGAACGAGATCCCGGATACAAGCAGCAAAAAATGAGTTTTCTCCATAGTGTGTATGGGCTCTTCCTCAGAGATAGGGCGAGGAGCTCAGTCATCCGGGGAGGACTCTGAGTAGAGCCGTTGCTCCTCTTTGTCAAGAGGACCCATTTGAGGTGGCCTGGGCATCTGGTCAGGATGCCTCCTGGACGCCTCCCTGGTGAGGTGTTCTGGGAACGTCCCACCAGGAGGAGAACCAGAGGGAGACCCAGGACACACTGGAGGGACTATGTCTCTCTGCTGGCCTGGGAAAGCCTTAGGATTCCCCCGGAGGAGCTGGCCCAAGTAGCTGGGGAGAGGGACGTCTGGGCCTCCCTACTGAAGCTGCTGCCCCCGCGACCCGACCCCGGATAAGTGGAAGACGATGGATGGATGGATGGATGGATGGATGATGGATGGATGGGAATATCTAGAAGTGTTTGAATGAGGTTTTGGATAAATGACACATGAATGGGAGTTTGATAAGAACACTAATTACACTTTTGTTTCTGTTTATAAACAGTAAACAAAGGCTTGCGTCTGCCAACCATCTTCACTGAGTTTTTTATTGGGGAGAAATGCAAAATAAAATGCTCACTGCCCAAACCAGAACTGAACACACTTTATCATCCAACTGAATCATCTCCTGCAAGCGGATGAACAAGAAGAGGACTGACAAAACCTGGGGATGTAGAAGCCAAAGAACTCTAATTTCTTATTCTGGAGCGAAGGGGAGTTGCCTAAGTCGACCACTTATGCACAATTAGATTCATGTCTGCCATGTGCTCTGAATAGCTTGAAGGCTTTCTTTACTTTGCGTTCTTGATGAACAAACTCTTTTCATATTGTATTACTGTGTATTCAACTGCTCTGTTCCACTGACTTACATGATCCTGTTTTAATTTTCTGTGTTATGACATTTATACTGTGATTGTAATGTTCTGTTCTGGTTTATGTTTATTATTTGGTTAAGTAACTCTTTTCTGCCTCTTGGTTTATTTCTGTTTTGGATTCTGGTTTAGTCTCTTTATTGTGTTAGTTATCTGGTCCCTGTATTAGTTCTGATTTTAGTTCTGTGCTTTGTTTGTTCTGTTTTATCTTAGGTTTATTTTCTAGTGCCCTATCTGCGCCCTTAATCACTTCCACCTGGTTTTGGTTAATTAGTCCCTCCCTGCTCACCTGTCCGCCCGCCTATTTAAACCTCCCTCAGTTTTCTGTTTGTTGCCGGGACTTCGCTTATGTTTCACTTGTCATCCTGTCATTCGTTGCTTCAGTTTGGTCCTTTTGGTAAGAGCTCCCAGCACCTTGACCCCGTCTGTCTGTAACCCGATCTGTCTGTTTCTACCCAGTTCTGTTCGCCTGTTCGCTGTCAAGTTGGTCAATGATTGAGCATGTGCTGTCCTGAATAAACATCTGAAGGTTACTGGTTCTGATAGATCTCTGTAAAATGTGACGCACAGCTTCCTGCTTAAATACCGCCACCTGCTGACCGAGGAAGGTTCTCCATCTCTATGCTCCAACAGGAAACGCTTCCTGGCTTCAAATGGATCGGGAACAGAATCCACGAGCTCTCCAAAACTGGAAACAGGGTCATATTTGCCTTCGAAGAGTCTATAGGTGAGACCTTTGATTGTCTGCTGATGTTTTAAGCTTCTCTGTGTCTGTGTGACTCCCTGTTAGCCCAGTGGGAGCCGCTCTGTGGGTCAGGAGGGAAAGGGCCAAAAGTGGAGAACATAAGGAGTGGAAACACCTGATTGACCTCCAACAGTAACTAAGAACATCTGTGTCCTAATTGTTTCTGAACAGCTCTGCTGCAGGTAAAACACCTGCTGACAGATTTTGTTGCCACTGCGCTCTTTAATCTAAATGGATTAAAAGGCTGTGATGTAACAGAATTATTTAGATTGAGTTCAACATTTGAGCCCAGCTAAAGGGATCTGTATTTGTACTAATCTGCCAGTCTGTGTCACCATAAACACACTAAACCTTCCTCATCTGCCTGCATAGCTTAAAGCTGTGGTTCTCAAATGTTTCCTGTTGCTCCGCGCTTTGAAGAATGAAAAATGTTCTCAACAAAGTGGGTCAAAAATGTAACTTTTTATTGTTTTCTGTTTTAATGTATAAAACCCGTCGCTCTGAAGATTACCCACAATCCCTTTTAAAATGATTAAATACGTTATATTACAGTGGTTTCTAACAACTAGAATTTTTTAAGCAATAGCACACTTTTTTAACTCTTGAATATCAATCCAAAAAAAGGTTAAAAAACAAAGCAACTGGAGTTCTATTCTGAAGCTGAAGACGTTTGAAGTGAAACGTCTTCAGCTTCAGAATAGAACTCCAGTTGTTTTGTTTTTTAACCTTTTTTGGATTGATCATGACCTGGATGACTGAGAATCTTCACCAATATATAGAATATTAACAACAATATAAAAGATTTTGTGTCCGACTCACTCCTGCATTCAGAACAAAGGATGACACTAAAATGGCCTGTTAACACAGCTTGTTCTCTCTCTGGAAAGATGACACGTTACATTTAACTAGTCAAGAACCTCATCATCAGTGAATTTCAGAACCCAGCTGAAAATATGGCAAAAATAATATATATTAAAGACAAATTTCAGTTGCATTAATTTTTATACTTTTTTTAGAAGTTTAATATTATTCATCTAACTGTTATATTACCGCCAGAATCATCAAAATAATGGATCTCAGATTGGATTCTGAACAGTGGAAGAGTTTAACAAAGGAATTCCACTCTGGCCGTAACACGAGACTCTCAAGGCGTAGACGGCCCTTTTTCCCAGCAGGAGGTCAGCTGTGACCACCTCCCTACAGACAAAAGCCACAGCACACCTCTGCTCACTCTCTTCTCCTGACTCCAAGCTGCTGAGACACACTTCTCCACACGCTCCTCAAGAGATGACCAGCTCCCAAGGAGAGGGGGGGGGGCTCCTTTCTTCGCAGCCATGTGACGGAAGGCCCTGTAGGAGCCATACACAGGCCTGAAAGAAGGCCTGGACCATGAGGCCTGGTCAGGCCTCACCGACACACCAGCCAGCAGCTGAGGGAGATTCCCGGAGCAGCCATGCTTGGGCCAGGGTCTGCTAGACCCGACTGCCTGCTTAAGCAGAGGACCTGACTGAATCCGGACGAACATTTCCGGGCAAATACAGAGCTAAGTTGCTGTCTTAACCCACAATCAGATGCAGGAGCAAAGATCCCTGCATGCGAAACAGCTCTGTGTATTTTTCCTCAGCCTGTACAGGGAAGTGAACACCCATGGAGCTGAAGGCTGTATGCTGAGGAAAACCCCTGCTCATCGGACTGCATCCCGGTCAAAGAACGTGGCCTCCAAGCTATCCAGACCACGCCGTTAGCCACATGCTGCTGCAAGGCTAACGCTAGCCTGCCAAGAAGAAACCAACAACTTCCTCCTTCAACGCCCCTTCCTTGAATGGCCAAACTGAACGGAACTGAAAAGGACAGGTTTGGGCAGTGGTCTGAGGGTGAAGTTAAAAGGGTTTATTGGGAAATGTCTTGTGAACCGTGTATACCTGGCGTTTTGAACAAAGGCTAGCAATATAGCATAGCTAGCATTTGGTACCATGTCACTGTCGAGTGCGTTTTAATGTTTTACCAGAAAGGTTACCTCCACAAGGGTTTCATACATTGATGGGACATTAATGTTTATGTTATCCAGCCACTCAATATGACTAAAATTAAAGCAAAAGCTTTCATTTGTTAACGCCGAGCGTCCGCTAGCTAACAGGATATTAGCCTTGCTAACTTCCGGTTTCGGACATTTGAAAAGTAGTTCGTTTTAAAGCATAAAGCGTAACGGTTCTGCAATGCTTTGCATTGTGAATGGATTGAAATACATGGCAGATGTTTTAACTCCACTCCATGCTTTTGAAATCAGATCTGTAGTGAACAGGGATTCACTGAATTAATCTGATTATGATCAACCACGTTTGTTTGTCTTTTGTTTGTTTTTGCATGTAAATAGTTCCTTAGCTTCTTTTTATCTTCATTTTGCTAAATAGTTTAGTTAAGTTTCACTAGCCTAGTAGAGAGGATTTATTAATTAAAAATTAACCTTAAATAACTTTAAACAGTGTATAATTGCACAACATAACCATACGTTACCTCAATGCCTTCAAGCCCCCCGTCCACTTTACTTTTTATTTTGATGGTTTTTACCCCCATGGTAACCAAGCATCTTTTTCTTAGATAAACGATCAGTCAACTCTGATCGATGTAATGGAAAATAAACATTTGTAACCGGGTGGTTTTTTGCTCAGGAACAGTGGTTACATGAAGTGGTTGTAAATTCCTACCTATTTCATGTCCCTGAATGCATCTGTGCCCTGTTTCTCCACCTGCAGCATTGTTGGGCTCATTAGTAGGTGTATATAGGCACCAGGTGTGCCTGCCAAGCTAGGAGTAGATTTGGATCTCACTTGGCTGACCACTGGAGCTGTTAGTCTGCTGTACCAGGAATTGGTGTCAGGAAATGTGTGTTGCTGGGATCATTTCAGTGACTTCTCACTAGTGATGTTACGTTATGTGCCGAGGCTTCGAGGCGTGTGTCGAGTAATGGAGGGGGCGTTTCCGTGAAGCGCGTATCGAGGCTTGCTTCATTTAGGGGAGGAGCCGAAAACGATGACGTCCGAAGCCTCGCTGGCCGGCTGTACCACGTGACTGCTTCGGGAAGTGGTTCAGATGTTGGCGCGGCTTCGACAGCTTTAGAAACCCCACAGGCTCCATTCAAAATGTGGGTTGTTGTAGGCGAGTTGCGGTCAGTTGAGAGAGTGGATAGAGTTTTGATAGTTTGGATAGCAGAGTTTGGATAGTGGTTATTTAGTTTGAGACAGTTAGTTTGGTGTTTGGAGAGTTTAGGAGAGAGATATATAGATAGGAGATCAGTGCTCTCAACTATCACGCATTGACCATCACTGACTTCACACGGTCACACGCAAACATGGCATTTTTCACGCATAAAAATCCCAAAGCCCATCTGGGCAGCGGACGATAAAAACTCCGCCTTCTGCTGAGATGTTTTAGCTTCTTTCACAGCTTGTGGCCATCAGTAATTCCTGCTGCAGTTCATGTTAACAGAGCAGCAGGAGGAGCGATCAGAGTTATGAATAATTTTAGTCTTAACCAGTGGTGAAAGTGAGCCGGTAAGGTCCTGTACTACGTACGCAGGAGGGGAGGGGGCGGGGGAAGAGAGCTGCTGCCAGATATTGCCTTCATTCAGAACCAGTGATGGCTGCACTCTGGATCATAAAACAGTTCTGCTCACCAGAGGCAGTTTAAAACGCTACGTCTGTTTATGAGTTGTTTTTATTAATTCTGCATTTTTTAACTACATGTACCGTATTTCTGTGCCTCAGCGCTTCTGCCTTGCGCTTTTTTCAGGTGCGCAAAATTACGTTACTTGTAATTTGGGTGCGCGCTTTCATTTTAAAGAACTTGTAACATCAGGAGGCTGATCTCAGACCGGTCAGCTCCTATGATCACTGTATAGGTACCAGTAACACCACCTGATCCGCCGCGCCATCTAGCTCCGCCTCCTACTTCCTGTGGTGACGTCACTTCCTGTTCGAGTTGCAGCCGCTTCACTGAACTGAATTCGACGATGTTCACCTGAGGGTTTCCTGTCCTCTGATTGGCCAACGGTCACCTGTCAGGGTGCAGGAACAGTCGGTTCAAATATGGAGGTTTATTGAGGCATTAAAAAAACTCAGATGTTTCTTTATGTAAATTATTAGTTTTTGTTTTATTTATTTTTTAAAAAAAAGAAACGTAAAAACAATCAGTTTCAGAGGAAAACTAAACCAAATAATTATCTGAGTTTAATCGCAGTTCATTTAAGAAATGTGATTTGGTTCAAATGTTTTCTGTGAATTTTCCCCGCTTCAAGACGTCGCCTCAGACTTCAGATGCTTCTTGAGCTTCATGCTGATCTGCAAACCAAACACTGAGGGGAAAAAACCTTCACAGCTGCTGAATGTTTGTGACAAACATTTCTTTTTCAGTGACACTTGATCTTAACCACACAAAAAAACGGATTTAATATTGGAAATTGACAAGTTTGTGCCTAAAAAACTTATTTCTGTTAAAAACTTTCTGCCAACTTGTCAGAAATCATTTCAGTTTTCAAAAATCGGCTGAAATGTTTTCACTAGATTCACTCTTTCTCAACAATGTGTCGGATCTCGTTGGTTGACTCTCACACCAGTGCATTCTGGGACTCGTAGTGCACTCCTGACCACTTCAGAGCTTTATAGAACCTGCGTTTCGCTGCTGAAATATTTCTGATAGTAAAATGAAAACCTGATTATTTTCCACCAACTCTGGGCATATTTAAGTTTTTCCAGATAATAAATTGTTTTTAAACCGTCTGAATCTACAGGTTTAAACTGCTCTTGTTTGAATTTAGAAGCTGATCTTCCAGTAAAAACAGCAGAATGCTCCTTTATCAGTGTTCCCAACTTTAACTAGATGTGGACAGGTTATGTATTTTTCTACTGGCAGAGATGCAGATATATTTATGAGGAGCGGGGCTTCCTGCTGTTGAAGACTTTTATTTTGGTAAAGACTGAGCTTCCTGTCGCAGCTTCACTCCTTTTGTTTCAATGTAAGCTAAAGTTCTGATGTTTCTCTGAGCTACAATAAAATATAAAACTCCAGCAGCGTGTGGCCTGTTATTACAGCAGGGAGTCCTCTGCTTGTCCCCATCAAGGCTCGGGTCTGCTGTCTGATTTGTTGTCCCTCTGGCGAGCCGTGAAGAGGGGAGAAGAGCGTTGGGCCTGAACTGATTAACCACAGTTCCCAGGTCATTAGGCTGAAAAGTGATGCTTTATAGAAGAGTAGCTCCAGAAACAGAGTTCTTTACTTGAAACCACTGACCCAGTTCAGATGACATGGCACCCGAACCATCCCCGACTTTGGACACCTCACTCTGGACTTCACGCAACATGAACTCTGGGCCAATCTTCTAGACTCTGGGACTTTGATTTCCAAATGAAATGAAATCTTTGCTTTCATCTTGAAAGAGGACTTTGAACCACTGAGCAGATTTCTTGTCAAAATTTAAAAGTTATTTTATTTTACAATTGAACTAAAATTTTAAAGCTTTACAGAAATGTACTTCCAGATTGGCTCCGTTTCTTTTACGTCCTCATATTTATTGTAGATTTAGGTCTTGCCAGGTCAGTATTTATATAAATTCACAAAATGCTTCGTCAAGGCATTTTATGACAGAAAGATACAATTTAACACAGAAATATGTAGTCGCGTCAATCAAAATCCCTTGATTTTAATTGCGTGCATGTTTGTTATAAAGCAATGGAGTCAAGCTCAGTTTCTTCTGCCGAGAGCAAACCCAGCGGATTGCATCAGGTCACCTTAACGTTGCAGCAATCCCTCATAGTGAGCAACCCTGTGGTGACAGTGGGAAGCAAAACTCCTTTTGAAAACGGACCCAGAACCCTAAATAACTGCTGCTGTAACAGTAAAAAGTTTTGGGAAAGTTATTTTCTGAGTGAATCAATAATTAAACTTAATCAAACATCAGATCAAGCAGAAGTAATGGAGTATTTTTATTGAATTCATTTATAACTCAGCTGCACAATTTTCCTTAAACAATGAGATATCCTTATTTTCCATCATATGTTCTGTTGATCAATGTTATTTTTTTACAGTGAATATATTCTTACTGACTAGTTAATATGCACAGATGTATCAAGGAGACATAAACACTCCAGATCTAAACACTCATGTTTAAACAACAGAACCATGACCACAGGAAACACGTTGCATCTTTTTTCCTACTGGGTTTTAAAGTTTAATCAAATGCGGGCTCAACTTTATTTTGAGAACGCCCTCTGCGGTTTTTCTGTGGTGAACCAGAGGCGGATACGGATCCTGATGTGATGCAGGTTCATGCCGTAGATGATGGGGTTGACGATGGGCGGCACCACGAGGAACTCTGCAGACAGCGCGTTCTGCAACGCCGCCATGGAGCTGCCTCCATAACGAGAATAGAGAGAGTCAAACAGCACAGAGATGGAGAAGACGAGCAGCGAGGCGAGGTGAGGAGAAAATGTCTGAACAAACTTCCTGCGGTCAGTCTGAGAGCGGGCAGCACTTCGAATCAGGTGCATGTATGAGACCAGGATGATTATGATCTGCAACGTGTGCAGGATAATGATCACCATGCCGTAGAAGTTGTTGGCAGTGGTGTCGGAGCAGGACAGCTTGAACACCTCCCAATTGGTGCAGAAGATCCTGGCCATGCGGTGGCTGCAGAACGACAGCCTAACGATCAGGAGAATGCCCACAAATGTTTCTAACAGAGACAGACACCAGGTGAGAAGCAACAGCAGCGCCACCTTCTGGCCCGTCATCAGAGCCCAGTAACGTAGCGGCTGGCAGATGGCCAGGTAACGGTCGTACGCCATGACAGTCAGACTGGTCATCTGGCAGAGGATGTAAACATGAGTGAAAAACACCTGCGTCAAGCAGCCGGTGTACGTGATGAGGTGAGCGCCGGCCAGAAGATCTAGGAGCAGCTTCATGTAGAAGCTGGATGCTCCACAGAGCCCAGTGAAGCACAGGTTGCACATGAAGATGTACATTGGCTGGTGGAGGGCTTTATCCAGACACACGGTGAGGATGAGGGTCAGGTTCACCAAGATGGTGATCAGGTAGGACATCAGGGCGAAGGCAAAGTAGATCTGACGGTTCGTCACTGAGTCGTTCAGACCCTGGAGCACAAACACAATGTTGACATTCTCATTCATATCAAAGAAATGCTAAAGATGTCAGAACCTTGGAAACTCTGAAGCAGACCAAACATAAGTCTGATTGGTCCAAACCAGTGTAGCTGACGGCCTGCAGACATAAAGATTCTGTCTGCAAAGAGAGAACACTGATGTGATGTCTTTCTGCTGAAAATACAGCTGAAATAAAGCCAAACTCTTCCTAAAAATACTCCTTTAGATCAGCTTCAAACATGTCAGACCACAAAGATTGTACAACAAACATAAAAGATGATCTGAGTCATTCATAATGGAAATATTTCATGGGGCATCAACAAACCAGGAAAGAGATTTGACCTTTTTTAGAAGCTGCTTCTACATGTATGGAAAAACAGACATTTTGCTTTTTAATCCTTAAACAAACAAGATCTCTGTTCATCAGCTTGGATCAAACCAACTGGAGGAAATTGCTGTTCATTTGTTCAAACAGAGACTCTTTTACACCCAAACAGTTCAGACAATGAGAGGAAAACATCAGAAAATCAGAACACAGAGACCCTCTGAGTCTCTGCTAATGAGTTTGTGGAGGATTTTCTCCTGAGGGGAAAACACATTCAGGATCAAGCAGAAACAACATTAATGCAAAGCTGTGGGAGCCTGGAAGAAAAAGCTTCAAATGTGAGAGAGGTGAGACAGAATAACAACTTCAGTCACATTCAATCAGACATTAACAGCAGCTGGTAGCTTTGGACTTAATGCACTAAAGCAAGACCCTCAACAGCAGAGAGGCAAGCAGCAGTGAACCTACTGAGCAGAGTGCCACGTCTTATCCACCTGAAATCACAGGTAGACACACCTGAGGCTGATGCCACACCCACCTCATCGACGTCTCACTTCTCTCCAACAGAACAGTTTGGACGTTTTGAAGAACTAAGTAACACTTAAAATACTGCGCAGATAATCTGAGGTTTAAAAGGCAGAGGAAATGTGAAAGTTAATAATCAGTGTAGTAAGTTTGGCTCATTGGTTTCTCCAGACATCAGAGAAAGTTTCAGTCTGATGGAGCAAAGAAGAAACATCAAACCTGTTTCCCCTTAATTCACCTGACTCTGGCCAGATGGGTGTGTGGAGACGTGTGGAGCTCGGCAGAACTACAATTAGACCCAGAAGTATTTGGACAGAGACACAATCTTCATGATTTGGGCTCTGCATGCCATCAAGTTGGATTTGAAAATGAAACAACTACAATGTAATTGAACTGCAGACTTTAAGGTTTAAAACAAGGGGTTGAACAGAAATATGTGATTAAACATGTAGGAAACGAAGCCATCTTTATACACGCAATCGTCATTTCAGGGGCTCAAAAGTAATTGGACAAATAAACATAACCCTAAATAAAATGTTACTTTTCAATATGTTGTTGAGAATCCTTTTCAGACAATAACTGTCTGACGTCTGGAACCCATGGGCATCACCAGACGCTGGTTTTCCTCCTTTGTGACGCTTTGCCAGGCCTTTACTGCAGCTGTCTTCAGTTGGTACTTGTTTGTGAGTCTTTCTGCCTTAAGTTTTGTCTTGAGCAAATTAAATCCATGCTCGATTGGGTTGAAGTCTGGTGATTGACTCGGCCATTGCAAAATATTCCACTTTGCTTTAAAAAACTCTTGGGTTGCTTTTGCAGTAAGTTTTAGGTCACTGTCCATCTGTACAGTGAAACGCCGACCAATCAACTTTGCTGTATTTGGCTGAATCTGAGCAGAAAGTATACAAAGGTTGATCTTAGTCTCATCTATCCTAAGAATGCTGTTCCAGAACTGGGCCGGCTTCTTCAGGTGTTTTTAGGAAAAGTCAATTCTGGCCTTTCTATTGTTGAGGCTGATTGTCCAATTCAATTCAATTCAATTCAATTCAATTTTATTTATATAGCGCCAATTCATGAAACATGTCATCTCAAGGCACTTTACAAAGTCAAATTCAATCATATTATACAGATTGGTCAAAAATATCCTATATAAGAAAACCAGTTGATTGCATCAAAGTCCCGACAAGCAGCATTCACTCCGGGAGAAGCGTAGAGCTACAGGGAGAGTCGTCTGCATTGTCCATGGCTTTGCAGCAATCCCTCATACTGAGCAAGCATGAAGCGACAGTGGAAAGAAAAAACACCCGACATCTCTTCCCATTTTATAATGAGAAGAGATGTCGAATCATCTACTTTAGACAGTGTGATTATCTAGAAGCAAGATACACTTTCAATACAGCGACCGGTCTTTATTGAAGGCAAACAGCATCCAAGGTGCAACTCTTCCCTAAATGCACACCTTGTAAGACAAACCCTTTGTCTTTGTAGGGAACAGATGTACACAAACAGGAGGAGCCTCTGTGATGAACAAAGAGCCTCATGTGACGTATAACAGCTCCATCTTGGCTCCTGACGTGTAACCTCTCCTGTAACCTGGGGAGGACCCAGCTCTCCTCCCATCCCCCCCCCCCCCCCCCCACACACACACACACACACACACACACACACACACACACACACACACACACACACACACACTCACACACACACACATACCCTTTGATTATGGAATAATCACACAAATCAAAGAAAAGTTCTAAACCAAATAGTAATGCAACAACATAAAATTAAAACCATGAAAGCTTCATGAATCAGTCTCATCCCACAAGATATTAGTCTTAGCATTTATCTATAATTTTGGGTTAAACTAATCCATCCAATGTTATCAATTTATAGTCACACATGGAGATTTTAAAGACAGGTTGAACTATCCACAATGATAAAAACATACATTTTCTTAAAAAGTAATAAAAAAAACATTGCAGGCTGTGGGAAATCCTGCTCTCAGCCAAACTGAGCCAGAAAACCCTGTTTTGAATCTAACAGATACCATTACCATCTAATTTTGAAGGATCAAAATGCCAATCACAACCCGTTTCATCCTACGTCAAAGCAAACGATTGCATAAAACATTGCTCTTGTTGTGAGTGTGGAATAAACTCTTTTCATTCATCATCATAGAAACAATTCAATTAAAAAACATCATCAAAGTATGACTGTTACAAAAGAAATTAAAACCCAATCATGAAGGTTGATGTAAAACAAAAGTTAAAATAAAATAAACACAAAAATAATATAACACAATGTAGATAAGTCAAAGATGCAACATAAACATTTGAGCTGTGGTCAAAGCAAATAGCAAACACTGGATGTATACAGTTTTTGGTTCTGGGTGTCTCTTTTTGTGACCAACCACACAAACTCAAAACAGCTGCAAAAGCAATTATAGCACATAAAACTAAAGCTACTAAAGTTTTCCATTTACCAAAAACAGAGTCAAACCTTCCAAACAGTGAGGTGTCAACCCCTGAATTTTCTGCCTGTTCCTCCCTAATGGAACGCAGGCCGTCTAATGCCTTTGTCATAGACCCATCTGGAGATGTGTTATTTGGAATGAATATACAGCAGCTGTCACTAAACACCTCCCTTTTCAATTAAGAGCATGTCTAAGGCCATTCTATTCTGCCTGGCAGTTAGTGAGCAGCTAATTGGGTAAAGGTAGGTAGCTAACATAATATGAGCAAACAGAATCTCGATTAAAATGGATCATCCTGAACTCAGTCATTTTTTCAGATGGATTAATCTCAGTAGGAAATAATATTAATATGGTCTCCTTCAGGAACAAAAAGGTAGCACAAAGAAATCTGAGAAGATAGGCAAATGATGCAGTCTTTAGAAAAAACAGCTCTGGCAGAGAAGTTGGCAAACTGATATAAGTTCATCTGGCTCCATGGGGCTTGCAGTGGATCAGGCTCTGATGCAGCAAACAAAAATCCTCCAGTTCTATTGCTTTAATGGGCATCCTTAGGGTCATCATTATGATGCAGTAGTGCCATAGCAGTATTATTGTGACTGCTAGAGCTAGAAGGGTGAATCACAGGCAGATGGCTGCCCTCAAAGAGGATTTGTTATAGGCATGATTATGCTTGGTTGATTGACATGTCACCTTGGTCTGCTGGGAGTTCTTTGGAAAACAACTTGCCGTAGGAGACGTGGATCCAGGTGGAGCACTCAGAAACATTTACAGCAGTGTGGGTGAAAAATAGAATCTGGTTCTTGCCACCGTTTGGCCCTCCCTGTTTGCATCTCAGGTTCTTGATCAGCACCCACTGGCCTGGTTGGAAAGGGTGTAGGGGTCCTGGCACAGTCCATCCACAGTCAATTGCTCATAGTCCAAGAAATTGTCCCTTAAAGACGGTCCAGCAAAAGGCACAACAGAGTGCAATTATTGTTCTTATTTAGATCAATACTAACTTTACTTTAAGAATTCATTATTTACTCCAACATCGGCTGACTTCCTATTTGCGGTAAGGCGTATTGTGTCACTTCCTGTTGTTGCTGTGTGAACGACGGATTTTTGCTCCAGGCTCTCTCGCTTTTTATCTTTAAACCTCTTTGCTGTAACATCTGTTTCCAAACATAAGCACTTTTAAAACATTTTCTGTGGCTGCTCATCAGGTTTGGGAACTCCTCGTGTTTCACACGGTTTGTTCTTTGGCGTGATAACAGGGCGCTAGCCTAGCTTTAGCCTAGCGTTAGCCAAGCCTTAGCCTCATAATGGCTTCTCCGTCTCTGACTAAGTCTCCTATCTGCTGCTCTCTGTGTCAGATGTTCAGTTATTCCTCTGCCTCCTTTAGTGATAATGGTACATGTAATAAATGTAGTATTTTTGTAGCTTTGGAGGCGAGGGTGTCAGAACTGGAGACCCGACTCCGTGCTGTTGAAAAACCAGCTGATAGCCGCTCCTTTGCTAGCGCGGAGCCACAAAGAGTAACTTCACGTAGCGAACAAACAGCCGCACTCGAACAGCCGGTTAAGCAGGCCGGCTGGGTGACGGTTCGTAGTAAGCATAGCTCTAGATTTCAGCCCCCAGATCACCACCAACCCGTCTGCGTTTCTAACAAATTTTCCCCTCTGAGCGACAGTCTCGCCGAGGAGCCGACCTTAATTATTAGCAGCTCCTTACTAAGAAACGTGGCACTAAAGAAACCAGGGACCATAGTTAAATGCCTACCAGGGGCCAGAACGGGTGACATAGAATCCTACCTAAAACTACTGGCTAAGGATAAGCGTAAATACCGCAAAATTGTTATTCACGCTGGTGGTAATGACATCCGGTCACGCCGATCAGAGGTCACTAAAGTTGGTGTTGCTTCGGTGTGTGAGTTTGCTAAAACAATATCGGACTCCATAATTTTCTCTGGTCCCCTGCCTGATCTGACCAGTGATGACATGTTTAGCCGCATGTCATCATTCAACCGCTGGTTGTCTAGGTGGTGTCCAGAAAACGACGTGGGCTACATTGATAACTGGCGAACTTTCTGGGGAAAACCTGGTCTGATCAGGAGAGAAGGCATCCATCCTACTTTGAATGGTGCAGCTCTTCTTTCCAGGAATCTGGCCGGATTTATTAGTTCTCCTAAATGCTGGCAACCCAGGGTCCAGACCAGGAAGCAGAGCCGTAGTTTAACACACCTCTCTGCAGCTTCTGTACTGTTACCCACCCATTATCCTATTGAGACGGTGTCTTTCCCACGGCCAAAACGTAACAGATCAAAAACTGATCTAAAGGGAACAAATCATAAAAATCTAATAAAAATCCATACGGATCACTTTGAACCAAAAAATAAAAGAATTAAATGTGGTCTATTAAATATAAGGTCTCTCCCTCCAAAGACTTTGTTAGTTAATGAATTGATTTCTGATAATCAGATTGATTTGTTTTGTCTCACAGAAACCTGGCTACAAGAGGACTACGTTAGTATAAATGAGTCAACTCCCTCCAGTTATTCTAATTTACACATTCCCAGATCTGTGGGAAGAGGAGGAGGAGTGGCGGCTATCTTTCAGTCTGGTTTATTAATTAGTCCCAGGCCGATTGATAGTTACAGTTCTTTTGAACATTTAACCCTCAGTTTCCCTCATCCAAACTGCAAAGCCATAAAACCTCTTCTGTTTATTGTTTTGTATCGTCCACCAGGCCCTTACACTCAGTTTTTGGATCAGTTGTCAGATTTCTTATCTGATTTGGTGTTAAACACTGACAAGGTTATTATAGTCTTCATAAATAAAATTGATGCCATTAAAAATAAAATAATTGGCATCCTCCCAAACATGATTACCTCATCCCCAGTGAGTAAGGCAGCATTGGAGGAATCTTTAGAACCTGCACAGTGTTTGAACTGTTTAGAAGCAGTAGAGCTTTCTGAGCTATCTAAAATCTTAGCTTCATCTAAACCTTCTACCTGTATGTTAGACCCAATCCCAACCAAGTTGTTTAAGGAGGTATTCCCTTTGATCAGTGGTCCTATTTTAGACATGATTAATCTATCCTTAGTAAATGAATATGTACCACAGGTTTTTAAAGTAGCTGTTATTAAACCTTTACTTAAGAAACCTTCTCTTGATCAAGATAAGCTAGTAAACTACAGACCTATATCTAATCTTCTTTTCTTATCTAAAATTCTTGAGAAAGTAGTTGCTAATCAACTTTGTGAACATTTACAAAGCAATGACCTACTTGAGGAGTATCAGTCAGGCTTCAGAGCTCATCATAGCACTGAAACGGCTCTGGTGTAGGTCACTAATGATATTCTCATGGCCTCAGATAATGGACTTGTGTCTGTACTTGTCCTGTTAGATCTCAGTGCTGCATTTGATACAGTTGATCACAATATTCTCCTACAAAGACTTGAACATACTGTAGGGATTAAGGAGAAAGCATTAGGCTGGTTTAAATCTTATCTGTCGGACAGATTCCAGTTTGTTCATGTTAATAATAAATCTTCCTCAAACTCTAGGGTCACCTGTGGAGTACAACAGGGTTCAGTCCTTGAACCAATTCTCTTTACTATATATATGCTTCCGATCGGCAAAATTATCAGACAGCATGGGATTAATTTCCACTGTCTTGCTGATGACACTCAGCTATATCCATAAATCCTGATGAATCCAATCAATTACTTCGACTGCAGTCATGTCTTGATGACATCAAAAGCTGGATGACTTTAAATTTCCTGCATCTAAATTCTGACAAGACCGAAGTTGTAATCTTTGGGCCAGAGTCCTCAAAAAATAAACTTCTTAACCAATCACTTAAACATACATTACAATGAAATTTGTTCTCTGCTTTTAACCCATCCCCTTGGGGAGCAGTGGACTGCCATGTGCGGCGCCCGTGGAGCAATCTGGGGTTAAGGGTCTTGCTCAGGGACCCAGAGTGCAGGCAGTGGGAATTGAACCGGGTACTTGCATCCTTCTCTGAGTGCAAGCTGCTCTAACCACTAGGCCACGACCCCCCCCCCCCCCTTCTGGTCGAAGAAGTGGTTATATACTGACAGGAGCAGGTGGATACGATGAAAAACAGGGTGGAGCTGATCAAGTGTGTAGAGTGAGTAATCAGACCGGCATCAGTGCTGAGATCATGACAGCTAATTTTGCAGTCTTATCCATTTTAGCCTGTAACATTTTCTTTGCGCTTTGTTGATGTCTGCTAGAGGGGCAGATCTTAGCGACATCCTAATGATTGCATCTTATTTGCGCCTCTGCTTACTTTAAGATGTTCTTTAAATGCGGTGTTTGCAATTTCGCATCAGCAGGTAGTGTAAAGGTCCAGGTTACTCCACTTAGATAATGAAAAATTAATTAACTCATTAATTTATCCTATTTAACTGTTGATATAATGCCCACTTAATTTATTAAGTTGCTCTATGATTCCACCACGCAAATGATTATTTTGGTGCAAAATAATTTTCTTAACTGTCTTCCCTATTTTGTCATGTATGATGGGTTTACAAAGCTTGTTAAATCTTAAAGTTGCTTCTTTAAAAGTTTTCACCTTTATATAATCATCAATGTGTTTTGTAAAATGTATTTTGTATTTAATTGTGTACAAGAAAATCTGAAGTGAAACGCAGGAAAGTGTGTCTGCCAAAGTCATCTTTGTTTCTGTTGCTGACAAGTCCGTTGATGGTTCCCTAATGCTTCTGTTTTGCCCCCTCGCCAGTTGTCGTCCATTTTCAGAGTCCTTTCATGGCCCCTAGTCTGAATTTCAGTCAGCCGCACACCATCCCTACAGTGAGAGTACTCATCCACGAAGCCCATGATCCCGCCTTCATCTCTGAAAGCAGAAACGGACTCCGCAAACATTTTTGCCAAAGAAAGCTCCGTTAGTTGAAATTTTTTTTACAGTAAAGCCGTCACAAATACACATTTTAACCACAGTGTTCCCTCTAAAATAACAAACATAAAAAGAAATGAAATACAAAAAAAAGCAAAATGTCTCCCAAAGAGCACAATTATTTCTGTTACAATATGACATAGATTATTGACTTATTACAAACTTTAGATTTCTTTCTGGTCCTTTTGACCATGTGAATTTACTGTTAGTAATACTTTTATTTATATATAACTTTCCAAATGAAGCTAAAGGCGGAAATTCAACTGAAGAAACTCTTGCTCACTTCCATCCAATCGGAGGCTGGTCCGCCTTCGATGCAGCCAATCCTCTTCGAGCCGCACCTCCACGAAGCCCAATCATCATCCAGCGTTCACCTTAAAAGCAACTCCAAATCATATCTCAGCCTGCTTTTCAGCAAGCGCAAGAATAGTCACACTATGTCGGATTTCGATTCAGACGACCATTTCAACTTATCTTTAAATCCTCCCGCTCGAAGAAGTTCCCGTCTAGCCGCTCTTTCATCTCCGTCCTCCGCGTTACGCTCCAGGGGTATTTTTCCAGGCTCCGACCTAGACTCTGCTCAGCTTTCGCAGTTAGCCTCCCTTCTGCCTCATCATGATTCATCTCCATCTCCCCCGCCATCCAGTCCTCCGTCTGCTCCGAATCCAGGTTGCAAGCGGTTACGCAAATCCCCCGCTCTCCCCGGCAAACGCAGCAGAGGGCGTTC
Organism: Fundulus diaphanus; assembly: GCA_037039145.1. Taxonomy (NCBI): domain Eukaryota; kingdom Metazoa; phylum Chordata; class Actinopteri; order Cyprinodontiformes; family Fundulidae; genus Fundulus; species Fundulus diaphanus. Next base: position 3,347,740 of record CM073124.1, on the reverse strand, counting down.
AAGCTCTACCCCAGCTCCAGCCGCCGTTGCGCCCGGTCCCTCTCTTCGTTCCGATGCAAACCCAGGTCCTTCTTCAGCTGTTCCCGAAACGCTGGCTTCTCAATCCATAGCGGCACCATCCCTCCTCAATCCTTCTGCTGTCGATCAGTTTTCGGCTTCCCTCTGCTCCACCCTGGATTCTCTTAATCGCTCAGTCTCAACTCTGTCTGCACGCCTTCAAGCCTTGGAAAACCCCCACACTGCCACGTCATCGCTGTCATTAACTTCGCAGTCGGATCCCCTCCCTCCCCTTCCTTCATTCACACTCGCCAACGCCCGTCCCGGGCTAGCTTTAGGTAAGATGTATCTAACCATGTTTCTCTTATAATTTTCATTTTATTGCGTTTTGCTCATTATGCTTTTTGTCCCTGCCCTTTCCATTCAGGCAGATCATATATTCCGATTATCTATAACGTCTCTCCTCGCCTCCGTTCAAATATTATTCAAGTAAAATATGTTAATTTAGTTTCACTCATCCTTCCCTCTTCTGAAGTCAAACACCAAGTTGCCTCAGCAGGAGACATTACAGCCATTTTCAAATCATCTGATCCACGTTTATCTAAAGATCTCACCATCGGCCAATTCCTAGCAGCATTCAGCATCTACCGGGACATTCTTTGTTCAGTTTACCCGGACCGCAGGGTCGAGCTCAATAATTATCTCGCATTAATAGCAGATCTTCATTTTAAATGAAATAACCTCTTTTATCAATATCACAAATCATTCGCTACTAAAACAGCTGCAACCGTGGCCCAATCCGGGGTCCGTTCGGACTGGTCTGTCTTGGATACAGATCTCTTAATCATGTTGACTCAGTCCATTCCCTGTTCTTCCTGTCATTCATCCGGTCACCTCAGTGCTTTTTGCCCATCAATTCCCTTTAAGTCTATTCCTCCGCTGCTCTCATCTACATTCGTCCAGCCCACAGACCGCAGAGGTAGAAAAGTCCAGGTATTTAACTCCAGACCCATTTGCAATAATTTTAATGAAAGTCTATGCACCTTCCCTAATTGTAGTTTTCTTCACATTTGCAGCCAGTGAAGGATGCGCATCCCAAGTCCGTCTGTCCCCGCCGTGCACTCTTCATGAGAAATCGTACCTTCAAACCTTAATAGCCCGTCATCTTTCCACCCCCATTGTTATTTCTGAATTGGCGGTTTGTCTTATTCATCATCCTGACCGCACTTTTGTCAATTTCATTCTTACCGGTCTATCTCAAGGTTTTCTTGTCAGAGTTTACAACCCCCCCCCCCCCACCCTTACCCACGTTTCTCCTAATCTTCAATCCGCTCTAAAAGAACCAGATATTGTAGATCAATTACTTCACAAAGAACTGTCCAAGGGCTTCATGATTGGTCCTTTCAAAACTTCTCCTTTTGCTATTTTCCGTGTGAGTCCTCTAGGGGTAGCTACCCGCAAATATTCTGGAAAAAAGAGGCTCATATTGGATTTATCTGCCCCTCATTCTGGCTGTCACTCCTCTATAAATAGCCTCATCCCTCTTTCCCCTTTTTTCCTTCACTACGCTTCTACAGATCACGCTATTTCTTTGATCAAGCTCACCGGCCAAGGGGCTTGGCTGGCTAAAGCAGACATTTCTGATGCTTTCAAAATCGTTCCCATTCACCCTTCTCAGTGGCACCTGTTCGGTGCTAAATGGAAGTCCTTGTTCTATTTTGCTGTCCGTCTCACGTTCGGCTGCAGGAGTAGTCCCTGTCTGTTTGACAAAATTTCAGAAGCTCTGCGTTGGATTCTCCTTAATGTCACTCATCTCCCATGCGTTCTTCATCTCCTGGATGATTTTCTACTCATAGATCCTCCCTCCACCCGGCCCAGTTCGTCACTTCTCAAACTGAAAAGACTCTTTACCCGTCTCGGCGTTACCCTGTCCGAAGAAAAAACCATCGGCCCCGCAACAAAAATCGAGTTTTTAGGCATAGTTCTCGATTCAGTGGCCATGATGGCATCCCTGCCTGCGGACATGCTGTCTCGGATTCGTGAGATTTCTCAGTCTTATAGTTCTACATCAGTTATTTCCAAACGTCAGTTGCTTTCCTTGCTCGGTCACCTCAATTTTGCCATGCGTATCATTCCCCAAGGTCGTTCCTTCATTTCCCGGCTGCTTGACTTGGCTAATTCCGTTCCCTCCCTCCTAGATCAGGTTTCTCTGGATGAAGGTTGCCGTTCCGATCTTTCCTTCTGGGCTAGACTGCTTCGTGACTGGAACGTCAAATCTTTCTTCTATGATGACATCATTCAGTCTGCTGACATGCTTCAATTTTTCACAGATGCTGCCCGATCCGTAGGTTTTGGGGGGTTCTTTCAAGATAGATGGTTTGCTGGTTCGTGGCCTCCCTCCTTCACAAACTCTCAATCATCTGCGCTATGTGAGGTTTACCCTATAGCAGTAGCTTACCGTCTGTGGGGCCCGCTTTGGGGAAGAAAACGCATATCCGCTTTCTGCGACAACATTGCAGTTGTAGACGCCATCAATAAAGGTCGATCCTCCTCTCAGTCTCCCATGCCATTCATCAGAAGCATAACTTGGCAAGCAGTCACTAACAACTTTATCATATCAGCTCGTCACGTTCCCGGTCATTATAACCATGCTGCTGATGCTCTTTCTCGTTTCAAATTTCAGACCTTCCGTCATCTTCATCCTTCAGCCGATCTCCATCCGACCCCTGTTCCTCCACTAGAGGAACTCATCCTCAATTAACTCACACTCTTCATTCGTACTTACTTTCCTCCAGTTTTTACATGAAATCAGGTTTAGCTCCCTCAACTCTCAGAACTTATATTTTGGCGTGGCAATTGTTTGCAAAATTTTGCTTGAGTCTCCACATAGCCTTATATCCATTACTCATTTCTTTTGTTTTGGCTTTCATTTCTTACTGCTTCGACAAACGCCATTTTAAACTTTCTTATATCCGGAGCTTATTAGCTGGCATTAATTTCTTTTCGAAATGCCATAATCCAGATTCTCCTAGTCCTTTCAAAAACCCCTCCATTAAGCTCCTTCTCAAAGGTTTGGCAAAACATTCATTGCGTCCATTTGATTCACGTAAGCCTATAACCTTCCTGATCCTTAAGAAGCTTTTGTCCTCACTTTCGTTTAGCCCCTACTCTTTCTACGTTGAGTCTCTTTTATCAACTACTTTCTCATTGGCTTTCTATGGCTTTCTGAGAGTAGGTGAATTCGCTTCAACCAATAGTCATTTTGATCCTTCCCGAGATTTGTCTCTTTCAGATCTTCGTTTCTATATCGATCATTACAAAGTATTTTTGAAACATTCTAAAGTGAAAGGCTCTTGTTCTATTTCTATCGCGCGTATAGATGGCCCCTTTTGCCCATTTATCACCATGTTTAAATTCGTTCAATAATGCCAAAAGATTTTTCCTCATTCCAACGCCCTTTTTGTCACACCTGAAGGTTTTCCCATGTCAGCATGCTGGTTCCAAGAACATTTCAGTATACCATTAGAATCCTGTGGCCTTTCATCTAGCCATTATTCCAGCCATTCATTTCGGATAGGAGCAGCCACAACAGCAGCGGCTCGTGGAATCTCTGTGGCTTCTCTCCAGCAGTTAGGCCGATGGACATCATCAGCCTATACCTCATATATCCGCCCTGAACATTCATCAATCCTAGCAGCTCAACGCTCTCTCTGTCTGCAGGGTAAGCTAACTTCGAATACTGGTGGTGGTTCAAAATACATTCACATCATCGCTAGACCCATCTTTTATGATCAAACCCTGTGATGCTCTCTGTCATACGCTCTGTCATGCGCTTTGTCATGCGCTCTGTTAGTATTATTCTTTCATCTATGTGCATCAACCCCGTGCATCAGTCCCGAAACTGACCATTCACTTCACCATTCACCTCACCATCCACCTCACTTTTCACCTCACCATTCACCTCACCTCATCTCCCATTGATCTCACTTAATTTTGGTAAGCCTTCGCGTAAACGGCCCTCTTTGCTAAGCTTTCATTGCTTTTCTCCTTCATTACTCATCCTTCTCCTTCTCTCTGCTTTCCGAACATGCTGACGCTCTGGCCTGGACCTCGGCATTTTTGGGGGAAATATCCCTACTCTCATACAATGCTTATGTACATTAAAGTATAAATCAGCGTTCATGTTTCCTGCCGAAGTCTGAGCGCCAAAGTTTAAATTATTGTATCAATAAATTCTTCTAATTGCTTTTCTCTCTTTGTGAGTTTTTCAGATTGAAATGAAGCTAAAGGCGGAAATTCAACTGAAGAAACTCTTGCTCACTTCCATCCAATCGGAGGCTGGTCCGCCTTCGATACAGCCAATGATCTTCGTGCCGCACCTCCACGAAGCCCAATCATCATCCAACGTTCACCTTAAAAGCAACTCCAAATCATATCTCAGCCTGCTTTTCAGCAAGCGCAAGAATAGTCGCACTATGTCGGATTTCGATTCAGACGACCATTTCAACCCACTTCCATCCCCTTCTCCACCATCGTAGCAAGCTCCATCTGGCTTTCCTCGATGCTCCTTCAACCTCGCCTACCAGAGTGTATGGAGTGTATGGGTATAGCGATGATGTGAATACATTCACATCATCGCTAGACCCATCTTTTATGATCATACCCTGTGATGCTCCCTGTGTTGCGCCTGTCATGCGCCCTGTCATGCGCCCTGTTGTGCGCCCTGTCGTGCGCCCTGTTGTGCGCCCTGTTGTGCTCCTGTCATGCTCTCTGTCATGCTCTCTGTCATACGCTTTGTCATGCGCTCTGTAATGCGCTCTGTTATGATTATTCTTTCATCTGTGTGCATCAGCCCCGCGCATCAGCCCCGTGCATCAGCCCCGAAACTGACCATTCACTTCACCATTCACCTCACCATTCACCTCACCATCCACCTCACTTTTCACCTCACCATTCACCTCACCATCCACCTCACTTTTCACCTCACCATTCACCTCACCTCATCTCTGTCATGGTTTAAGTTTTGTCTGGCTTCTTTCTTGTTATTTTGCAGTTCACTCAGCTCTCCCTCGCTCAGCTATTAGTCACACCTGTCTGGACACTAATTAGTCTTTATTCCCGTCACCTGTCAGGCTCCCTTTATAAACTCACATCAGTTGTGTTCTCGTCGCCGGTCCATAGTGTTCACTCCCGCTCAGTTTCTGCCACAATCCTGTGTCAGCTCAGTTTTTTGTTACAGTCAGCCAGAAGACTTTACTTCAACTTTGTTTTTGTTCAAGTCACTGCCAAAGACTCTGCTCAGCTCTGTTCCAACTCAAGTTCTCAACTCCTGTTCACGACTCCTGGGTTCCGTTCAGCACTCAAGTTTCCAACTCCTGTTCTCAACTCCTGGTGAGCCGTCCTGGTCTCAAATCCTCGGGTCTGAGGTTCTGGTCTCAAGTCCTCGGCTCTGATGTTCCATCCTGGTCTCAAGTTCTCGGTTCTGATGTTCCGGTCTGTGTGAAGTAATTCAGTTTTAAATCATAAATATCATGGTTTCAAAAATATTTATTTGTGTTGCGGTGACTGCAGCCCTGAACATAAATGCATTTGAGGGACCTTTCTTATTAGGAATACCAGTTTAGAATCTCTTATATTACTGATTAAGACAAACAGCAAGAAAGCAAAGATCCCATCACTTGTTTGTTTTTAGACCTAAGTAATATAAAATACTGAGATTATGATATTGCTTGTAACAATAATGATTAATCACAAACCAGTCCATTTGAAAGAAGGCCATAGTTTTGATTTTAATAGATGTAAAAAAACTGGGCTTTGGCTCTGATTAAAACAATGAAATTGAATTGGATATGAATTTCTAAGGGAGATTTTTGACTAGAATTTTATTGCAGCTAAAAGAGGAATTTTGAGGAGCTTCAAGACATCAAAAGGCCGCGTTAAAGACACCATCTATTGCAGGATCATTTGATATTATGTAGTTATGCTAAGCTGAGGCAAACCTCAGAGAGACAGTTTAACCAGAAAAGAGACAGAAGATATGATAAAAACAATTCTGACCATGATGTAAACATGTGAATGTGATTGTGGGGCTGGGTCAGTGTGTTCTGTTATTGTATAGCTTGTTTATTGATCTTGGTTTTGTTGCGGGCAGTGTTCTCGATGTGCTGAAACTATTATCATTACAAAAACAATAGAAGAGGAACATGTTGCTTCTGCTGATGAATAATTGTGTTAGACAAGGTGTAAAACAGTTCACTTTAAAATGTCACCGTAGACCAACTGAGATTTGGAAAGTTATATAAATAATTTAAAAGCATGACTAGCAGTGAATTCGCATGGTCAAAAGTAAATACATTTTTATTTATTTTGGCATCTCCAGTGACATAAAGTAACTACATTCAAGGTAGTTATGCAGATAATTTACTTGATTCTGATTCTGATTCTGAATTTAAAAGATGGAGATGTTTTGAACAAAATTTTAAAAGAAAAGGAAAGAAAAGATTTTGTTTACTGTACCCCGAGGATCAGCCAGAACCTAGAAACATCACGTTAAACTGACACTAAGAGGACCAGGTTTTAACTGTATGCCTCATCTAAATACTAACATAAATGTTTTTTTTCTGAGCTGTTTGCGTAGTTCAATGATCGACTTTGTTGTTTCATCTGACCTGCGGCTGTCCACTGACCACTACCTGGTGGTGTGTTGGCTCCGATGGTGGGGGAGGAAGCTGGTCTGACCTGGCAGGCCCAAACATATTGTGCGGTTTGCTGGGAATGTCTGGCAGAGTCACCCGTGAGACGGAGCTTTAACTCCCACCTCCGGGAGAGCTTTAAACACGTTCTGCGGGAGGTAAGGGGGAGTCTGAGCAGTCCATGTTCCGCGCCTCTGTTGTTAAGGCGGCTAGTCGGAGCTGTGGCCGCAAGGTTGTCGGTGCATGTTGCGGCGGTAACCCTTGAACACACCGGTGGACACCAGTGGTGAGGGAAGCTGTCAAGCTGAAGAAGGAGTCCTATCGGGCTTTACTGGCCTGTGGGACTCCGGAAGCAGCTGATATGTACCGGCAGTCAAAGCAGCAGGCGGCTCGGCTGGTTGCTGAAGCAAAAATTCGGGTGTTGGAAGAGTTCAGAGAGGCCATGGAGAAAGACTTCCATACGGCTTCGAGGCAATTCTGGTCCACTATCCGGCGTCTCAGGAGGGGGAAGGGGGAAGCAGTGCAGTACCAACACTGTTTATAGTGCATGGTCTTGAGCTTTGGGTCATGACCGAAAGAACGAGATCCCGGATACAAGCAGCAAAAAATGAGTTTTCTCCATAGTGTGTATGGGCTCTTCCTCAGAGATAGGGCGAGGAGCTCAGTCATCCGGGGAGGACTCTGAGTAGAGCCGTTGCTCCTCTATGTCAAGAGGACCCATTTGAGGTGGCCTGGGCATCTGGTCAGGATGCCTCCTGGACGCCTCCCTGGTGAGGTGTTCTGGGAACGTCCCACCAGGAGGAGAACCAGAGGGAGACCCAGGACACACTGGAGGGACGATGTCTCTCTGGTGGCCTGGGAACGCTTTGGGATTCCTCCGGAGGAGCTGGCCCAAGTAGCTGGGGAGAGGGACGTCTGGGCCTCCCTACTGAAGCTGCTGCCCCCGCGACCCGACCCCGGATAAGTGGAAGACGATGGATGGATGGATGGATGGATGGATGATGGATGGATGGGAATATCTAGAAGTGTTTGAATGAGGTTTTGGATTTGGTTTGATAAGAACACTAATTACACTTTTGTTTCTGTTTATAAACAGTAAACAAAGGCTTGCGTCTGCCAACCATCTTCACTGAGTTTTTTATTGGGGAGAAATGCAAAATAAAATGCTCACTGCCCAAACCAGAACTGAACACACTTTATCATCCAACTGAATCATCTCCTGCAAGCGGATGAACAAGAAGAGGACTGACAAAACCTGGGGATGTAGAAGCCAAAGAACTCTAATTTCTTATTCTGGAGCGAAGGGGAGTTGCCTAAGTCGACCACTTATGCACAATTAGATTCATGTCTGCCATGTGCTCTGAATAGCTTGAAGGCTTTCTTTACTTTGCGTTCTTGATGAACAAACTCTTTTCATATTGTATTACTGTGTATTCAACTGCTCTGTTCCACTGACTTACATGATCCTGTTTTAATTTTCTGTGTTATGACATTTATACTGTGATTGTAATGTTTATTATTTGGTTAAGTAACTCTTTTCTGCCTCTTGGTTTATTTCTGTTTTGGATTCTGGTTTAGTCTCTTTATTGTGTTAGTTATCTGGTCCCTGTATTAGTTCTGATTTTAGTTCTGTGCTTTGTTTGTTCTGTTTTATCTTAGGTTTATTTTCTAGTGCCCTATCTGCGCTCTTAATCACTTCCACCTGGTTTTGGTTAATTAGTCCCTCCCTGCTCACCTGTCCGCCCGCCTATTTAAACCTCCTTCAGTTTTCTGTTTGTTGCCGGGACTTCGCTTATGTTTCACTTGTCATCCTGTCATTCGTTGCTTCAGTTTGGTCCTTTTGGTAAGAGCTCCCAGCACCTTGACCCCGTCTGTCTGTAACCCGATCTGTCTGTTTCTACCCAGTTCTGTTCGCCTGTTCGCTGTCAAGTTGGTCAATGATTGAGCATGTGCTGTCCTGAATAAACATCTGAAGGTTACTGGTTCTGATAGATCTCTGTAAAATGTGACGCACAGCTTCCTGCTTAAATACCGCCACCTGCTGACCGAGGAAGGTTCTCCATCTCTATGCTCCAACAGGAAACGCTTCCTGGCTTCAAATGGATCGGGAACAGAATCCACGAGCTCTCCAAAACTGGAAACAGGGTCATATTTGCCTTCGAAGAGTCTATAGGTGAGACCTTTGATTGTCTGCTGATGTTTTAAGCTTCTCTGTGTCTGTATGACTCCCTGTTAGCCCAGTGGGAGCCGCTCTGTGGGTCAGGAGGGAAAGGGCCAAAAGTGGAGAACAGAGCAGGACCCAGGCACTGATGATAAGGAGTGGAAACACCTGATTGACCTCCAACAGTAACTAAGAACATCTGTGTCCTAAATGTTTCCGAACAGCTCTGCTGCAGGTAAAACACCTGCTGACAGATTTTGTTGCCACTGCGCTCTTTAATCTAAATGGATTAAAAGGCTGTGATGTAACAGAATTATTTAGATTGAGTTCAACATTTGAGCCCAGCTAAAGGGATCTGTATTTGTACTAATTTGCCAGTCGGTGTCACCATAAACACACTAAACCTTCCTCATCTGCCTGCATAGCTTAAAGCTGTGGTTCTCAAATGTTTCCTGTTGCTCCGCGCTTTGAAGAATGAAAAATGTTCCCAACAAAGTGGGTCAAAAATGTAACTTTTTATTGTTTTCTGTTTTAATGTATTAAACCCGTCGCTCTGAAGATTACCCACAATCCCTTTTAAAATGATTAAATACGTTATATTACAGTGGTTTCTAACAAGTAGAATTTTTTAAGCAATAGCACACTTTTTTAACTCTTGAATATCAATCCAAAAAAAGGTTAAAAAACAAAGCAACTGGAGTTCTATTCTGAAGCTGAAGACGTTTGAAGCGAAACGTCTTCAGCTTCAGAATAGAACTCCAGTTGTTTTGTTTTTTAACCTTTTTTGGATTGATCATGACCTGGATGACTGAGAATCTTCACCAATATATAGAATATTAACAACAATATAAAAGATTTTGTGTCCGACTCACTCCTGCATTCAGAACAAAGGATGACACTAAAATGGCCTGTTAACACAGCTTGTTCTCTCTCTGGAAAGACGACACGTTACATTTAACTAGTCAAGAACTTCATCATCAGTGAATTTCAGAACCCAGCTGAAAATATGGCAAAAATAATATATATTAAAGACAAATTTCAGTTGCATTAATTTTTATACTTTTTTAGAAGTTTAATATTATTCATCTAACTGTTATGATATTACCGCCAGGATCATCAAAATAATGGATCTCAGATTGGATTCTGAACAGTGGAAGAGTTTAACAAAGGAATTCCACTCTGGCCGTAACACGAGACTCTCAAGGCGTAGACGGCCCTTTTTCCCAGCAGGAGGTCAGCTGTGACCACCTCCCTACAGACAAAAGCCACAGCACACCTCTGCTCACTCTCTTCTCCTGACTCCAAGCTGCTGAGACACACTTCTCCACACGCTCCTCAAGAGATGACCAGCTCCCAAGGAGAGGGGGGGGCTCCTTTCTTCGCAGCCATGTGACGGAAGGCCCTGTAGGAGGCATACACAGGCCTGAAAGAAGGCCTGGACCATGAGGCCTGGTCAGGCCTCACCGACACACCAGCCAGCAGCTGAGGGAGATTCCCGGAGCAGCCACGCTTGGTCCAGGGTCTGCTAGACCCGACTGCCTGCTTCAGCAGAGGACCTGACTGAATCCGGACGAACATTTCCGGGCAAATACAGAGCTAAGTTGCTGTCTTAACCCACAATCAGATGCAGGAGCAAAGATCCCTGCATGCGAAACAGCTCTGTGTATTTTTCCTCAGCCTGTACAGGGAAGTGAACACCCATGGAGCTGAAGGCTGTATGCTGAGGAAAACCCCTGCTCATCGGACTGCATCCCGGTCAAAGAACGTGGCCTCCAAGCTATCCAGACCACGCCGTTAGCCACATGCTGCTGCAAGGCTAACGCTAGCCTGCCAAGAAGAAACCAACAACTTCCTCCTTCAACGCCCCTTCCGTGAATGGCCAAACTGAACAGAACTGAAAAGGACAGGTTTGGGCAGTGGTCTGAGGGTGAAGTTAAAAGGGTTTATTGGGAAATGTCTTGTGAACCGTGTATACCTGGCGTTTTGAACAAAGGCTAGCAATATAGCATAGCTAGCATTTGGTACCATGTCACTGTCGAGTGCGTTTTAAAGTTTTACCAGAAAGGTTACCTCCACAAGGGTTTCATACATTAATGGGACATTAATGTTTATGTTATCCAGCCACTCAATATGACTAAAATTAAAGCAAAAGCTTTCATTTGTTAACGCCGAGCGTCCGCTAGCTAACAGGATATTAGCCTTGCTAACATCCGGTTTCGGACATTTGAAAAGTAGTTCGTTTTAAAGCATAAAGCGTAACCGTTCTGCTCCGCGATCCTCAGATGGTGTTATCTGCCTTATTCCCGCATCAATATGGTATATTAATGCCGGTTTTCAAGGCAATTTTGGGAACTTTATGTTGTAACCTCTTAGCCACCGAGTTGCTGCAGCGACCCCATGCGCCCGGAGGGAGAATCGCATTAACAAACTCGGTCGTAAGGGTTTAAATGATTTTACAGGACAAACAGTCCTCAGAATATTATTTCAACAAATAATATTTTGTTTAACTTGGGCTTTGCATTGTGAATGGATTGAAATACATAGCAGATGTTTTAACTCCACTCGGTCGTAAGGGTTTAAATGATTTTACAGGACAAACAGTCCTCAGAATATTATTTCAACAAATAATATTTTGTTTAACTTGGGCTTTGCATTGTGAATGGATTGAAATACATAGCAGATGTTTTAACTCCACTCCATGCTTTTGAAATCAGATCTGTAGTGAACAGGGATTCACTGAATTAATCTGATTATGATCAACCACGTTTGTTTGTCTTTTGTTTGTTTTTGCATGTAAATAGTTCCTTAGCTTCTTTTTATCTTCATTTTGCTTAATAGTTTAGTTAAGTTTCACTAGCCTAGTAGAGAGGATTTATTAATCGAAATATTGTGTTAATTCAGGTAAACAGCATTACATAGTGATGTTCTCTGGATGTTTATCTTATTTCTGTTATTAAATTCTTGGACTTGAAAAGAAGTTGTCACTCCTTTATTCTATGTGTGTGCAGGTTTTGCTCGAATCCATCCCTTTCAACCATTGTCTTGATATCAGCTTAAGAGCTGATCATCACCAGACAGAGTTATTTATGAAACCTTAAATAACTTTAAACAGTGTATAATTGCACAACATAACCATACGTTACCTCAATGCCTTCAAGCCCCCCGTCCACTTTACTTTTTATTTTGATGGTTTTTACCCCCATGGTAACCAAGCATCTTTTTCTTAGATAAACGATCAGTCAACTCTGATCGATGTAATGGAAAATAAACATTTGTAACCGGGTGGTTTTTTGCTCAGGAACAGTGGTTACATGAAGTGGTTGTAAATTCCTACCTATTTCATGTCCCTGAATGCATCTGTGCCCTGTTTCTCCACCTGCAGCATTGTTGGGCTCATTAGTAGGTGTATATAGGCACCAGGTGTGCCTGCCAAGCTAGGAGTAGATTTGGATCTCACTTGGCTGACCACTGGAGCTGTTAGTCTGCTGTACCAGGAATTGATATCAGGAAATGTGTGTTGCTGGGATCATTTCAGTGACTTCTCACTAGTGATGTTACGTTATGTGCCGAGGCTTCGAGGCGTGTGTCGAGTAATGGAGGGGGCGTTTCCGTGAAGCGCGTATCGAGGCTTGCTTCATTTAGGGGAGGAGCCGAAAACGATGACGTCCGAAGCCTCGCTGGCCGGCTGTACCACGTGACTGCTTCGGGAAGTGGTTCAGATGTTGGCGCGGCTTCGACAGCTTTAGAAACCCCACAGGCTCCATTCAAAATGTGGGTTGTTGTAGGCAAGTTGCGGTCAGTTGAGAGAGTGGATAGAGTTTTGATAGTTTGGATAGCAGAGTTTGGATAGTGGTTATTTAGTTTGAGACGGTTAGTTTGGTGTTTGGAGAGTTTAGGAGAGAGATATATAGATAGGAGATCAGTGCTCTCAACTATCACGCATTGACCATCACTGACTTCACACGGTCACACGCAAACATGGCATTTTTCACGCATAAAAATCCCAACGCCCATCTGGGCAGCGGACGATAAAAACTCCGCCTTCTGCTGAGATGTTTTAGCTTCTTTCACAGCTTGTGGCCATCAGTAATTCCTGCTGCAGTTCATGTTAACAGAGCAGCAGGAGGAGCGATCAGAGTTATGAATAATTTTAGTCTTAACCAGTGGTGAAAGTGAGCCGGTAAGGTCCTGTACTACGTACGCAGGAGGGGAGGGGGCGGGGGAAGAGAGCTGCTGCCAGATAAAGCCTTCATTCAGAACCAGTGATGGCTGCACTCTGGATCATAAAACAGTTCTGCTCACCAGATGCAGTTTAAAACGCTACGTCTGTTTATGAGTTGTTTTTATTAATTCTGCATTTTTTAACTACATGCACCGTATTTCTGTGCCTCAGCGCTTCTGCCTTGCGCTTTTTTCAGGTGCGCAAAATTACGTTACTTGTAATTTGGGTGCGCGCTTTCATTTTAAAGAACTTGTAATGAAGCTGAGGCGCAAGTTCAATCGAAGAAACTCATCACCAGCCTCCATTCAATCAGAGTCCGATACGCCTCTGATGTGAGCCAATCAGCTACGAACCGCACCTCCATGAAGCCAACCAGCATCCCGCGCTCATCTTAAAAGCAACTTCAAATCCACGTCTCAGCCTGCTAACCAGCAAGCGCAAACGGATTGCATGTTGGATTTCGAATCAGATGTCCGATTCAAGACGATAACAACTCATCCTCTAATCCTGCTGCTCATAGGACGCCATCTAGCCGCGCATCCATCCTCTGCAATCTCTGTATTCGCTCCAGCATATCTTAAGCAGCACTGACCTGGATTCGCTCTCTTTGCTGGCCTTCTTCCGCTGTGGCGTCTCATCCCGTCACCCAACCTCTGTTTTCATCAGCTCCGATTCCTGGCGCTATGAACTTGCAAATCCCCGCTTTTCACAAGCGACGTAGACGCCGTCCCAACTCTGACTCAGCTCCGGCCCCGCTCTGCTCTGTAGCGAGAGCGGCTATCGTCCTGCGCAACTTTTAGCCGGATCTCCTCTCATGCCCGCTCCTAGCAGCTCAAGGTAACATGTATCCACTCATGTTTTCATTCTTATTACATGCATTTCGCTCATCATGCTCCTGAACTGTCCGTCTGTTAGGCAGAAGTATCCCATCCATTCTGTTTGTTTTCGTTTTCTTCTTCTTCTGGTTTTGGCGGTTGGCTACAGGCTTGTAGTAGCATTACTGCCACCTACTGGTTGCAGTATGGTTCGTGATGGACTCCATTAATCTTCTCTTATCCCATAATTATGTCATTCTAATTCAACTCATCGTTCATATTTTCTACAGTAATTTCTTGTCCATAGTATGCTTGATTTTAAGTGTTAAGTTTGTAAGTTGAAATGTTAACCTTACCATTTTCCTTTTTTGTTTTTCCCATTCCTGGTTCTCTTACTATCTTTGATATGGCTACGTTCTTCTCGTCTCCCCTTTATCATCAACCTGCAGGCTGTATTAGCAAATGTCTCAGCATTTTAAATCTCTGATTTCGTCATTCAAAGACTTACTATGGGCAATCCTTCCGTATTAAGTACCTTCAATGTCATTCACGTTCAGTTTAACCGGACAGTAGGGTTGAGTTGTTACTTAACCCATTTTATTTTCAGAAGTGCATTTTAAATCCAGCGATTTATACCAATTGTTGTGCCCTTCACGAGCTCTGCTGCTCTGGCCAGGCGTTCATAAAGTATTCTGTCAAATTCTCTTCACCTACTTTCATCGTGCACTGCCACGTGCTACGTTGTGTGCCTTGTTTTGTGCCCTGTCTCGTACCCCGCTCGTACCTGTCTCATACCCCTGCCATGTGCCCCGCCATGTGCCCTGCCATGTGCCCTGCCATGTGCCCCGCCATGTGCCCTGCCATGTGCCCTGCCATGTGCCCTGCCATGTGCCCGGCCACGTGCCCCGCCATGTGCCCGCCATGTGCCCCGCCATGTGCCCGCCATGTGCCCTGCCATGTGCCTGTCTCCTACTCCTTGTGTACTTTGTATGTGCCTGTTTCGTGTCCTTCATGTCATGAGCATTCATTCTTTCATGTCCCCATGCATCAGCCCCATGCATCAGCCCCATGCATCAGCCCATGCATCAGCCCCATGCATCAGCCCCATGCATCAGCCATGCAGCAACCCCGAGCACCTCACCATTCATCTCACCTCATCTCACCATTCATCTCACCGTTCCCCTCACCTCACCTCACCATTCACCTCACCTTCATCTCCCATTCCACATCACTGTTTTGTAGGCCTTCGCGGCAAACGGCCCTGTTTTGTAGGCCTTCGCGGCAAACGGCCCTGTTTTGTAGGCCTTCGCGGCAAACGGCCCTGTTTTGTAGGCCTTCGCGGCAAACGGCCCTGTTTTGTAGGCCTTCGCGGCAAACGGCCCTATTTTGGTAGGCCTTCGCGGCAACGGCCCTATTTTGGTAGGCCTTCGCGGCAACGGCCCTGTTTGGTAGGCCTTCGCGGCAAACGGCCCTCTCATTAAGCTACGCTGCTTCTCCTTTTCATTCTTCTCTGCTGTCTGGAGCACGCTTTCTCTGTGGTGCCTGAATTAGCACATGTTCAATTGGTGAATCCTCTTTGCTAGGTTGGTGAGACTTGATTGGGCTACTGGGCAAAATGAAGATAGAAGAGGCTAAGGAACTATTTGCAAACAAAACAAAGAAAGGACAAACAAGGGTGGTTGATCAGGATAGCTCTGTGAATCCTTGTTCACTGAGCGTCTGGTTCCAAGAACATGGAATGGAGTCGAGTCATTTGCATGTATTTCGATCTATTCACAATGCGGGGCCCAAGTTAAACAGAACATTATTTGTTGAAATAATGGCTCGGACATGTTCCCCAGGCGATGAGAGCCTCTCCAGATGCTGAAGCAGGCAGTCGAGTCTGGCAGACCCTGGATCAAGCGTGGCTGGCCAGGCACCTTTCCCAGCTGCTGGCTTGTGTGTTGATCAGGGCCGACCAGGCTTCATGGTTGGCCTTCTTTGTCTGCTCTGTGAGAGCTGCTAAAGAAGTCGCAGGAGTGAGCTGAAGAAAGAGAGCTCTTTGTCTGTGGGAGGTAGGTTTTATTCGTAAAGAGGGTTTTTTCAGCAGGACCCGGTGGGAAGAAAGGCGTCCAAGCATTGAGGGTCTCATGTTGCAGCAGGACAGAATTCCTGTTACCTTCCCCATACCACAGTTCAGAATTCAACCCGAGATCAATTATTTACCATGCCGTTATTGTATAACATTAGTTTAAATTACGGATCCTGTCTGCAGTCTGGTGAGGCTAATTAAGCTAATAAGTAATGAAGTTCATCAGTTTTATCAGAATGTAGTAAGAATCTAAGTATTTTCATTTCAAACATCAGGGAATGAGCTTAATAGCTTAATCCGTTTATGACAGCATTTATTATGCGCTCGGCAGTTTATGCATTCATGAGTTAAGCAAACATTATTTGATAATTATGTCTTAAGACATGTTACCATCTTTATCCTCTTCATTCATTCATCTCGTGGTCACTTCCTCTCCTAGATCTTCCTTTCACTATTCTCAGTTTGTCCTTTTTAATTAAACCTGTCGGCCTGCAAATCGAGTTCTAGGTATTGATCTCAACTTGGTTCCAGCATGGTTCCGCCTGCAGTTCAGCTCTCAAATTCACAAGATATCAGTCTCATTCCATATCAGTTATTTCCAACCGTCAGCTGCCCTCCTTGCTTGGTCACCTCAATCTCACAAATGCATCATTGCCAGAGTCATGCTTTATTTCCAGGCAGCGAGAGTTCGCTAAATTTGTTCTTTCCTTCTTGAACAGGATACTCTGGTTGAGAGCTACCGTTTTGACCGTCTGGTCTGCTTCTCGCCTGATCGAAATATATTCTATTATGCCTTTCTGTCGTGGATGTGTTTAAAAATTTACGGATGCTGCCATCCGTAGGTTTTGGGGGGGGGTTCTTTATAATTGTTTCACAGGTTCCTGATCACTCAAACAATGGGCTTGGTCGTCATCATCATGCCTCACTCATCGTTCTGAGCTTCCATTCATTTAGCCGCTCAATGCCTCTCGGCTTTAAGGTAATCTAACTGCAAATACTGGTGGTGGATCGAAACTTTTCACATGTTTCGTCAGACCCTTCATGTTTCACTCTTTCAAATTGAGTTTATCATTCATAATCATCACAGTTCGTAACTCTCCTATCATATAGTTGATCTTTCATGCTTCTTTCATATCATCATTCATCACACGTATACTTTCATTCATATCGCAACTCATATTGACAGTTATCCCGTCACTCATTCTGTTATGTATCCTTTCATGCATTCTTACGTACCCTGCAATGCACTCTCTCGTGCGTCTCGTAGTTTCTGGTCCTGCGTCTTGTCATGTGTTCTCTCATGCCTGCGTCAAGCATTCTGTTATGCATCCCGTCACCTGTGTTGCATCTTGTCATGATCACTCATTTCTCTATGTGCATCATCTGCAAGACTTGTTCCGTAAGAAAGCATAATCAAGACATGTTCCGCAAGAAAGCATAATCAAGACATCTTCCGCAAGAAAGCATAATCAAGACATCTTCCGCAAGAAAGCATAATCAAGACATCTTCCGCAAGAAAGCATACTCAAGACATCTTCCGCAAGAAAGCATACGCAAGACATCTTCCGCAAGAAAGCATACGCAAGACATCTTCCGCAAGAAAGCATACGCAAGTCATCTTCCGCAAGAAAGCATACGCAAGTCATCTTCCGCAAGAAAGCATACGCAAGTCATCTTCCGCAAGAAAGCATACGCAAGTCATCTTCCGCAAGAAAGCATACGCAAGACATCTTCCGCAAGAAAAGTATCCATGCTCACATCTTCCGCAAGAAAGCATACGCAAGACATTTTCCGCAAGAAAGCATACGCAAGACATCTTCCGCAAGAAAGCATACGCAAGACATCTTCCGCAAGAAAAGTATCCATGCTCACATCTTCCGCAAGAAAGCATACGCAAGACATCTTCCGCAAGAAAGCATACGCAAGACATCTTCCGCAAGAAAGCATACGCAAGACATCTTCCGCAAGAAAGCATACGCAAGACATCTTCTGCAAGAAAGCATACGCAAGACATCTTCTGCAAGAAAGCATACGCAAGACATCTTCCGCAAGAAAGCATACGCAAGACATCTTCCGCAAGAAAGCATACGCAAGACATCTTCCGCAAGAAAGCATACGCAAGACATCTTCCGCAAGAAAGCATACGCAAGACATCTTCCGCAAGAAAGCATACGCAAGACATCTTCCGCAAGAAAGCATACGCAAGACATCTTCTGCAAGAAAGCATACGCAAGACATCTTCCGCAAGAAAAGTATCCATGCTCACATCTTCCGCAAGAAAAGTATCCATGCTCACATCTTCCGCAAGAAAAGTATCCATGCTCACATCTTCCGCAAGAAAACATAAGCAAGACATCTTCCGCAAGAAAAGCATCTCTGCTCACATCTTCCGCAAGATAGCATAAGCAAGACATCTTCCGCAAGAAAGCATCTCTGCTCACTTCTCCTTGTTCATTTCGTTCATTTCATTCACCTAATCATCTCCCATTCAAATCACTATCCCGTCACACTGCTTTATGAGTCAGGCGCTCTGACCTCGGCATTTTTGGGGGGAACATCCCTGTTCTCATACATCTACTTATGCATATTAAAGTATAATTCAGCATTAATGTTCCTGCCGAGGTCTGAGCGCCAAAGACTTAAAATATTGTATTAATAAAATCCTTCTAATTGCCATTTCTTTCTCTGTGAGTTTTTCAGATTGAAATGAAGCTGAGGCGCAAGTTCAATCGAAGAAACTCATCACCAGCCTCCATTCAATCAGAGTCCGATACGCCTCTGATGTGAGCCAATCAGCTACGAACCGCACCTCCATGAAGCCAACCAGCATCCCGCGCTCATCTTAAAAGCAACTTCAAATCCACGTCTCAGCCTGCTAACCAGCAAGCGCAAACGGATTGCATGTTGGATTTCGAATCAGATGTCCGATTCAACCCACCCCCAACCCCTTCTCCACCATCATAGCTGAGTTCATCTAGCTTCCAAGACGTTCCTCCATCCTCAACCCATCAGAGTGTTTTCTCCCTTCAGTCTTCATCACTCCCTATCGCCAGTTATTGGTCCGGCAGAAGACCACCATGTTGGGCCCGGTTCTGCCAGAGGTTTCTTCCCAAAGGGGAGTTTTTCCTCTCCACAGTCGCTTCAAGCTTGCTCATCATGGACAGTTCATGCAAACCTGTGTTTATCAAGTTGGACATCTATCTTAAACAGATCATCATATGGACTGAACAAACTTCTTCTATCTCCACTCCACCACCAGTTTCAGACCTGGGGGGAACATCCCTGTTCTCATACATCTACTTATGCATATTAAAGTATAATTCAGCATTAATGTTCCTGCCGAGGTCTGAGCGCCAAAGACTTAAAATATTGTATTAATAAAATCCTTCTAATTGCCATTTCTTTCTCTGTGAGTTTTTCAGATTGAAACATCAGGAGGCTGATCTCAGACCGGTCAGCTCCTATGATCACTGTATAGGTACCAGTAACACCACCTGATCCGCCGCGCCATCTAGCTCCGCCTCCTACTTCCTGTGGTGACGTCACTTCCTGTTCGAGTTGCAGCCGCTTCACTGAACTGAATTCGACGATGTTCACCTGAGGGTTTCCTGTCCTCTGATTGGCCAACGGTCACCTGTCAGGGTGCAGGAACAGTCGGTTCAAATATGGAGGTTTATTGAGGCATTAAAAAAACTCAGATGTTTCTTTATGTAAATTATTAGTTTTGTTTTATTTATTTTTTTTAAAAAAGAAACGTAAAAACAATCAGTTTCAGAGGAAAACTAAACCAAATAATTATCTGAGTTTAATCGCAGTTCATTTAAGAAATGTGATTTGGTTCAAATGTTTTCTGTGAATTTTCCCCGCTTCAAGACGTCGCCTCAGACTTCAGATGCTTCTTGAGCTTCAGGCTGATCTGCAAACCAAACACTGAGGGGAAAAAACCTTCACAGCTGCTGAATGTTTGTGACAAACATTTCATTTTCAGTGACACTTGATCTTAACCACACAAAAAAAAGATTTAATATTGGAAATTGACAAGTTTGTGCCTAAAAAACTTATTTCTGTTAAAAACTTTCTGCCAACTTGTCAGAAATCATTTCAGTTTTCAAAAATCGGCTGAAATGTTTTCACTAGATTCACTCTTTCTCAACAATGTGTCGGATCTCGTTGGTTGACTCTCACACCGGTGCATTCTGGGACTCGTAGTGCACTCTTGACCACTTCAGAGCTTTATAGAACCTGCGTTTCGCTGCTGAAATATTTCTGATAGTAAAATGAAAACCTGGTTATTTTCCACCAACTCTGGGCATATTTAAGTTTTTCCAGATAATAAATTGTTTTTAAACCGTCTGAATCTACAGGTTTAAACTGCTCTTGTTTGAATTTAGAAGCTGATCTTCCAGTAAAAACAGCAGAATGCTCCTTTATCAGTGTTCCCAACTTTAACTAGATGTGGACAGGTTATGTATTTTTCTACTGGCAGAGATGCAGATATATTTATGAGGAGCGGGGCTTCCTGCTGTTGAAGACTTTTATTTTGGTAAAGACTGAGCTTCCTGTCGCAGCTTCACTCCTTTTGTTTCAATGTAAGCTAAAGTTCTGATGTTTCTCTGAGCTACAATAAAATATAAAACTCCAGCAGCGTGTGGCCTGTTATTACAGCAGGGAGTCCTCTGCTTGTCCCCATCAAGGCTCGGGTCTGCTGTCTGATTTGTTGTCCCTCTGGCGAGCCGTGAAGAGGGGAGAAGAGCGTTGGGCCTGAACTGATTAATCACAGTTCCCAGGTCATTAGGCTGAAAAGTGATGCTTTATAGAAGAGTAGCTCCAGAAACAGAGTGCTTTACTTGAAACCACTGACCCAGTTCAGATGACATGGCACCCGAACCATCCCCGACTTTGGACACCTCACTCTGGACTTCACGCAACATGAACTCTGGGCCAATCTTCTAGACTCTGGGACTTTGATTTCCAAATGAAATGAAATCTTTGCTTTCATCTTGAAAGAGGACTTTGAACCACTGAGCTGATTTCTTGTCCAAATTTTAAAGTTATTTTATTTTACAATTGAACTAAAATTTTAAAGCTTTACAGAAATGTACTTCCAGATTGGCTCCGTTTCTTTTACGTCCTCATATTTATTGTAGATTTAGGTCTTGCCAGGTCAGTATTTATATAAATTCACAAAATGCTTCGTCAAGGCATTTTATGACAGAAAGATACAATTTAACACAGAAATATGTAGTCGCGTCAATCAAAATCCCTTGATTTTAATTGCGTGCATGTTTGTTATATAGCAATGGAGTCAAGCTCAGTTTCTTCTGCCGAGAGCAAACCCAGCGGATTGCATCAGGTCACCTTAACGTTGCAGCAATCCCTCATAGTGAGCAACCCTGTGGTGACAGTGGGAAGCAAAACTCCTTTTGAAAACGGACCCAGAACCCTAAAAAACTGCTGCTGTAACAGTAAAAAGTTTTGGGAAATTTATTTTCTGTGTGAATCAAGAATTAAACTTAATTATACATCAGATCAAGCAGAAGTAATAGAGTATTTTTATTGAATTCATTTATATCTCAGCTGCACAATTTTCCTTAAACAATGAAAAATCCCTATTTTCCATCATATGTTCTGTTGATCAATGTTATTTTTTTACAGTGAATATATACTTACTGACTAGTTAATATGCACAGATGTATCGAGGAGACATAAACACTCCAGATCTAAACACTCATGTTTAAACAACAGAACCATGACCACAGGAAACACGTTGCATCTTTTTTCCTACTGGGTTTTAAAGTTTAATCAAATGCGGGCTCAACTTTATTTTGAGAACGCCCTCTGCGGTTTTTCTGTGGTGAACCAGAGGCGGATACGGATCCTGATGTGATGCAGGTTCATGCCGTAGATGATGGGGTTGATGATGGGCGGCACCACGAGGAACTCTGCAGACAGCGCGTTCTGCAACGCCGCCATGGAGCTGCCTCCATAACGAGAATAGAGAGAGTCAAACAGCACAGAGATGGAGAAGACGAGCAGCGAGGCGAGGTGAGGAGAACATGTCTGAACAAACTTCCTGCGGTCGGTCCGAGAGCGGGCAGCACTTCGAATCAGGTGCACGTATGAGACCAGGATGATTATGATCTGCAACGTGTGCAGGATAATGATCACAATGCCATAGAAGTTGTTGGCAGTGGTGTCGGAGCAGGACAGCTTGACCACCTCCCAATTGCTGCAGAAGATCCTGGCCATGCGGTGGCTGCAGAACGACAGCCTGGCAATCAGGAGAATGCCCACAAATGTTTCAAGCAGTGACAGACACCAGGTGAGAAGCAACAGCAGCGCCACCTTCTGGCCCGTCATCAGAGCCCAGTAATGCAGGGGCTGGCAGATGGCCAGGTAACGGTCATACGCCATGACAGTCAGACTGGTGAACTGGCAGAGGATGTAAACATGAGTGAAAAACATTTGCGTCAAGCAGCCGGTGTACGTGATGAGGTGAGCGTCTGCCAGAAGATCTAGGAGCAGCTTCATGTAGAAGCTGGACGCTCCACAGAGCCCAGTGAAGCACAGGTTGCACATGAAGATGTACATTGGCTGGTGAAGGGCTTTATCCAGACACACGGTGAGGATGAGGGTCAGGTTCACCAAGATGGTGACCAGGTAGGACATCAGGGTGAAGGCAAAGTAGATCTGACGGTTCGTCACTGAGTCGTTCAGACCCTGGAGCACAAACACAATGTCGACATTCTTATTCATATCAAAGAAATGCTAAAGATGTCAGAACCTTTGGAACCCCGAAGCTGACCAAACATAAGTCTGAATGGTCCAAACCAGTGTGGCTGACGGCCTGCAGACATAAAGATTCTGTCTGCAAAGAGAGAACACTGATGTGATGTCTTTCTGCTGAAAATACAGCTGAAATAAAGCCAAACTCTTCCTAAAAATACTCCTTTAGATCAGCTTCAAACATGTCAGAACACAAAGATTGTACAACAAACATAAAAGATGATCTGAGTCATTCATAATGGAAATAGTTCATCAGGAATCAACTAACCAGGAAAGAGATTTGACCTTTTTTAGAAGCTGCTTCTACATGTATGGAAAAACAGACACTTTGCTTTTTAATCCTTAAACAAACAAGATCTCTGTTCATCAGCTTGGATCAAACCAACTGGAGGAAATTGCTGTTCATTTGTTCAAACAGAGACTCTTTTACACCCAAACAGTTCAGACAATGAGAGGAAAACATCAGAAAATCAGAACACAGAGACCCTCTGAGTCTCTGCTAATGAGTTTGTGGAGGATTTTCTCCTGAGGGGAAAACACATTCAGGATCAAGCAGAAACAACATTAATGCAAAGCTGTGGGAGCCTGGAAGAAAAAGCTTCAAATGTGAGAGAGGTGAGACAGAATAACAACTTCAGTCACATTCAATCAGACATTAACAGCAGCTGGTAGCTTTGGACTTAATGCACTGAAGCAAGACCCTCAACAGCAGAGAGGCAAGCAGCAGTGAACATACTGAGCAGAGAGCCACGTCTTATCCACCTGAAATCACAGGTAGACACACCTGAGGCTGATGCCACACCCACCTCATCGACGTCTCACTTCTCTCCAACAGAACAGTTTGAAAGTTTTGAAGAACTAAGTAACACTTAAAATACTGCGCAGATAATCTGAGGTTTAAAAGACAGAGGAAATGTGAAAGTTAATAATCAGTGTAGTAAGTTTGGCTCATTGGTTTCTCCAGACATCAGAGAAAGTTTCAGTCTGATGGAGCAAAGAAGAAACATCAAACCTGTTTCCCCTTAATTCACCTGACTCTGGCCAGATGGGTGTGTGGAGACGTGTGGAGCTCGGCAGAACTACAATTAGACCCAGAAATATTTGGACAGTGACACAATCTTCATGATTTGGGCTCTGCATGCCATCAAGTTGGATTTGAAAATGAAACAACTACAATGTAATTGAACTGCAGACTTTAAGGTTTAAAACAAGGGGTTGAACAGAAATATGTGATTAAACATGTAGGAAACGTAGCCATCTTTATACACGCAATCGTCATTTCAGGGGCTCAAAAGTAATTGGACAAATAAACATAACCCTAAATAAAATGTTACTTTTCAATATGTTGTTGAGAATCCTTTTCAGACAATAACTGCCTGACGTCTGGAACCCATGGGCTTCACCAGACGCTGGTTTTCCTCCTTTGTGACGCTTTGCCAGGCCTTTACTGCAGCTGTCTTCAGTTGGTACTTGTTTGTGAGTCTTTCTGCCTTAAGTTTTGTCTTGAGCAAATTAAATCCATGCTCGATTGGGTTGAAGTCTGGTGATTGACTCGGCCATTGCAAAATATTCCACTTTGCTTTAAAAAACTCTTGGGTTGCTTTTGCAGTAAGTTTTAGGTCACTGTCCATCTGTACAGTGAAACGCCGACCAATCAACTTTGCTGTATTTGGCTGAATCTGAGCAGAAAGTATACAAAGGTTGATCTTAGTCTCATCTATCCTAAGAATGCTGTTCCAGAACTGGGCCGGCTTCTTCAGGTGTTTTTAGGAAAAGTCAATTCTGGCCTTTCTATTGTTGAGGCTGATTGTCCAATTCAATTCAATTCAATTCAATTCAATTTTATTTATATAGCGCCAATTCATGAAACATGTCATCTCAAGGCACTTTACAAAGTCAAATTCAATCATATTATACAGATTGGTCAAAAATATCCTATATAAGAAAACCAGTTGATTGCATCAAAGTCCCGACAAGCAGCATTCACTCCGGGAGAAGCGTAGAGCTACAGTGAGAGTCGTCTGCATTGTCCATGGCTTTGCAGCAATCCCTCATACTGAGCAAGCATGAAGCGACAGTGGAAAGAAAAAACACCCGACATCTCTTCCCATTTTATAATGAGAAGAGATGTCGAATCATCTACTTTAGACAGTGTGATTATCTAGAAGCAAGATACACTTTCAATACAGCGACCGGTCTTTATTGAAGGCAAACAGCATCCAAGGTGCAACTCTTCCCTAAATGCACACCTTGTAAGACAAACCCTGTGTCTTTGTAGGGAACAGATGTACACAAACAGGAGGAGCCTCTGTGACGTATAACAGCTCCATCTTGGCTCCTGACGTGTAACCTCTCCTGTAACCTGGGGAGGACCCAGCTCTCCTCCCATCCCCCCCCCCCCCCCCCCACACACACACACACACACACACACATACCCTTTGATTATGGAATAATCACACAAATCAAAGAAAAGTTCTAAACCAAATAGTAATGCAACAACATAAAATTAAAACCATGAAAGCTTCATGAATCAGTCTCATCCCACAAGATATTAGTCTTAGCATTTATCTATAATTTTGGGTTAAACTAATCCATCCAATGTTATCAATTTATAGTCACACATGGAGATATTAAAGACAGGTTGAACTATCCACAATGATAAACACATACATTTTCTTAAAAAGTAATAAAAAAAACATTGCAGGCTGTGGGAAATCCTGCTCTCAGCCAAACTGAGCCAGAAAACCCTGTTTTGAATCTAACAGATACCATTACCATCTAATTTTGAAGGATCAAAATGCCAATCACAACCCGTTTCATCCTACGTCAAAGCAAACGATTGCATAAAACATTGCTCTTGTTGTGAGTGTGGAATAAACTCTTTTCATTCATCATCATAGAAACAATTCAATTAAAAAACATCATCAAAGTATGACTGTCACAAAAGAAATTAAAACCCAATCATGAAGGTTGATGTAAAACAAAAGTTAAAATAAAATAAACCCAAAAATAATATAACACAATTTAGATAAGTCAAAGATGCAACATAAACATTTGAGCTGTGGTCAAAGCAAATAGCAAACACTGGATGTATACAGTTTTTGGTTCTGGGTGTCTCTTTTTGTGACCAACCACACAAACTCAAAACAGCTGCAAAAGCAATTATAGCACATAAAACTAAAGCTACTAAAGTTTTCCATTTACCAAAAACAGAGTCAAACCTTCCAAACAGTGAGGTGTCAACCCCTGAATTTTCTGCCTGTTCCTCCCTAATGGAACGCAGGCCGTCTAATGCCTTTGTCATAGACCCATCTGGAGATGTGTTATTTGGAATGAATATACAGCAGCTGTCACTAAACACCTCCCTTTTCAATTAAGAGCATGTCTAAGGCCATTCTATTCTGCCTGGCAGTTAGTGAGCAGCTAATTGGGTAAAGGTAGGTAGCTAACATAATATGAGCAAACAGAATCTCGATTAAAATGGATCATCCTGAACTCAGTCATTTTTTCAGATGGATTAATCTCAGTAGGAAATAATATTAATATGGTCTCCTTCAGGAACAAAAAGGTAGCACAAAGAAATCTGAGAAGATAGGCAAATGATGCAGTCTTTAGAAAAAACAGCTCTGGCAGAGAAGTTGGCAAACTGATATAAGTTCATCTGGCTCCATGGGGCTTGCAGTGGATCAGGCTCTGATGCAGCAAACAAAAATCCTCCAGTTCTATTGCTTTAATGGGCATCCTTAGGGTCAACATTATGATGCAGTAGTGCCATAGCAGTATTATTGTGACTGCTAGAGCTAGAAGGGTGAATCACAGGCAGATGGCTGCCCTCAAAGAGGATTTGTTATAGGCATGATTATGCTTGGTTGATTGACATGTCACCTTGGTCTGCTGGGAGTTCTTTGGAAAACAACTTGCCGTAGGAGACGTGGATCCAGGTGGAGCACTCAGAAACATTTACAGCAGTGTGGGTGACAAATAGAATCTGGTTCTTGCCACCGTTTGGCCCTCCCTGTTTGCATCTCAGGTTCTTGATCAGCACCCACTGGCCTGGTTGGAAAGGGTGTAGGGGTCCTGGCACAGTCCATCCACAGTCAATTGCTCATAGTCCAAGAAATTGTCCCTTAAAGACGGTCCAGCAAAAGGCACAACAGAGTGCAATTATTGTTCTTATTTAGATCAATACTAACTTTACTTTAAGAATTCATTATTTACTCCAACATCGGCTGACTTCCTATTTGCGGTAAGGCGTATTGTGTCACTTCCTGTTGTTGCTGTGTGAACGACGGATTTTTGCTCCAGGCTCTCTCGCTTTTTATCTTTAAACCTCTTTGCTGTAACATCTGTTTCCAAACATAAGCACTTTTAAAACATTTTCTGTGGCTGCTCATCAGGTTTGGGAACTCCTCGTGTTTCACACGGTTTGTTCTTTGGCGTGATAACAGGGCGCTAGCCTAGCTTTAGCCTAGCGTTAGCCAAGCCTTAGCCTCATAATGGCTTCTCCGTCTCTGACTAAGTCTCCTATCTGCTGCTCTCTGTGTCAGATGTTCAGTTATTCCTCTGCCTCCTTTAGTGATAATGGTACATGTAATAAATGTAGTATTTTTGTAGCTTTGGAGGCGAGGGTGTCAGAACTGGAGACCCGACTCCGTGCTGTTGAAAAACCAGCTGATAGCCGCTCCTTTGCTAGCGCGGAGCCACAAAGAGTAACTTCACGTAGCGAACAAACAGCCGCACTCGAACAGCCGGTTAAGCAGGCCGGCTGGGTGACGGTTCGTAGTAAGCATAGCTCTAGATTTCAGCCCCCAGATCACCACCAACCCGTCTGCGTTTCTAACAAATTTTCCCCTCTGAGCGACAGTCTCGCCGAGGAGCCGACCTTAATTATTAGCAGCTCCTTACTAAGAAACGTGGCACTAAAGAAACCAGGGACCATAGTTAAATGCCTACCAGGGGCCAGAACGGGTGACATAGAATCCTACCTAAAACTACTGGCTAAGGATAAGCGTAAATACCGCAAAATTGTTATTCACGCTGGTGGTAATGACATCCGGTCACGCCGATCAGAGGTCACTAAAGTTGGTGTTGCTTCGGTGTGTGAGTTTGCTAAAACAATATCGGACTCCATAATTTTCTCTGGTCCCCTGCCTGATCTGACCAGTGATGACATGTTTAGCCGCATGTCATCATTCAACCGCTGGTTGTCTAGGTGGTGTCCAGAAAACGACGTGGGCTACATTGATAACTGGCGAACTTTCTGGGGAAAACCTGGTCTGATCAGGAGAGAAGGCATCCATCCTACTTTGGATGGTGCAGCTCTTCTTTCCAGGAATCTGGCCGGATTTATTAGTTCTCCTAAATGCTGACAACCCAGGGTCCAGACCAGGAAGCAGAGCCGTAGTTTAACACACCTCTCTGCAGCTTCTGTACTGTTACCCACCCATTATCCTATTGAGACGGTGTCTTTCCCACGGCCAAAACGTAACAGATCAAAAACTGATCTAAAGGGAACAAATCATAAAAATCTAATAAAAATCCATACGGATCACTTTGAACCAAAAAATAAAAGAATTAAATGTGGTCTATTAAATATAAGGTCTCTCCCTCCAAAGACTTTGTTAGTTAATGAATTGATTTCTGATAATCAGATTGATTTGTTTTGTCTCACAGAAACCTGGCTACAAGAGGACTACGTTAGTATAAATGAGTCAACTCCCTCCAGTTATTCTAATTTACACATTCCCAGATCTGTGGGAAGAGGAGGAGGAGTGGCGGCTATCTTTCAGTCTGGTTTATTAATTAGTCCCAGGCCGATTGATAGTTACAGTTCTTTTGAACATTTAACCCTTAGTTTCCCTCATCCAAACTGCAAAGCCATAAAACCTCTTCTGTTTATTGTTTTGTATCGTCCACCAGGCCCTTACTCCCAGTTTTTGGATCAGTTGTCAGATTTCTTATCTGATTTGGTGTTAAACACTGACAAGGTTATTATAGTGGGTGATTTTAACATCCATGTTGACACTGAATGTGATAACCTTAGTGTAGCCTTTAAAACTATCCTAGATTCAATTGGTTTTGCTCAAAATGTGCATAAGCCAACGCACTCTCGGCTCCACACTTTGGACCTTGTGCTGACATATGGCATTGATTGTGAAGAATTAACAGTATTCTCTCACAACCCTGTCCTATCTGATCATTTTTAATAACATTTGAGTTTAATCTAACTGAGTTCTCCACCCCCAAAAGAGGGTTCCATTATAGTAGATCTTTATCGGATAATGCTGTATCAAAACTTAAAGAGTCTGTCCCCCTTTTAATATCCTCAGTATTGCAGAAATGCCCTGTAGATGGCAGCAATGCTGTTTCTTCCCATTCACAAATAGATGTCTTTGTTAACGGTGTGACTTCCTCATTGCGTTCTGCATTAGACAATGTAGCTCCCTTGAAAAAGAAGGTTATAATTCACAGGAAGCTGGCTCCCTGGTTTAATTCAGAGCTGCGTTCCTTGAAGCACAATGTTAGGAAATTTGAGAGAAAATGGCGCTCTACACACCAAGAGGAATCCTACTTAATCTGGAGGGACAGTCTATTGTTGTATAACAAGACCCTTCGCAGAGTTAGAGCAGCATATTTTTCATCATTAATTGAAGAGAATAAAAATAATCCTTGATTTCTCTTTAGTACAGTTGCCAAACTTACTCAGAGCTGCAGCTCTGTTGATCCATCCATTCCCTTAGCTCTTAGTAGTAATGATTTTATGGGATTCTTCATAAATAAAATTGATGCCATTAAAAATAAAATAATTGGCATCCTCCCAAACATGATTACCTCATCCCCAGTAAGTAAGGCAGCATTGGAGGAATCTTTAGAACCTGCACAGTGTTTGAACTGTTTAGAAGCAGTAGAGCTTTCTGAGCTATCTAAAATCTTAGCTTCATCTAAACCTTCTACCTGTATGTTAGACCCAATCCCAACCAAGTTGTTTAAGGAGGTATTCCCTTTGATCAGTGGTCCTATTTTAGACATGATTAATCTATCCTTAGTAAATGAATATGTACCACAGGTTTTTAAAGTAGCTGTTATTAAACCTTTACTTAAGAAACCTTCTCTTGATCAAGATAAGCTAGTAAACTACAGACCTATATCTAATCTTCTTTTCTTATCTAAAATTCTTGAGAAAGTAGTTGCTAATCAACTTTGTGAACATTTACAAAGCAATGACCTACTTGAGGAGTTTCAGTCAGGCTTCAGAGCTCATCATAGCACTGAAACAGCTCTGGTGAAGGTCACTAATGATATTCTCATGGCCTCAGATAATGGACTTGTGTCTGTACTTGTCCTGTTAGATCTCAGTGCTGCATTTGATACAGTTGATCACAATATTCTCTTACAAAGACTTGAACATACTTTAGGGATTAAGGAGAAAGCATTAGGCTGGTTTAAATCTTATCTGTCGGACAGATTCCAGTTTGTTCATGTTAATAATAAATCTTCCTCAAACTCTAGGGTCACTTGTGGAGTACAACAGGGTTCAGTCCTTGGACCAATTCTCTTTACTATATATATGCTTCCGATTGGCAAAATTATCAGACAGCATGGGATTAATTTCCACTGTCTTGCTGATGACACTCAGCTATATCCATAAATCCTGATGAATCCAATCAATTTCTTCGACTGCAGTCATGTCTTGATGACATCAAAAGCTGGATGACTTTAAATTTCCTGCATCTAAATTCTGACAAGACCGAAGTTGTAATCTTTGGGCCAGAGTCCTCAAAAAATAAACTTCTTAACCAATCACTTAATCTGGGTGGCATTAACTTGGCCTCTGGTAATAAAGTAAAAAATCTTGGTGTTATTTTTGACCAAGACATGTCATTTAAATCCCATATTAAACAGGTTTCCAGAGTTTCCTTTTTTCACCTCAGGAATATCGCCAAAATTAGAAACATTCTGTCCAGGG
Organism: Fundulus diaphanus; assembly: GCA_037039145.1. Taxonomy (NCBI): domain Eukaryota; kingdom Metazoa; phylum Chordata; class Actinopteri; order Cyprinodontiformes; family Fundulidae; genus Fundulus; species Fundulus diaphanus. Next base: position 3,317,030 of record CM073124.1, on the reverse strand, counting down.
GTGATGCTGAAAAACTAGTCCATGCATTTGTTACTTCAAGGCTGGACTATTGTAATTCTTTACTATCAGGAAGTCCACAAAATACAGTTCAAAGTCTTCAGCTGATCCAAAATGCTGCAGCAAGAGTTCTGATGAAAATCAACAAGAGGGATCATATTTCTCCTATTTTAGCTTCCCTTCACTGGCTTCCTGTTAAATCAAGAATAGAATTTAAAATTCTTCTTCTAACATATAAAGCCCTTAATAATGAAGCTCCATCATATATCAGAGCTCTGATTACCCCGTATGTTCCTAACAGAGCACTTTGCTCTCAGACTGCAGGTCTGCTGGTGGTTCCTAGAGTCTCTAAAAGTAGAATGGGAGGCAGATCCTTTAGCTGGCCGTAACTTTTCAGCCGGATCTACTCTCTCATTCACTCGCTAATGTGTTCGGAGCCAGCTCAGGTAATATGTATTCACCCATGTTCGTCCTCTATTCAGGCGAACGTATTTCATTTTACTGTTTGTTTTCGTTTTCTTCTTCTTCTGGTGTTGCCGGTAGCCAACGGGCTTGGGGTGGCATTGCTGCCACCTACTGGTTGGAGTATGAAGTGCATTTAATATCCAATCGTTATTAAACCGCTGCAACTCTGGTGCAATTTGGCATCCGCTTGGACTGGTCTGCATGCGGCCTGCCCTGCCAGGTTCCCTGCAATGTTCCCTGCCATGCTCCCTGCTATGTTCCCTGTGTGTTCACTGCGTTCTCTGCCATGCTCCCAGTGTGTTCCCTGCATTCTCTGCCATATTCCCTGCGTTCTTGGCCATGTTCCCTGCCATGTTCCCTTCTATGCTCCCTGTGTGTTCCCTGTGTTCTCTGCCATATCCCCTGCGTTCTCTGCCATGCTACCTGTGTGTTCCCTGCGTTCTCTGCCATGTTCCCTTCTATGCTCCCTGTGGTTTCCCTGCCATGCTCCCTGTGTTCCCTGTGTGTTCCCTCCCATGTCCCCTGCATGCTTCCCACCATGCTCCCTGCTATGATTGTTCATTCATCACGTGCATCAGCCCGAAACTGACCATTCACCTCACCCTTCACCTCTCCATCCACCTCACCTCATCTTTCCATTCATCTTGTTTAAGTTTTGGAAAGCCTTTGCGGCAATGGCCCTCTTTGCTAAGCTTTCACATCTTTTCTCCTTCATTGCTCATCCTTCTCTCTGCCTTCTGAACTTGCTGACACTCTGGCCTGGACCTCAGCATTTTTTGGGGGGGAATATCCCTATTCTCATACATCTGTTTATCTACGTTAAAGTATAAATCATGTTTCCTGATTTATGTTTCCTGCCGAGGTCCAAGTATTTCAATTTAGACGTTCCCCTTTGCAAGCCTTTCAGTTCCAAGTATCATCCTGAGACTGACCATCTCTATTCATTCACCTCAACATACACCTCACCTCATCTCCCCATACATTTCACTCAACTTTGGTAAGCCTTCGCGGCAACCGGCCCTGTTTGATGCACTTGCCTCGACCTCGGCAATTTTTTGGGGGAAATATCCCTATTCTCATACGCCTGCTTATGCATATTGAAGTATAATTCAGCGTGAATTTTTCCTGCCGAGGTCTGAGCGCCAAACTCTTAAAATATTGTATCAATAAAATTCTTCTAATTGCCTTTTCTTTCTGTGTGAGTTTTTCAGATTGAAATGGAGCTAAAGCGAAAATTCAGACTGAAGAAACTCTATTGCCTACCTCCATCAATCAGACTCATTCGCCTCCGACGCAAGCCAATCAGTTTTGAACTGCTCCTCCTCGAAGCCAATCAGCATCTTGGGTTCATCTTAAAAGAACTCCACATCCTTGTCTCGGCCTTCTGCTCAGCGAGCAAGCGGTGGCGTGCCGCGTCTGGTTTGGACTCTGATGACTGGATTCAACCCACCTCCATGCCCTTCTCCACCATTGTACCAAGCTCCGCCTGGCTTTCCTACGGTCCTCCTTCAACCTCGTCCCTACAGAGTGTAATTCATCCCAGACTTACGGATTTCCCAGTCACTCCTTAAAACGGTCCGGCAGAAGACCGCCATGTTGAGCCTGGTTCTGCCAGAGGTTTCTTCCCAAAGGGGAGTTTTTCCTCTCCACAGTCGCTTCATGCTTGCTCATCATGGACTGTTCATGCAAGTTGGACATCTAGCTCAAACACATCATCATATGGACTGAACAAACTTTGTTTATCTCCACTCCACCACCAGTTTCAGACCCGGGGGGAAATATCCCTATTCTCATACGCCTGCTTATGCATATTGAAGTATAATTCAGCGTGAATTTTTCCTGCCGAGGTCTGAGCGCCAAACTCTTAAAATATTGTATCAATAAAATTCTTCTAATTGCCTTTTCTTTCTGTGTGAGTTTTTCAGATTGAAATGTTCTTTAAATGCGGTGTTTGCAATTTCGCATCAGCAGGTAGTGTAAAGGTCCAGGTTACTCCACTTAGATAATGAAAAATTAATTAACTCATTAATTTATCCTATTTAACTGTTGATATAATGCCCACTTAATTTATTAAGTTGCTCTATGATTCCACCACGTAAATGATTATTTTGGTGCAAAATAATTTTCTTAACTGTCTTCCCTATTTTGTCATGTATGATGCGTTTACAAAGCTTGTTAAATCTTAAAGTTGCTTCTTTAAAAGTTTTCACCTTTATATAATCATCAATGTGTTTTGTAAAGTGGATTTTGTATTTAATTGTGTACAAGAAAATCTGAAGTGAAACGCAGGAAAGTGTGTCTGCCAAAGTCATCTTTGTTTCTGTTGCTGACAAGTCCGTTGATGGTTCTCTAATGCTTCTGTTTTGCCCCCTCGCCAGTTGTCGTCCATTTTCAGAGTCCTTTCATGTCCCCTAGTCTGAATTTCAGTCAGCCGCACACCATCCCTACAGTGAGAGCACTCATCCACGAAGCCCATGATCCCGCCTTCATCTCTGAAAGCAGAAACGGACTCTGCAAACATTTTTGCCAAAGAAAGCTCCGTTAGTTGAAAATTTTTTACAGTAAAGCCGTCACAAATACACATTTTAACCACAGTGTTCCCTCTAAAATAACAAACATAAAAACAAATGAAATACAAAAAAAAAGCAAAATGTCTCCCAAAGAGCACAATTATTTCTGTTGCAATATGACATAGATTATTGACTTATTACAAACTTTAGATTTCTTTCTGGTCCTTTTGACCATGTGAATTTACTGTTAGTAATACTTTTATTTATATATAACTTTCCAAATGCTAAAGGCGGATATTCAACTGAAGAAACTCTTGCTCACTTCCATCCAATCGGAGGCTGGTCCGCCTTCGATGCAGCCAATGATCTTCGTGCCGCACCTCCACGAAGCCCAATCATCATCCAGCGTTCACATTAAAAGCAACTCCAAATCATATCTCAGCCTGCTTTTCAGCAAGCGCAAGAATAGTCGCACTATGTCGGATTTCGATTCAGACGACCATTTCAACTTATCTTCAAATCCTCCCGCTCGAAGAAGTTCCCGTCTAGCCGCTCTTTCATCTCCGTCCTCCGCGTTACGCTCCAGGGGTATTTTGCCAGGCTCCGACCTAGACTCTGCTCAGCTTTCGCAGTCGGATCCCCTCCCTCCCCTTCCTTCATTCACACTCGCCAACGCCCGTCCCGGGCCAGCTTTAGGTAAGATGTATCTAACCATGTTTCTCTTATAATTTTCATTTTTATGCGTTTTGCTCATTATGCTTTTTGTCCCTGCCCTTTCCATTCAGGCAGATCATATATTCCGATGATCTCTAATGTCTCTCCTCGCCTCCGTTCAAATATTATTCAAGGAAAATATGTTAATTTAGTTTCACTCATCCTTCCCTCTTCTGAAGTCAAACACCAAGTTGCCTCAGCAGGAGACATTACAGCCATTTTCAAATCATCTGATCCCCGTTTATCTAAAGATCTCACCATCGGCCAATTCCTAGCAGCATTCAGCATCTACCGGGACATTCTTTGTTCAGTTTACCCGGACCGCAGGGTCGAGCTCGATAATTTTTCTCGCATTAATAGCAGATCTTCATATTAAATGAAATAACCTCTTATCAATATCACAAATCATTCGCTACTAAAACAGCTGCAACCTTTGGCCTAATCCGGGGTCCGTTCGGACTGGTCTGTCTTGGATACAGATCTCTTAATCATGTTGACTCAGTCCATTCCCTGCCCATCAATTCCCTTTAAGTCTAGCACTCCGTCTACTCCTCCGCTGCTCTCATCTACATTTGTCCAGCCCACAGAACGCAGAGGTACAAAAGTCCAGGTATTTAACTCCAGACCCATTTGCAATAATTTTAATGAAAGTCTATGCACCTTCCCTAATTGTAGTTTTCTTCACATTTGCAGCCAGTACAAGGATGCACATCCCAAGTCCGTCTGTTCCCGCCGTGCACTCTTCATGAGAAATCGTACCTTCAAACCTTAATAGCCCGTCATCTTTCCACCCCCATTGTTATTTCTGAATTGGCGAGATCGTACTGTAACGATAACTCAGAGTTAGTCAGAACCCAAAACGGAGCCAAAACACGTCTCTTATTCGGACCAGATGGTAGGCATTACGTAAATCCAGTTTAGAGAAAACAGTGCTTCCATGAAGGAGCTCAAAAGCAGAGGTCATGAGGGGCAGAGGGTACCTGTTCTTGACCGTGATCTCGTTGAGGCCTCGATAATCAATGCATGGTCTGAGAGACCCATCCTTCTTGCCCACAAAAAAGAATCCAGCACCTGCAGGAGAAGAAGACTTTCTGATTAGTCCAGCTTTTAGGGAATCAGAAATGTATTCCTCCATAGCCTTTCTTTCAGGGCCAGAAATAGGATACAATCTGCCCCTAGGTGGGGTGGTTCCAGGACGCAGGTCAATGGCACAGTCATAATCTCTGTGGGGGGGCAGAGCAGTGGCCTTAGATTTGTTAAATGCCTCACGCAAATCATGATAAACTTCAGGGACCCGAGACAAATCAGGGTAATCATGGTGGACTTCACAGGGAGCAGTCATAATAGGGGCTTCCCTTAAACATGAAGTGGAACAAGATGGGCCCCAGGACTGAATCTCACCAGTTAGCCAATTGATGACTGGACTGTGTTTGATGAGCCAAGGACGTCCCAGAATCACTGGAATCTCTGGAGACTTGGTCAGCAGAAACGAGATCCTGTCGTGGTGGTTTCCTGAAATCAGCACAGATACGGGCTTAGTGCAGTGAGTTATTTGATCAATGAGATGACCATCAATAGCAAAAATCTCACGTGGTTTCTCAAGAAGTTCCAACTCCAGTGTGAGCTTAAGAGCTAGGCTGACATCTAAAAAATCGGCATCAGCCCCGGAATCAATAAAAACAGGAACTTCAGTCCTTTCAGGGGAATCAGGAAACTTGATTGTGCACTGATTGTGGGAGGGGTTCTGTGATTTGAGAATAGGGCTCAGCAAAGATCCCCCAAGCTTTACTGAGCCTGTCCTTTTAACGGACAGTTAGTGGCTTGATGGCCCTTCCCTCCACAGTAGAAACACAGGTGATTTCTAAATCTTCTCTCCTTCTCCTCCGCAGAGAGCTTGGTCCTACCCAACTGCATGGGCTCCTCAGTGGTAACAGGGGGGGGGGGGGCATGGAGGCTTGTGCTAAGCTGCAAGGACTGACCTGGACTGATGGAACCCGTCTTTGATAATTAGATGAAGACCTCTCCCTCTTACATTCACGAAGGCGTAGATCAATTCTTGTGGCAAGCCTCTCTAAGGCCTCGAGGGTCTTGGGAGGGTCACGGGTAGCAATTTCGTCCTTGATCTCCTCTGACAGACCCTGGTAAAAAACATCAAATAGGGCTTCATTATTCCAAAGGCAACTGGACTTCAGGGCATGGAAACTGATGATGTAATCTGTAACCGGTCGTGAGCCCTGTTTGAGAGAAAACAGTCTCCTGGCAGCCTCCCTCTCAGGACGGATTGGATCAAAAACCCTCTTCATCTCTTCAGAAAACTCAAAAAATGAATCACAGCTGTCAGCATCATTCTCCCACTCGGAAGTTCCCCACTGTTTAGCCTTACCAGACAGAAGAGAGATTGTGTAAGCCACCTTGGCCCGTTCCGAAGGGAAGGCAGAGGGCTGGAGTTCAAAAACCAGAGAGCACTGGGTCAGAAAAGGCCTGCACTGTTCAGGATCCCCATCAAAACGCTCAGGTGGGGGAATCCTAGGTTCATAGTTGGCGTTAACCGGGGGGTTAACAGCAAGGGGAAGTGGCCGTGTAACTGAGGGTGTAGCTTGGCCTTGAGACACCGTTAAGGACGAAAGTCCCTGTAACAGCTCCAGGACATTTCTTTCTAGGCCTGAAATGGCTCCCTCCACCTTTGAACACCAATCAGGATTAGGCTGTGGGTTCATGCTGGCGAGATCGTACTGTAACGATAACTCAGAGTTAGTCAGAACACAAAACGGAGCCAAAACACGTGTCCAATACACCAAACTTTTATTATCAGAACGAACGTGAAAAAAGGGGCTCTAGAGGGTGTGGGCTCACAGGTAGAATGGAAATGGGGAGTCCAAAGGTTGGGGAGAATGGGCAAAGGGGTTGCCTGGAGAGCTCAGGGAACAAACAGGGACAAAAAACAACCAACCAGTGTCTCTTTAGTAGAATCAGTCCAGGTCATGCACGGATGGGTCTCAGGTACAGAAAATCCAAAAAAACAGAAGGCTGGAGGCAGATTCAGAGGGAGGCTGGGTTCGGCAACAGGAGATCAGACTTCTTCAGGAGGACTGTGCAAAAATCTGTGGTCAAAAACAAGCAGAGTCAAAAAAACAGAAAACTTCATGGAACGTGGAACAAGGAACAGTGCTTGAAAGCTGTGACCAGAGCAACAGACGATCTCGCACTGAGCTGTAGATGAGCAGCTGGTTAAATAGGGAGTGGCAGCGTGCAGGTGAGGGTAATTAGCAATCAGCCCAGTGGTGGAGCTGCAGGGCTGAAAACATGACACTTATTCATCATCCTGACCGCACTTTTGTCAATTTCATTCTTACCGATCTATCTCAAGGTTTTCTTGTCGGAGTTTACAACCCCCCCCCCCCTTACCCACGTTTCTCCTAATCTTCAATCCGCTCTAAAAGAACCAGATATTGTAGATCAATTACTTCACAAAGAAGTGTCCAAGGGCTTCATGATTGGTCCTTTCAAAACTTCTCCTTTTGCTCTTTTCCGTGTGAGTCCTCTAGGGGTAGCTACCTGCAAACATTCTGGAAAAAAGAGGCTCATATTGGATTTATCTGCCCCTCATTCTGGCTGTCACTCCTCTATAAATAGCCTCATCCCTCTTTCCCCTTTTTTCCTTCACTACGCTTCTACAGATCACGCTATTTCTTTGATCAAGCTCACCGGCCAAGGGGCTTGGCTGGCTAAAGCAGACATTTCTGATGCTTTCAAAATCGTTCCCATTCACCCTTCTCAGTGGCACCTGTTCGGTGCTAAATGGAAGTCCTTGTTCTATTTTGCTGTCCGTCTCACGTTCGGCTGCAGGAGTAGTCCCTGTCTGTTTGACAAAATTTCAGAAGCTCTGTGTTGGATTCTCCTTAATGTCACTCATCTCCCATGCGTTCTTCATCTCCTGGATGATTTTCTACTCATAGATCCTCCCTCCACCCGGCCCAGTTCGTCACTTCTCAAACTGAAAAGACTCTTTACCCGTCTCGGCGTTCCCCTGTCCGAAGAAACAACCATCGGGCCCGCAACAAAAATCGAGTTTTTAGGCATAGTTCTCGATTCAGTGGCCATGATGGCATCCCTGCCTGCGGACATGCTGTCTCGGATTCGTGAGATTTCTCAGTCTTATAGTTCTACATCAGTTATTTCCAAACGTCAGTTGCTTTCCTTGCTCGGTCACCTCAATTTTGCAATGCGTATCATTCCCCAAGGTCGTTCCTTCATTTCCCGGCTGCTTGACTTGGCTAATTCCGTTCCCTCCCTCCTAGATCAGGTTTCTCTGGATGAAGGTTGCCGTTCCGATCTTTCCTTCTGGGCTAGACTGCTTCGTGACTGGAACGGCAAATCTTTCTTCTATGATGACATCATTCAGTCTGCTGACATGCTTCAATTTTTCACGGATGCTTCCCCTTCCGTAGGTTTTGGGGGGTTCTTTCAAGATAGATGGTTTGCTGGTTCGTGGCCTCCCTCCTTCACAAACTCTCAATCATCTGCGCTATGTGAGGTTTACCCTATAGCAGTAGCTTGCCGTCTGTGGGGCCCGCTTTGGGGAAGAAAACGCATATCCGCTTTCTGCGACAACATTGTAGTTGTAGACGCCATCAATAAAGGTTAATCCTCCTCTCAGTCTCTCATGCCATTCATCAGAAGCATAACTTGGCAAGCAGTCACTAACAACTTTATCATATCAGCTCGTCACGTTCCCGGTCATTATAACCATGCTGCTGATGCTCTTTCTCGTTTCAAATTTCAGACCTTCCGTCATCTTCATCCTTCAGCCGATCTCCATCCGACCCCTGTTCCTCCACTAGAGGAACTCATCCTCAATTAACTCACACTCTTCATTCGTACTTACTTTCCTCCAGTTTTTACATGAAATCAGGTTTAGCTCCCTCAACGCTCAGAATTTATAATTTCGCGTGGCAATTGTTTGCAAAATTTTGCTTGAGTCTCCACATAGCCTTATATCCATTACTCATTTCTTCTGTTTTGGCTTTCATTTCTTACTGCTTTGACAAACGCCATTTTAAACTTTCTTATATCCGGATCTTATTAGCTGGGATTAATTTCTTTTCGAAATGCCATAATCCAGATTCTCCTAGTCCTTTCAAAAGCCCCTCCATTAAGCTCCTTCTCAACGGTTTGGCAAAACATTCATTACGTCCATTTGATTCACGTAAGCCTATAACCTTCCCGATCCTTAAGAAGCTTTTGTCCTCACTTTCGTTTAGCCCCTACTCTTCCTACGTTAAAGTCTCTTTTATCAACTACTTTCTCATTGGCTTTCTATGGCTTTCTGAGAGTAGGTGAATTCACTTCAATCAATAGTCATTTTGATCCTTCCCGAGATTTGTCTCTTTCAGATCTTCGTTTCTATATCGATCATTACAAAGTATTTTTGAAACATTCTAAAGTGAAAGGCTCTTGTTCTATTTCTATCGCGCGTATAGATGGCCCCTTTTGCCCATTTATCACCATGTTTAAATTCGTTCAAAAACGCCAAAAGATTTTTCCTCATTCCAAAGCCCTTTTTGTCACACCTGAGGGTTTTCCCATGTCAGCATGCTGGTTCCAAGAACATCTCAGTATAATTTTAGAATCCTGTGGCCTTTCATCTAGCCATTATTCCAGCCATTCATTTCGGATAGGAGCAGCCACAACAGCAGCGGCTCGTGGAATCTCTGTGGCTTCTCTCCAGCAGTTAGGCCGATGGACATCATCAGCCTATACCTCATATATCCGCCCTGAACATTCATCAATCCTAGCAGCTCAACGCTCTCTCTGTCTGTAGGGTAAGCTAACTTCGAATACTGGTGGTGGTTCAAAATACATTCACATCATCGCTAGACCCATCTTTTATGATCATACCCTGTGATGCTCTCTGTCATACGCTCTGTCATGCGCTTTGTCATGCGCTCTGTTATGATTATTCTTTCATCTATGTGCATCAGCCCCGTGCATCAGCCCCGAAACTGACCATTCACTTCACCATTCACCTCACCATCCACCTCACTTTTCACCTCACCATTCACCTCACCTCATCTCCCATTGATCTCACTTAATTTTGGTAAGCCTTCGCGTAAACGGCCCTCTTTGCTAAGCTTTCATTGCTTTTCTCCTTCATTACTCATCCTTCTCCTTCTCTCTGCTTTCCGAACATGCTGACGCTCTGGCCTGGACCTCGGCATTTTTGGGGGAAATATCCCTACTCTCATACAATGCTTATGTACATTAAAGTATAAATCAGCGTTCATGTTTCCTGCAGAAGTCTGAGCGCCAAAGTTTAAATTATTGTATCAATAAATTCTTCTAGTTGCTTTTCTCTCTTTGTGAGTTTTTCAGATTGAAATGAAGCTAAAGGCGGAAATTCAACTGAAGAAACTCTTGCTCACTTCCATCCAATCGGAGGCTGGTCCGCCTTCGATGCAGCCAATGATCTTCGTGCCGCACCTCCACGAAGCCCAATCATCATCCAGCGTTCACATTGAAAGCAACTCCAAATCATATCTCAGCCTGCTTTTCAGCAAGCGCAAGAATAGTCGCACTATGTCGGATTTCGATTCAGACGACCATTTCAACCCACTTCCATCCCCTTCTCCACCATCGTAGCAAGCTCCATCTGGCTTTCCTCGATGCTCCTTCAACCTCGCCTACCAGAGTGTAGTTCCTCCTGGACTCTCATGGAATTCCCTGTCACTTTCTAAAACGGTCCGGCAGAAGACCGCCATGTTGAGCCTGGTTCTGCCAGAGGTTTCTTCCCAAGAGGAGTTTTTTTCTCTCCACATCGCTTCATGCTTGCTCATCATGGACAGTTTATGCAAACTTTGTTCATCAAGTTGGACATTTAGCTCAAGCAAATCACCTTGCAAACCAGCCTCTATGGATTAACCAAATTCATCTGTCTCAACTCCACCACCAGTTTCAGGCCTGGGGGAAACATCCCTACTCTCATACATCTGCTTATGTACAGTACATTAAAGTATAAATCAGCGTTCATGTTTCCTGCAGAGGTCTGAGCGCCAAAGTTTAAATTATTGTATCAATAAATTCTTCTAATTGCTTTTCTCTCTTTGTGAGTTTTTCAGATTAAAATGTCAATTGGTCTAGGGTGAAACTTTAAAGTGAACTAATTTACAATTATTCTAACATCAGCAGCAGAAGCAATGATTTTCTCTTTTAGTTTCTGAGCTTCTAGTGTTTCTCTCCAATGATAAGTGTTTTTCCCCGTAACTCAGCACCGAGAACACCGGCCAAAACAAAACCAAGATTAGAATTAAAATTTTAACCCTTCAGATCTGAAGCTGCCCTCATTTTTGCTGATATTCTTTTTGTGCCCCAGGCCAGAACACACCGTCCCAGCCACACAATCACATTGAGATGTTTACATCATGCACCGATTTTTGCATGTCACTGTGTAAAAACAGTGTGAAAAAACAGGCCTGCGTGTGTGTTTGTTTGTCTGAATGTCTCGTTTGTATGTGACTAATTCTCTGCTTGTCTGTGTGAAGTAATTCAGTGTTAAATCATAAATATCATGGTTTCAAAAATATTTATTTGTGTTGCAGTGACTGCAGCCCTGAACATAAATGCATTTGAGGGACCTTTCTCATTAGGAATACCAGTTTAGAATCTCTTATATTATTGATTAAGACAAACAGCAAGAAAGTAAAGATCCCATCACTTGTTTTTAGACCTAAGTAATATAAAATACTGAGATTATGATATTGCTTGTAACAATAATGATTAATCACAAACCAGTCCACTTGAAAGAAGGCCATAGTTTTGATTTTAATAGATGTAAAAAAACTGGGCTTTGGCTCTGATTAAAAAAATGAAATTGAATTGGATATGAATTTCTAAGGGAGATTTTTGACTAGAATTTTATTGCAGCTAAAAGAGGAATTTTGAGGAGCTTCAAGATATCAAAAGGCCGCGTTAAAGACGCCATCTATTGCAGGATCATTTGATATTATCTAGTTATGCTAAGCTGAGGCAAACCTCAGAGAGACAGTTTAACCAGAAAAGAGACAGAAGATATGATAAAAACAATTCTGACCATGATGTAAACATGTGAATGTGATTGTGGGGCTGGGTCAGTGTGTTCTGTTATTGTATAGCTTGTTTATTGATCTTGGTTTTGTTGCGGGCAGTGTTCTCGATGTGCTGAAACTATTATCATTACAAAAACACTAGAAGAGGAACACGTTGCTTCTGCTGATGAATAATTGTGTTAGACAAGGTGTAAAACAGTTCACTTTAAAATGTCACCGTAGACAAACTGAGATTTGGAAAGTTATTGTTATGATCGTGAATCAGGCAAACCCAGTATTCAAACCCAACAAGTGAGGTTAAGGCAAAAAACAGGATTTTAATAATGAAAACAGGAACAGGCGGGCTCAATAGTCAAAAGGGCAGTCCAAAATCCGGTACACAAAAAGCAGTCCAAAATAGGCAGAGGTACAGACAGGGCAAAGCAAGCTCGGATAACCATAGGACAGAAACTAGTCGGTAAACCGGTAAATCAGTCAGACAGGGCAGGAAAAACAGATCAGGGAACAGGCTGGCTCAGAATCAAAAAGGCTCTCGGGTTATCGTCAACAGGTCAATCAGAATAAGAATGCTGGAACTAAACTCACCGTGGCTCGTTAATGATCTGGCAGATTGCAGAGGTTTGTGGCAGGACTATATAGGGGAGTGAACAGGTGAACAGGAGTGAAGACTAATTATAAGTGAGCAGGTGGATCTAATCAAGGCAAGAAAGCTGACAGATTGCTGAGGGGAGACCAAACAGAACTGATAAAGTGACAGGTGGAAAACAGGTAACCTAAACAGAACAACATGTCTAAAACAAAACCAAACAAGACCCCAAAAGCAGAAACTTAACTAATAAATCTGATAACATAAACCAAGACAAAACCCAAATCGTGACAGAACCCCCTCCTCAAGGCCGGATTCCAGACGGCCTCAGAAACAAAACAGACTAGCTCGGGTGGGTGGAGGGAGGTACAGGACGGAGGGCTAGAATCAAATAAATGTCCAAATAAAAACTCAAACAAAACAAGACGAGTCAAGTTCTCAGGCGGGCGTCCAGGAGGACGGCCCCGACGAGTCAGGTTCTCAGGCGGTCGTCCAGGAGGACGGCCCCGACGAGTCAGGTTCTCAGGCGGTCGTCCAGGAGGACGGCCCCGACGAGTCAGGTTCTCAGGCGGTCGTCCAGGAGGACGGCCCCGACGAGTCAGGTTCTCAGGCGGTCGTCCAGGAGGACGGCCCCGACGAGTCAGGTTCTCAGGCGGTCGTCCAGGAGGACGGCCTCGACGAGTCAGGTTGTCCGGCGGACGTCCCGAAGGACGGCCTCGGTGTGTCAGGTTGTTCGGCGGACGTCCCGAAGGACGGCCTCGGCGTGTCAGGTTGTCCGGCGGATGTCCCGAAGGACGGTCTCGGCGTGTCAGGTTCTCCGGCGGACGTCCCGAAGGACGGTCTCGGCGTGTCAGGTTCTCCGGCGGACGTCCTCGGCGTGTCAGGTTCTCCGGCGGACGTCCTAGGCGTGTCAGGTTCTCCGGCGGACGTCCTAGGCGTGTCAGGTTCTCCGGCGGACGTCCTAGGCGTGTCAGGTTCTCCGGCGGACGACCTCTGTGAGACAGGTAATCCGGCGGGTGTCCTGAAGGACGGCCCCGGTTAGCAACGATGTCCGGCGGCCGGTGGCGGAGCAGGTCTCTCATAGGCCGGCGGCGGAGCAGGTCTCTCATAGGCCGGCGGCCGAGCAGCAACCTCGGGGACCGTCGGTAGAACCGGACCCTCAGGAACCGACGTCTGGAGAGAGAAAGAACAGAACCTGCCGCCGGACTAAAGGCTGGAGACAACGCCGGACTAAGAGCTAGAAGAGAGGCCTGGTTAAAGAGTTCAGGAGGCGTCTGGCTACAGAGTTCAGGAGGCGCCTGGCTACAGAGTTCAGGAGGCGCTTGGCTACAGAGTTCAGGAGGAGCCTGGCTACAGAGTTCAGGAGGAGCCTGGCTACAGAGTTCAGGTTCAGTCGGCCCCTGGCTACTGGCTTCAGGTTCAGTCGGCCCCTGGCTACTGGCTTCAGGTTCAGTCGGCCCCTGGCTACTGGCTTCAGGTTCAGACGGCCCCTGGCTACAGGCTACAGGTTCAGACGGGGCCTGGCTACAGGCTACAGGTTCAGACGGGACCTGGCTACAGGCTACAGGTTCAGACAGGGCCTGGCTACAGAGTTCAGGAGGAGCCTGGCTACAGAGTTCAGGTTCAGTCGGCCCCTGGCTACTGGCTTCAGGTTCAGTCGGCCCCTGGCTACTGGCTTCAGGTTCAGTCGGCCCCTGGCTACTGGCTTCAGGTTCAGACGGCCCCTGGCTACAGGCTACAGGTTCAGACGGGGCCTGGCTACAGGCTACAGGTTCAGACGGGACCTGGCTACAGGCTACAGGTTCAGACAGGGCCTGGCTACAGGCTACAGGTTCAGACGGGGCCTGGCTACAGGCTACAGGTTCAGGAGGCCCCGGACTACAGACTTCAGATGCTCCCAGACCCTTTAACACCCAGAACCTCATCAATAACCCTTCCAGAACCTCCGACAAAGACAGTTTGGTCAGCCACTTGGGAAATTGGCTGTCAAGCCAAAGATGAGGGGGTAAGAGCTTCCGAAGAGGTCCAGGGGCCTCTAAGTCTCCATGGGGCTCTGGGTGCTTGTCTTCTCGGCGAGGCCCCCGACGGAGCTTGTCGTTCGGGCGAGGGCCACGACGCCGCTTGTCGTCTGGGCGAGGGCCACGGCGCCGCTTGTCGTCTGGGCGAGGGCCACGGCGCCGCTTGTCGTCTGGGCGAGGGCCACGGCGCCGCTTGTCGTCTGGGCGAGGGCCACGGCGCCCAGTGTCCCGATGAGCCCCCGAGTTGCGGCCTGAAAGAGGGCTCGTCTGAACCCCCTCATCGTGGGCCTGTGGTAGACCCTCCTGGGTTCCCACGTCGCATACTGGCGGCGGACCCTCCTGGATTCCCACGTCGCAGACTGGCGGCGGACCCTCCTGGGTTCCCACGTCGCAGACTGGCGGCGGACCCTCCTGGGTTCCCACGTCGCAGACTGGCGGCGGACCCTCCTGGGTTCCCACGTCGCAGACTGGCGGCGGACCCTCCTGGGTTCCCACGTCCCAGACCGGCGGCGGACCCTCCTGGGTTCCCACGTCGCGGGCCGGCGGCGGACCCCCCTGGGTTGCAGCGTCTCGGGCCGGCTGCGGACCCTCCTGGGTTGCAGCGTCTCGGGCCGGCTGCGGACCCTCCTGGGTTGCAGCGTCTCGGGCCGGCTGCGGACCCTCCGGGGTTGCAGCGTCTCGGACCGGCTGCGGAGCCTCCGGGGTTGCAGCGTCTCGGGCCGGCTGCGGAGCCTCCGGGGTTGCAGCGTCTTGGGCCGGCTGCGGAGCCTCCGGGGTTGCAGCGTCTTGGGCCGGCTGCGCAGACAGTGCTGCCTTATAGCTGCCGGAGGCCGGCACTGGAGCTGAGGTAGGAGGCGGGTCCTCTGGGACAGGTGCAGGTGCCGGGGCGTCGGCTGGACCCTTGGGGACAGGATTGAGTCCACTATAGAAACCTTGGAGAGCCGCTCTATAGTGCCCCTCGACCTCCTTTAATTTTGCCTCCAGCTCCTCTGAATACTGGCAGAAAAGAACCTCCCTAAGGTCTTTAATAATAGGGGCAAAAGCTCTTAACTGGTCCTCCAGAGCCAGATCCTCAGCATCACGGGCGCCAACAGGAGGCGCTGTGGGCTGCTCAGCTCTGGGAAGCACCGGACTCCGATCCACTGGGCAGGAAGTGGCAACGGACGGGCGCGGTACTGACTCGCCTGTCGGCCGAACAGAACGGGTGAAGGAGCGACCCACAGGTTTCCGTCCCCTCCTCCGACGGCGGGACGGCAGGACTTGCTGGAGGTTTGATCCTGTCGGTAGAGCCGGGATCGGTGGAGCCCACAGCGTTCCCTGCATCTCCTCCTCTGGAGGGAGAGAGAAAAAAAGATCCGGGCGAAGATCCCGCACCACCTCCGCTTCGACCTCCATAAACAAAGTTGGTTCTGGATAAAACCCATGGGCAGAGCCGACAGCGGTGTCGCTGGGTGAGTGATCCCTTCTATTCTGAGTTGAATCTGAATTTGTGACAAAGAGCCCTCCCAATCGTAAACTCGGAGCAGGCAGCGGGTTACTGCTGCTGCGACTGCTGGAGAGATGGCGTCTGGGACCGATACCAGGGGGACAGAACGCCAATCTGGAACCCTCCCAAGCCATAGCGTGTGGAGGGGAAAAAAAAAAAACCTCTAAAAACTTGTTGGGCGATAGGTTTTAGTGGGCCAGATCATTCTGTTATGATCGTGAATCAGGCAAACCCAGTATTCAAACCCAACAAGTGAGGTTAAGGCAAAAAACAGGATTTTAATAATGAAAACAGGAACAGGCGGGCTCAATAGTCAAAAGGGCAGTCCAAAATCCGGTACACAAAAAGCAGTCCAAAATAGGCAGAGGTACAGACAGGGCAAAGCAAGCTCGGATAACCATAGGACAGAAACTAGTCGGTAAACCGGTAAATCAGTCAGACAGGGCAGGAAAAACAGATCAGGGAACAGGCTGGCTCAGAATCAAAAAGGCTCTCGGGTTATCGTCAACAGGTCAATCAGAATAAGAATGCTGGAACTAAACTCACCGTGGCTCGTTAATGATCTGGCAGATTGCAGAGGTTTGTGGCAGGACTATATAGGGGAGTGAACAGGTGAACAGGAGTGAAGACTAATTATAAGTGAGCAGGTGGATCTAATCAAGGCAAGAAAGCTGACAGATTGCTGAGGGGAGACCAAACAGAACTGATAAAGTGACAGGTGGAAAACAGGTAACCTAAACAGAACAACATGTCTAAAACAAAACCAAACAAGACCCCAAAAGCAGAAACTTAACTAATAAATCTGATAACATAAACCAAGACAAAACCCAAATCGTGACAGTTATATATATAATTTAAAAGCATGACTAGCAGTGAATTCGCATGGTCAAAAGTAAATACATTTTTATTTATTTTTGGCATCTCCAGTGACATAAAGTAACTACATTCAAGGTAGTTATGCAGATAATTTACTTGATTCTGATTCTGAATTTAAAAGATGGAGACGTTTTGAACAAAATTGTAAAAGAAAAGGAAAGAAAAGATTTTGTTTACTGTACCCCGAGGATCAGCCAGAACCTAGAAACATCATGTTAAACTGACACTAAGAGGACCAGGTTTTAACTGTATGCCTCATCTAAATACTAACATAAATGTTTTTTCTGAGCTGTTTGCGTAGTTCAATGATCGACTTTGTTGTTTCATCTGACCTGCGGCTGTCCACTGACCACTACCTGGTGGTGTGTTGGCTCCGATGGTGGGGGAGGAAGCTGGTCAGACCTGGCAGGCCCAAACATATTGTGTGGGTTTGCTGGGAACGTCTGGCAGAGTCACCCGTGAGACGGAGCTTTAACTCCCACCTCCGGGAGAGCTTTAAACACGTTCTGAGGGAGGTAGGGGGGAGTCTGAGCAGTCCATGTTCCGCGCCTCTGTTGTTAAGGCGGCTAGTCGGAGCTGTGGCCGCAAGGTTGTCGGTGCATGTTGCGGCGGTAACCCTTGAACACACCGGTGGACACCAGTGGTGAGGGAAGCTGTCAAGCTGAAGAAGGAGTCCTATCGGGCTTTACTGGCCTGTGGGATTCCGGAAGCAGCTGATATGTACTGGCAGTCAAAGCAGCAGGCGGCTCGGCTGGTTGCTGAAGCAAAAACTCGGGTGTTCTTTACTTTGCGTTCTTGATGAACAAACTCTTTTCATATTGTATTACTGTGTATTCAACTGCTCTGTTCCACTGACTTACATGATCCTGTTTTGATTTTCTGTGTTATGACATTTATACTGTGATTGTAATGTTCTGTTCTGGTTTATGTTTATTATTTGGTTAAGTAGCTCTTTTCTGCCTCTTGGTTTATTTCTGTTTTGGATTCTGGTTTAGTCTCTTTATTGTATTAGTTATCTGGTTCCTGTATTAGTTCTGATTTTAGTTCTGTGGTTTGTTTGTTCTGTTTTATCAGGCGCCCTTAATCACTTCCACCTGGTTTTGGTTAATTAGTCCCTCACTGCTCACCTGTCCGCCCGCCTATTTAAACCTCCCTCAGTTTTCTGTTTGTTGCCGGGACTTCGCTTATGTTTCACTTGTCATCCTGTCATTCGTTGCTTCAGTTTGGTCCTTTTGGTAAGAGCTCCCAGCACCTTGACCCCGTCTGTCTGTAACCCGATCTGTCTGTTTCTACCCAGTTCTGTTCGCCTGTTCGCTGTCAAGTTGTTGTCTGGATGTCTGCTTTACCACCTGTTGGATTCTGTTTGCCTGTCTGATTCCCTCTCATCACCTTCCCTCCAATAAACACCGTTAAACTCATGTGAGACCGTGTCTGGCTGAATATCGGGTTCATCTCCTCACAAATCATTACAGTGATGTTGCATTATGTCAGGATGCAGTTCTTCCTGCTGCACCATGGACAGTTCCAGAGCCTTCCACTACCTTCTCTCCCCTGCTTCACTCCATGCTGGATCAGTTTCACCTGCTGCAATAATCAAGTCTGGACTCATTCCACCTGTTCAACCTCCTACATAAACTCCTCTCATTCCTGCTTTCACTGCTGGTTCGACAACGTCTTTCCCACGTCTGCTCATGCCTCACGTCTCCCAGCGTCCTTCGTCCCACATTGTGTGCCCCCGTCTCCAGCCAGCCCTGTCTCTGCCTACCAGCCTTCCCTCGTCTCTGCCTTCCTGCTTGCGTTCCCTCAAGTCCTTTGGGTTCGGCTCCACTACGTCCTCCTGCTCCAGCCACTGTCAACATCACTCCGCTGCCATCTGGTACAGTCTGCTGGTTTCCTTTCCATCACTCATCTCCTTCAATAAAACTCTTAAACGAAGCTCTGTGTGTGGCTGAATTCAGGTTCAGAAACCAGTACCTGACACATTATGCATTCAATATGGTCTTATGATAAAGAATGGAAACTGTCTGCTTCGGACACACACCAAGATCTACAGTCTATGCAGTCTTTTGCTTTAATATAGGGAGAACCAGGATCTGATTGGCACTAAAGACCCTTTAATATCAGATGGTAACGGTAACTCCTAGTTTCAATACAGGGTTTTCTGGCTCAGACTGGCCGAGAGCAGGATTTGCCTGAGGGTCTCATCAGTTTTTACTATCTCTTAGAGGGGATGGCGTTTTCTGGTGTGGAAAGGCCCAGACCAGCCTGTGATGCCCCCTATTGGTACTCCTGAAGTTCTAAATTATGGAAGTGATTGATGTTTATCCAGGGGATTGGAGAGTTGAGGACCGAGTAGGAGGTTTTCAGGGTGGGGGTAGAGTAGACAGATTTGATCTTGGTTACTGAACAGGCTAAGCTTACTTACACTTACCTAGTATAATGTAAAATGAAAATAAAATTTGCGCAGGAACCTAAAACAGACCTTACTTAATTAGTTGAACCCTAAATTGTAGATAAATGCTAAACCTTTGATCTTGTGTGCAAAAACTCTATGAAGCATTCAGGTTGATCATTACTAAAAGTTCCACATAATGATTATGGTCCCCTTGATTTTTCTTCATGTTCATGTGATGAGACGTCTTGTTTTCCTCTCTTGTGAGTGATCACATAGATAAAACATTATCTCTGTGATCAAAGGGGTGCAATGTTATTGAAATATTATTCTGAACCCACTATGGCCTGATGCCAACTCGGACATGGGAGACACAAGGAGCTGCACATCAGCTCTGCTGATTGCAAAGGCCAAATGCTTGGATTAATGCAGGGTTCCACGGGCGCCTGGAGAGTCAGCAGGAAGGGTGTTGACAGGTGGATTGAGCCCAGCTTAATGAGCAGTGGCAGGTGGCAGGAATCAGTGGTGGAATGAAGAACGGGCTTTATGGGAGGAGGAAGGTGCCAGAAAATGTCCAGGGTGAGGCAGACTCTGCTCACCGCTACCGGGCATAATCCTGTCCAACGTGCGTTCCCTGCCCAACAAACTGGACGAATTAGATCGGATGATAGGAAAAAACAGGGACTTCTCTTCATCTGCTGTTTTGTGCTTCACAGAGACGTGGCTGTGTGGATTAATCCCAGACTCTGCGCTGCAGCTGGCAGGCTTCCAACTCCACAGAGCGGACAGAGACACAGAACTCTCCGGCAAAGCGAAAGGTGGAGGAATCTGTTTTTAGATCAACAGCGGCTGGTGCAACGATGTGGCAGTGATCCAGCAGCACTGTTCTCCTGACCTGGAATCCTTCATCATAAACTGTAAGCCTTTTTATTCACCCCGCGAGTTTACTTCAATCATTCTGGTCGGTGTTTACATCGCGCCGCATGCAAACGTGCAGGTCGTACAGCGCACGCTTGCAGACCAGATACTGAATGTGGAGCAGAGCAATCCGGACTCCTTAGTTATTGTCCTTGGTGACTTAAACAAAGGAAACCTCACTCATGAACTTCGTAATATAGACATTGTATTAAATGCCCGACCAGAGAGGAGAGCATTCTGGATCACTGTTACACCACAGTCAGGGATGCTTATCACGCCGTCGCCCGTGCTGCACTGGGCCTATCCGACCACATCATGGTTCACCTGATTCCTGCTTACAGGCAGAAACTAAACCTCTGCAAACCTGTAGTGAGGAAATCAAAAATGTGGTCCGGTGAGGCTGTGGAGGATCTTCAGGTGTGTTTGGATTCTACTGACTAGGATGTCTTCAGGGCTGCTACCAACAGTCTGGATGGGTACACAGAGATTGTGACATCATATATCAGCTTCTGTGAGGACTGCTGTGTTCCATCACGAACCAGGGTGAGTTACAATAATGACAAACCCTGGTTCACAGCCAAACTCAGAAGGCTAAGGTTGGATAAGGAAGAGGCCTTCAGGAGTGGGGATAGATGCAGCTTCAAAGATGCAAAATACAAGTTTAGCACTGCGGTGAAAGAGGCTAAATGACTGTATCCTGAGAAGCTGCAAAACCAGTTTTCAGTGAACGACTCTGCGTCTGTCTGGAAAGGGTTTAGGCAGATCACAAATTACAAGCCTAAAGCCCCGCACTCCATGAACGATCAACAGTTAGCCAACGACCTGAACGACTTCTACTGTCGTTTCGACAGACAGAGGGACAGTCCTGCGTCCACCCCCCATGACACCACCCAATAGATCACCTCCTCCTCCACCTCAGTGACAAATCTTTCCATACACGAGAGAGATGTTAACAGACTCTTCAGACTCTTCAAACAGACTCATCGGACTTATCTCTGATGGTGATGAGTCCGCCTACAGGGGGGAGGCTGACCATCTGGCGACCTGGTGCAGAGAGAACAACCTGGAGCTCAACGCTGTAAAAACCGTAGAGATGGTTGTGGACTTCAGGAAGAACTCAGCCCCAGCTACCCCATCACCCTCTGTGACTCCACAATTAACACTGTGGAGTCTTTCCGCTTCCTGGGAACTATCATCTCCCAGGACCTAAAGTGGGAGCTGAACATCAACTCCCTCACCAAGAAAGCCCAGCAGAGGATGTACTTCCTGTGGCAGCTGAAGAAATTCAACCTGCCAAGGACAATGATGGTGCACTTCTACTCCTCCATCATTGAGTCCATCCTCACCTCCTCCATCACCATCTGGTACGCTGGTGCCACCGCTAAGGACAAGAGCAGACTGCAGCGTGTCATCAGGTCTGCAGAGAAGGTGATTGGCTGCAATGTTCCATCTCTCCAGAACCTGTACGCCTCCAGGACTCTGAGGCGTGCAGGAAGAGTGTGGCTGATCACACAAAATATTTCAGACACTTCCCTCTGGCAGGAGGCTGCAGTAGCCTCATGAGACCATCCTGATCTCGCAAGCTTTCAAGGTTTCACTCGCAGATCAGTCTGGCTACTTTCCGTTAAAGAAAATTTGGAGCCGTTCACCAAACGAACGTCCAATCAGCGTTGGCTTTGAGGCGGGTTGAGGTGTGACGCAACGAGAAGCGCGACAGTTCAGTCTAAAGAACATGGCGGCTTCAGCCGATGAAACTAGCGTTAGCGTGGCTATCGAGCAAGTTTTATCGGAATTATAGAGTATTTCTTCACTGAAAGAAGAGCAAAACACTGCTCTGGAGGCTTTTCTGAGCTAACGAGCCTTTACCTGCAGCAGCAAGAGTAGCCTGGCTTGTGGTTGTGTCTTTGTCGTCGCTCTGTTAGTACGTCATATGCTTCGTTGATCTGATTGGTTTATTTGGCCCGTCTATCACCAACATAGGCCAATCAGCTAACCAGTATTTTCGCCCCTTCCCAAAATCACTTCAAAGGAAGGTTTCCAGATGGATATGCGGAGCAAATCAATCTGGCGGAGTCAGGTAAAGGCTGCAGTCCATCAGGACCAAAACCTCACGTCACAAGAAAAGTTTCTTCCCATCTGCTACCGGCCTTATCAACAAGGCCAAGAGCCGCCCGTGACACTGGACACTGCCTCTCTCCCCCGTTCAGGACTTACAGCTACACCAACGTAGCATCTCCAGACTTTCAGCGTTACATTAACGCACAGTCTACCATGTATATAGCTTTCTGTATATATATATATATATATATATATATATATATATATATATATACAGTATATATATATTTTGTCTGCACCATCAACACCAAGTCAAATTCCCTGTAAGTGCAAACCTACTTGGCAATAAACTTGATTCTGATTCTTCTCTGTAAAAGTTTGAATTCAGTGCAACAATGGACTGTAGAGTAAATGGCGGGTGTCTGTGGAAGGCATTATGTAAGTGTTATTTTAACCACTTTTAATTATATTTTAACCACAAAGTGTCATTATTACTCATCGTTCATTTAATTAGTTGAATGTTTAAAATTGTAGATAAATGCTAAAACTATGATAGTGTGTGACGAAACTGATTTGTGAAGCGTTAATGATGATTATTGTTATTTGTTCCAGCACACAGACCTTTTAATGTCCCTCACTATGGTCATTTCTGTTATGATTCCTGGATCGTTTAATGTCTATTTTTTCATGTGTTCATGTGATTAAGAATTTTCATTGGCTGTAGATTGGCTACATAAATAAAGTCTGTGTGGCCAATCTACCAAGAATCACCCTTAATTAAAAATCAGATCAAGTAGAAGTAATAATATAAATTGTATTTTTAGTAACCTCATTTATGGCTCAGCTGCACATTTTATAAAATAAAATATTCATATTTTCCACCATATTTTCTGTTGTTCAGTGTTATTTTTTGATTGATCAGCTGCAAGATTTAAATTTAGTTTTTACAGTGAATATTTTCTTACTGATTAGTTAATATGCTCGCATGTATCGAGGAGACATAAACACTCCAGATCTAAACACTCATCTAAAGGTTTAAAAAACGGAACCACGGGCCCCAGGAAACACGTTGGATCTTTTTCACTGATGGGTTTTAAAGTTTAATAAAATGCAGGCTCGACGTTATTTTGACAACGATATCTGCGGGTTCTCTATGGTGAACCAGAGACGGATCCGGGTCCTGATCTGATGCAGGTTCATGCCGTAGATGATGGGGTTGACGATGGGGGGCACCACAAGGAACTCTGCAGACAGCGCGTTCTGCAGCGCCGCCATGGAGCTGCCTCCATAACGAGAATAGAACGAGTCAAACAGCACTGAGAAGGAGAAGACAAGCAGCGAGGCGAGGTGAGGAGAACATGTCTGAACAAACTTCCTGCGGTCGGTCCGAGAGCGGGCAGCACTTCGGACCAGGTGCATGTATGAGACCAGGATGATCATGATCTGCACTATTTGTAGGATAATGATCACAATGCCGTACAAGTTGTTGGCAGTGGTGTCGGAGCAGGACAGCTTGACCACCTCCCAGCTGGTGCAGAAGATCCTGGCCATGCGGTGGCTGCAGAACGACAGCCTAACGATCAGGAGAATGCCTATAGCTGTTTCTAACAGAGACAGAAACCAGGTGAGAAGCAACAGCAGCGCCACCTTCTGGCCCGTCATCAGAGCCCAGTAACGCAGCGGCTGGCAGATGGCCAGGTAGCGGTCATACGCCATGACAGTCAGACTGGTGAACTGGGAGAAGATGTAGATATAAGTGAAAAACATCTGCGTTAAGCAGCCGGTGTACGTGATGATGTGACCGTCGGCCAGAAGATCTAGGAGCAGCTTCAGGTAGAAGCTGGACGCTCCACAGAGCCCAGTGAAGCACAGGTTGCACATGAAGATGTACATTGGCTGGTGGAGGGCTTTATCCAGACACACGGTGAGGATGAGGGTCAGGTTCACCAAGATGGTGACCAGGTAGGACATCAGGGCGAAGGCAAAGTAGATCTGACGGTTCGTCACTGAGTCGTTCAGACCCTGGAGCACAAACACAATGTTGACATTCTCATTCATATCAAAGAAATGCTAAAGATGTCAGAACCTTGGAAACTCTGAAGCAGACCAAACATAAGTCTGAATGGTCCAAACCAGTGTGGCTGACGGCCTGCAGACATAAAGATTCCCTCTGCAAAGAGAGAACACTGATGTGATGTCTTTCTGCTGAAAATACAGCTGAAATAAAGCCAAACTCTTCCTAAAAATACTCCTTTAGATCAGCTTCAAACATGTCAGACCACAAAGATTGTACAACAAACATAAAAGATGATCTGAGTCATTCATAATGGAAATAGTTCATCAGGAATCAACAAACCAGGAAACAGATTTGACCCTTTTTAGAAGCTGCTTCTACATGTATGGAAAAACAGACACTTTGCTTTTTAATCCTTAAACAAACAAGATCTCTGTTCATCAGCTTGGATCAAACCAACTGGAGGAAATTGCTGTTCATTTGTTCAAACAGAGACTCTTTTACACCCAAACAGTTCAGACAGTAAGAGGAAAACATCAGAAAATCAGAACACAGAGACCCTCTAAGTCTCTGCTAATGAGTTTGTGGAGGATTTTCTCCTGAGGGGAAAACACATTCAGGATCAAGCAGAAACAACATTAATGCAAAGCTGTGGGAGCCTGGAAGAAAAAGCTTCAAATGTGAAAGAGGTGAGACAGAATAACAACTTCAGTCACATTCAATCAGACATTAACAGCAGCTGGTAGCTTTGGACTTAATGCACTAAAGCAAGACCCTCAACAGCAGAGAGGCAAGCAGCAGTGAACATACTGAGCAGAGAGCCACGTCTTATCCACCTGAAATCACAGGTAGACACACCTGAGGATGATGCCACACCCACCTCATCGATGTCTCACTTCTCTCCAACAGTTTGGACGTTTTGAAGAACTAAGTAACACTTAAAAGACTGCTCAGATAATCTGAGGTTTAAAATGCAGAGGAAATGTGAAAGTTAATAATCAGTGTAGTAAGTTTGGCTCATTGGTTTCTCCAGACATCAGAAAAAGTTTCAGTCTGATGGAACAAAGAAGAAAACATCAAACCTGTTTCCCCTTAATTAACCTGACTCTGGCCAGATGGGTGTGTGGAGACGTGTGGAGCTCGGCTACAATTTTATTCCCTACTCTACATAAATTTGGTTTTGGCAATTTTTTTATATATTGGTTAAAAATTTTATACAGCTTCCAGACAGCCTCTGTCAGGACAAATAATCAAACATCTTCCAGCTTTTGTCTCCAGAGGGGAACTAGGCAAGGATGCCCGCTTTCCCCCTCACTTTTTGCCATTTTTATTGAACCTCTAGCAGCAACAATTAGACAAAATAATGTTGTTAAAGGTATAAAATGCATGAGAATAGAGCATAAAATTAGTTTTTACACAGATGATGTATTACTCTATCTCCAGCACTCAAACACTTTCACTTTCACTCTCTCTCTCTCTCTCTCTCTCTCTCTCTCTCTCTCTCTCTCTCTCTCTCTCTCTCTCTCTCTCTCTCTCTCTCTCTCTCTCTCTCTCTCTCTCTCTCTCTCTCTCTCTCTCTCTCTCTCATAATTAGATTACTAGAATCTTTCTCAAAAGTCTCAGATTACTCTATAAATTGGTCTAAATCTACAGTACTGCCAATTAATTGCTCTTTACAGAACCCCCTAGATTTACAACTGCACTCAGGAAGTATTAAATATTCGGGTATTACTGTGTGTCGTCTAAATTAGCGGATTTACCAAAACTTAACCACATCCCTCTTTTAAAAAAGATAGAAGAGGACCTTGAAAGACGGAAATCGCTTCCAATTTTACTTATGGGTAGGGTAGCTTCAATTAAAATGATGGTCTTACCTAGAATTAATTCTAGGTAAGACCATCTGGTTTAAATCTCTAGACTCTTCCATTTCTAAATTTCTTTGGAAAGATAAACCCCCCCGTATTACCTTAAAGATATAGGGGGACTAGAGGGGGAAGGAGTGGGCCTTTCAGTTATTTAGGGGGGGAGGGAGGTTCTGGTTGGGTGGCCCGTATGGGTCATGCCATCCACAGGGGGGCTTGTGCCGGGGGTCGTCTGGTCCGGGTACGGGATGGGGGGTCGGGTCCGAAGTAGGAACCAGGTAGGTTCGATTGTGGTGGCACCCCCCCCCACCCCCATCTAGATTTCAGGGTTCACCTACTAGGTCCGGGGGCCTGGTACCCCTTTGGCGTGCCGGTGCCCGGACCTGGGATTATTGGATGTGAGTGGTATATGTCTGTGCGTTGCGAGTGGGGGCTCTAGGGTGGGAAGGTGTGAATGACACTGTGTATGTGTTTTTTTTTTCTGTTAACTTGTCAGGTTCGGGTGTGAACTGCTCCTTCTCCCCATGAGAACATTTCAAGACTCCGCTAAGTGTGGAGCCTCCCCCCCCACCCTACCCCCCTCCGCTGGCTGGCGCCTTGGCCCGCTGGTACATTGGTTGTGCTCGATGTTTGGGGGTGGATGCCCGGGCGGGTGCCGGCTCATTCCTGGCGGCTGCTTCGCGGGGCCTGACCCCCCGGGGCTCGGTCGGGTCGCCCCCGTGGCCTCAGGTCCCTGGGGCCCATGGCCGGTTCCACTTCATGGGCTCATCCCCGCAGCTCCTGGGGGCTTCGGCAATGCTGCGGCTGGGGGATGTCCTCGGGTTTCTCTTTTTCCTATGTGGATTTCCTGTGTTGGCCCCTCTTGGGCGCCTTTACTTTGTGGGTCCCTTTGGGCATCTGGGGTTTTGGGTCCCCTGGCGCCTGCCTCGGAGCTCTGGGGAGACGGGCCCATATTTTTATCTTCAGCTACCACATTATACATGTCAGATTAAATAATACTACATATACTTCAGCGATGGTATCAAGGTGTTACTTTATTGTATCTGGTATACTATATCCGTTGGTTGTGCTGTTCTTTTTACATCTCTTTTTGCGGGTGATGAAGCAGACTGAAGACGTTTTATTATTCTCTTCCTTTTATCTCCTCTTTCTTTCACCTTTTCTCCTTTTTTTCTTGTTTTTCCTTTCCTCTTCTACTTTCCCATTGTAGTGTCCATTTAATTTGAAATACTCCCTGTATGAATTATATTAAAACTATTTACATGCATAAATCAAATGGAGCACTATGGTGAAAGCCATACTGCTCCACTTGTGAAAGTAAAATCTGTTGTGCTCTTTTATGCATTAAGACAACAATTCCTATTGCCACATTGCCAGACAGGACACTGTTAAAAAAAAAAGAACTACAATTAGGCCCAAAAATATTTGGACAGTGACACAATCTTCATGATTTGGACTCTGCTTGCCACCACGTTGGATTTGAAATGAAACTGCAATGTAACTGAAGTGCAGACTTTAAGGTTTAAAACTAGGGGTTGAACAGAAATATGTGATTAAACATGTAGGAATTGTAGCTATTTTTATACAAGCGATCCTCATTTCCATCCATCCATCCATTTTCTTACTTGCTTTATCCCTCATACGGTCACGAGGGGTGCTGGTGCCTATCTCCAGCATTGTCATTGAGCCAGTATTGTCAATGGGCGAGAGGCGGGGTACACCCTGGTTGCCAGTCTGTCACAGGGCAACACAGAGACAAACAACCATGTTTTTGGACTGTGGGAGGAGGCCGGAATACCCAGAGAGAACCCACACATGCACAAGGAGAACATGCAAACTGTCATGATTTGGGTGTTGTTATGGTTTATGTTTGTTCTTTGATTAATTAGTTCACTCTCCTGCCTTAAGTTCAGTTTCAGTTTTTTTTTTTTCTTGTTTGGTTTCTATTATAGCTTGTGTTCTATTAAGTCTTAGTTTTAGGTTCTGTATCAGTTTTGGAGTAGTTTGGGTTTTATTGTGGTTTGATTTTGTTTTATGTTTTAAGTTTATCTGGCCTGCTCCGATCATTTCTGTCACAAGTCTTAATTCAATTCACCTGCCAGCATTCTTCCACCCTGTCACTCCCCTTCTCCAGTCACCATCGTATCAGCTTCAGTTTACTCCCAAGCACTTCCCTGTTCCTGATTAGCTCCACCCATGCCAGTAATTAGTTTCACTCCATTAACCTGATCACTCCCTTACTTATACCTGCCTCTGCCCCCTGCAATCTGTCAGATCATTGTTTTTTGGTGCCAAGTGGTGAGTCTAGTCCAGCTTTCTTTGCCAGTTTATCTTACCCTGTTTGCCTCTGGATTTCTAAGCTAGCCTGTCCCCTGTTTTTGGAAATAGTTTTGTCTGTGGCTGCTTTTTGTTATTTTTGGGTTATTGGATGCAGTCTTCCTGTTTTTGGCTTGATGCCCTTTTTGGTTTTTGGATTTTGTTAATAAATATTCTTTTACCTAACCTCTGCTTCTCTGGCTGAATACTGGGTCCATCTGTCCCTGTTCATGACACAAACTCTATGCAGAAAGACCCAGAGTTGGACTCGAACCCCAAACCTTCTTGCTGCAAGGCAGCAATGCCACTGTGCAGCCGGGGAACAAAACAGCAAATTGTTTGTCAGTCATCGATGATCCAAAGCGGAAAAGTGAGAAAAACAATTAAAGTCTGTGCTTGTTCGCCTTAATCAGTGACTTCGAGATCTGCCTCAAAGACGCACAAAGTCCAGCAGGTGCGCGTTTTCCTACATCAGTAAATGTCTTGCTACGGTGTTTTCTTTTTTTGTTTCTGCAGATCCACCCCAGACCCAATTAACAGAATGTTTCGTTTGGCAGAGAAATACTACTGTCACGTCATAAGATGACATTACACAGGTAATGACTGCCTGAAGTCTGGAACCCATGGACATCACCAGATGCTGGGTTTCCTCCTTTGTGATGCTTTGCCTGGCCTTTACCGCAGCTGTCTTCAATTGGTCCTTGTTTGTGGGTCTTTCTGCCTTAAGTTTTGTCTTGAGCAAGTGAAATCATAACCATAACATTTCAAGACTCCGGCCGTCACTTACCGACTCAGTCACCGAAACTCTCATTCATGCATTTGTCACCTCCCGTCTGGACTAATGCAATGGTGTCCTGTCTGGGCTGCCCAACAAAGCCCTAGACAGATTGCAGTATGTCCAGAACTCAGCCGCCAGGTTGTTAACCCACACCAAGCCCTGGCAGCACATCACCCCCATCCTCAAGAAACTCCACTGGCTGCCAATCAAACAACGCATCAGCTACAAAATCCTCCTCCTCACTTACAAATCACTTCACTCACTGGCACCCAGTACTCAACCCATCAATAATGGGGCGACTGAAATACCATGAATAACCCTTAAACATCAGGTCAGGTAGAAGTAATAATATAAATTGTATTTTTATTAACCTTATTTATGACTCAGCTGCAAATTTTATACAGTAAATTATTGATATTTTACACCATATTGTCTGTTTTTTCAGTGTTATTTTTTGATAGACCAGCTGGTGGATTTAAATTTAGTTTTTCAGTGAATATTATCTTACTGATTAGTTAATTCAATTCAATTTCAATTCAATTTTATTTATATAGCGCCAATTCATGAAACATGTCATCTCAAGGCATTTTACAAAGTTAAGTTCAATCATATTATACAGATTGGGTCAGATTATACAGATTGGTCAAAATGTCCTATATAAGGAAACCAGTTGATTGCATCAAAGTCCCGACAAGCAGCATTCACTCCTGGAGAAGCGTAGAGCTACAGGGAGAGTCGTCTGCATTGTACATGGCTTTGCTGCAATCCCTCATACTGAGCAAGCATGAAGAGACAGTGGGAAGAAAAACTCCCCATTAACGGGAAGGAAAACCTCCGGCAGAACCGGGCTCAGTATGAACGGTCATCTGCCTCGACCGACTGGGGGTTACAGAAGACAGAGCAGAGACACAACAAGACAGACAAAAAGCACAGAAGCACACATTGATCCAGTAATCTGTTCTACATTAGATGGTAATAGCGGGTGAGCCGTCTTCTTTGGATGATGTCAAATTTAACAGAACGCCAGACCAGGTGTACCTACTATGAAGATAAAAGAGAGAGAACAGAAAGTTAAAGCAGAAATGACAACACGTAATGCATAATTGAAGAACAGTAGAACTCTATAGAGTGAGAATATTAGATCCTAATGTCCTCCAGTAGCCTAAGCCTATAGCAGTAAAACTATAAAGGTAGCTCAGAGTAACATGAGCCACTCTAGTTATAAGCTTTGTCAAAAAGGAAAGTTTTAAGATTAGTCTTAAAAGTAGACAGGGTGTCTGCTTCACGGACCAAAACTGGGAGTTGGTTCCACAGGAGAGGAGCCTGATAGCTAAAGGATCTGCCTCCCATTCTACTTTTAGAGACTCTAGGAACCACCAGCAGACCTGCAGTCTGAGAGCGAAGTGCTCTGTTAGGAACATACGGGGTAATCAGAGCTCTGATATATGATGGAGCTTGATTATTAAGGGCTTTATACGTTAGAAGAAGAATTTTAAATTCTATTCTTAATTTAACAGGAAGCCAATGAAGGGAAGCTAAAATTGGAGAAATATGATCCCGCTTGTTGATTTTCATCAGAACTCTTGCTGCAGCATTTTGGATCAGCTGAAGGCTTTGAACTGCATTTTGTGGACTTCCTGATAGTGAAGAATTACAATAGTTCAGCCTTGAAGTAACAAATGCATGGACTAGTTTTTCTGCATCACTCCTGGACAGAATGTTTCTAATTTTGGCGATATTCCGGAGGTGAAAAAAGGAAACTCTGGAAATTTGTTTAATATGGGATTTAAATGACATGTCTTGGTCAAAAATAACACCAAGATTTTTTACTTTATTACCAGAGGCCAAGTTAATGCCATCCAGATTAAGTGATTGGTTAAGAAGTTTATTTTTTGAGGACTCTGGCCCAAAGATTACAACTTCGGTCTTGTCAGAATTTAGATGCAGGAAATTTAAAGTCATCCAGCTTTTGATGTCATCAAGACATGACTGCAGTCGAAGTAATTGATTGGATTCATCAGGATTTATGGATAAATATAGCTGAGGTTCATCAGCATAACAGTGGAAATTAATCCCATGCTGTCTGATAATTTTGCCGATCGGAAGCATATATATAGTAAAGAGAATTGGTCCAAGGACTGAACCCTGTGGTACTCCACAGGTGACCCTAGAGTTTGAGGAAGATTTATTATTAACATGAACAAACTGGAATCTGTCCGACAGATAAGATTTAAACCAGCCTAATGCTTTCCCCTTAATCCCTACAGTATGTTCAAGTCTTTGTAGGAGAATATTGTGATCAACTGTATCAAATGCAGCACTGAGGTCTAACAGGACAAGTACAGACACAAGTCCATTATCTGAGGCCATGAGAATATCATTAGTGACCTTCACCAGAGCTGTTTCAGTGCTATGATGAGCTCTGAAGCCTGACTGAAACTACTCAAGTAGGTCATTGCTTTGTAAATGTTCACAAAGTTGATTAGCCATATGCTCAATTGTATTGTCAAGAAGACATAAACACTCGAGATCTAAACACTCATGTTACGGTTAAAACAACAGAACCATGACAACAGGAAACACGTTGCATCTTTTTTCCTACTGGGTTTTAAAGTTCATTAAAATGCAGACTCAACGTTATTTTGAGGACGATCTCTGTGAGTTCACTGTGGTGAACCAGATGCGGATCCGGATCCTGATCTGATGCAGGTTCATGCCGTAGATGATGGGGTTGATGATGGGCGGCACCACGAGAAACTCTGCAGACAGCGCGTTCTGCAGCGCCGCCATGGAGCTGCTGCCATAACGAGAATACAGAGTGTCAAACAGCACAGAGATGGAGAAGACGAGCAGCGAGGCGAGGTGAGGAGAACATGTCTGAACAAACTTCCTGCGGTCGGTCTGAGAGCGGGCAGCACTTCGGACCAGTTGCATGTATGAGACCAGGATGATCATGATCTGCAAACTGTGCAGGATAATGATCATCATGCCATACAAGTTGTTGGCAGTGGTGTTGGAGCAGGACAGCTTGACCACCTCCCAGCTGGTGCAGAAGATCCTGGCCATGCGGTGGCTGCAGAACGACAGCCTGGCAATCAGGAGAATGCCCACAAATGTTTCAAGCAGTGACAGACACCAGGTGAGAAGCAACAGCAGTGCCACCTTCTGGCCCGTCATCAGAGCCCAGTAACGCAGCGGCTGGCAGATGGCCAGGTAACGGTCATACGCCATGACAGTCAGACTGGTGAACTGGCAGAAGGTGTAGATATAAGTGAAAAACATCTGCGTTAAGCAGCCGGTGTACGTGATGATGTGACCGTCGGCCAGAAGATCTAGGAGCAGCTTCAGGTAGAAGCTGGACGCTCCACAGAGCCCAGTGAAGCACAGGTTGCACATGAAGATGTACATTGGCTGGTGGAGGGCTTTATCCAGACACACAGTGAGGATGAGGGTCAGGTTCACCAAGATGGTGACCAGGTAGAACATCAGGGCGAAGGCAAAGTAGATCTGACGGTTCGTCACTGAGTCGTTCAGACCCTGGAGCACAAACACAATGTTGACATTCTCATTCATATCAAAGAAATGCAAAGATGTCAGAACCTTTGGAACTCCGATGCTGACCAAACATAAGTCTGAGTGGTCCAAACCAGTGTGGCTCACGGCCTGCAGACATAAAGATTCCCTCTGCAAAGAGAGAACACTGATGTGATGTCTTTCTGCTGAAAATACAGCTGAAATAATGCCAAACTCTTCCTAAAAACACTCCTTTAGATCAGCTTCAAACATGTCAGACCACAAAGATTGTACAACAAACATAAAAGATGATCTGAGTCATTCATAATGGAAATATTTCATGGGGCATCAACAAACCAGGAAAGAGATTTGACCTTTTTTAGAAGCTGCTTCTACATGTATGGAAAAACAGACACTTTGCTTTTTAATCCTTAAACAAACAAGATCTCTGTTAATCAGCTTGGATCAAACCAACTGGAGGAAATTGCTGTTCATTTGTTCAAACAGAGACTCTTTTACACCAAAACAGTTCAGACAGTAAGAGGAAAACATCAGAAAATCAGAACACAGAGACCCTCTGACTCTCTGCTAATGAGTTTGTGGAGGATTTTCTCCTGAGGGGAAAACACATTCAGGATCAAGCAGAAACAACATTAATGCAAAGCTGTGGGAGCCTGAAAGAAAAAGCTTCAAATGTGAAAGAGGTGAGACAGAATAACAACTTCAGTCACATTCAATCAGACATTAACAGCAGCTGGTAGCTTTGGACTTAATGCACTAAAGCAAGACCCTCAACAGCAGAGAGGCAAGCAGCAGTGAACATACTGAGCAGAGAGCCACGTCTTATCCACCTGAAATCACAGGCAGACACACCTGAGGCCGAGGCCACACCCACCTCATCGACGTCTCACTTCTCTCCAACAGAACAGTTTGAATGTTTTGAAGAACTAAGTAACACTTAAAATACTGCCCAGATAATCTGAGGTTTAAAAGGCAGAGGAAATGTGAAAGTTAATAATCAGTGTAGTAAGTTTGGCTTATTGGTTTCTCCAGACATCATAGAAAGTTTCAGTCTGATGGAGCAAAGAGGAAACATCAAACCTGTTTCCCCTTAATTAACCTGACTCTGGCCAGATGGGTGTGTGGAGACGTGTGGAGCTCGGCAGAACTACAATTAGACCCAGAAGTATTTGGACAGAGACACAATCTTCATGATTTAGGCTCTGCATGCCATCAAGTTGGATTTCAAAATGAAACAACTACAATGTAATTGAACTGCAGACTTTAAGGTTTAAAACAAGGGGTTGGACAGAAATATGTGATTAAACATGTAGGAAACGTAGTCATCTTTATACACACAATCGTCATTTCAGGGGCTCAAAAGTAATTGGACAAATAAACATAACCCTAAATAAAATGTTACTTTTCAATATGTTGTTGAGAATCTTTTTCAGGCAAGGACTGCCTGAAGTCTGGAACCCATGGACATCACCAAACACTGGGTTTCCTCCTTTGTAACTATTGTGCAATTACACACTGTTTAAAGTTATTTAATGTTTAATAAATAACTCTCTGTCTGTTAGGTATTGTCCAGTGAATATCAGCTATAGAGCTGATATCAGCATCATCAGAATAATTCAGTGAATCCTGGTTCACTGCAGATCTGAGTTAAAGAACCAAAGTTCATCTTAAAGAATGTGAATTGAGGTTAAATTAGCTTAACTAATTCCGAACAACATTTGGTATGTGTTTCAACCCATTCACAATACAAATCCTGAGTTAAACAAAATATTATTTGACAAAATAACATTTTAAAGAAAAATTTTCTCAGTAAAATCATTAACTTTAGTGACGCTTGATTTTATTAATGCAATTATACCTCCGGGAGGCTAGAGGTCGCTGATCGGTCGCTAACATCGGTTGATCCTAAAGTTAAACAAAACACCTTTAAATTGACGTTAATATTCCATATTAATGGGCGTGCTTCAGTGGTGCAGTGGTTAGTGCGCACGACCCATGTACAGAGGCCTTAATCCTTGACACAGCCGACCCATGTTTGACTCCAACCTGTCCTTTGCCGCATGTCTCTCCCCCTCTCTCATACCCCCTTTCCTGTCAGCCCACTGTACAAAAAATTACCCACTAGTGCCGTAAAATGATAAAATAAAATATTCCATATTAATGCGGTGATAATGAACGATGGTGGAGCAAAACAAAACAAACCTTAGGCTTGTCTTGAGGAAAATAAATATCTTAGTTGTATTCGTATGGAAGAACTAAGAATGCAGGGTTGTTGACTGTCTCCCCCCTTTGAGGGTAAGAGGCTTGACCTTTTGCAGAGAAGAACAGCCTCTTTGTTTTCAGAACAGAGCACCCCCTCCCAAGCATGGGAGAGAGGCAGTCCTTTAAAAGATGTATTCAGAAAGAAAATGTCAGACAGAGATCTTTTGCATCGCCATGAGGTAGCAGGTCAGCTTGTAATGAATACAATGAAATGGTAATGTAAACTTCTGTCTCCGTTGGGAATTCCTAATGAATTAAATATGCATATTACAATGTTTACCTCTGATCAATGTGTTCTCATTTACTGTCAAATCTTAAACCGGGGTAAGAAATGGGCCTTCAGAGCTAAGCAGGAGAAGGCCAGCACTTTAAAATTAATAATTTGGTGCCGTGACCCGGATTTGACAGTAAGTGGAGGAACCTTTTGAATTTGGGCACGAAGAAGTAATCATTTACAGCACCACAGGGTCGACCCGAAAAGGTAAGGAGATTTTTGATTTTCCTTTGGCAAAATGTTAGACGTTTAGGCTAAATTTAAGTGGTGCTGTAGATGAGAAGCTTTCTTCTCAAAATATCAGGGGTTAAACAGAGCAACTAGTATGAGAGGATGGAATGGAATCTATGTTGAAACCGAGAAAGGATTGAATGGGATTTATGTTTAAGTCTACGTCAAAAATTTAAATAACATAAAAATTACAAGATATAAGTAAAGAAAATAAAAAAGATAAAAAACAAAGACAAAAGATATGTCCGGAGGATTGGCCACACACAAACCAGGCTGACGAGACTGGTAACTTTAGGGCTGAGGGGTTGCGCTACCTCTTGAGAATTAGGGACGCTCGTAAAGAAGCAGGGGATAGGAACGCTCAAGATACGTAAACATCTTTAAAAGTTGAGACTAAGGGCAGTTAAGACCCTGAATTGGTGAAACTGTAAGAAAATAATAGAGATTGAATAAAGGGATCCCAGAGAAACAATCTGGGTTGTGTCTCAGCTCCAGAACGGGGTTCTGGACGCACAACGGTTAGACCAGGAGATATTAAAATAAATGAGACAAGGTTCCGTCGAAAGGAATGGACAAAAAGGTCTCTCCTTGCGCGCAAGCTGTCTGTCTTTATATGTTATGTTTGTCATGTCTTGTCCAACATTTTGTCTCGGTTAAAATGGGATCCATTGTGTGAGAGAGAAGGAGAGACTGATTGAGCCCGCGGCTCTTAAAAGTGTGGGTGTCTCTGGGTGTATTTCTGTCTGTGTGAATGTGTGTGTGTCTCCAAGATAGTGAGAATTTCCCTACGGGTGTGGGCTTTACAGTGGAGAAGTACTGTGGAGCAGATTACATTTGAGTAAGTAAAAAGTGTTCATTATGGAGCAAGAATCTGGCTAAGATAGAAGTGAAAGTAAAGGGAATTCATTCGGAAAAAAGGTAGATGCATTAATGGCTTTTTGTTGAAGCGCAGGAAAAGTTTGAACGGAGAAAAGAGATTTGAAGTGTTAACAGCAGCCGATGG
This sequence comes from Fundulus diaphanus, assembly GCA_037039145.1. Classification (NCBI taxonomy): domain Eukaryota; kingdom Metazoa; phylum Chordata; class Actinopteri; order Cyprinodontiformes; family Fundulidae; genus Fundulus; species Fundulus diaphanus. The sequence goes on along the minus strand of CM073124.1, from coordinate 3,280,655 downwards.
GAGAGTTTCATTGGAGAAAACACGGCTGGCATGACGGTGAGTTTTGGAGCAAATTTTATTTTAAACCATAGCCTAAAACTGAGAAAGAGGTTAGTAGTTGGGAAAGGTTGTTGTAAATTTGGGAGAGAATTAAACATCTGTTTGTGACCACTGAAAACAGAAAAAAGGAAGATACCTTTTGTAAGAGCATAATTTTAATTAGTGTCATCTATTGCAAAATAGCATATTAAAATGCCTAAATGAGCTTTTACACTTTCAGAAATAAAATATAATTTGCGATTAAATGGTGATTAAAATGTTTTCATTGTTTGATAGCTCTAGTTATAATAGATATATATAGATATAATACACCAGACTTAAATCTAGCTGATTAACAGAGAGCAGGAAACAACCCACTAACAGCTTCTGCTCATTGCAGGTCTGGGAAAACGCAAGTGAGCAGAACTAAAAGTTAAAGGTTAAATGGTAAAATGGAGCTTAATTGTGTTTGACAAAAGGACAATGCTGTTGATTTGATAGATTTTGTTAACCCTGCATCTAGTCATGAGGTAGTTTTGGAGTTATCCTCAAATGAAGCAGCTAATATTGAGGAATCTATGACAAATATTAATGGTTTACATCGTTTTATTATAGATACTGATATTGCAGAGCGGCAGAAATTAGCAGGAACGGAAAGTATTAAGGGAAAATCACAGGACGGACCCCAAAGTATTCATTATATGCAACCACATTCTCAAAAGTCCCACCAAAATGCAGATGCTCTTGTTACAAAGTAATTTAGGAGCCGAGAAATTTTTTCTCTTATTCATTTGGTGATATGCAACTTCTGGTGATTAAACTTCCCAGCATTGCTACTGGTGGTCGATCGTGGCTGGCTGGATTAAAAATTTGACCAAAGGCACAAAACTGATTTTAGAGCTATTTTAGGATAAAACTTTATTGTTTTAAAAATTTCTTCCTTGGAAGATGCAGTTATACAGCATTTTCCCTTATCCACTTCAGCAGAGCTTCCTAAGTTTGACTGGGATTCACAGCAACCGGAAAAATACATAGATCAGGCCGGAGAAGAATGGATGAAACACACAGGTGTGGATCCTAAAACAAATCAGTCCAATTTTGGGTGAATTATTTAGGGAAGTAGTTGATAGAGTTAAGTTTAATAATAACCCTTTTATCCTGGAAAGAAAACCAACACAAACACGTTTAGACTCTTCCTTCAGAAAGAGGGCAGGGGAGCCAGAAAGGTGAGGCCATTTTCATCACAGTCTCGGCTCCATCAGTAGTGTTAAAAAGCGTACCCTCTTCAGTATTTCAGTTGATGAACTTAAATCTGTCATGGTTTAGTTTTGATTCGGCTTTTGTTTACCATTAGTTTTCATTTTTTCTTCCTCGTTTGGGTTTTAGTTATGATTTGACTTTTATTGTTAGTTTTCAGTTTCCTCCTCCCCTTCTCACTCAGCCTTCACTTCACTCCCCTTGCAGTCAGTCACACCTGTTGGTAGTTAGTCAATCATTCAGTCAGACTCATTTCACCTGCCAGCTTCCTTATTTAAGCCTCCCTCTTTTCTCACTTCCCTGCCGGTACATCATCATTCAATACCTACTCCATGCCTGTCCACATGTCTCCTGCTTGCTACCACCTCTGCTTCTGTTCAAGGTTTACTCTCTGCCGTGCTGTGAATTCTCTGCAGTGTTGAGTAGTGATGGCGAGCTGAAGCCTCATGAGGCATTGAACCACTTGAGCCAACTGGTTCGAGAAAGGGTTCATTTCTTGGAGCTTCATGTGCACACGACACCACCTACTGGCGAGTTGTATAATCACAGCCAGCTGTATCTTAACACGTGTGATGCATTGATTTTTTGTCTATTATGGCGCTTGGGAATGACTTCACAAAAGGTGTAGGACGAAATCATTTGTCTACATAAATTATGTATACACATATGTGTATAATAAAATATTGTTTGAATGTATTCTCTGTGTGTAATTATTCCCAAACTAGTAGTGTCATGTGATATGGCATGGTGTGTAATAATCAGACCTCTCAACTTTGATCAAAAGTTAAGAGTGAGATTATGCTCATTTTGAGGGCGGGGGGGGGGGGGTTATGGTCAACAATTTCCCCTCAGCAGCAACACTGAAGCACACAGAGGTTCCCGTTGCGTCTTAACGCACGATCCAGCTGCTGATGTCTCCCTCTTTTCAGCTCAATGCACTTCTAGACTGTTACAGTTTATAACATTCTCATCACCTTTCACAGCGACAGGTTTCTCAGTCAGTCGCCGCACTGACCAGACAAATCTCTATTGCTCTCGTCAGTGCACTCTGGGCGGTGCGGTGGGCGGATTTTACCCCCGATGGTGCGCTGCGTGCGACGGATAAACAGTGGGGAAAATGCATAACTAAAGACTGTAAAGGGAACAGGGGGACTGACAGATCTGAAATGAAGCCCCTGATGTTACAAGTTCTTTAAAATGACCCTTAGAAGTGCGCACCTGAATTAAAGCGCGAGGCAGCAGCCCACCGAAGCGCCACTGATTCTATGTTGTTAAAAACAAAAGAGCATGAAACACAGCTACTAACTCTCCTATTGACTTTAACTGGCACACGTTGCTACCGATGTGAGGACATTAAACGTAGTGATTCACGTTTTGAATGGTGAATGGTGATAAACGCACCTGCTCCGAGGGAAAGGAGGAGGGGAGAGGAGCAAGCGCTGAGGCACAGAAATACGGTGCATGTAGTTAAAAAATGTAGAATTAATAAAAACGAAAGTTATTAACAGACTAAGTGGCGTTTTAAACTGCATCTGGTTAGCAGAACTGTTTTATGATCCAGCGTGCAGTCTCTACTCTTTCCTTGGGGGGGGGGGGGGGGGGTGCAGATATCCTGTGTCGGCCCCTCCTGGGCGCCCTGCTTTGGGGACCCCTTTGGGAGTCCGGGATTATGGGTCCCCTGACTCCTGCCTCTGTGCTCGGGGAAGGCGGGTCTTTGGTTCTCCACAACCACTATCAAGCTATTTCCTTCTGGATAAATTTCAACTAAACTACTGCACTCTCACAAACTCCCACAGGTGCTGGGTCCCAGGTATTAAATCTTCACTTATATACAGTAAGCTTATCATTTATTTATTTATTTATTTTCTTTCACTTTCTTTTTTCAGGTTTCACTTTACACATGTCAGCTTACATAATAATATCTATGATTTAGCAATGGCATCTAGGTGTTATGCGATTGTATCTGTTGCTTTATGTCTGTTGGTTGTGCTGTTCTTTTTGCATCTCTCTTTCCAGGTGATGGAGCAGACGGAGAAGGTTTTATCATTCTCTCCCTTTTATCTCTTCTTTCTTTCACCTCTACTCTTTTTTTTCTCTCTCACTTCTTGTTCTTCCTTTACTCTCCCATTGTAATGTCCATATAATTTGAAAGCCTCCCTGCAGGAATCACAATAAAGCTATTTACAAGCATAAATCAAGTGGAGCTTGGCGAAAGCTGTTCGCTCCACTTGTAAAAGCAAAATCTGTCGAGCTCTATCCGGCATTGAAACATCAATTCCTATTGCCACATTGCTAGACAGGACACTGAAAAAAAAAGAAATAAGACAGCTTTGTTTAATCTGTCTCAACTGAAAATAAAATATATTAAGAACCCCAGTTATTGTGTCCTGTGAGGCTAAGTATTTCCCGGGCTACACACAGTTATTTCTAGCAATATGTATGTGGCAACCGAGCGCTGCTGCTGAACAATTAAAATGGTATGTGCAGTTGGATGACATGTTTCCTCATATTTTTCTTTCTCTCCATGTTTTGAGCACCAGGTAAATGGATCAGGAAATGGTTAAACGTTTCCTTCAGGCAACCGATTGAGCATCTACCAGCGTACAGGTTTGCTGTTTTGAAAATATACTAATATCTATTACATTTTTTGTTATGTAACTGATATGCTCTTTTTAAACATGAGTTTTGATTCTATTATGTCTAGGACTGTATTGATCATAATTAAACAGCAGAAGGTGTACTTTACCATTACAATTATGGGCAGAAAATCCACTGGGGTGGGAATACTTTTACGTGCTACACTTACATTTAGGTTACTGTGAATTGTCTCTCTGGGTTAACTAGTGCATGTCATAAATTTAGCGCATGGGGGTTACTATCAGTTCGGACTGCCTGCGGTGACTGTTTTATTATACTGGGCCTCACTCTGGAATGCACAGATGTCATCTGGGTTAAACATCCTGTTTTTAAACAAAATACTATTCCTTACCAGTGGTACACATCTATAGATTGGACAAATCTGTTAGGTTATTTCTCATTAGCTGAAAATATTGAGATTTTTCTATTTTACATTTAACAGTTGCCAGCTACGATATACCAGACGGTCACCAGGATTTGTTATATTACCAGGTATTCAGGCTGTAAAAAGATGTTTTACAGACATGTCCTTTGTCCAGAAACACCACCCTGACTCGGTATGTTAATGACTTGGAACATCCAGCATTCTTACAAAGCCGAATTGCTGTGTACAACTGAGACCATCAGCCTGCAGTCATCATTTCATTGGGGTACACTGATCTTATGCAACCTTTGAAGGACCTCTTGCAGATACATGGTATGATAAAATTGATTAATATTTTGATTTGGATTTAGGATACAAGGAAGTGTTTTTCCTACTTCAACAAAGATAAGTATTTGCAGTTAAATTGATTCCCTTTGACGACTTTATACTGTTCTTTATTGATGTTTCGTAACAAAATTAATTTTGTTTCAAGGAGGGAGAAAGAGAATAAGTAAATGTTAGATAAAATAGAAAAACAGAGGGCAACATAATGCAGATAAGTTTGATTCTATTCGTGTGTGCAGTTGGTCTCTAGGCTGGGAAGGTGAGATTAAAATTGGAAGCTAGTTCTATTGAAGGCCCTGTTAAAGTAGTAGTTTAAAAAGATGGTTGTTATGTCAGGCAGGATAGTTAAGGATTGAAAGCCGCATATATCGTGTTGGAATAACGGTGCATATCAAATCATGTTAAAGGGTGAATGCAGGATTTTTTGACATGAGGATGGTATCTATTGAAGGAAAACTGAGAGAGGAATTGATTGCAGGAAGAGTGAAGGTGGAGCACAGCAGTTTCAGAGGTGCGTTGGAGTAGAACGGGTGCTGTAAAACCACTTGATCGGGTTACCTTCAGGATTAAAACAGGAACTTTTTCCGCAGCACACGGGTTAGGACATGTGGGATTGGAATAGAGGTTACAGAAATGTTTTTTCGTAAAATGGTGCGATGCGTGGTCACTTTAATCCAAACAGGATGCTGACATTCCTACTGGAAAAATTTACTTTGATTTCAAAACCGAATTAACTATTTTTTTATTCCACAGACACGGTGATCCCCATCAGAGGTTTAAAGTATTTGTGTGTGCGTGGATTCTTTGCAGGACGACCAGAGGCCTGTGAAAGGAGAGGACAGAGAAACTGTGATAAAATGTCTCATTAACTATTACATTTCTAGGCATAGGTTCTCTGACAGGATGAAGATGGACAATGGAAGGTGGTAAGGATTAATTAGAATCTGGAAAAACAATTGGCTAAAATCTGTGCACAGACTAAATTAACATGGGGTAAAGCTTTTATGTTTGTTTCTTATTGGGGTGTCAAAACGGAGTGTTCCGTTAATTTCATTACAGGATACATTCTCTATGACTGAAAGGAGTTTTTCGGGGTGCGATGTCAACCTCCAGGATTCACAGGTAGCACACAAAAATGTGACATATAAAGATTGTCGTGTAGTTTCAGATTGTATTGGAGACATAAACCAGGAGATTCCAAGGAATGGGAAGGAGGGTGCACCAACCCCCAGACATCGACTAAATGCGCGCTAAGGTCATCGAAAGACAGATGTGGGGGTCATGATTTAGGGTGCTCGACCAGATTGCGGAGCCGTGCATGTCAGCCACGGAGAGGGTTCAAGGAAACATCACCATAGCAGCTTTTGGGTCAGACTCCCTGACTGGAGGGATTTTTAACTACCGCCCACCTGTGCCATCTGGAAACGGGGCAGCTCGATGCACCGAGCCACTCGCAAGAGGCAGCAGGATTTTTATTTATTATTTTTTAATAAAAAGATTAACATACAGCTGTGTGGAAATCGCGGTTGGGACAAATGACGCTATAACCCATTACCTATAAGGGCAAGAAGAAGACATCTCTGAGACACAAGACAACATCATGACAATGGCTGAATACATTGTGTAAAAAAAAAAAAGAATTTTGTAATCACTGAATTTGTCTTATAAGTTCAATATTCCTAAGATGTTAAATACTAGTACTGTAGGATCTTGGTTATGCATTGCATGATAATTTGGTCTTTATTCTGTGTTTGATCGGATTGTAGTACTTTCACAGGTTATATTAATTTCTAAAAAGACATCTTTGTTAACCTGGTATAAGACTCCTAGAGTCATATTCAATTTTTATATGGTGGAGCATACATTTAATAGGAAATCTTTCAGTGTGGGAAATAAGACCTCCTCATCAGGTATAAGATTAACATTTTCTTGGTAGTTGTAAATTTATAATGGGATAACACCTAACGAATAAAGGTGCTTACTTTTATTAGTTTGTTTTAGGATTTAGATAGGTTCAGTAGCTTTTCAGTTTATAAGTTGGGTTATCTTACTTTTAAAGGGAGAAATTCAAACATAATTTGATTTCAACATAGGTATAGTATTTCATTTGGGTTCTAGGTTCCTGTATGGTTTTCTAGTCGTCTACAGAGGGGAAAGTGGATCAGGAAATTCCATCTTATCATTTACATTTTGTTTGAGGGTTCCAAGACATTAAATTAGTTCTAGCTCAGTTATTGGTTTGATCTGTTGGATCAAAACAGAGGGAATTGAGGAAAATAAATATCTTAGTTGTATTCATATGGAAGAGCTGAGGAATGTAAGGATGTTGACTGTCTCTCCCATTTGAGGGTACAATAACATGCAGTTGGGTTTTATGGCAGGGGAATAGGTGTCACAATCTACAGGCTCGAAAGGACTCTGAAACTGAGCAGTGGCACGATTAGTTGGTGTTTTTATTAACAAATCTTGGTCAGGCAGGCAGGGGTCAGATCGGTGGCGTCAGTCCGAGTTTGGGGATATTCTTGAATCAGTTGTCAGGCAGGCAGGAGGTCATCACCGGGGAGTCCAAGACAGCGGGCGAGGGTTCAGGAAATCAGACGAGACTGGACAAGGAGGAGAAACAGGCAGGTTAGGAGAGGGAACAAACTTGGCTAGTCAAAGCTTGACGTGAGCGAACAGATGGCCTGAGAGTGTTTACCACTGGGGGTTAGACAACAATCTGACGGTGGAGACGTCATCCTTATATGGGACCTGTTGCTGATTGGGCGACGACCTGCAGGTGTGAGGGTCACAGCAGCTGATGTGACAATAGGTCATTTGGCTTGACCCTTGGCAGAGTTGAACAGCCTCTTTGTTTTAAGAACAGAACCTCCCTCAGCAGAGGAGGGCAGTCAGCCTTTTAAAGATGTGTTCAGAGTTGTGAAAGTTAGACAGAGATCTTTTACATCGCCATGAGGTAGCAGGTCAGCTTGTAATGAATACAACGAAATGGTAATGTAAACTTCTGTCTCCGTTGGGAATTCCTAATGAATTAAATATGCATATTACAATGTTTACCTCTGATCATGTTTTCTCACTTACTGTCAAATCTTAAACCGGGGTTAAAATGGGCCTTCAGAGCTGAGCAGGAGCAGGCCGGTATTAAAATTAACAAATTAAAGCAACATGCAAGTGCACACAACACAAACAAAATTACATAAGGATTGAAAGATTATAATATAAGATGTGGATTAGGAAAACACACTATGAACATAACATTATTATTATTCAATTGTAATAATAAAATTAAAATCACAAAAACACAGAAGGGTCAACAGTTTCATGATACATCAAGCTTAAATATCGGCGATACTGACCCTGTATTTACTTGGTATCGGATCGATTAAAAATTCCCGGTATCGCCCACCTCTAATCCGAAGGCGTGCGGCAGCGTGCGGATCGTCCATGTCAGGGACGTTACCACGGGATACGACAGCAGCCGGCCCGACCTCATATCAGTGAGACAAAATCAAACTCTTTTAAAATCAAGCTGTTTTAACATTTAATCAGTATGTTTAACTATCCAGAATTACTGTTATTGATAACTTAATTTTAACTAGTCGTAATGTCAAGGTGACTAGTATGAATTTTGATTTACAGATTTCTACAATGACAGACATGCCTATATGTTAGCAGAGTCTCTTACACAGCTTTTCACGTAGCCATTTAAAACACACTCAGTCTGCAATTCCTTTTTGTGTGATCACCGTTCACTCACGGGCACACTCATTTATTTCCACACAGGTGTAGGCCATTGATTATCTTGTCACGTGAGCATGTAAGTGTGACGTCATCTTTACCACAGAAACAACTAACAATAAACAATAATGAGAGCACAGCTCAACACCCCCACTTGCTCACATTTCATAACATTGTCAATAACACAAATTCAGTCTTATACACCCAAAACTTAACATTCTTCATAAGACATTCTGTACAGTTATTTCATACTTTACCAAAAAGAAAGCCATTAAACATTGACAATTTAGATTTGGTTGCTGGTTTGGTCATTACATCAGCAACCATCTGATCTGTTGGACAGTACTCCAGGGTAATCCTGCCTGAATTTAACATGGACCTCACAAAATGGTGTTTAATGTCCACATGTTTGCATCTCTGTCTCTGTACAGGATTTTTAGCTAATGCTATAGCTCCCTGGTTGTCCTCATAGATTTTGCATCTGTATTCTCGACCATCAAATGATTTTAAGAGCTGCTGCAAGTAGATGCACTCTTGTGTGGTTGCAGCCAAAGCCACATACTCAGCCTCACAAGTTGACAAAGCTACAGTGGGCTGTCTTTTTGATTTCCATGAGACTGGTGGACCATCTTTGGGTAGACTGATGCAATAACCTGATTGTTCATACAGGGATTTCTCCAATTTACAAACCAGTCTGTCATTTCCTTTAGCTTTAACTTCATAACCTTGTGGCTGTTCCATATAGATTTCAAATTCAATTGGTGCATGCAAATAGGCCGTTTTTACATCCATCTGGTGGACAATGAGATCCTCTTGAGCTGCTTTTTGTGCCAACACTCGGATACTGGTCATGTTAGCAGTAGGAGAAAAAGTCTCCTCGTAATTCACACCCTGTGTCTGACTGTATCCCTTGGCTACAAATCTTGCCTTGTATTTGTCAGATCCATCAATGTTCTTTTTCAGTGCATAGACCCACTTGCCCCCCACTACTTCTTTGCCCTGTGGGAGTGTGGTCAGGGTGTATGTCTTATTGTCCTTTAATGATCGCATTTCTTCGTCCATAGCACTGACCCACTCTTTTGCATTCGGTGAGTTTACAGCTGCATCATAAGTTTGAGGTACATTACACAAAAGTCTGTAACAATAGTCAATATCTTTCCCATCATCCTCAAACATACAAACATAATCACTCAAATATGTAGGCCTCTTCTTTTCTCTTTCAGGGTATCGCCTTTGGTCAGGTAGGTTTTCATCCTGTTTTGGTTCACTACTTTGCTCTGGTGTGGTCTCTCCCTCTATTACAGTAACCTGTGAGCTACTAGGAGTCTTGACAGTCTGTCTGTTTATCACAAAATCATCCTCATCAACGTCCAGCATCTCAGTATTTGCTCCATTTATAAACTTAACAAGTCTGTGCTTCAGAACTTTTCTGGTGCTGGGATAATAAATCAAATAGGCGGGGCTATTCTTATCATAACCCACAAAAATTCCTTTCTCACATTTCGAGTCCAGTTTTCCCTTTTTTGATGCTTATATGTGTAACACGACGGTCCAAACTGTTGCATCCTGGAAACATTGGGCTGCCTGCCTGTTAACATATAGTAAGGAGTCTGTTTCGTGCGCTTATTGTAGCACCTATTCCTTACTACAGCTGCTGTCTGGACTGCATAGGTCCACAACGTCTTTGGTAGCCCAATCTGGATGAGCATACACCTGGCCATGTCAAAGAGAGTTCCCCAGTTCCTCTCAGCTGTACCATTTTGATGTGGAGAGTATGGGACTGAGGTCTCATGCCTAATACCACTATGGCTCAATAATGCTTGGAACTCTTTGCAGGTGTATTCTGTGCCATTATCAGATCTCATGCATTTAACTTGTCCATATGGTGCCATATCTGCTAGAAACTTTTCAGTAGCTTGCAGTATGTCACTTTTATATTTCAGAAAGTAAACAAACACTGCACTAGAATTGTCATTTGTAAAGGATAGTGCATATTTATGACCCTCTCTGGACATAGGATCAATGTGACCGGCTAAACCTGTGTGCACCATCTCCAGTGGTGCTTTAGCCCTGGTGTCTGCCCCCCTGTTTCTAGTTTGTGTAAATTTCCCTTGAGTGCAAACTTCACACACTGGTACAGAACTATTCTCATTTTTTATCTCCATGCCTTTCACAACATGTTTTAGTTTCTTGATGTCTGCATAATTACAATGACCTAGGATTTCATGCCAGGTCTGCAGATCATGGACTTTATTACACTGGTCATCACTGTCACTTTCTGACGTGTGCAGATAATAAAGCTTGTTGTGTACATGTATGGGGAATACAGTACCGTCTTTATGTAGAAGAACATTCTTCTCTCTGAATGTCACTGTGGCTCCACATGAGGTTGCAGCTTTGACAGAGAAGATATCCTGGGGGTATGAAGGAATGTACAGGGCTCCCCTCAGCGTAGTCCTGAGACCCTGCCCCCTGCTGTCGACCAGCCACACCTCAGCATCCCCTCTGTTCTTGGCCACTCCTTTGCTCCTGGTCCCGTCTGCCAGCTCCACGCAGTGCGTCCCGGCCCGGAAATTGGAGTCAAAGCATTTGAACTTCGAGATGTCAGTGATAATATGTGACGTTGCGCCTGCATCCACTATCAAACCTCTCCTCCTGACGTCTGGCACCTGCAGTTCCGCGTCCCTGATCTGGAAGGCATACTCTCTGCTCTCCGCTTCAGACAGTCCCTGTGCGGTGTCCCGCTGCTTCTTCCTTCACCTGCAGGTAGCATTGGTGTGCACGTTGCTTTTGCATTGGTTACACCACTGTTTGCGCTGATAGGCCCTGGCGATGTGGCCTCTGGTGCCACACTTAAAACATACAATGTCCACACTGTCACTGTCCTGCGCACTTTCTTGCGCTCGTCTTGTGCCAAATTGCGCGCGTACTTTCATCACATTATCTTCAGACGCAGATGCACGCATGTTCTCAATGTCCTCAAAACTTCTAAGCTTTGTCTTAAATTCGGCAAAAGTCATTGAGTTCTCGCTCTGAGACACATGGATCGTAAAAGGCTTAAAAGTTTCTGGTAGCCCCTTCAGTACAATTGCTATGAGCAATCCATCACTGAGCGTCTCACCTGCGCTCCTCAAAGCGGTGATCGCAGTCTCTGCCCTTATCGCGTATTCAGTGATGTTCTCCATAGGTGATTTGTGTAGTGATGTGAGTTCAGTGTACAGGTTTATCACTCTGGGCTTTCCTTTTCCTGCATAATATCCGCGGAGGATCCTCAGTGCCGCTCGCCCATCATCTGCCGCCTCACGCATCACCAGCGTCAAGCTCTTATCATCCAGAAACTGGATGAGTTCCGCTTATGCCTCCACGTTTCTCTCATCATCACTGTCATCATCTGCCTGGTGCGTTCAGGATAGCGTCCTTCAGCCCTTGCAGACGGAGGTGACCCAAAAACTTAGTCTCCCACAGCTCGTATCCTTTTTCGTCTCCATCAAACACGAGCCTGCTCCAACGACTTGGTGCTGTGTCCTTCTCTCTTTTTGACATGTTTAAATAAACTCAGGTGCACGCATATAACGTGTAATTCACCTGTTACATGACTTAAAAGTTTGTCAAATGCTCTGGGCCCATAACCTGTTAGCAGAGTCTCTTACACAGCTTTTCACGTAGCCATTTAAAACACACTCAGTCTGCAATTCCTTTTTGTGTGATCACCGTTCACTCACGGGCACACTCATTTATTTCCACACAGGTGTAGGCCATTGATTATCTTGTCACGTGAGCATGTAAGTGTGACGTCATCTTTACCACAGAAACAACTAACAATAAACAAAAATGAGAGCACAGCTCAACACTATAAATTAACAGTTAAAGAAAATAAAATTAGACAAGTTAAAAATAGTCAACCTCTCAGGATGGTCAAAATGCTTCTGCAGATAAATGTGCTTTAAGGAGTTTGTTAAACTCAGGGAAGAGGCCTGTTTGGCACAAGTTCAGATTATTCCATAACTTTGGGATAGCTATAGCTATAGTGCGGCACATTGACGGTGCCTGAATAGGACACCCAGGACACATGAAACTTTTTCCTTTATTAAAGAATATTGTAGTTAATAGTTCTTAAAAATGGGGAAAATTCAGCCAGTTTGCAAGGAGAAGTTGTACAAAAAAATGGTTCAGCAACATAACGGCTACACAATTTTTGTGTTTTGTTTTTGTGACATTATTAGGAAATATCACAGTTGACTATAAAGGCATAATCTGGATATGCCTTGGACCCAGGCCAACTAAAATACCCCTGATCATCATTAATCTACGTGCTGGTTTATCAACTATGACATCATTTCCCACCATGACCGGGATTCACCAAGCCTCCCTGTGGGTCCGACATGTTCCCCTCTGCTGCGTCATGACGCCACATAATGATGCAGAAATATGTATTTTTTCCGTTGCTGTGGGAGGGATAAACATAGTGGATGAAAACAGACTGAAAAGCGCTCTGCCTTTTTTTTCTTTTGTTTTTTCTTCCCAGTGTCCTGTCTAGCAATGTGGCAATAAGAATTGATGTCTTAACGCCAAATAGAGCTCGGCAGATTTAACTTTCACAAGTGGAGCAATCAGCTTTTGCCAAAGTGCTCCGCTTGATTTATGCATGTAAATAGCTTTATTGTGATTCCTGCGGGGAGAATTTCAAATTATGTGGACACCACAGTGGGAAAGTAGGAGAGTAAAGGAAGAATAAGAAGAGAAAAAGAAGAAAGAGGAGGTGAAAGAAAGATGAGATAAAAGAGAAAGAATGATAAAATGTCCTCCGTCTGCTTCATCACCTGGAAAGAGAGATGTAAAAAGAACAGCACAACCAACAAACATAGTGTAACAGATACAATAGAGTTACACCTTGATACCATTGTTAAATCATATGTATTATTATTTAAACTGACATGAGTAAAGTGATACCTGGGAAAAGAAAGTGAAAGAAAATAAATAAATAAATAAATTACGGGCTTTCTGTATATAAGTGAACACTTAGAACCTGGAACCCAGAACCTGTGGGTGTTTGTGAGAGTGCACTTGAGTATGTGAAATTTATCCAGAAGGAAATTGCTCAATAGTGGTTGTGAAGAACCAAGGGCCCACCTTCCCCAAGCAATGAGGCAGGGGCCAGGGGACCCATAACCCTGGACTCCCAAAGGGGCCCCCAAAGCAGGGCGCCCAAGAGGGACCAACACAGGAAATCCACAACCCCCACGACCACAATCCAGAACCCTCAATGTCTAAATGCGAGAGGGGGTGAAGGGAGCCATCCGAGGCAAGGCTCACACAACATAAGCCCCCCCCCCCCCCCCCCCCCGCCCCCCCAGATGTCTTCCCCCCCCCCATACCATGGCTTACATGAATGTGCTTTGTAAAAATGTTTGGAGTGAAAGTGTCTAAAAAGCATGATAAAATTGGGGTGAGGGACAGTGGCAACCTCCAGTAATGCCCCCCTCCCCAAGGTCCTACATGTGTGGCAGCGTGATGGAGCAGGCAGAGGGAGGATGCCTCCTGGTTAGGATGCCTCCTGGACGCCTCCCTGGTGAGGTGTTCCGGGCACGTCCCACCGGGAGGAGGCCCAGGAGAAGACCCAGGACACGCTAGAGGGACTATGTCTCTCGGCTGGCCTGGGAACGTCTTGGGATTCCTCCTGAGGAGCTGGCCCAAGTGGCTGGAGAGAGGGACGTCTGGGCCTCCCTACTGAAGCTGCTACCCCCGCGACCCGACCCCGGATAAGAGGAAGAGGACGGTCGAACGGACCAAGTGTGACATGCTTTAAATCCACCTGTTGTGCATCTAATAAAGCCAAGGAGTGATCTTCTGATCCCTGAACAACTGACCATTAATATAAAGTTTGTCAACTGCTACGGTAGCTCTGACTCCTTCAGTAATGTATTTTTTCCTGATTGGAAATAACACTCGCCTACGATCTAGGATTTCCTTAGGAAACTGGTCATTAACACTGAAATCCGTTCCTCTCAACTCTCGGCCCTGAGCGCTCTTTCTAAAGAGGGAAGAGGAGGATTGAGGGGTCTGGGCTGAAGCACCTAAAACCTTAGAAATGTGCACCAACGTCACCGTGTGACTAAATGAGTTTGTGTTCCTAAAATCACGTGTAACTTATTTTTGTACGACACTTTGGATAAACTTTTTTTTTTTTTAAATGTACTTCACAAATAAATTGTATTAGGATCTGAATTGGTAGGACCAGAGCTGATAGCTGCTGCCTTGCAGCAAGAGTGTCCCTGATTCAAATCCCGGCTGGGGTCGTTCTGCATGGAGTCTGCGTGCTTCCACCCAGAGTCCAACACATCCCTATCGGGTTAACTGGTCTCTAAATTGGCCTTAATTATAAGTGTGCAGGTGTGCAGAGCCATCTCAGCTCAGATCCGATTCTGGTTCTGGTTGACAGTGCGAGAACACGAAGGCGTTCCTGCAGGGACCGCGGAACGTATTTCAAATTGGTCGGGCCCAACAGCCAATACTCACAATACCACTACCCATCACATACGCACGCGCGCACCCGCATACACACAAATATGGCAAGCGGAAAGGGCCAATTATCGCCCGTACAATAACGCGCAGTTCCAACCCGTATTTTACGCGAGCGCGCGGTGACGTAAAAAACGCGCGCTCGCGTAAAATACGTGCTGTGGCGTTAATAACGTTTGGTGGCGTTTTTTGCATATTATATCATCAGGAGGTTGTCTTTTATGTGCTCAGCCACTAGATTTAAAGGTGTTTTACCCAATAAGAACACTGCAGCACCAGACACAACTAGGAGGTCCCTGATCGTTTGGGAAAGGCAGAAAGAAGATGCACCTTTCTTTCTGATCCTGTCTAAATCCTGCTTAGTTCAATAATAAAGTCTGATATTACACAAAACTCACTCTGCTTGTTCTCCCTACTTATGCCCTTGGTGCAGAAGATAAATGAAATATTTAACAGAAATGTTATTATTAATTCTGAAAATATTATCATGTGAATATAAATTCAAAGCATACAGAAAATGCAGCTTTTTTAAGTGACCTGGTTTATTTTATTTAGCTTTTAATTTCTTTTCAACATTTAGTTCTACTACTTGGCTTGTGCTTTGGTAGTTTCATGTTTAAAATGACAAAAGAAATATGAAAAGCTTATGGTTGTCAAGTTGTAGTTAGTCTCATATGACAGCAGATGGCAGTGAAAGCCCAAATTCATGAGATTAAATGTTTGAAGTCAATTTTTAAACGTCTGTCTACCACTTTTTTGTGATTTCAATCATCAGTGGCCGGTCTAAACATATTAAATTTCCAAGAATGCAAAGTGAGCATGAAACTATACCATTTTCCAGGGAATAAACAGTATTATGTGACACTATGCTTCATTTTTTTTGTCTGTATGTAAGTTACTGTTTTATTATCTTCGTGTCTTTCTTTAAATCCCTCAGTACTACTGTTTGTATTATAACCTAATTTTACAGACTGTAAGTTAGTCTAACAAAGCTCCGGAAGCCAGAATCCTGAATTAAATTGTCACACCAAATACTGTATGGCTTGCTGATAAAAAATACAATTTCCAACTAATTTAAGTTTTACAAATTGACAAGGAGTAAGCACTAGCTCAAATATTTGGTTCCCTAATCCTTCACACACCCCAGATCATCAAGCCAATCCATTTTTAGATACCAGAATTTATTGCTTTCTCATAGGCTGTGGTCCCTGAGCATGATAATTGTGTCTGCCATGTTATATTTAAAATCGGCACCGAATTTTTATTTAACTTTTTTTCTGACGTTCCAGCACACACGCCCCAGATTTATTTCCACTTACAATCATTATATTACAGCTAACACAATATTTACAGAATAAAAATACTTTAAAAAGAAAAGTCAAACTCACCCCTGCTTTAAATGTTCCCGAATAAATGTCTCCGTCTGTCATTATGCTGGATGAAGTCCCTGGCTATCTTCAAAGCATCCACGCTGGTCAAAAGATCCCCGTGTGTGTGGGCGCACATCAAGCTATTGAGTCTTTTCTGGGTCATTGTTGATCTCAAATAAGTCTTGATGCGACGGAGGGACGAGAAACACCTCTCAGCACTTGCTGTGGACACAGGGATGGTGTAGAATAACTTTAATAGCTTATGCACCTCTGGCAGAAGATTTTTTCCCACAGGAGTAGCATTCATTGCCGATGCTACTGAGGCTATTGTTGGGCCTCCCTCAATCCCAGAAGTCTGAATCATGTCTGGCAACATGTCCAGCTGTGCACGGAGAGCGTCAATGTCAAAATCGCTCTTGTAGAGACCCACTATGGAAGACGGGAAAGGGATCGATCCCTTTCAGCTGCAGAGCAGCTGCCATATGCAAGTCTCTCTGTTCAAAACGCCGCTCCAATTCACCATCAAGTAGATCCAGAACTTCAAAGTATTGTCTCCTATAATAATCCACTTGGTTCTGGAATGTGTGCGCAGGCTCTCTTCCTGTATCCAGTTTAGCATGCCGTTTCTGTTGCCTAGGCAACACTGGGGCGTCTGTGAGGTCTTGCGAGTCTTCCACAACTTTTCTGTAAAACTCCTCAAAAACGTGATCTGACCTCTTTCTTTGAATGACGTTTCTTGTCACAGCCACAGCTTTTTGTGCATCCTGTAATGATATGTTTACAGTCTGTAAGGTCGTAGACAGTTGTTCAGTGGGAGAAAAACACATCAGCGCCAGATGCAGGCCAAAGAATGTGCTGAATTTTTCCAGCGCTGCCAAGATTCCCCCAGCTTTCCTACCGGCATCGCTGTATGATTCTTCATTTATTTCAGTCATCAGAGTGGAAAGTACAGCGTAGTTTTCGAGGACAGATTTCACTGCACCTGTGCGCACCGTCCATCTCGTTGGGCAGAGAGTGCGTAGGTTAATGTTGCTCGGGGCCATTTCATTTTTTAACACTTGAAACTTGTTTTGTTTGGGGGATTGTCTCACAACATGTGCAACTTCTTGCACGAAATCCAGTGCATCTCTGATGACTTTACATTTTTTCCCAGTATCTTGCAAACATAAATTAAGACAATGCGCAAAGCAATGCACATAAATGGCTGCAGGATTGTCCCGTTTAAAGCTTGCTGCAAGTCCATTCAAATGTCCAGACATACTTGCAGCCCCATCATATGCCTGTCCACGGCACATACTGGGCAAAATGTTGCAGCGGACAAGAATGTCGTTTAGTGCAGTGAGAATGGTGGAAGCGTCAGCCTGAGGTAAGTCAAATAGGCCAATAAAATCCTCATGAGGGACATAATTGTCGTCAACCCAGCAGAACATACCACTAGCTGCTCTTTGTTTGAAATGTCTCTAGTTTCGTCTGCTAATATTGCATAAAACTCCCCACGAATAGGTGAAATAACCTGAGACAGTACCGAGCGAGAAACTGAATTAATCAGTTCATTGATTATGTCATGGCTCATGTAGTTTCTGTTGGCTAACCACTGGTAAATTTCAGGACAATCCTGTGCCCGTAATTCCAACAACTTGTAAAGATTGTTGTTTTTTGGATCATTACCATCTAGTGCCATGCCCTCACCCATGAGATAAATGATGGACGTTATCTCCTTTACTAGCATGTCACGTCTGTGCTGTTGTTTAACTTTTATCTGGGTGTCAAGCTGGGACACAATAGACTGCTCTTGGGAAGTATACATGTTGTAGTAAGCCACGGCCTCTTTATGATATTTGCTACTTTCATGTTTCCGAAAAGAGCACACAGCATTTTTCCAGTTTTGGAATCCAAGCACAGAGAAAGCATGTTCATTAGTTTTGCTTAACCCCGAACCCAGTCCTTTAATAGTCCAAAGGCGACACTGAGTGCAAAACATTTTTGCACGTGTTTGACACAATGTTAGCCACTGGAAGTCTTTAAACCACTGTGGTTGAACAGACCGGCTTTTCTGTGTTGCACCTTGTACACGTCTTGTACCCGACAGAATTGCTGGGTCGTCTGGTTGGTGAGACTTTGTCAGATCCCTGCAACAGTCACTGGAGCAGTGGACTTTTGCAAGGCTTGTAGAAGGAGCAGAGGTGGAAGCTGAGAGCTCTGGAGCAATGGAGGAGTCTATGGCTAGGGCAGAAGGCGGCAAATGGTCTCCTGGAGGAGCAGCAATAACAGTCAGTGAGTGACAGAATAAGCAGAGTGGTCAGTGTTAGCCGGAGCCAAGGCAGATGAACACTGAATGGAGACTTAATTGCTGGCACCAGACACAGTGTGGCACATTGGGGCAGCCGAGGCAGTAGCGTTACATCCAGGGCTGTCGCTGGCTGGTATTACAGCGGCAAAACAGCTAGGTGGAGCAGCAGACCTTTCTTCTAAAGTTTCCCCAGGGGGTTCACAGTCAGCGTCGAGTGAAGTGACAGCAGCTGCAGTTCCCTTAACTTTTGGCATTGTGCCAAAAAAATCTGTTATTTTTTTGCGTTTCATTGTTAGTGAAACCTTAAAGCTAACTAAGCTAACGACGCAAACGACGCAAACGAAGTAGCGGACTCCTAAGCAGCGCGCTAACTAAGCCAACGAAGCAAATGAAGTAGCGCGGACTTCTAAGCAGCGCAGAGGTGGCTTTTGTTTACATCACATGACACAATCAGCCAATACATTTTTGGATGATTTATCGCTTTCTCATTGGAGAATGATGCTGCTACCAAAGACTACTGTGCATTTGAAAAAATAGCTATTGAATAATTTAATTTTATTTATATATATTATTTTACATGTTTGATCATCAAAAGTAGGTAACCGCGGTCCGCGGTCCTTGCGTTCCTGTAACTCCTGATGTTCCCTCCACAGACGCTTCCTGTGTCCAGGAGCCGCCAGATGATCACCTTCACTCTGCAGAACGGCGTCGTGGCCACGCTGCGCACGAGCGGTACCGAACTAGGCAAGGCAAGGCAAGGCAAATTTATTTGTATATTACATTTCAGTACAGAGACAATGCAAAGTGCTTTACATGATTTAAATATAGGAAAATAAAACATAATAAAAGCAAGCAGGAATAAAGGCATAAACAAAATAGAACATGGGAAAATAGAAATTAAAATCAAACAAGTATTTATTTATTTTTATTTTTTTTACTTGCCAGGTTTCGGGTCCGAACTGCTCCCTCTCCCAAGAACATCTCAAGTCTCCGTTAAGTGCGAAGCCCTTCCCTCCCCCGTCCTGGCTCCCTCCGCTGGTGCATTGGTGGTCCTCCGGTTCGCAGTGGATTCCCGGGTGGGTGCCGGCTCATTCCTGGCGGCTGTTTCGCGGGACCTGGCCCCCCGGGGCTCGGTCGGGGCTCCCGCCGGGGGGCGGGGCGCCCCTGGGGCCCATGGCCGGTTCCACTTCAGCGTAGCTGGCTGCCGGCAGAGCCCACGGGCTCGCCCCCGCGGCTCCTGGGGGCTTCAGCATTGCGGCGGGGGATTTCCTCGGGGTCGTCTCTCCTCTTCCCTTGGTGGGGGGGGGGGCAGATTTCCTGTGTTGGCCCCTCTTGGGCGCCCTGCTTTGGGGGTCTGGGGTTATGGGTCCCCCGGCGCCTGCCTCGGTGTTCGGGGGAGGCGGATCTTTGGCTCTTCACAACCACTATTGAGCATTTTTCTTTTGGATAAATTTTACATACACAAGTGCACTCTCACAAACAACTACATGTGCTGGGTTCCAGGTACTTCGTGTTCACGTCTATACAGAATGCCCATCATTTATTTATTTTCAGCTATCACACTATACATGTTAGAATTAATACTAATACATATAATTCAGCAATGGTATGACATTTTATCATTCTCTCTCTTTTATCTCATCTTTCTTTCACCTTTTCTCTTTCTTTTTTCTCTTCTTGTTCTTCCTTTACTCTCCTACTTTCTCATTGTAGTGTCCACATAATTTGAAATACTCTTTAAAAACTATTTACATGCATAAATCAAGCGGAGCACTATGGCGAAAGCTGACTGCTCCACTTGTGAAAGTAAAATATGTCGAGCTCTATTTGGCATTAAAACAACAATTCTTTTTTTTTTTTTTTTTTTTTTTTTTTTCTCTCTCCCAGTGTCCTGTCTAGCAATGTGGCAATAAGAATTGATATCTTAATGCCAAATAGAGCTCGACAGATTTTACTTTCACAAGTGGAGCAAACAGCTTTCGCCATAATGCTCCGCTTGATTTGTGCGTGTAAATAGCTTTATTGTGATTCCTGCAGGGAGAATTTCAGATTATGTGGACACTACAATGGGAAAGTAGGAGAGTAAAAGAAAAACAAGAAGAGAAGAAGAAAAAAAAAAGAAAGAAGAGGTGAAAGAAAGAAGAGATAAAAGGAAGAGAATGATAAAACGTCCTCTGTCTGCTCCATCACCTGGAAAGAGACACAAAAACAACAGCACAACCAACAGACATAAAGCAACAGATACAATCGTGTAACACCTTGATACCATTGCTAAATCATATGTATTATTATTTAAGCTGACATGTGTAATGTGATACCTAAAAAAGAAAGTAAAAGAAAGTAAATAAATGAATTATAGCCTTTCTGTATATAAGTGAACATTTAATACCTGGGACCCGGCACCTGTGGGAGTTTGTGAAAGTGCACTAGTTTAGGTGAAAATTTATCCAGAAGGAAATAGTTCGATAGTGATTGTGGAGAACCGAAGACCCACCTTCCCCGAGCACAGAGGCAGGAGTCAGGGGACCCGTAACCCCGGACCCCCAAAGGGGCCCCCAAAGCAGTGCGCCCGAGAGGGGCCTCCACAAGAAATCTGCAACCTCCCCCCCCCCCGAGGAAAGAGGAGAGACGACCCCGAGGAAATCCCCCAGCTACCGCAATGCCGACGCCCCCAAGAGCCGCGGGGACGAGCCCGTGGGCTCCGCCGGCAGCCGGCCGCGCTGAAGTGGTCCCGGCCATGGGCCCCGGGGGCCAGAGGCCCCAGGGGCGCCCCGCCCCCGCGGCAGGGGCCCCGGCCGCCCCCCGGGGGGCCAGGCCCCGCGAAGCCACCGCCGGGAATGGGCCGGCGCCCACCCGGGAACCCGCCCCAAACCCGAGGACCGTCAACGCGCCAGAGGGCCAAAAAAAATAAAATTAAAAAAAATTTTAAAAAATAAAAAATAAAAAATAAAACAACAATTCTTATTGCCACATTGCTAGACAGGACACTGGAAAAAAAAGAAGCAATCATTAAAAACAGTTGGACTACAAAGTGAACTAATTAAGGTTCAGTAATACAGTTCAATTGGAACATTCGAAGGCAATCCTAAACAAATGTGTTTTTAATCTTGATTTAAAGGAACTCGGGTTTTCCGCATGTTTACAGTTTTCTGGAAGTTTGTTCCAGATCAGTGGAGCATAGGAACTAAATGCTGCTTCTCCATGTCTGGTTCTGGTTCTGCAGAGCAGGCCGGAGCCAGACGACCTTAGTGGTCTGGATGGTTGATACACTGATAACACGTCTGTGATGTATTTAGGTGCTAAGCCATTCAGGGATTTATAGACTAACAGAAGGATTTTAAAGTCTATTCTCTGAGATACAGGGAGCCAGTGGAAGGATTTTAGAACTGGGGTTATGTGTTCTACTTTCTTAGTCTTAGTGAGGACGCGGGCAGCAGCGTTCTGGATCAGCTGCAGCTGTCTGATCCACTTTTTAGGCAGACCTGTGAAAACACCGTTGCAGTAATCAATATAAACGCATGGACTAGTTTTTCCAGATCCTGCTTAGACATTAGTCCTTTAATCCTGGAAATCTTCTTCAGGTGATAGAAAGCCGACCTTGTAATTGTCTTTAGATGTTTTGGAGGTCAAGGTCTGAGTCCATCACTACTCCCAGATTTCAGGCCTAATCAGTGGTTCCTAGTTGAAGCAGCTGAAGCTGTGAGCTAACTCTTGATCTCTCCTCTATTGGTCCAAAAATTATTACTTCAGTTTTGTTTTTATTCAATTGAAGAACATTTTGGCACATCCAGGCATTGATTTCTTCTAGGCATTTACTCAGTGCTTGAACTGGTTCATAGTCACCTGGTGACATGGTGATGTAGAGCTGTTTGTCGTCTGCGTAGTTATGGTAGCTGATGTTGTTTTTTTATGATCTGAGCTAGAGGGAGCATGTAGATATTGAAGAGGAGGAACCCAGGATGGACCCTTGGGGAACCCCACATGTGATTTTTGTCATCTCTGATGTAAAGTTACCTATTGATACAAAAGATTCCCTGTCATTTAAGTAGGATTTAAACCAGTTGAGAGCTGTACCAGGTGTTCTAACAGAATGGAGTGATCGACAGTATCGAATGCTGCACTGAGGTCCAACAGAACCAGCACTGTGGATCTTCCACAGTAAGTATTTATATTGATGTCATTAAACACCTTGATCAGGGCGGTCTCTGTACTGTGGTGAGCACGAAAACCTGACTGGAAAAAGTCAAAGCGGCTGGTCATTGTTAAGAAGGTGTTTAATTGTTGAAACACAGCTTTTTCAATAATCTTACTGATAAGGGGGAGGTTAGAGATGGGCCTGTAGTTCTAGAGTAGTAGTTTGTCTAAATTGTTCTTTTTCAGCAGTGGTTTGATATTTGCTGTTTTTAGGGACTGGGGGAAAACACCTGACAGAAGGGACATGTTTATTATCTGAGTCAAATCAGACGCTATGACAGGCAGAACGTTCTTAAAGAAAGCTGTGGGGAGAACATCAAGGCAGCAGGAGGAGGAACTTAGCTGCTGAATGATCTGCTCTAAGCTTTTGTAGTTTATTTGGCTGAATTGGGACATTTTGTCAGGATAAGTTCCTGCTGGATACAGCTTTGGTTCTAGAGTTGGTATGGATGTACAAACTGATCCTCTAATTTTGAGGATTTTCTCAGTAAAGAAGTTAGCAAATTCATTGCAGGCCCTGGTAGAGTGGAGTTCAGAAGCCACGGACACAGGAGGATTTGTTAACCTGTCGACTGTGGCAAATGAGACACGATCATTTTTAATGTTTTTATTGATGATCTCAGAGAAGAAAGATTCCCTTGCATTTTTCAATTGTAAGTTATATCTGTAAAGACTCTCTTTCTCCAGCTGCGTTCAGCTTTTCGACACTCCCTTTTTTCGCAAACAGGACATGTGATCGTCACTTCCTGTTTGTGGTAAGGCGTATTGTGTCACTTCCTGTTTTCACGGTGTGAATTGCGGTCTGTTGCTCCAGACTCTCTCGCTTTTATCTTTAATCTCTTTGCTGTAACATCTGTTTCTAACACATAAGCACTTTTAAAACATTCTCTGTTGCTGCATATCGCGCTTGGGAACTCCTCGTGTTTCACACGGTTTGTTTTTTTGGCGTGGTAAAAGGGCGCTAGCCTAGCTTTAGCCTAGCCTAGCTTTAGCTCCACAATGACTCCTTCTCCTACTATTACTTCAGCTTCTCCGTCTCTGTCTAAGTCTCCCCCTATCTCCTGCTCTCTGTGTCAGATGTTTAGTTATTCCTCTGCCTCCTTTAGTGATAATGATACTTGTAATAAATGTAGTATTTTTGTAGCTTTGGAGGCGAGGGTGTCAGAATTGGAGACCTGGCTCCGTGCTATGGAAAAACCAGCTGATAGCCCCTTTGCTAGCGCGGAGCCACATAGAGTTACTTTATGTAGCGGTCCTCCAGAAGCACCCGAGCAGCCAAGTAACTAGGCCGCTGGGTGACGGTTCGTAGGAAGCATAGCTCTAGATTCCAGCCCCCAGTTCACAACCAACCCGGCTGCGTTTCTAACAAGTTTTCCCCTCTCAGCGACACACCCGCTGAGAAGCCGACCCTGGTGATTGGCAGCTCAATAGTCAGAAACGTGGCACCAGGGACCATAGTTAAATGCCTGCCAGGGGCCAGAACGGGCGACATAGAATCTTACCTGAAACTGCTGGCTAAGGATAAGCGTAAATACAGTAAGATTGTTATTCACGCTGGCGATAATGACACCCGGTCACGCCGATCGGAGGTCACTAAAGTTGGTGTTGCTTCGGTGTGTAAGTTTGCTAAAACAATATCGGACTCTGTAATTTTCTCTGGTCCCCTGCCTGATCTGACCAGTGATGACATGTTTAGCCGCATGTCGTCATTCAACCGCTGGTTGTCTAGGTGGTGTCCTGAAAACGACGTAGGCTACATTGATAACTGGCGAACTTTCTGGGAAAAACCTGGTCTGATCCGGAGAGACGGCATCCATCCCACTTTGGATGGTGCAGCTCTTCTTTCTAGGAATCTGGCCGGATTTATTAGTTCTCCTAAATGCTGACAACCCAGGGTCCAGACCAGGAAGCAGAGCCGTAGTTTAACACACTTCTCTGCAGCTTCTGTACTGTTACCCACCCATTATCCTATTGAGACAGTGTCTTTCTCACGGCCAAAACTTAACAGATCAAAAACTGATCTAAAAGGAACAAATCATAAAAATCTAATAAAAATCAATACGGCTCACCTTGAACCAAAAAATAAAACAATTAAATGTGGTCTATTAAACATAAGGTCTCTCCCTCCAAAGACTTTGTTAGTTAATGAATTGATTTCTAATAAACAGATTGATTTATTTTGTCTCACAGAAACCTGGCTACAAGAAGACTACATCAGTATAAATGAGTAAACTCCCTCCAATTATTCAAATTTCCACATTCCCAGAACTGTGGGAAGAGGAGGAGGAGTGGCAACCATCTTTCAGTCTGATTTATTAATTAGTCCCAGGCCAACAAATAACTACAGTTCTTTAGAACATTTAACCCTCAGTTTCCCTCATCCAAATTGCAAAGCAATAAAACCTCTTCTGTTTGTTGTTTTGTATCGTCCATCAGGCCCTTACTCTCAGTTTTTGTATCAGTTGTTAGACTTCTTATCTGATTTGGTGATAAACACTGACAAGGTTATTATAGTTTTAATTTAATTTTTTTTTCAATTTAATTTTATTTATATAGCGCCAATTCATGAAACATGTCATCTCAAAGCACTTTACAAAGTTAAATTCAATCATATTATACAGATTGGGTCAGATTATACAGATTGGTCAAAAATGTTCCTATATAAGGAAACCAGTTGATTGCATCAAAGTCCCGACAAGCAGAATTCACTCCTGGAGAAGCGTAGAGCTACAGGGAGAGTCGTCTGCATTGTCCATGGCTTTGCTGCAATCCCTCATACTGAGCAAGCATGAAGCGACAGTGGGAAGAAAAAACCTCCGGCAGAACCGGGCTCAGTATGAACGATCATCTGCCTCGACCGACTGGGGGTTACAGAAGACAGAGCAGAGACACAACAAGAGAGACAAAAAAGCACAGAAGCACACATTGATCCAGTAATCTGTTCTACATTAGATGGTAATAGCGGGTGAGCCGTCTTCTTTGGATGATGTCACAGTTAACAGAACGCCAGACCAGGTGTACCTACTATGAAGATAAAAGAGAGAGAACAGAAAGTTAAAGCAGAAATGACAACACGTAATGCATAATTGAAGAACAGAAGAACTCTATAGAGTGAGAAAATTAGATCCTGATGTCCTCCAGTAGCATAAGCCTATGGCAGCATAACTATAGAGGTAGCTCAGAGTAACATCAGCCACTCTAGTTATAAGCTTTGTCAAAAAGTAAGGTTTTAAGATTAGTTTTAAAAGTAGAAAGGGTGTCTGCTTCACGGACCAAAACTGGGAGTTGGTTCCACAGGAGAGGAGCCTGATAGCTAAAGGATCTGCCCCCCATTCTACTTTTAGAGACTCTAGGAACCACCAGCAGACCTGCAGTCTGAGAGCGAAGTGCTCTGTTAGGAACATACGGGGTAATAAGAGCTCTGATATATGATGGAGCTTGATTATTAAGGGCTTTATACGTTAGAAGAAGAATTTTAAATTCTATTCTTGATTTAACAGGAAGCCAATGAAGGGAAGCTAAAATTGGAGAAATATGATCCCGCTTGTTGATTTTCAACAGAACTCTTGCTGCAGCATTTTGGATCAGCTGAAGGCTTTGAACTGCATTTTGTGGACTTCCTGATAGTAAAGAATTACAATAGTCCAGCCTTGAAGTAACAAATGCATGGACTAGTTTTTCAGCATAACCCCTGGACAGAATGTTTCTAATTTTGGCAATATTCCTGAGGTGAAAAA
This sequence comes from Fundulus diaphanus, assembly GCA_037039145.1. Classification (NCBI taxonomy): domain Eukaryota; kingdom Metazoa; phylum Chordata; class Actinopteri; order Cyprinodontiformes; family Fundulidae; genus Fundulus; species Fundulus diaphanus. The sequence goes on along the minus strand of CM073124.1, from coordinate 3,254,186 downwards.
AGGAAACTCTGGAAACCTGTTTAATATGGGATTTAAATGACATGTCTTGGTCGAAAATAACACCAAGGTTTTTTACTTTATTACCAGAGGCCAACTTAATGCCATCCAGATTAAGTGATTGGTTAAGAAGTTTATTTTTTGAGGACTCTGGCCCAAAGATTACAACTTCGGTCTTGTCAGAATTTAGATGCAGGAAATTTAAAGTCATCCAGCTTTTGATGTCTTCAAGACATGACTGCAGTCCATTCACAAATAGATGTCTTTGTTAACGGTGTGACTTCGTCATTGCGTTCTGCATTAGATAATGTAGCTCCCTTGAAAAAGAAAGTGATTATTCACAGGAAGCTGGCTCCCTGGTTTAATTCAGAGCTGCCTTCCTTGAAGCACAATGTTAGGAAATTGGAGAGAAAATAGCGCTCTACACACCAAGAGGAATCCTACCTAATCTGGAGGGACAGTCTATTGTTGTATAACAAGACCCTTCGCAGAGTTAGAGCAGCATATGTTTCATCATTAATTGAGGAGAACAAAAATAATCCTAGATTTCTCTTCATTACAGTTGCCAAGCTTACACAAAGTCACAGCTCTGTTGATCCATCCATTCCCTTAGCTCTTAGCAGTAATGATTTTATAGGATTCTTCATAAATAAAATTGATTCCATTAAAAATAAAATAATTGGCATCCTCCCAAACATGATTACCTCGTCCTCAGTAAGTGAGGCAGCGTTGGAGGAATCTTTAGAACCTGCGCTGTGTCTGAACTGTTTAGAAGCAGTAGAGCTTTCTGAGCTATCTAAAATCTTAGCTTCATCTAAACCTTCTACCTGTATGTTAGACCCAATCCCAACCAAGTTGTTTAAAGAGATATTCCCATTGATCAGTGGCACTATTTTAGACATGATTAATCTATCCTTAGTAAATGGATATGTACCACAGGCTTTTAAAGTAGCTGTTATTAAACCTTTACTTAAGAAACCATCTCTTGATCAGGATGAGTTAGTAAACTACAGACCTATATCTAATCTCCTTTTCTTATCTAAAATTCTTGAGAAAGTAGTTGCTAATCAACTTTGTGAACATTTACAAAGTAATGACCTACTTGAGGAGTTAAGGTAAAAGCATTAGGCTGGTTTAAATCTTATCTGTCGGACAGATTCCAGTTTGTTCATGTTAATAATAAATCTTCTTCAAACTCTAGGGTCACCTGTGGAGTACCACAGGGTTCAGTCCTTGGACCAGTTCTCTTTACTATATATATGCTTCCGATTGGCAAAATGATCAGGCAGCATGGGATTAATTTCCACTGTTATGCTGATGACACTCAGCTATATTTATCCATAAATCCTGATGAATCCAATCAATTACTTCGACTGCAGTCATGTCTTGATGACATCAAAAGCTGGATGACTTTAAATTTCCTGCATCTAAATTATGACAAGACAGAAGGTATAATCTTTGGACCAGAGTCCTCAAAAAATAAAGTTCTTAATCAATCACTGAATCTGGATGGCATTAACTTGGCCTCTGGTAATAAAGTAAAAAATCTTGGTGTTATTTTCGACCAAGACATGTCATTTAAATCCCATATTAAACAGAGTTTCTTTTGTTCACCTCCGGAATATCGCCAAAATTAGAAACATTCTGTCCAGGGGTGATGCTGAAAAACTAGTCCATGCATTTGTTACTTCAAGGCTGGACTATTGTAATTCTTTACTATCAGGAAGTCCACAAAATGCAGTTCAAAGTCTTCAGCTGATCCAAAATGCTGCAGCAAGAGTTCTGATGAAAATCAACAAGAGGGATCATATTTCTCCTATTTTAGCTTCCCTTCATTGGCTTCCTGTTAAATCAAGAATAGAATTTAAAATTCTTCTACTAATGTATAAAGCCCTTAATAATCAAGCTCCATCATATATCAGAGCTCTGATTACCCCGTATGTTCCTAACAGAGCACTTCGCTCTCAGACTGCAGGTCTGCTGGTAGTTCCTAGAGTCTCTAAAAGTAGAATGGGAGGCAGATCCTTTAGCTATCAGGCTCTCCTGTGGAACCAACTCCCAGTTTTGGTCCGTGAGGCAGAAACCCCGTCTACTTTTAAGACTAATCTTAAAACTTTCCTTTTTGACAAATCTTATAGTTAGAGTGGCTCATGTTACCCTGAGCTACCTCTATAGTTATGCTGCTACAGGCTTAGGCTGCTGGAAGACATCAGGGTCTATTTTTCTCACTCTACTGATTTCTACTGTTCTCCAGTTTTGCATTACATTGAAATGACTGTTGTCATTTTAGCTTTTAACTTTTTGCTCTCTCTCTTTTTTCTTCATAGTAGGTACACCTTGTCTGACGTTCTTTTAGCTGTGACATCATCCAGGGAAGACAGATCATCCGCTATTACTATCTAATGTAGAACAGATTGCTGGACCAATGTGTGCCTCTGCGCTTTTTGGCTGTCTTGTTGTGTCTCTGCTCTGTCTTCTCTAACCCCCAGTCGGTCGAGGCAGATGACCGTTCATACTGAGCCTGGTTCTGGTTCTGCTGGAGGTTTTCCTTCCCATTAATGGGGAGTTTTTCTTTCCGCTGTCACTTCATGCTTGCTCAATATGAGGGATTGCTGCAAAGCCATGGACAATGCAGACGACTCTCCCTGTAGCTCTACGGTTCTCCAGGAGTGAATGTTGCTTGTCGGGACTTTGATGCAATCAACTGGTTTCCTTATATAGAAAATTTTTGACCAATCTGTATAATATGATTGAATTTGACTTTGTAAAGTGCCTTGAGATGACATGTTTCATGAATTGGCGCTATATAAATGAAATTGAACTGAACTGACCCTCTAACTGCAGGAGCACTTCTCCACAGAGATTTTTTCTTCCCGGAAAAAACCTTCAGTTTAACTGGAGCAATGCAGTCTATTATGTCTGAGACTTTAGACTGAAAGTTATCTACTAGCTCAAGGTTGAAGTAGCAGAGTAAGCTTGAATAAAAGTTTCCGCGGCATTGTCCTTAATGGTGCATTTTCTTACGATGTCCCTTTGGCTAAATGAGTCACTGGAAATGATGCTTTCAAAGGTAACAGAAAAGTGATCAGATAGGGCAACATCAGTTACATTGACCTGTGAAATCTTTAGACTTTTAGTGATGATCAGGTCTAAAATATGTCCCTGTTTGTGTGTTGGCTGTTTAACATGTTGAGTTAAACCAAAGTTTCTAAGTGTGTCACACAGTTCTTTTGCACTTCTGTCTTCAGGGTTGTCAACGTGAAAGTTGAAGTCTCCCACAATAATTAAACAGTCATAATGAACACATATCACAGACAGGAGGTCCCTAAAATTATTAAAAAAAGTTTGATGTGGACTTAGGAGGCCTGTAAACATTCAGAAACATAGTTCGTACCGGGCTCTTTACCTGGAGAGCCAGATGTTCAAAAGAGTCAAATTTTCCCAAAAACACCTTTTTACACTTTAATGAATCATTAAACAATGTTGCTACTCCTCCACCTTTCCTTTGCTGTCTGCTCTCACAAAGGAAATTGTAGTTTGGAGGTGTCGTCTCTAATAGAATAGCTGCTTCACTAAATTCATGTAACCATGTTTCTGTTAAAAACATTACATCAAGATTATTGTCAATAATGAAGTCATTAATTAAAAGGGATTTTCCTGACAGAGATCTTATGTTTAATAAACCCAGTTTATACGACTTGGTGGTTGATGATGTCTCTGTGACAGGTTTCATCTGACAGTTTATGACTTTTAAGTGTTTGTTCCTGTTTGTCATCCTTTTGTTTTTCTTATTTCTGCCACGTATTATCACAGATATTCCATAATCTCCGGCAAAAGGCCCAAACTGATGCTGGAAACTGTCGTGTCTGATAAACGTGCGGCCAGGGCCAGATCTGTATCACAGAGAAGTTATCTGGAGGTCCTGAGCACCAGAATGTTCCGTGATACGTAGAGGAGGAGGATCTGAGGCTCTGAGGCCTTTGGAAAATGCTGGTTTAGTCATAGAGCTGCGGTTGTCAGAATGGCTAGGTGGAGAGGATGTCAAGTGTAGGCCAATCTTAAATACTTTGTTAATTTTGTGAGAAAATTCCATAAAAGGAACATCTGGGCTTTGTGGAGAAGAAGGGGAGGTGGGGCCAGTATGGACTGGTGTTCGTGGGGATGGAGGCCATCAACTAAATTCAACAGACGAATGTAATCCTCTTTCAGTACTTCTGATTTTCTTATCCGGGTGGCGTCGCCCAAGGCTTCAGCTTGTATGATGAGTTTTTCCAGGATCGGGCGTTCTTTCAAGATCCTTGGAAGGATGTCTGATACATTAGACACCAGGCCACAGTTCAAAGAGTTATACATCAACACCTCTAAAGATCAAGTTTTACTCTGAGTTCTGTGCACCTAATATGACATCACAGGTGTGGGCGGGACTTTGTGACATCACTGTTCTCTCTCTCTGTCCCGCAGCGACGTGTCCCAGCTGGAGGAGGAGCTCCGGAAGGTAACGGTCGCTTTGCTGGACGAGTTCCTAGAACCTGACAAGAACCACCTGATCCGCCGCGCCATCTAGCTCCGCCTCCTACTTCCTGTGGTGACGTCACCTCCTGTTCGAGTTGCAGCCGCTTCACTGAACTGAACTCCTCCATTCGACGATGTTCACCTGAGGGTTTCCTGTCCTCTGATTGGCCATCGGTCACCTGTCAGGGTGCAGGAACAGTCGGTTCAGATATGGAGGTTTATTGAGGCATTAAAAAAACTCAGATGTTTCTTTATGTAAATTATTAGTTTTTGTTTTATTTTATTTTTTTAAAGACACGTAAAAACGATCAGTTTCAGAGGAAAACTAAACCAAATAATTATCTGAGTTTAATTGCAGTTAATTTGAGAAATGTGATTTGGTTCAAATGTTTTCTGTGAATTTTCCTCGCTTCAAGACGTCGCCTCAGGCTTCAGATGCTTCTTGAGCTTCAGGCTGATCTGCAAACCAAACACTGAGGGGAAAAAAACCTTCACAGCTGCTGAATGTTTATGTGACAAACATTTCTTTTTCAGTGAAGCTTGATCTTAACCACAGAAAAAAGCTGATTGAATATTGAAAATTTACTTACTTACTGTAGATTTAGGTCTTGCCAGGTCAGTATTTATATAAACCTAAAAAACTGCTGCTGTAACAGTAAATTTCATTTTATTTGAATCAAGTGCTTTTGGGACAATTATTTTCTGTGTGAATCAAGAATTAAACTTAATTAAACATCAGATCAAGTAGAAGTAATAGAGTATTTTTATTGAATTCATTTATAACTCAGCTGCACAATTTTCATTAAACAATGAAAAATCCCTATTTTCCATCATATGTTCTGTTGATCAATGTTCTTTTTTTTACAGTGAATATATTCTTACTGACTAGTTAATATGCACAGATGTATCGAGGAGACATAAACACTCCAGATCTAAACACTCATGTTTAAACAACAGAACCATGACCACAGGAAACACGTTGCGTCTTTTTTCCTACTGGGTTTTAAAGTTTAATCAAATGCGGGCTCAACTTTATTTTGAGAACGCCCTCTGCGGTTTTTCTGTGGTGAACCAGAGGCGGATACGGATCCTGATGTGATGCAGGTTCATGCCGTAGATGATGGGGTTGATGATGGGTGGCACCACAAGGAACTCTGCAGACAGCGCGTTCTGCAGCGCCGCCATGGAGCTGCCTCCATAACGAGAATACAGCGTGTCAAACAGTACCGAGAAGGAGAAGACGAGCAGCGAGGCGAGGTGAGGAGAACATGTCTGAACAAACTTCCTGCGGTCGGTCCGAGAGCGGGCAGCACTTCGAATCAGGTGCATGTATGAGACCAGGATGATTATGATCTGCAACGTGTGCAGGATAATGATCACAATGCCGTAGAAGTTGTTGGCAGTGGTGTCGGAGCAGGACAGCTTGACCACCTCCCAATTGGTGCAGAAGATCCTGGCCATGCGGTGGCTGCAGAACGACAGCCTAACGATCAGGACAGTGCCTATAGCTGTTTCTAACAGAGACAGACACCAGGTGAGAAGCAACAGCAGCGCCACCTTCTGGCCCGTCATCAGAGCCCAGTAACGCAGTGGCTGGCAGATGGCCAGGTAACGGTCGTACGCCATGACAGTCAGACTGGTCAACTGGCAGAAGATGTAGAAATGTGTGAAAAACACCTGCGTCAAGCAGCCGGTGTACGTGATGAGGTGAGCGCCGGCCAAAAGATCTAGGAGCAGCTTCAGGTAGAAGTTGGATGCTCCACAGAGCCCAGTGAAGCACAGGTTGCACATGAAGATGTACATTGGCTGGTGGAGGGCTTTATCCAGACACACGGTGAGGATGAGGGTCAGGTTCACCAAGATGGTGACCAGGTAGGACATCAGGGCGAAAGCAAAGTAGATCTGACGGTTCGTCACTGAGTCGTTCAGACCCTGGAGCACAAACACAATGTCGACGTTCTCATTCATATCAAAGAAATGCTAAAGATGTCAGAACCTTGGAAACTCTGAAGCAGACCAAACATAAGTCTGAATGGTCCAAACCAGTGTAGCTGACGGCCTGCAGACATAAAGATTCTCTCTGCAAAGAGAGAACACTGATGTGATGTCTTTCTGCTGAAAATACAGCTGAAATAAAGCCAAACTCTTCCTAAAAATACTCCTTTAGATCAGCTTCAAACATGTCAGACCACAAAGATTGTACAACAAACATAAAAGATGATCTGAGTCATTCATAATGGAAATAGTTCATCAGGAATCAACAAACCAGGAAACAGATTTGACCCTTTTTAGAAGCTGCTTCTACATGTATGGAAAAACAGACACTTTGCTTTTTAATCCTTAAACAAACAAGATCTCTGTTCATCAGCTTGGATCAAACCAACTGGAGGAAATTGTTGTTCATTTGTTCAAACAGAGACTCTTTTACACCCAAACAGTTCAGACAGTAAGAGGAAAACATCAGAAAATCACAACACAGAGACCCTCTGAGTCTCTGCTAATGAGTTTGTGGAGGATTTTCTCCTGAGGGGAAAACACATTCAGGATCAAGCAGAAACAACATTAATGCAAAGCTGTGGGAGCCTGGAAGAAAAAGCTTCACATGTGAAAGAGGTGAGACAGAATAACAACTTCAGTCACATTCAATCAGACATTAACAGCAGCTGGTAGCTTTGGACTTAATGCACTGAAGCAAGACCCTCAACAGCAGAGAGGCAAGCAGCAGTGAACATACTGAGCAGAGTGCCACGTCTTATCCACCTGAAATCACAGGTAGACACACCTGAGGATGAGGCCACACCCACCTCATCGACGTCTCACTTCTCTCCAACAGAACAGTTTGAATGTTTTGAAGAACTAAGTAACACTTAAAATACTGTGCAGATAATCTGAGGTTTAAAAGGCAGAGGAAATGTGAAAGTTAATAATCAGTTTAGTAAGTTTGGCTTATTGGTTTCTCCAGACATCATAGAAAGTTTCAGTCTGATGGAGCAAAGAAGAAACATCAAACCTGTTTCCCCTTAATTCACCTGACTCTGGCCAGATGGGTGTGTGGAGACGTGTGGAGCTCGGCAGAACTACAATTAGACCCAGAAATATTTGGACAGTGACACAATCTTCATGATTTGGGCTCTGCATGCCATCAAGTTGGATTTGAAAATGAAACAACTACAATGTAATTGAACTGCAGACTTTAAGGTTTAAAACAAGGGGTTGAACAAAAATATGTGATTAAACATGTAGAAATTGTAACTATTTTTATACAAGCATTTCAGGGGCTCAAAAGTAATTGGACAAATAAACGTAACCCTAAAGTGTCAGAGTTCTCTGTGTTGTTCTGCTCTAACTCTACTCCTCAGGTGTGCCTAGTTGGCTGAGGGGGCGTGGCCCACACCTGCAGCTCGTTGCAGGCGGCTTCCTCTGGCTTCTTAAGCTGAGTGCTGACAGATGGAAGATGCCAGAGCCTTAACCAGTCGTGGTACGACGTGGCCGCTGACCCAACTCCTGAAAGCCTGCTTGTGAGTTTTTCGTCTTTTGAACTTTGACTAATTTTGGATCTCCCTGTTTTTGTCACAGTTTTTGGTGCTTGGATGCACTCACCTGTCTTGACGTCTTGTCCGAAGAAACAGACCTACAGAATCCTCCTGCTCAGATTTTGCTCTGGCGCTCCCCTCATACTCCCTGGATGTTACCCAGCGGGGCCTGAGATTTCCCCTCCCGGATTCTGCTGGTTCTTCTCTCACTCTGTTCAATCCATCTGTCACCCACTGCCGAGGAGGCTCGCTCTGGATCCCTCACCAGTACATCTGCCGCCCTCTGCCACTAGCCACCTAATCACCAACAGAGTAGGATCACAGAGTTCCCTCGGCGCTACTTCTCCCCGGTTAGGTCCGCCCAGCTTTATGGTAAGCAGCGCAGCTTCTAGTAGTTCAATTCAATTCAATTTTATTTATATAGCGCCAAATCATGAAACATGTCATCTCAAGGCACTTTACAAAATCAAGTTCAATCATATTATACAGATTGGGTCAGATTATACAGATTGGTCAAAATGTCCTATATAAGGAAACCAGTTGATTGCATCAAAGTCCCGACAAGCAGCATTCACTCCTGGGGAACCGTAGAGCCACAGGGAGAGTCGTCTGCATTGTACATGGCTTTGCTGCAATCCCTCATACTGAGCAAGCATGAAGCGACAGTGAGAAGAAAAACCACCCATTAATGGGAAAAAAAAACCTCCGGCAGAACCGGGCTCAGTATGAACGGTCATCTGCCTCGACCGACTGGGGGTTACAGAAGACAGAGCAGAGACACAACAAGAGAGACAAAAAAGCACAGAAGCACACATTGATCCAGTAATCTGTTCTACATTAGATGGTAATAGTCGGTGATCTGTCCTCCCTGGATGATTTCACAGTCAACAGAACGTCAGACCAGGTGTACCTACTATGAAGAAAAAAGAGAGAGAACAAAAAGTTAAAAGCTGAAATGACAACAGTAATTTCAATGTAATGCAATGCAAATCTGGAGAGCAGTAGACTGGAGAACAGTAGAAATCAGTAGAGTGAGAAAAATAGGCCCTGATGTCCTCCAGTAGCCTAAGCCTATAGCAGCAAAACTATAAAGGTAGCTCAGAGTAACATGAGCCACTCTAGTTATAAGCTTTGTCAAAAAGGAAGGTTTTAAGATTAGTCTTAAAAGTAGACAGGGTGTCTGCTTCACGGACCAAAACAGTTCCCCTGGTTCAACTTCCAAAGTCATTTACTCTTCTTCTTCTTGCAGTCTCTCCAGCCGTGACGTTCTGACCCTTGCCTGTAGTCCCGTCCGTTATATTGACCTGTTTCCTAAATAAACATCTTAAAACTGGGCTTTGCTTCCCGATCGTATCTGCATGTGGGCTCGTCATCTGAAAACCATGACATAAATAAAATGTTACTTTTCAATATGTTGTTGAGAATCCTTTTCAGGCAAGGACTACCTGAAGTCTGGAACCCATGGGCATCACCAGACGTTGGTTTTCCTCCTTTGTGTCTGTTGTGCAATTACACACTGTTTAAAGCTATTTAATGTTTAATAAATAACTCTCTGTCTGTTAGGTATTGTCCAGTGAATATCAGCTCTAGAGCTGATATCAGCATCATCAGAATAATTCAGTGAATCCTGGTTCACTGCAGACCTGAGTTAAAGAACCAAAGTTCATCTTAAAGAATGTGAATTGAGGTTAAATTAGCTTGACTAATTTAGAACAACATTTGGTATGTGTTTCAACCCATTCACAATACAAATCCTAAGTTAAGCAAAACATTATTTGATAAAATAACATTTTAAAGAGAGATTTTCTCAGTAAAATCATTAACTTTAGTGACGCTTGATTTTATTAATGCGATTATACCTCCGGGAGGCTAGAGGTCGCTGTAGCGATCGGTCACTAAAATCGGTTGATCCTAAAGTTAAACAAAACACCTTTAAATTGACATTAATAGTCCATCTTAATCGGTGGCGCAGTGGTTAGCGCGCACGACCCATGTACAGAGGCCTTAATCCTTGATGCAGCCGACCCAGGTTCGACTCGGACCTGTCCTTTGCCGCATGTCTCTCCCCCTCTCTTGTACCCCCTTTCCTGTCAGCCCACTGTACAAATAATGAGCCACTAGTGCCGTAAAAAGCTCAAAAAAAAAATTCCATATTAATGCGGTGATAATGCTTGTAGCATTATCGAACGATGGTGGAGCAAAACAAAACAAACCTTGGGCTTGAAACGAAATCGTAGTCGTGCATATCTGGGAAACCGGAAGTTCAGGAAGCTAATAGCATTGAGACTAGCGGACATTCAGCGCTAACTTTAATCAATCAATCAATCAATCAATTTTATTGTCAACTACAATTTGCATTGCAATCAAAAATTCAGTTCCAGTACAACCATCCATCACATACACTTAACAAACATTTTGGGGGAACGATTGACTGAGGCCTTGCGTTGCCAAGGAACACAGCCAGTCGGCCGCTGCTATTTCAGCGCAGCCGTTAGGTGCGTTCCTTCAAACTGCCTCAGACCCCGCTTACACGGAGTCCACAGGCGCTGCCCTTGAAAATCTGTTGAAGAAATATTTACATTGGGGAATTGGAGGGAGATAAAAAAGACAGGTGCTTCACAATTTATGTTTCCACATATAATGTGAAGCATCCGACAAAAAACCTCATTGCACGAGAAGCACAAATAATTACGAGACACATATATGCAGAAAGGTAAACATTTGAATCCTTGTCGGGTGCAGTTCGTCTGTATTTGTGAGCATCAGTATGTGTGTCTGGGTGAAAGTTTATATTTCCGTGGGGCTCTCCAGAGGCCATTTGTCCTTAGTCTTATCTGGCAGCTAACAGTTCAGAGAAACATCCACAGATGATAGCGAGGGGGGTGCAGGGGATTTGTGCGATGTCGCCATAACAACTCAGGGAGAATTTGATAGTGGAATGTCTGATTTGAAAAAACAGAATTTGTTATGAGAACAAGCTGAAACCAACTTTTTCCTTCAGCTTTAGAGTCTTTTCGTCGCTGTCTCCTGGATCCAATTCCAATATTCCAATCGATGGGCTAATTAACGTTCACACTTCCAGGTTTTATCCAATCTCACCTCTGTGTACCACCACCGCGGTCAGCTTCTCAAGCCGTCGACTGCCGCCGCTGTCAGCTCACGACGACTTTTAGTCGTTCTTTTACGACTAAAAGGAAGCTTCAGCTTTCTTTTAGTCATAATGAGTGCACCTCATAACACAAACATCAATATCCCATCAGTGTATAAAATTCTTGTCGAGATAACGTTTGTTATAACCATGAAAACACACTGGAATTACAGCAGCCAATGGCCTGATTCGAAGAAGCAATCCGGAGCTATGTCGGTCAGCTCCATGTTTTTTAAAGACACAATGTAACCGCATCACACAAACCTTCCAAACAACCATTTAACCTTCCATGTTCGTTCCTCTGCCAAACCTGTCGGCGCCTCGGTGTGGGTTCAGTTCACTTTGGCCATTCAATGAAGAGCAGTGGTCCAGGAAATCGTTGGTTATTTCTGCAGCGGGCTAGTGGCTCAGCGGCTAGCCGAAACGTGGACGAGGTAGGCCCCGGGTCCTGTATGCAATCTCTGATTTGGTCGTGGAGGGCAATTTCAGCTCAGCTCTTGTCTCAGCTTGGCATGGTAAGGATAGCAGCCCGATCCGCGCTGTCTCGCGTCAGCTTTCCTACAACAGCTGGCAAAAATATACAAAGCTGTTTTGGAATTCTTCACTTCAGCGTCTGGTTACGCAGAAGTGAGACTGCAAACTTAGTTTAGATCTAGTCAGCAGATTTCCGAACTCAGTCAGGTTCGAAATTCCCCCCTTTGTTGCTCCATTGAAGCGAGGGGAGATGAGTTTCACAGAACGCACATTTACTCAGCTTGTGGGCCTCTGAGCCCCATGAGGCCCCCATGCATGGCTGGCTGGTCCAGGGCGGACTCTCTCTCCTTGAGAGTTCCAGGAAGAAGGGGAGTGACTGAAGAGAACTGAGGGGGTTGTCCTTGGTTGCTGTTGTTTTATAGCACTGATCCCACCCTGCTGAGGGGGCAGATCCTTGGTGCCTGTGAAAGTCCCATGCTTCCAATCCAATCTAATTTTATTTTTCTCATCATAGCTTTAATGGCACAACACCCCTCCTCAAATCTGATAAGGGAGATCCGATTCTCCATTTTTGGATTTGCCAAAGGTCCATCAGCCATGATCTGGAATGGTAAAGAGTCACTGGGCTCCTGTGAATGAGAAGACAGTCACTGAAGGTTCAGTTCCATCAGAAGCTTGTCTCTGGCAGGAGTGAGGCAAGTCTGGCAGAGAACTGACCCTAATCAAAATATATAGACATATACACCAAAATTTCAAACCCAAAATTTCTGAACACCATCGTAAAGCTGTTGTTAACCTTCACCGTTTCTTAAGTCCTAGAACCATAAGAAAGGGTTAAAACAAAATAAACTGTGTTAGAAATTATTTGCAGAAAGCCTATATTATATACAGAAAGCCTATATTATATACAGAAAGCCTATATTATATACAGAAAGCCTATAATTTATTTATTTATTTTCTTTCACTTTCTTTTTTAAGGTATCACATTACACATGTCAGCTTAAATAATAATACATTTAGCAATGGTATCAAGGTGTTACTCGATTGTATCTGTTGCTTTATGTCTGTTGGTTGTGCTGTTCTTTTTGAGTCTCTTTCCAGGTGATGGAGCAGACAGAGGACGTTTTATCATTCTGTACCTTTTATCTCTTCTTTCTTTCACCTCTTCTCTTTCTTTTTTTTTCACTTCTTGTTCTTCCTTTACTCTCCCACTTTCCCATTGTAGTGTCCATATAATTTGAAATTCTCCCTGCAGGAATCACAATAAAGCTATTTACATGCACAAATCAAGCGGAGCATTATGGCGAAAGCTGTTCGCTCCACTTGTGAAAGCAAAATTTGTCGAGCTCTATTTGGCATTAAGACATCAATTGTTATTGCCACATTGCTAGACAGGACACTGGGAAAGAAAAAAGAAAAAAGAAATTATTTGCAACCTTATCATACGCTGGGGCATGATAAATTCTGCGGTTGTTTTTGGATTAGATTAGCTCGCTCAGTGAGAAAATCTGGGCAGTTACTTTCAAGGTTTTCCTTTGCGATCATTTCTTTTGCCAAAGTTATCTCTTGGTTTTGCATTGAAAAAGGGTTGACTTTTACCTGGCTGCCTAGGCTTTCGTGGCAGCCTGTCTCTAAACCTTTCAGTTTGGAGAAAGGTCAAAGGAAACATATGCCTTTCTAGACCAGGGGAGTTCAGCATCCTTTTGTACAGAGGGTCTTATGGATAAGCTGAATCTCACTGGGAGAAAAACAAAGATTATTTTGCGCACCATGGGACAAGAGAAAGTGATGGACAGCTTTATTGTGCCTGAACTCGAAATCGCTGGATTGGACAGCAATATGTATTGTGACATGCCTGACCTTTTCACTCAGCATAGAATGCCTGTAGACCTGAGTAACATTCCAAAGGACAGAAACCTGGATGAATGGCCACATTTGAAGGATGTTCATTTGCCAGAGATAAAAGCACAGGTGGAGCTTCTGATTGGCATGAACATGCCCAGAGCTCACTAACCTTTGGAGGTCATCAGAAGTGAAGGTGACGGACCTTTTGCCATTAAAACGATGCTTGGTTGGACAGTGAATGGGCCACTTGAACAAGAATGCTGTGGAAAACCAAATTGTCTGTCAACAGTCACTACCAACAGGATTTCTGCTGTTACATTGGACAAGTTATGGAAACAACAGTTTAAGATGGACTTCCCTGAGAGCAGCTATGATGAGCATGTGGGGCTGTCACAGGAAAACTCTAGGTTTCTGGAGTTGGCTAATAAGACAGTGACCTTGAAGGATGAACACTACAGCATTGCCCTGCCTTTGAAAGACAGAGACATAAGAATGCCTGATAACCGTGCAATTGCTGAACAACGTGCCTTAAGCTTGAAGAAAAGGTTAATCAGAGATAAAGACTTCCATAAAGATCACACTGCCTTCATAAAATATCTTATAGCCAGAGGTTATGCAAAAAGAGTGCCAATTGCAGACTTGAAGTGACATGATGGGAAGGGTTGGTATATCCCTCATCATGGCATCAATCATCAATGCGCATGTGCGAAAGCAGCATGCTGCAGTTACAGCGCTCCGGTTTGCTTTTTAACTTTCTTACCTTTATCTCTTTTTGATTGCCCTTGTTTTTTCACGGTAACTCTGTGAAGTATTGTCCTCTCTAACGAGGTCGTTCTCAGAGAGTTTTCGTGATTTTTCGTGTTGTTTTTATCATGTCGCCCTCATCGGGACACGCCGCCTTTGTTTACTCCGGAGAACAGCTGATGGCACTAATGCTGACCGGCGTTGTGGCCAGACCAGCTGGAATACCACCCGAACTCTGGAGAAAAACACGCCGAGGTTGCAGAGGAGGAAAGAAACATCGGGGGATGAAAGGAGGTTCGAGACGGGACGCGCTTATTTAAAGGAGAAAATTTAAGCATTGTCTCCCCTCCGTTGTTATGGGAAATGTGCGGTCCCTTAGCAACAAGATGGACGAGCTAACGGCGCTAACGCGGAGCCAACCGGAGTACCGTGAGTGCAGTCTGATGTGTTTCACCGAGACATGGCTACACAAGGACATTATGGACCAGACTGTCTCCGTGGATGACTTTCACACCGTCCGGGCCGACCGGGACACTAAGAGCGGTAAGCGGAAAGGAGGGGGGCTTGCCATTCTAAACAGCAGATGGTGTTACCCGGGTCACATCACCATTAATGAACAGCTCTGTAGCCCGGATGTTGAAATGCTGGCCGTTGGACTCCGTCTTTACCATCTGCCCAGAGAGATCCCACATGTCATCGCTGCTGTCCTGTACATCCCTCCGTCTGCTAACCCAACATCTGCATGCAGCATCATACATACTACACTCTCCAAACTACAGACCCAGCATCCTAATGCCCTCATCATCATGTCGGGAGACTTTAACCATGTCACCATGAACAAAGTTCTGCCGACCTTCAAACAGTATGTGAGCTGCCCTACCAGAGAGGAGAAGACCCTGGACCTGATGTATGCTAACATTAAAGATGCATACATCTCCTCTTCTCTCCTCCCTCTGGGCAGGTCAGATCACAACCTGGTTCACCTCAAACCCTGTTATGTGCCTCTGGTGAAGAGGAAGCCTACGACCACAAGAACTGTGAGGAGGTGGTCGGAGGAGGCTTATGAGGCACTGCAGGCCTGCTTTGAGGTGACTGACTGGCCTGCACTCCGTGAGCCCCATTGGGAGGACATCGATGGGCTCACAGAGTGCATCACGGACTATATCAACTTCTGTGTGGACTGCAATGTTCCAGCTCGGACTGTAACCTGTTACGCCAACAATAAACCGTGGATCACCAAGGACATAAAGGCCATTCTGAATGAGAAGAAGAGGGCGTTCAGAGATGGCAACCGTGAGGAGGTGAGGAGAGTGCAGGGGGTACTCAAACGTAAAATCAAGGAGGCTAAGGACAAATACAGGAGAAAGCTGGAGAATAAACTCCAGACTAACAACTTGAGGGATGTGTGGAGTGGGATGAGAGCCATCACAGGGTTCCAGAAGTCCACTGGCATGGGGTTGGAAGGTCGCGTGAACCGGGCCAATGACCTGAACTTATTTTTCAATAGGTTTGATACTGCGGCCCATCCTCCACAACTCTCTGCTGCTGGCTTCCCTACAACGACCACTCCACCTTCCCCCACTCCTCCTCCTTACAGACCCCCTGTCTGCTCCTCACCACCTCAATCCACATCCGCCGACTCCACTCCTCCCCCCTGCTTCACATCAGGTCCTCCACAACCTGAGGACCTCCCCCCTCCCCCTCCTGTTACCTCTACAGTGTCCTTCACTCCTGACCTGGTGAGAAGACAGCTGACCAGACTCCACTCCGGCAAAGCTGCAGGCCCCGATGGTGTATTCCCCAGGGTGCTCAAAGCTTGTGCCTACCAGCTGTGTGGAGTACTTAGCCTAGTCTTCAGCCTGAGCCTGCACCTCCAGAGAGTCCCCGTGCTGTGGAAGACGTCGTGCCTCGTTCCTGTGCCAAAGACGCCGTGTCCTAGCGGCCCTCAGAACTACAGCCCATGGTCAGGCCCTTCACCGATCCACTACAGTTCGCCTACCAGCTCCGCCTGGGAGTTGAGGACAGCATCATCTTCCTGCTGAACAGAGTCTACACTCATCTGGACAAGCCGGCGAGCACTGTGAGAATCATGTTCTTTGATTTCTCCAGTGCCTTCAACACCATCCGTCCGGCTCTACTGGGTGCGATGCAGGTGGAGGCCCCCATCGTGTCCTGGATTGTTGATTATGTCAATGTCAATGTCAATGTCAAATTTATTTATATAGCACTTTAAAACAGGCATAGAACTGCACCAAAGTGCTGTACAAGAGTGACAACAACACAAATGAATAAAACAAAGTATCAAACACTAGTTTAATTAAATGCCAAAGAATAAAAATGAGTTTTAAGAAGCAATTTAAAATGATCCAGGCTGTGGGCAGATCTAATTTGGAAAGGTAGATTGTTCCATAGAGAAGGAGCAACAGCAGAAAAAGCCCGATCTCCTTTCCTCTTAAGTCGGGTCCGAGGAACTGATAGTAAAAGCTGATTATTAGAACGTAGGGTTCTGGACACAGACTGAAATTTTAAAAGTTCCAAAAGATAAGGGGGAGCTAATCCATTTAAAGCTTTATAAGTTAATAAGAGAATCTTAAAATCTATTCGATAAAAAACAGGCAGCCAATGTAAAGAGGCCAGTATGGGCCTTATATGGTCACGCTTCCTGGTTCCTGTAAGAAGCCGAGCCGCTGCGTTCTAGATCATTTGAAGTCGCTGCATGATTTATCCAGGCCTCTATATAATGAATTGCAATAGTCCAAACGAGATGTGATGAAGGCATGGATAAGTCCTTCAAAGTCTTTTAAACAAAAATAAGATTTAACTTTAGCTAAAATACGTAGGTGATAAAAACTTGATCTAACAACAGAGCTAACTTGTTTATCTATCAAAAGTAAAACCAAGATTCCTAGCAGAGGTCTGACAAAACCGAGCTAAAGAACCAAGAATCAGATCTGGATCTGTTGTGTGAAGACTCTGACCAAATAGTATAACTTGCGTTTTACTTTGATTGAGGTGAAGAAAGTTTTGTTCCATCCAAGATTTGACTTCTTTTAAACAATTGTTCAATAGTTGAAGAGATTCACTTTTGCCATTTTGTAGTTTGAGGGGCATATAAATTTGGACATCATCTGCAAAGCAATGAAATGAAACGTTAAACCTATGGAAAATCTGACCAAGAGGTAATAGATACAAAATAAACAAAATGGGACCTAAAATTGAGCCTTGGGGGACACCGTACTTTAAAGGTTTAGCCCCAGAACAACATTGGTCCAAATGAACTGAGAAAGTTCTGTTTTCTAAATAAGACTTAAACCATCCAAGTACCGGGCCTCTCAGGCCAACACAATATTTTAATCTATGTAAGAGAATCTGATGGTCTACAGTGTCAAATGCTGCGCTCAGATCTAAAAGTAATAAAACTGCGACATTGCCTGAATCAACTGTTAAAAGAAGATCACTATACACTCGAAGCAAAGCTGTTTCAGTGCTATGAGCAGCTTTAAACCCAGACTGAAATGTCTCAGTTATATTATTGTCTTTTAAAAACATTTCAAGCTGAATAAAAACTAATTTTTCAAGGACCTTAGATAAAAAAGGGAGTTTTGAAATGGGCCTAAAATTTGCTAGTACACTTGAGTCTAGATTGGGTTTTTTAAGATGTGGTTTAACGACAGCATGTTTAAGTATTGATGGGACACAACCTGACTGCAATGAGGCATTTATCACCATTAAGATATATAGGCCAGAAGTAAGAAAAATGTCTTTTATCAGACGAGTAGGTAGACAGTCCAAAGGATAATTTGATGGCCGCAGGTACTTAATTACTGAGGTGAGATTACCTGACGGGTAGACCACAGTATGTACGCCTACAGAACTGTGTGTCTGAAAGGGTGGTCAGCAACACTGGGGCCCCTCAGGGGACTGTCCTCTCCCCCTTCCTCTTCACCCTTTTCACCTCAGACAACTATTGTACCGAGTCCTGCCACCTTCAGAAGTTTTCTGATGACTCAGCAATAGTTGGCTGCATTGAAAATGGTGATGAGAGTGAATATAGGACTGTGGTGGGCAACTTTGTCACATGGAGTGAGCTGAACCATCTGCAGCTCAACGTGACAAAGACTAAGGAGCTAATAGTGGATCTGAGGAGGACAAAAACACCTGTGACCATCCAGGGGGTCCCTGTTGACACTGTGGAGGAGTATAAGTACCTGGGAGTGTACTTTAACAACAAGCTGGACTGGACTAGAAACACCGAGGCGGTCTACAAAAAGGGTCAAAGCCGACTCTTCTTCCTGAGGAGGCTGAGGTCCTTTAACATCTGTGGGACGATGCTGAGGATGTTTTATGAGTCTGTTGATGCCAGTACCATCTTCTTTGCTGTCACATGCTGGGGCAGCGGGCTGAGGGTCGCTGACAGCAACAGACTGAACAAACTGATCAGGAGGGGGGGGGGGATGTTGTGGGGGAGGAGCTGGACACTCTGACGACCGTGGCAGAGAGGAGGATGCTGTCCAGGCTTCAGTCCATCTTAGATAATGTCTCACACCCTCTCCATGACACACTGGCCCAGCAGAGGAGCTCCTTCAGCAGAAGGCTCCTCTTACCCAGATGCACCACAGAGCGCCACAGGAAATCATTCCTGCCTGTGGTCATCAATCTCTACAACGCCTCCCTCAGTGATTCAGACACCCCCCCTCTGTAACCGTCATTTATTCATTCTTTGCACTGTTCTTGCACAAGTCACTATCACTTTACTTGGATTTATAGTTAAACATATGTACAGGGGTTGGACAATGAAACTGAAACACCTGGTTTTAGACCACAATAATTTATTAGTATGGTGTAGGGCCTCCTTTTGCGGCCAATACAGCGTCAATTCATGTTGGGAATGACATCTACAAGTCCTGCACAGTGGTCAGAGGGATTTTAAGCCATTCTTCTTGCAGGATAGTGGCCAGGTCACGACGTGATGCTGGTGGAGGAAAATGTTTCCTGATTCGCTCCTACAAAACACCCCAAAGTGGCTCAATAATATTTAGATCTGGTGACTGTGCAGGCCATGGGAGATGTTCAACTTCACTTTCATGTTCATCAAACCAATCTTTCACCAGTCTTGCTGTGTGTATTGGTGCAGTGTCATCCTGATACACGGCACCTCCTTCAGGATACAATGTTTGAACCATTGGATGCACATGGTCCTCCAGAATAGTTCGGTAGTCCTTGGCAGTGACGCGCCCATCTAGCACAAGTATGGGGCCAAGGGAATGCCATGATATGGCAGCCCAAACCATCACTGATCCACCGCCATGCTTCACTCTGGGCATGCAACAGTCTGGGTGGTACGCTTCTTTGATACTTCTCCACACCGTAACTCTCCCGGATGGGGAAAACAGTAAAGGTGGACTCATCAGAGAACAATACATGTTTCAAATTGTCCACAGCCCAAGATTTGCGCTCCTTGCACCATTGAAACCGACGTTTGGCATTGGCACGAGTGACCAAAGGTTTGGCTATAGCAGCCCGGCCGTGGATATTGACCCTGTGGAGCTCCCGACGGACAGTTTTGGTGGAAACAGGAGAGTTGAGGTGCACATTTAATTCTGCCGTGATTTGGGGAGCCGTGGTTTTATGTTTTTTGGATACAATCCGGGTTAGCACCCGAACATCCCTTTCAGACAGCTTCCTCTTGCGTCCACAGTTAATCCTGTTGGATGTGGTTCGTCCTTCTTGGTGGTATGCTGACATTACCCTGGATACCGTGGCTCTTGATACATCACAAAGACTTGCTGTTTTGGTCACAGATGCGCCAGCAAGACGTGCACCAACAATTTGTCCTCTTTTGAACTCTGGTATGTCACCCATAATGTTGTGTGCATTGCAATATTTTGAGCAAAACTGTGCTCTTACCATGCTAATTGGACCTTCACACTCTGCTCTTATTGGTTCAATGTGCAATTAATGAAGATTGGCCACCAGGCTGGTCCAAATTAGCCATGAAACCTCCCACACTAAAATGAGAGGTGTTTCAGTTTCATTGTCCAACCCCTGTATATATATATACATGTATATATATATATCGACTTATATATGTATATATTTATATTACTTTGTGTGGAATGTTGTAAATATATATAAAAAAATGTGTGTATATCTGGAGCATGTAACAAAAGTAATTTCCCTCTGGGATTATTAAAGTATGTCTGATTCTGATTCTGATGGGGTTTACCATCCTACCAAAGGAAAGATTTGGGTCGTATTTGACTGTGCGGCATCATTCCAGGGCATTTCACTTAATGCACAGCTCCTGAGTGGTCCTGATTTAACTAATAATTTGGTTGGTGTACTGACTAGGTTCAGAAAAGAGCCTGTTGTTTTGATATCTGATATTGAAGCCATGTTCCATCAGGTGTACATACCAGAGGAAGATGCTGACCTGTTGAGGTTTCTCTGGTGGCCTGGGGGTGACTTCAGTCAGAGCATGCAGGAGTATAGGATGGGCGTTCATTTGTTTGGAACAACGTCCTCTCCGAGTTGTGCTAACTATGCTCTGCGGAAATGTGTGGAAGACAACAAAGCACATTTCAACCAGCAGGTGATTGACACCATTCTGTAATGATCGGTGTGGAGGTGAACCCGGAATTCAGCCAAACACTGCTATGCTGTAAACTGATTTATTGAAGGGATGATGAGGAGTGGGAAACAGGCAGGCAAACAGAACAGAATCCAATGGTAGGTAAGGCAGACATCCAGGCAACACTTGACAGGGAACAGTACAGAACTGGGCAGGACAAACAGAACAGATTCATTAAAACAGAATCAAGGTGCTGGGAGCTCTTACCAGAGAAGGAATCAAAAACAGGGAATGCACTCGGGCATGCAAAGCGATAGAGTGAGTGTGAGAGACGAACCAACAAATAGCTGAGGAGGGAGTGAGGCTTAAATAAACAGGCAAACAGGTGAGCGGAGTGAAAACTAATTAATTATAGGCAGTTGGAAGCAATTGTGGAACTGACAGGAGCTGGGGAATAAACCAAAGACCGAGGATAATAATGAAAAGAAAGCGCAGAACTAAAATCAGAACTAATACAGAGAACAGATAACAAAAACAATGAACAGGCTAAACAGGACTCCAGAACCTAATTCAATCTGAAAAACTCACACAGAAAGAAAAGGCAATTAGAAGAATTTTATTGATACAATATTTTAAGAGTTTGGCGCTCAGACCTCAGCAGGAAAAATTCACGCTGAATTATACTTCAATATGCATAAGCAGGCGTATGAGAATAGGGATATTTCCCCCCCGGGTCTGAAACTGGTGGTGGAGTGGAGATAAACAAAGTTTGTTCAGTCCATATGATGATCTGTTTGAGCTAGATGTCCAACTTGCATGAACAGTCCATGATGAGCAAGCATGAAGCGACTGTGGAGAGGAAAAACTCCCCTTTGGGAAGAAACCTCTGGCAGAACCAGGCTCAACATGGCGGTCTTCTGCCGGACCGTTTTAAGGAGTGACTGGGAAATCCGTAAGTCTGGGATGAATTACACTCTGTAGGGACGAGGTTGAAGCAGCACCATAGGAAAGCCAGGCGGAGCTTGGTACGATGGTGGAGAAGGGGATGGAGGTGGGTTGAATCCAGTCATCAGAGTCCAAACCAGACGCGGCACGCCACCGCTTGCTCGCTGAGCAGAAGGCCGAGACAAGGATGTGGAGTTCTTTTAAGATGAACCCAGGATGCTGATTGGCTTCGAGGAGGAGCAGTTCAAAATTGATTGGCTTGCGTTGGAGGCGGATGAGTCTGATAGATGGAGGTAGGCAATAGAGTTTCTTCAGTCTGAATTTTCGCTTTAGCTCCATAACGCAAATAAACCATAAGGCAGGAAAAGGCTAACTTAACCAAATCATAAACAAGAACCAGAACAGAATATTACACATTCTGTAAAATTTCTACATGGATGACTGCCTTGCTTCAGTAGGCACTGAAGAGGAAGCGATCCATCCTTACACAGACCTCAGACTCATCTGTGCCAAGGGAGGCTTCCACTTAACAAAGTGAATAAGTAATAGCCGCAGGGTCCTGGCAGTAATACCCGAGGAGGAGAGAGCTAAGGAAGTTAAAAATCTAGATCTGGATTGTGACCTCTTGCCGGTTGAGCGAGCATTGGGAGTTTGGGGGTGTTTACAGTCAAATGCGTTTAAGTTCTCCATTTCCATCCCAAACAGGCCATTGACCCGGAGAGGGATTCTTTCTATGGTCAGCTCCTTCTATGACTCTCTGGGATTCCTTGCTCCTGTCATCTTCACAGCTAAAAGGATACTTCAAGATTGTGTCAAAGGGGGATTGGATGGGATGATGCTATTCCATCAGATGTTGCTCAAGACTGGAAAAGGTGGGAGGAAGAACTGCATCTGTTGGACAACATCAGGATCAGACGATGTTTAAAACCTGCTGAATTTGGAGAAACAACTACTGCTCAGTTGCACCACTTTGCAGATGCGAGTGAGAAGGGGTATGGTGTTGTTACCTATTTGCTGCTGCACAACAGTCTCTTACAGGCACACAGTTCCTTCATAATGGGGAAATCCAGGGTGGCACCTTTAAAACCAGTCACAATTCCCTGTATGGAATTGACAGCTGCTGTGTTAGCAGTTCGCATGGACAGACTTTGGAGAAGAGAGCTGAGGCTACCTTTTTTGGACTCAGTGTTTCGGATAGACAGCACCTCAGTATTGAAATACATCAATAAAAAGACTACTAGGTTTTGTGTTTTTGTGGTGAACCAAGTGTCTGAGATTCTCAAGTCTTCTGGAGTCTCACAGTGGAGGTATGTGAACACAACATACAATCCTGCAGACCTTGCATCCAGAGGTATGAAGGCAGAACCTTTTATGCGTGACACTAAATGGTTATCTGGTCCTGCATTCCTTACACAGCCAGAGATGGATTGGCCTGTTAACCCAGAGAACTTGCAGGAACTTTCACATGAAGACCCTGAAGTCAAGATGTGTGCCTCTGTTGTTGTTTCACTCGCATATGATCATGATCACCCTTTGGATTCCTTGATTCATCGTACCTCATCCTGGATTCGTCTTGTCAGGGTGATGAGTTGAATTTTGAGGTTCAAAACATTGCTCTTACATTGCAAAAGGAACAAGACACATTTCCAGCCTTCATCTAATAATTCAATTCAATTTCAATTCAATTTTATTTATATAGCGCCAAATCATGAAACATGTCATCTCAAGGCACTTTACAAAGTTAAGTTCAATCATATTATACAGATTGGGTCAGATTATACAGATTGGTCAAAAATGTTCCTATATAAGAAAACCAGTTGACTGCATCAAAGTCCCGACAAGCAGCATTCACTCCTGGGGAACCGTAGAGCCACAGGGAGAGTCGTCTGCATTGTACATGGCTTTGCTGCAATCCCTCATACTGAGCAAGCATGAAGCGACAGTGGGAAGAAAAACTCCCCATTAACGGGAAGGAAAACCTCCGGCAGAACCGGGCTCAGTATGAACGGTCATCTGCCTCGACCGACTGGGGTTACAGAAGACAGAGCAGAGACACAACAAGAGAGACAAACAAGCACAGAAGCACACATTGATCTAGTAATCTGTTCTACATTAGATGGTAATAGTCGGTGATCTGTCCTCCCTGGATGATTTCACAGTCAACAGAACGCCAGACCAGGTGAACCTACTATGAAGATAAAAGAGAGAGAACAAAAAGGTAAAGCAGAAATGACAACACGTAATGCATAATTGAAGAACAGTAGAACTCTATAGAGTGAGAAAATTAGATCCTGATGTCCTCCAGCAGCCTAAGCCTATAGCAGCATAACTATAGAGGTAGCTCAGGGTAACATGAGCCACTCTAGTTATAAGCTTTGTCAAAAAGGAAGGTTTTAAGATTAGTCTTAAAAGTAGACAGGGTGTCTGCCTCACGGACCAAAACTGGGAGTTGGTTCCACAGGAGAGGAGCCTGATAGCTGAAGGATCTGCCTCCCATTCTACTTTTAGAGACTCTAGGAACCACCAGCAGACCTGCAGTCTGAGAGCGAAGTGCTCTGTTAGGAACATACGGGGTAATCAGAGCTCTGATATATGATGGAGCTTGATTATTAAGGGCTTTATACGTTAGAAGAAGAATTTTAAATTCTATTCTTGATTTAACAGGAAGCCAATGAAGGGAAGCTAAAATTGGAGAAATATGATCCCTCTTGTTGATTTTCATCAGAACTCTTGCTGCAGCATTTTGGATCAGCTGAAGACTTTGAATTGCATTTTGTGGACTTCCTGATAGTAAAGAATTACAATAGTCCAGCCTTGAAGTAACAAATGCATGGACTAGTTTTTCAGCATCACTCCTGGACAGAATGTTTCTAATTTTGGCGATATTCCGGAGGTGAAAAAAGGAAACTCTGGAAACCTGTTTAATATGGGATTTAAATGACATGTCTTGGACAAAAATAACACCAAGATTTTTTACTTTATTACCAGAGGCCAAGTTAATGCCATCCAGATTAAGTGATTGGTTAAGAAGTTTATTTTTTGAGGACTCTGGCCCAAAGATTACAACTTCGGTCTTGTCAGAATTTAGATGCAGGAAATTTAAATTCATCCAGCTTTTGATACAACTCAGTCTAAATATGCTCATCCTAGGGTTGAGTTCTGTAATGACTCTCTCATTGGGAGAGATTGAGGATGCTGAGATGCAAATAATCAAGTTTTGTCAGAGGATAATAATCCTATCATAATTCCTAAGGACCTTCACATTGCTGATCTCATTCTTCAGCATATCCATAAATGTGTGGGTCATGGTGGTAGGAACTACATACTCTCAAAATTGCATCAGAAATATTGGATTCCTGGTGCTGGAGCCTTGATTAGAAACATCCTGTCGAGGTGTGTGACCTGCAGACGGCTTCATGGAGCTACAGGCCAGCAGCAAATGGCTGACTTGCCTGAAAGCAGAGTGACCCCTGAGAAACCTCCTTTTAGTTTTGTTGGAGTAGATTATTTTGGTCCATTTGAAGTTAAGCGTGGGAGAAGTCTTGTGAAGAAGTATGGGGTTCTCTTCACCTGTTTAGCAATTAGAGCTGTACATATTGAAGTCACCTCATCTCTTGACACAGACTCCTTCATTAATGCCTTACGCCATTTTATTGCAAGGCGAGGCCAAGTTCAAGAGCTGCGGTCTGATAATGGGACCAACTTTGTGGGTTCGGAGCGTGAGATGAGACAAGCCATAGAAGAGTGGAATCAGGAAAAGATCACTGATACACTGTTGTTAAAGGGAGTGAAATGGATCTTCAATCCTCCAGCTGGATCGCACCATGGCGGAGCATGGGAGAGATTGATTCGTTCCATCAGAAAGGTCCTTAATTCCACCCTGCAGATACAGCATTTGGACGAAGAAGGACTCCAAACTACTCTCTGTGAAGTGGAATCAATCCTCAACGGTAGACCTATTACATTGGAATCTACCAATGTAAGCTTGACTTGACGCAGTATCTCTGCCTGTTCGGATGCTTTTTTCTCTGCTCTCTGCTTGCTTGCATTTTCCTGCCTTTTACTTTTTATCTCCTTTTTATCTCTTAACCTAAACCACAGAAAGTTGGATTTAGTTTTTATTTATTTATTTTCTTTTACTTATTTTTTGATTTTGAAAAGATGCCTTCCTTCAACACAATGGACTTTGACAAGCTTTTACAGAAGATAGTTGTTATGGAACTGAAAATCTGTCGACTTGAAGTGAATTATGATGTAAACGCCGCGCATGGAAATGAAACAACCCTGCCTGTGATCCTGAATGGTGACCACCAGCCCAGCGACTCAGCGAACAAACAGTTCCCTGAGGAAAATGAGAATCCCTGGATCACTCTGGGTGCAAGACCAAAGGATCAACGAACCCCACGCCTAGACAAAGAAAACTGGCCGAGACTACAGAGAGATGTCCCAGGACAAGGGAAACAACAGCGGGCTGTTCTCAAAACAAATGATAGGAGTAAACCTGCTGGAAATGCTGGAATTCCGTTACTAAACAGATTTGCTCCGCTCCAAAATGTGACCCAGGAGGACAAAAATCAGAGGTATGTCAACGATTTTCGTTCTAAGACATCAGAGAAAAGACATGCCACAGGGCCAAGGACCCTGGTATTATGCAATGGTTCTGTAAGGGGGATTAAACATTTCTGTAACAAGAAAAACACAGAGGTGTTGATTTATAACGATCTGAACTGTGGCCTGGTGTCTGATCTAACAGACATCCTTCAGACAGACCTTCCAAGGGTCTTGAAAGAACGTCCAACCTTGGAAAAACTCATAATACAAGCTGAAGCCCTGGAGGACGTCACCCGGATAAGAAAATCAGAAGTATTAAAAGAGGATTACATTCGTTTGTTGAACTTTGTTCATGGCCTGAAGGTCAAGGTGTTTCTTAGTGGCCCTCATGCCTCGGTTAACTGTGGAGATGAGATTTTTTCCAGAATTCTGATGCTAAACAAATGGCTGGAAAAAACATGCAAAGAAACAGCTGTAACCTTCATAGACAACTTTAACATCTTTTGGGAAAGAAGACATCTGTTCAACAGAGATGGTTTCTCTCTAAATAGGTCAGGTGCAAAACGGCTGATTTCAAACATCTTCTATTCTGTGAACCATGCGTCATCAGCTTTGTCCCAAAACAAAGTACATCCAGTGCCAAAACAAACGATAAGCCCAGTGCAGCCCGAACAAGCCAAGATTAAGATGGCCAGAAAGATGACACAGAAAGAGGCTACGTCAGAACTACAGGAAGATTCATCCCAGATCTCAGCAGGACAAAGAGAGGACCAAGAACCTCCATCGTCATGATCACCGGTCCAGACTGCACCCGCCTCCCCTTCTACTCCACAAAGCCCAGAGGTTCCTTTTCTGGAATTTTCTCATAACATGAACAAAGTATCTAAGATTGGCCTACAGATGACATCCTCTCCACATACCCACAGCTCTGTGACTAAACCAGCATCTTCCAAAGGGTGCAGAGCCCCAGATCCTCCTCTACGTATCACAGAACTCTCTGGTACTGAGGAACTCCAAATTACTTTGCTGTGATACACACCGGGTCCTGGCCACACGTTTATCAGACATGACAGTTCCCAGCATCAGCTTGGGCCTTTCGCCGGAGATTATGGAATATCTGTGATAATACGTGGCAGAAATAAGAAAAACAAAAGGATAAACAGGAACAAATACTTAAAAGTCATAAACTGTCAGATGCAACCTGTCACAGAGACATCACCAACCACTAAGTCATATAAACTGGGTTTATTAAATATTAAATCTCTGTCAGGAAAATCCCTTTTAATTAATGACTTCATTATTGACAATAATCTTGATGTAATGTTTTTAACAGAAACATGGCTGCATGAATTTAGTGAAGCAGCCATTCTGATCGAGACGACTCCTCCCAACTACAATTTCCTTTGTGAGAGCAGACAGCAAAGGAAAGGTGGAGGAGCAGCAACATTGTTTAATGATTCACTAAAATGTAAAAAGGTGTTTTTGGGAAAATTTGACTCTTTTGAACATTTGGCTCTCCAGGTAAAGAGCCCGGTACGAACTATGTTTCTGAATGTTTACAGGCCTCCTAAGTCCACATCAAACTTTTTTAAGGCAAGGCAAGGCAAGGCAAATTTATTTATATAGCACAATTCAGTACAAGACAATACAAAGTGCTTTACATGATTAAGATATAGCAAAATAATAACATGTAGATAGAAAATAGAATAAAAGCAAGTAGGGATAGAATGTAGTAAAAAAAAAGAACATTAAAAACAGTAAAACTGTTTAACTAGAACAGTCAAAGGCAATTTTAAACAAATGTGTTTTTAATCTTGATTTAAAGGAACTCAGGCTTTCAGCACTTTTACAGTTTTCTGGAAGTTTGTTCCAGATAAGTGGAGCATAGGAACTAAATGCTGCTTCTCCTTGTTTAGTTCTGGTTCTGGTTCTGCAGAGCAGGCTGGAGCCAGAAGACCTTAATGGCCTGGAGGGTTGATACACTGATAACAAGTCTGTGATGTATTTAGGTGCTAAGCCATTCAGGGATTTATAGACTTACAGAAATATTTTAAAGTCTATTCTCTGAGATACAGGGAGCCAGTGGAAGGACTTTAGAACTGGGGTGATGTGCTCTACTTTCTTAGTCTTAGTGAGGACTTCAGAACCGGGTCCATGTTCTCTACGTTCTTAGTCTTAGTGAGGACTTCAGAACCGGGTCCATGTTCTCTACGTTCTTAGTCTTAGTGAGGACGCGGGCAGCAGCGTTCTGGATCAGCTGCAGCTGTCTGATACACTTTTTAGGCAGACCTGTGAAAACACCGTTGCAGTGATCAGTTCTACTAAAGATAAACATGGATTAGTTTTTCCAGATCCTGCTGAGTCATCAGTCCTTTAATCCTGGAAATGTTCCTCAGGTGATAGAAAGCCGACCTTGTAATTGTCTTTAGATGCTTTTGAAGGTTCAGGTCTGAGTCCATAACTACTCCCATATTTCGGGCCTGATTAGTGGTTCCTAGCTGAAGCAGCTGAAGCTGTGTACTAACTTTTGATCTCTCCTCTATTGGTCCAAATATTATTACTTCAGTTTTGTTTTTATTTAGTTGAAGAAAATTTTGGCACATCCACGTATTGATTTCTTCTAGGCATTTGCTCAGTGCTTGAACTGGTTCATAGTCACCTGGTGACATGGTGATGTAAAGCTGTGTGTCGTCTGCATAGTTATGGTAGCTGATGTTGTTGTTTTTTATGATCTGGGCTAAAGGGAGCATGTAGATATTGAACAGGAGGGGACCCAGGATGGACCCTTGGGGAACCCCGCATGTGAATTTTTGTCATCTCTGATGTAAAGTTACCTACTGACACAAAAAAGTCCCTGTCCTTTAAGTAGGATTTAAACCAGTTGAGAGCTGTACCAGAGAGGCCGACCCAGTTCTCCAGGCGTTCTAACAGAATGGAGTGATCTACAGTATCAATGCTGCACTGAGGTCCAATAGAACCAGCACTGAGGTTCTGAGGTCCAACAGAACTAGCACGGTGGTTCTTCCACAGTCTGTATTTATATGGATGTCATTAAACACCTTAATAAGGGCGGTCTCTGTACTGTGGTGAGCACGGAAGCCAGACTGGAATACGTCAAAGCGGCTGGTCGTTGTTAAGAAGGTGTTTAATTGTTGAAACACAGTTTTTTCAATGATCTTACTGATAAAGGGGAGGTTTGAGATGGGCCTGTAGTTCTGGAGTAGAAGTTTGTCTAAATTGTTCTTTTTCAGCAGTGGTTTGATAATTGCTGTTTTTAGGGACTGGGGGAAAACACCTGACAGAAGGGACGCGTTTATTATCTGAGTCAAATCAGACGCTATGACAGGTAAAACTTTTTTAAAGAAAGCTGTAGGGAGAACATCAAGGCAGCAGGAGGAGGAACTTAGCTGCTGAATGATCTGCTCTAAGCTTTTGGAGTTTATTTGGCTGAATTGGGACATTTGGTCAAAATCAATTCTGGTAGGAGACAACTTTGGTACTGAACTTAGTATGGATGTACAAACAGATCCTCTAATCTTTTGGATTTTCTCAGTAAAGAAGTTAGCAAATTCGTTGCAGGCCCTGGTGGAGTGGAGTTCAGAAGCCACGGACACAGGAGGATTTGTTAATCTGTCGACTGTGGAAAATAAGACACGAGCATTATTAATGTTTTTCTTGATGATCTCTGAGAAGAAAGATTCTCTTGCGTTTTTTAGTTGTAAGTTATATCTGTAAAGTCTCTCTTTATAGATGTCGTAGTGAACCTGGAGTCTCGTCTTTCTCCACCTGCGTTCAGCTTTCCGACACTCCCTTTTTTCACCTCTAACTGCTGGAGCATTTCTCCAAGGAGATTTTTTCTTCCCAGAAAAAAACCTTCACTTTGACTGGAGCAATGCAGTCAATGATGTCTGAGACTTTAGAATGAAAGTTATCTACTAGCTTATCTACTGAGTTGCAGCCCAAGGTTGAAGTATCAGAGTAAGCTTGAATAAAAGTTTCCGCTGCATTGTCCTTAAAGGTGCGTTTTCTTACGATGTCCCTTTGGCTAAATGAGTCACTGGTAATGATACATTCAAACGTAACGGAGAAGTGATCAGATAGGGCAACATCAGTTACATTGACCTGTGAAATCTTTAGACCTTTAGTGATGATCAAGTCTAAAATATGTCCCTGTTTGTGTGTTGGCTGTTTAACATTCTGAGTTAAACCAAAGTTTCTAAGTGTGTCACACAGTTCTTTTGCACTTCTGTCTTCAGGGTTGTCAACGTGAAAGTTGAAGTCTCCCACAATAATTAAACAGTCATAATCAACACATATCACAGACAGGAGGTCACTAAAATCATTAAAAAAGTTTGATGTGGACTTAGGAGGCCTGTAAACATTCAGAAACATAGTTCGTACCGGGCTCTTTACCTGGAGAGCCAAATGTTCAAAAGAGTCAAATTTTCCCAAAAACACCTTTTTACACTTTAGTGAATCATTAAACAATGTTGCTACTCCTCCACCTTTCCTTTGCTGTCTGCTCTCACAAAGAAAATTGTAGTTTGGAGGAGTCGTCTCTAATAGAATAGCTGCTTCGTTAGATTCATGCAACCATGTTTCTGTTAAAAACATTACATCAAGATTATTGTCAATAATGAAGTCATTAATTAAAAGGGATTTTCCTGACAGAGATCTAATGTTTAATAAACCCAGTTTATATGACTTAGTGGTTGATGATGTCTCTGTGACAGGTTGCATCTGACAGTTTATGACTTTCAAGTATTTGTTCCTGTTTATCCTTTTGTTTTTCTTTTTTCTGCCACGTATCATCACAGATATTCCATAATCCCCGGCAAAAGACCCAAGCTGTTTCTGGGAACTGTCATGTCTGATAAACGTGCAGCGAGGGCCCGCTGTGCATCACAGCGAAGTTATCTGAAGGTCTTGAGGACAGGCATGTTCCGTGATACGTAGAGGAGGATCTGGGGCTCTGCAGCCTTTGGAAGATGCTGGTTTAGTCACAGAGCTGTGGCTATGTGGAGAGGATGTCATCTGTAGGCCAATCTTAAATACTTTGTTCATGTTGGGAGAAAATTCCAGAAAAGGAACCTCTGGGCTTTGTGGAGAAGAAGGCGAGGCGGGTGAAGTCTGGACCGGTGTTTGTGACGATGGCGGTTCTTGGTCCTTTCTTTGTCCTGCTGAGATCTGGGATGAATCCTCCTGTAGCTCTGACAACGCCTCATTCTGTGTCATCTTTCTGGCCATCTTTATCTTGGCTTGTTCGGGCTATACTGGGCTTATCATTTGTTTTGCTGACGTCACTTCCTGTTTGCGGTAAGGCGAATTCCTGTTTTCACTGCGTGAGCAACGGTTTGTTGCTCCAGATTCTCTCGCTTTTATCTTTAATCTCTTTGCTGTAACATCTGTTTCTAACACATAAGCACTTTTAAAACATTTTCTGTTGCTGCACATCACGCTTGGGAACTCCTCGTGTTTCACGGTTTGCTCTCTTGGCGTGGTAGAAGGGCGCTAGCCTAGCTTTAGCCTAGCCTAGCTTTAGCTCCACAATGGCTTCCTCTCCTACTATTACTTCAGCTTCTCCGTCTCTTACTAAGTCTCCCCTTATCTCCTGCTCTCTGTGTCAGATGTTTAGCTATTCCTCTGCCTCCTTTAGTGATAATGGTACTTGTAATAAATGTAGTGTTTTTGTAGCTTTGGAGGCGAGGGTGTCAGAATTAGAGACCCGGCTCCGTGTATTGGAAAGACCAGCTGATAGCCGCCCCTTTGCTAGCGCGGAGCCACATAGACCTAGCGTTACTTCACTTAGTGGTCCTCCAGAAGCACCCGAGCAGCCGGGTAAGCAGGCCGGCTGGGTGACAGTTCGTAGGAAGCATAGCTCTAGATTTCAGCCCCCAGTTCACCACCAACCCGTCTGCGTTTCTAACAAATTTTCCCCACTCAGCGACA
The DNA here is from genome assembly GCA_037039145.1 of Fundulus diaphanus. Lineage (NCBI taxonomy): Eukaryota > Metazoa > Chordata > Actinopteri > Cyprinodontiformes > Fundulidae > Fundulus > Fundulus diaphanus. The sequence continues at coordinate 3,221,917 of CM073124.1, read as the reverse complement.
CACCCGCTGAGAAGCCGACCCTGATAATTGGGAGCTCAATAGTCAGAAACGTGGCACTAGAGACACCAGGGACCATAGTTAAATGCCTGCCAGGGGCCAGAACGGGCGACATAGAATCTTACCTAAAACTGCTGGCTAAGGATAAGCGTAAATACAGTAAGATTTTTATTCACGCTGGCGGTAATGACACCCGGTCACGCCGATCGGAGGTCACTAAAGTTGGTGTTGCTTCGGTGTGTGAGTTTGCTAAAACAATGTCGGACTCCGTAATTTTCTCTGGTCCCCTGCCTGATCTGACCAGTGATGACATGTTTAGCCGCATGTCATCATTCAACCGCTGGTTGTCTAGGTGGTGTCCTGAAAACGACGTGGGCTACATTGATAACTGGCGAACTTTCTGGGGAAAACCTGGTCTGATCCGGAGAGACGGCATCCATCCCACTTTGGATGGTGCAGCTCTTCTTTCTAGAAATCTGGCCGGATTTATTAGTTCTCCTAAATGCTGACAACCCAGGGTCCAGACCAGGAAGCAGAGCCGTAGTTTAACACACCTCTCTGCAGCTTCTGTACTGTTACCCACCCATTATCCTATTGAGACGGTGTCTTTCCCACGGCCAAAACTTAACAGATCAAAAACTGATCTAAAGGGAACAAATCATAAAAATCTAATAAAAATCCATACGGATCACTTTGAACCTAAAAATAAAACAATTAAATGTGGTCTATTAAATATAAGGTCTCTCCCTCCAAAGACTTTGTTAGTTAACGAATTGATTTCTGATAAACAGATTGATTTGTTTTGTCTCACAGAAACCTGGCTACAAGAGGACTACGTTAGTATAAATGAGTCAACTCCCTCCAATTATTCAAATTTCCACATTCCCAGATCTGTGGGAAGAGGAGGAGGAGTGGCAGCCATCTTTCAGTCTGATTTATTAATTAGTCCCAGGCCAATTAATAACTACAGTTCTTTTGAACATTTAACCCTCAGTTTCCCTCATCCAAACTGCAAAGCAATAAAACCTCTTCTGTTTGTTGTTTTGTATCGTCCACCAGGCCCTTATACTCAGTTTTTGGATGAGTTGTCAGATTTCTTATCTGATTTGGTGTTAAATACTGATAAGGTTATTATAGTGGGTGATTTTAACATCCATGTTGACACAGAATGTGATAACCTTAGTGTAGCCTTTAAAACTATCCTAGATTCAATTGGTTTTGCTCAAAATGTGCATAAACCGACGCACTCTTGGCTCCATACTTTAGACCTTGTGCTGACATATGGCATTGATTGTGAAGAATTAACAGTATTTCCTCACAACCCTGTCCTATCTGATCATTTTTTAATAACATTTGAATTTAATCTAACTGAGTTCTCCACCCCCAAAAGAGGGTTCCATTATAGTAGATCTTTATCGGATAATGCTGTATCAAAACTTAAAGAGTCTGTCCCCTTTTTAATATCCTCCGTATTGCAGAAATGCCCAGTAGATGGCAGCAATGTTGTTTCTTCCAATTCACAAATAGATGTCTTTGTAAACGGTATGACTTTGTCATTGCGTTCTGCATTAGACAATGTAGCTCCCTTGAAAAAGAAGGTGATTATTCACAGGAAGCTGGCTCCTTGGTTTAATTCAGAGCTGCATTCCTTGAAGCACAATGTTAGGAAATTGGAGAGAAAATGGCGCTCTACACACCAAGAGGAATCCTACCTAATCTGGAGGGACAGTCTATTGTTGTATAACAAGACCATTCGCAGAGTTAGAGCAGCATATTTTTCATCATTAATTGAGGAGAATAAGAATAATCCTAGATTTCTCTTCAATACAGTTGCCAAACTTACCCAGAGCCACAGCTCTGTTGATCCAGCCATCCCCTTAGCTCTTAGCAGTAATGATTTTATGGGATTCTTCATAAATAAAATTGATTCCATTAAAAATAAAATAATTGGCATCCTCCCAAACATGATTACCTCGTCCTCAGTAAGTGAGGCAGCATTGGAGGAATCCTTAGAACCTGCGCAGTGTCTGAACTGTTTAAAAGCAGTAGAGCTTTCTGAGCTATCTAGAATATTAGCTTCATCTAAACCTTCTACCTGTATGTTAGACCCAATCCCAACCAAGTTGTTTAAGGAGGTATTCCCTCTGATCAGTGGTCCTATTTTAGACATGATTAATCTATCCTTAGTAAATGGATATGTACCACAGGCTTTTAAAGTAGCTGTTATTAAACCTTTACTTAAGAAACCTTCTCTTGATCAAGATGAGCTAGTAAACTACAGACCTATATCTAATCTTCTTTTCTTATCTAAAATTCTTGAGAAAGTAGTTGCTAATCAACTTTGTGAACATTTACAAAGCAATTACCTACTTGAGGAGTTTCAGTCAGGCTTTAGAGCTCATCATAGCACTGAAACAGCTCTGGTGAAGGTCACCAATGATATTCTCATGGCCTCAGATAATGGACTTGTGTCTATACTTGTCCTGTTAGATCTCAGTGCTGCATTTGATACAGTTGATCACAATATTCTCCTACAAAGACTTGAGCATACTGTAGGGATTAAGGGGAAAGCATTAGGCTGGTTTAAATCTTATCTGTCGGACAGATTCCAGTTTGTTCATGTTAATAATAAATCTTCTTCAAACTCTAGGGTCACCTGTGGAGTACCACAGGGTTCAGTCCTTGGACCAATTCTATTTACTATATATATGCTTCCGGTTGGCAAAATTATCAGACAGCATGGGATTAATTTCCACTGTTATGCTGATGACACTCAGCTATATTTATCCATAAATCCTGATGAATCCAATCAATTACTTCGACTGCAGTCATGTCTTGATGACATCAAAAGCTGGATGACTTTAAATTTCCTGCATCTAAATTCTGACAAGACCGAAGTTGTAATCTTTGGGCCAGAGTCCTCAAAAAATAAACTTCTTAATCAATCACTTAATCTGGATGACATTAACTTGGCCTCTGGTAATAAAGTAAAAAACCTTGGTGTTATTTTTGACCAAGACATGTCATTTAAATCCCATATTAAACAGGTTTCCAGAGTTTCCTTTTTTCACTTCCGGAATATCGCCAAAATTAGAAACCTTCTGTCCAGGAGTGATGCTGAAAAACTAGTCCATGCATTTGTTACTTCAAGGCTGGACTATTGTAATTCTTTACTATCAGGAAGTCCACAAAATGCAGTTCAAAGCCTTCAGCTGATCCAAAATGCTGCAGCAAGAGTTCTGATGAAAATCAACAAGCAATTTCTCCAATTTTAGCTTCCCTTCATTGGCTTCCTGTTAAATCAAGAATAGAATTTAAAATTCTTCTTCTAACGTATAAAGCCCTTAATAATCAAGCTCCATCATATATCAGAGCTCTGATTACCCCGTATGTTCCTAACAGAGCACTTCGCTCTCAGACTGCAGGTCTGCTGGTGGTTCCTAGAGTCTCTAAAAGTAGAATGGGAGGCAGATCCTTTAGCTATCAGGCTCCTCTCCTGTGGAACCAACTCCCAGTTTTGGTCCGTGAGGCAGACACCCCGTCTACTTTTAAGACTAATATTAAAACTTTCCTTTTTGACAAAGCTTCTAGTCAGAGTGGCTCATGTTACTCTGAGCTACCTTTATAGTTTTGCTGCTATAGGCTTAGGCTACTGGAGGACATCAGGGCCTATTTTTCTCACTCTACTGATTTCTACTGTTCTCCAGATTTGCATTGCATTACATTGAAATGACTGTTGTCATTTCAGCTTTTAACTTTTTGTTCTCTCTCTTTTTTCTTCATAGTAGGTACACCTGGTCTGACGTTCTGTTGACTTTGAAATCATCCAGGGAGGACAGATCACCGACTATTACCATCTAATATAGAACAGATTACTGGATCAATGTGTGCTTCTGTGCTTTTTGTCTGTTTTGTTGTGTCTCTGCTCTGTCTTCTGTAACCCCCAGTCGGTCGAGGCAGATGACCGTTCATACTGAGCCCGGTTCTGCTAGAGGTTTTTCCTTCCCGTTAACGGGTGTTTTTTCTTTCCACTGTCGCTTCATGCTTGCTCAGTATGAGGGATTGCAGCAAAGCCATGTACAATGCAGACGACTCTCCCTGTGGCTCTACGCTTCTCCAGGAGTGAATGCTGCTTGTCGGGACTTTGATGCAATCAACTGGTTTTCTTATATAGGAACATTTTTGACCAATCTGTATAATCTGACCCAATTTGTATAATATGATTGAACTTAACTTTGTAAAGTGCCTTGAGATGACATGTTTCATGAATTGGCGCTATATAAATAAAATTGAATTGAATTGAACTCACTCCACCTGCCAGCCTCCCTACAAAAGCCTCCCTCAGTCTTCTCTTCCCTGCCGGTTCGTCATCAGTCTCCACTCACTTCTCGTCTGTCAACCTAGTTGTTCCCCGTTTTAGCTGCTGGAATTTCCTGCCACCTCTGTGCCTCAAGTTTGCTCGCTGCTTCATTGCCTGGATCTCCTGCTGCCCCTGTACTACAGAAACCCTGCATCTCAAGAACTCTCTCCAATTCTCCAGCTCTGGTTTTCATCTACACCCCAGTTCCAGTCTAGCCCTGCCTTTCTGATTTCCTCATCCACTAATCATCTCTCTTTTAATAAACTCTCCGAAAATAGCTCTGTGTGTGGTGTGCATTCTGGGTTCATCCAAAGACAAATTCATGACACAACCTTCTGCCTTTCTATGTCTGCTTGGTCAACCAGCTTCAGAAGTGAGAAGTTTTGGCTCCATCTTGCTAACACAAAACAAATACAAGTTATGACAAAACTTTCAAAATAACATAAGATCCAGTCTGTGCAAACTTAGCTATCCATGTATGTTTAAATACACATTTTGCAAATACTCATTTTTGTGTGTAGAAACAGGTACACAAGTTGACCGTTCAACATGTGGCTTATGACAACACTATTCTTTCAGTGTTAAGATGCTAAACCTTTACGAATTACGAGCTCTGTGGCGACTGCTTGCCTTTCTTTAGGAATTACTAGCTTTTGCGCAAGGCTTCACCTTCACCTTTGACAAGTAGTCACCACAGTGCTATCATCCAAATTTACATCTCAGGCACTTTGACAAGTCCATAAACATGGTGCATGAATATAATGGTCAAGATTTTTGCCTGTGCACTGTGAACATATATTCGATTGGGCAAAACCAATCCTGAATAATCTTTGACCTGTATAGTGTATTCTTAAGCATATCTATCTCTTCCCATTTCATAATGGGAAGAGATATTGAATCATCTAGTTTAGACAGTGTGATTATCAAGAAGCAAGATACACTTTCAATACAGAGACCGGGCTTTATTGAAGGAAAACAGCATTCAAGGTGCAATTCTTCCTTAAATGCACACCTTGTAAGACAAACCCTGTGACTTTATAGGGAACAGATGTACACAAACAGGAGGAGCCTCTGTGATGAACAAAGAGCCTCAAATGACATATAACAGCTCCATCATGGCTCCGGACCTTCAGCCTCTCCTGTAGCCTGGGGAGGACCCAGCTCTCCTCTCATCCCCCACGCTTTCACACACACACACACACACACACACACACACACACACACACACACACACACACACACACACACACACACACACACACACACACACACACACACACACACACACACACACACACACACACACACACACACAATAGAGTTCTACGAATGCTTTACGACCATGTAAGCACACACTGAGAAACTGAACTCTGATTAACCTTACATCTTTGCAAACAGGCTGTAGACTATACATGCCATTCTGTTAAAGGTGACAACATGTTTTGCACAAGGTTTAAATTTAGAAGTAGGCAAGAAAATTCTCCATCATAGTCTGCCCTTTGATTATGGAATAATACATTAAAGACATTATTTTAATGTACATTATACTAGGTAATCTAAGCCTACATACTAATTAAGGTCAAATTCACCTACTCCCACTACCCACCTGAAGGCCTCCTACGTGCAACTTGTGCTTCATGGATGAACCATCCGTGCATCCATTATAGGCAGGTTGAACCTTCCGCAATGAGAAAAAAACATCACTTTTCTAAAAAAGTAATAAAAAACATTGCAGGTTCTGGGAAATCCTGTCCGCAGCCAAAATGAGCCAGGAAACCCCTGTTTTGAATCTAATAGATACCATTGCCATCTAATTTTGAAGGCTCTTTGGTGCCAATCTCTTCTGAAAAGTAATTTGATTTGCTTATCTCTGGAGCCAGATAGAAAGCTTTGTTTATTTGATATGACTCATTCTGGGGGGACAATATTCCCTTAGACAGCTTTATTTGCTTTATTTCATTATCCTCCCTTATATCGGAGAACTGACTGATACAAAGAAAAGGGGGCGAAGAGGACGACACAATGAGTTTTTTAATCATAATTTTTATTCCTATAGCTATAGACTTTGATTTTATTTTAGATGAATGTTCTTTAATAATTTGTCTGTTGAAGTTAGCTTTATGATTTTGCATGCCTTTATTATTTAAATTATTTCTCTTTTATGAAAAAAATGGAAATAATATTCTTCCGACTCACACCAAGATCAATGTTTTATGCAAACTTTTGCTTTGCTATAGGATGAACCAGGATCTGATTGGCACTAAAGATCATTTAAAATTGGATGGTAATGGTAACTATCAGATTCCAAACAGGGTTTTCTGGATAATTTTGTCCGACAGCAGAATCTTGCTGTAACCTCCAATGGTTTTTTTCTACTTCTTAGATGAAGTGACGTTTTCTATTAATGAAGGTTCAACCAGTGACGAGCAGTCAGGGGAGGCAAGTGAGGCCAGGCCTCATCCTGGAAAGAAAGAAAATATATAATAATGATAACATAATATAAATTGTGATTCACTCAGTCATTTGTAATAAAAGTTATTTTTTTATCTAATTTCCTAATTTTTTTATCATATTCTATTTAAGATCGCAGACTTTTCGCTATTTTTCATGTAAATCCTTGGTGGCGCCTGATAGCGAAGCCAGTGAGGCCGCAGCGAGCTTGGCCTCCCCTGGGATTGCGCAATCCCATGTTAACTGCGCTGGTTTCCATTCTGTGATGCATCTTCCTGTCTCTAGATCATACATTCAATTGTTCAAACAGTTATGACCTGATTTTCCATAATTTAATGTATGTGGATTACGACTTGTGTTTTTGTCATCATACTGTGTGCAGGTAACATGTTTTCGTGCTGCTGGGCGATCATAAAAGGCAAAGCACTGGTTGTAGATGAGGCCGGCAGTTCCTTGGCCTCTAGGCAGGGGGCGCTCAAGGGGCACCGCTCGTGCCCGGAACACCTCACCAGGGAGGCGTCCAGGAGGCATCCTAACCAGATGCCCGAGCCACCTCAACTGGCTCCTCTGGACGTGGAGGAGCAGCGGCTCTACTCTGAGTCCTCCCCGGATGACTGAGCTCCTCACCCTATCTCTAAGGGAGAGCCCAGACACACTACGGAGAAAACTCATTTCAGCCGCTTGTATCCGGGATCTCGTTCTTTCGGTCTTGACCCAAAGCTCGTGACCATAGATGAGGGTAAGAACGTAGATCGACCGGTAAATCGAGGGCTTCACCTTTTGGCTCAGCTCTCTCTTCACCACAACGGATCGGTACAGCGCCCGCTTCACAGCAGACGCCGCACCAATCCGCCTGTCGATCTCCCGCTCCATCTTCCCCTCATTCGTGAACAAGACCCCAAGATTCTTGAACTCCTCCACTAGGGGCAGCACATCCTCCCCAACCCGGAGAAGGCACTCTACCCTTTTCCGGTTCAAGACCATGGTCTCGGATTTGGAGGCTCTGATTTTCATCCCGGCCGCTTCACACTCGGCTGCGAACCGCTCCAGTGAGAGCTGTAGATCACGCCCTGATGAAGCCAACAGGACCACGTCATCCGCGAATAGCAGAGACGCAATCCTAAGGCCACCACGGATCCCCTCAACACCTTGGCTGCGCCTAGAAATTCTGTCCATAAAAGTTATGAACAGAATCGGTGACAAAGGGCAACCTTGGCGGAGTCCAACTCTCACCGGAAACGAGTCCGACTTACTGCCGGCAATGCGGACCAGACTCTGACACCGGTCTTACAGAGCCTGAAAGCCCTTATTAAAGGGTCCGGTACTCCATACTCCCGGAGTACCCCCCACAGGATCCCTCGGGGGACACGGTCGAATGCCTTCTCCAGATCCACAAAGCACATGAAGACTGGTTGAGCAAACTCCCATGCCCCCTCCAGGATCCTGCTGAGGGTGTAGAGCTGATCCAGTGTTCCACGGCCAGGACAAAAACCACACTGCTCTTCCTGAATCCGAGATTCGACTATCCAACGGACCCTCCTTTCCAGAACCCCAGAATAGACCTTACCAGGGAGGCTTAAGAGACATCAACAATGTCTTTGTCAAATTTTTCTCCTTTCAAACCTAGACGTACAGTCCAGAACTACTTTGGTTCAGAGTGTAGCCCGTTTTTACTTCCTGGTTCTGAGCCCATCATATGAGAGTTCTCAGCTTTCCCAACACAGAGTTTAGTATTTGGTATTTTATATTGACAAAAGAGCAGAAGCCTGCAAACATGGCAGCCAGTTAGAGAAGCGGACCAGAACTAGAACAGAATACAACTTTATAGACATATTTTGTAAAAGTTAGAATTCAGTGCAACAATGGACAGTTGAGTAAATGGCGGGTATCCGTGGAAGGCATTGTGCAAGTGTTATTCCGATTTTACCCACTAGGTGTTATTATTACTTATTGTTACTTTAATTAGTTGAATGTTTAAAATTGTAGATAAATGCTAAAACTATGATATTGTGTGATGAAACATTAATGCCGTGCTTTGTTCCAGAATACGGACCTTTTAATGTCCCTCACTATGATTATTTCTGTTATGATTCCTAGATTGATTTCTATTTTTTTCATGTGTTCATTTGATGAAGAATTTTCATTGCCTATAGATTGGCTACAGAAATAAAGTCTGTGTGGCCAATCTACCAAGAATAATCCTTAATTAAACATCAGATCAAGTAGAAGTAATAATAACTTCTTTCATGACTCAGCTGCAAATTTTACACAATACAATATTCATATTTTCCACCATATTTTCTGTTGTTCAGTGTTATTTTTGATAGACCAGCTGCTAGATTTAAATTTTGTTTTTACAGTGAATATTTTCTTAGTGATTAGTTAATATGCTGACATGTTTCAAGGAGACATAAACACTCCAGATCTAAACACTCATGTTTAAACAACAGAACCACGACCACAGGAAACACATTGGATCTTTTTTCATGCTGGATTTTACAGTTTAATCAAACGCAGGCTCGTTATTTTGAGAACGCCCTCTGTGGTTTTTCTGTGGTGAACCAGAGGCGGATCCGGGTCCTGATGTGATGCAGGTTCATTCCGTAGATGATGGGGTTGACGATGGGCGGCACCACGAGGAACTCTGCAGACAGCGCGTTCTGCAGCGCCGCCATGGAGCTGCCTCCATAACGAGAATAGAAAGAGTCAAACAGTACAGAGAAGGAGAAGACAAGCAGCGAGGCGAGGTGAGGAGAACATGTCTGAACAAACTTCCTGCGGTCGGTCTGAGAGCGGGCAGCGCTTCGAGTCAGGTGCACGTATGAGACCAGGATGATTATGATCTGCAAACTGTGCAGGATAATGATCACAATGCTGTACAAGTTGTTGGCAGTGGTGTCGGAGCAGGACAGCTTGACCACCTCCCAATTGGTGCAGAAGATCCTGGCTATGCGGTGGCTGCAGAACGACAGCCTAACGATCAGGACAGTGCCTATAGCTGTTTCTAACAGAGACAGACACCAGGTGAGAAGCAACAGCAGCGCCACCTTCTGGCCCGTCATCAGAGCCCAGTAACGCAGCGGCTGGCAGATGGCCAGGTAACGGTCGTACGCCATGACAGTCAGACTGGTGAACTGGGAGTAGATGTAGATATAAGTGAAAATCATCTGCGTCAAGCAGCCGGTGTACGTGATGAGGTGAGCGTCTGCCAGAAGGTCTAAGAGCAGCTTCAGGTAGAAGCTGGACGCTCCACAGAGCCCAGTGAAGCACAGGTTGCACATGAAGATGTACATTGGCTGGTGGAGGGCTTTATCCAGACACACGGTGAGGATGAGGGTCAGGTTCACCAAGATGGTGACCAGGTAGGACATCAGGGCGAAAGCAAAGTAGATCTGACGGTTCGTCACTGAGTCGTTCAGACCCTGGAGCACAAACACAATGTCGACGTTCTCATTCATATCAAAGAAATGCTAAAGATGTCAGAACCTTGGAAACTCTGAAGCAGACCAAACATAAGTCTGAATGGTCCAAACCAGTGTGGCTGACGGCCTGCAGACATAAAGATTCTGTCTGCAAAGAGAGAACACTGATGTGATGTCTTTCTGCTGAAAATACAGCTGAAATAAAGCCAAACTCTTCCTAAAAATACTCCTTTAGATCAGCTTCAAACATGTCAGACCACAAAGATTGTACAACAAACATAAAAGATGATCTGAGTCATTCATAATGGAAATAGTTCATCAGGAATCAACAAACCAGGAAAGAGATTTGACCCTTTTTAGAAGCTGCTTCTACATGTATGGAAAAACAGACACTTTGCTTTTTAATCCTTAAACAAACAAGATCTCTGTTCATCAGCTTGGATCAAACCAACTGGAGGAAATTGCTGTTCATTTGTTCAAACAGAGACTCTTTTACACCCAAACAGTTCAGACAGTAAGAGGAAAACATCAGAAAATCAGAACACAGAGACCCTCTGAGTCTCTGCTAATGAGTTTGTGGAGGATTTTCTCCTGAGGGGGAAAACACATTCAGGATCAAGCAGAAACAACATTAATGCAAAGCTGTGGGAGCCTGGAAGAAAAAGCTTCAAATGTGAAAGAGGTGAGACAGAATAACAACTTCAGTCACATTCAATCAGACATTAACAGCAGCTGGTAGCTTTGGACTTAATGCACTGAAGCAAGACCCTCAACAGCAGAGAGGCAAGCAGCAGTGAACATACTGAGCAGAGAGCCACGTCTTATCCACTTGAAATCACAGGTAGACACACCTGAGGCTGATGCCACACCCACCTCATCAACGTCTCACTTCTCTCTAACAGAACAGTTTGAAAGTTTTGAAGAACTAAGTAACACTTAAAATACTGTGCAGATAATCTGAGGTTTAAAAGGCAGAGGAAATGTGAAAGTTAATAATCAGCTTAGTAACTTTGGCTCATTGGTTTCTCCAGACATCAGAGAAAGTTTCAGTCTGATGGAGCAAAGAAGAAAACATCAAACCTGTTTCCCTTTAAATATATTTACATTTTACAATAATTACATTTTTCAGCTGAAATACGAGCACTCCTGCTGGGAGGGGGGGCTGATGATTTTCACCAGGAAACAGAAGACCTCTTTTCAGGTGTTGTTGGAATTCTAAACAATAACCGACTTCCTAGAGTTACTGAATAAGGAAACGGTGGTGTTGTTTTCTGTTCTGTCTCTCTTCGAGGTCGGTCGTGCTTTCCTCTTCTCTTCAGCTTTCACCCCCCCCCTCCCCCTCTCCTGCTTTGCTATGTCTTGTCTTTCTGAGCACTTTCTTCATATCACCCGAACTCTGAAAAACATGGATCTAGTCAGCTGGTCTCTCAATGCTATTGATAAAAAATTTTCGATGGGTAGGCAACGAAAGGGGGACCCGTCCGGTCCTGATTTGACTCATTTTGTGGGATACACCCTATATTCTTGGATGGAAAACGGTGTGTCTTTCGACTTTGATATTCCTGGACATTTGAAACGATTGCATGTTTGGATTCAGGATACTTGGATTTCTACTTATTGGTATCTGGTGGATTTCTGAGGTATCAGCAAATACAGCGGATGTCGGTAACCATTTGGCCTTGATCAGACTGCCAGCTGCATATGACGCGCTCACTAAGGCGGTGAGCGGACAGTTCTGGAAGGTGGAGGAGCAGAGCCGAAAAGCTGGATGTGCTGAAACGCAGACTGGCTTCGGTGGTTTGAACTCAAGAGGAATTTGGGATAAAATCTGGAAGTGATGCGCGGAAAAGCCCAACAATTTGGAAAATTGGATTTCACCATTTGGAGCCAGCAAAGACTTGTCTCATAACAAATAACATATTTGGTCTATGGCTTCCCTATCTAGTCACTCCTGGTTTGTTATTAGGCACGAGCTCAGAACTCTACCCTGCTCCCTCCTCCTCCGCTGACATCTGCGGATGCTTTCTGAACTGTTGGCCGGCTGATAACATCAAGGACAAAGGCTTCTGGAGAGTGTTCAGGGAAATATAAACACTTTCACCCAAACAGACGCACATAACTGATGCTCATATAAACAGATGAACTTACACATGACTAGTCTCAAATATTTACCTTCTGCTTTGTGTCTCGTCTTATTTGTGCTTTTTGTGCAAGAGGTTTTTGATATCTCAAACTGTATGCTGTTATAGGATAAAGTTTGAAATGTGTCTTTTCCCTCCCACCTTCCTTTTTGTGGCCTCTATTTTTCCACAGAGTCATAGCAGCGCCATGTGGGCACCGTGTAAGGCGGTTCCTTGGCTGCATGGCCCCAGTAAATTGTCTCCCCCTGAAATGTTTGTGATGTATGTGATGGCGGTTGTACTGAAACAACAATTTCCCTCTGGGATTATTAAAGTATTTCTGATTCTGATCTGATTCTGATTCTGATGAAGTTCCAGCACTTTTATTAAGAAACAGAGCAGAGATCACATAGATGGGAAGTAATCGCACCCCACGGTCCCGCTGAAATCTGCGTCTGCCCTGTTTCTGCTCCTACTCGCTTTCAGCTCTCCCTAATACTACATAGTGGCCTTGGCATGAGACAAAACAGAGACAATCTATGCTACAAAATCATCATCCCACACAGCAGCTACACAGCATTTGGCCTTGCAATCAGCAAAGAGTGGATCTCATACACAGCCATCATGTCTCCAGGCCTCCTATGTCCGAGTGGCGTGAGGCCATAGTGACTTCAGAATAATACTCCTATAACATTCCACCCTTTTGATCACAAAGATAATGTTTGTGATCACTCACAAAACAAGATGACACATCACATGAATATGTGAACAAAACACAAAGGAACCATTTCAGTTTACTGATATGTGGGTAGCCAGTCAGACCTGGTTCAATTGAAAAACAGTAACACAATATGAGAAGAGTCAGTACGTCAAGAACACAAAGTTAAGAAAGCCTTCAGGACCTTCAGTGCATATGGCAGACATGAATCTAATTGCGCTTAGGGTTCGCAGGCAACTCCTCCCGTTGAAGGGAGGAGTTGCCTGCATAGGAACCTAAAACAGACCTTACTTAATTAGTTGAACCCTAAATTGTAGATAAATGCTAAACCTTTGATCTTGTGTGCAAAAACTCCATGAAGCATTCAGGTTGATCATTACTAAAAGTTCCACATAATGATTATGGTCCCCTTGATTTTTCTTCATGTTCATGTGATGAGACGTCTTGTCTTCCTCTTTTGTGAGTGATCACATAGATAAAACCTTATCTCTGTGATCAAAGGGGTGGAATGTTTTTGGAATATTATTCTGAAGTCACTATAGCCTGACGCCAACTCGGACATGGGAGACACAAGGAGCTGCACATCAGCTCTGCTGATTGCAAAGGCCAAAAGCTTGGGTTTTACTGTGCAGATAATGAATGTCCAGGATATGATTGTCTTTGTTGGACAGAAACAGGGCAGACAGGCTGGCTGCCGGACCGAGGGGTGCGATAACTTTCCATCTATGTGATCTCTGCTCTGTTTTCAATAAAAGTGCTGGAACTTCATCACTCCACCGTTTCCTTATTCAATAACTCAAGGAAGTCAGTTACTGTTTAGAATTCCTACAACACCTACCCACCCGGGCAATACGCTGTTTGACTCACTTCTATCAAGTAAACACTTCAGAAGCATCAAATTCAAAACTAATAAACTCAGAAATAGCTTCTTTCTAAGAGCTGTGAAAAGTTTGTGGTCTGTCACATATTCCAAACACACTACTAGTAATGCCTATCGTCAGGTTTTTGTTCTGATGAACCCGAACACTACCACACACAGAGCTTAGTTTGAGAGCTTTTATTGAAAAGTGTGGGGTTGTGGATGGTGATAACCAGAGAAGCTGTACCGGACTGGAGCAGGAGGATGATGACAGCAGCCGGAAGACTCCTGGGCAGGGGAGTGAGCGCTGGAGTCGAGGGAAAGCCGGCAGCTCAGCAGCAAGGATGCACGGGTGCCTGGAGAGTCAGCAGGCAGGCGGGCATGCATGCAGACACGGACGAGGCGGAGTGCAGCAGGCTTGAGGTGCAGGAAGGCGGTGAGGAAGGCGATGAGGGACAAAGGTTGGTGCATGCGGGGAAGCAGCAGGAAGGAGAGTGACGAGAGTTGCTCGAGAGCAGTCGAGAATAGTGGAGAGAAGACGATCTGGCAGGAAATGGCAGACTGAGGTGAGTTTATGTAGGGTTGTTGACAGGTGGATTGAGTCCAGCTTAATGAGCAGCAGCAGGTGGCAGGTATCAGTGGTGGAGTGAAGAACGGGCTTTATGGGAGGAGGAAGGTGCCAGAAAATGTCCAGGGTGAGGCAGGCAAAAACTGAGCCCTGACACCTATTTGCACACTTTTATTTCTCAGGGAATGTTGAATTGCACATTTCTGTGAATGAAGCCTTAAGATTACTGCAAAAAACTGACTGTTGGCATGAGTCCATTATTTAAGGAGTGCTGAGGGATTGATTCATGTAACATCACAGTAATTCATATAGTTCGTAGAGGGACTGGTATCAGACTTCTCGGTCATGGATACAAATCTTATCAGACCACAAGACTATTTTTTGCATGCATTAATTAAACAAAGACTGTAATTATAAGTATGTGTGTTATGTTTTTATGTGTAAATCCTAAGACTCAGGAAATTTCACCATAGTAACACATGGTGATAATAAAGATTCTTGATTCTTACGCGAAGAGGTTCTGTCAGTCCTGCATGATCTGGTCATCATGCAATGAAGGGTGTGCAATATGGATGACGCCAGGTGCACATCTTTGTCCAGGAGACTGGGTTCTGCTTCGAGAGTTCCACAGAAAGCATTGGAGATTCAAACGTTTGCTGGGTCCATTCCAGGTGCTCGTCATGACTCCCTGGATCCATGCATCACTCTACAAGAAGATGCCACCACCACCTGAGGCCGAAAAATCACAGGACCAGCAGGGTCCTCTGCCAGGATCATCGTCATGTCCCTGAGCCACAGAGCTGGCTGTGAGGAGAGTCGGGCACAAAGCTTTTTTTCTGGTCTTTGACCAAAGACACTGTTATGGGAAGCATAATAATCTTCTGAGAAGTAATTTGAGTTGCTTGTCTCTGGAGTCTGATAGACAGCTTTTTTATTTTATATGGCTGATTTAGGGGGGGGACAATAAACCCCTAAACAGCTTTATTTGCTTTATTTCATTATCCTCCCTTATATCAGAGAACTAAGAAAGGAGAAGAGGGAGAGAAGAGGATGACACATTGACTTTTTTTTAATTATCATTCTTTATTATCATTTTCAATCATTATTTTATTCTGATATAGACATTGATTTTATTTTAGTGTTATGAGTGTTGTTTAATCAGTAGTCTGTTGAAGTTAGCTTTATGATTTTGCATGCTTTGATTATTTAAATTGTTGTGCTATATTACCGGCATGAAAACTAATTGAGGTCAGATTGAATTCTGACCACACAGCCACAAAGGAGAGAGAGCCAGCAAGGACGGCCCCTCTCTCTCAGCAGGGTGCTTCTGTAAACCCCCCACAGATAAAAGGGTCAGAGTGCTTCTGACCACTCTCTTCTGCAGCTCCCACACTCTTCAGACTCCAAGCTGCTCAGATGACCACCATATCTCTCCTGGGCTCCCGAGGAGAGAGCGGGGTAGCCTTCCCCTGAACAATGACGCCCTGGCCGGGCCTGACCGACACACGAACTAACACCTGGGAGAAACTTCTCGTCGCCCGGAGGTCATGTCCGGGCAAATCAGAGTTAAGTCTGCTGTCTTACCCTCATTATCAGTAGCAGGAGGAAGAAGTCCTGCCTGCCAAAAACAGCTTTGTTTATTTTTGTCAGCCTTTACAGGGAAGCAAAACCCAGACGGAGCTGAAAAGCCGGCAGAAGGACCCGCTGGCGAGTGCTGAGGAGAACCTGCTTAAATCGGACTGCAACCGGGTCAGAGAACGTGGCAGAGACCAGGCCTCCGATCCCACCTCCACATGCTGCTGCAGAGCTAAACGCTAGCCTGCCAAGAACAAACCAATGATTCTCCCTGCTTTTCAGTGCTCCTTCCTCGGATGGCCAAAGTGGACAAACTCACACGAGGCAAAAGACAGGTTTGGGCAGAGAAACCTGAGGGAGAAGTTAAAGGGTTTATTGGGAAATGTTTGTCAATCGTTGTGCACATGGTGCCTTTAAAATAAAGGGCTAACGGTATAGCTCATTGCTATTATTCGGTACCATGTCATTGTCGAGTGTGTTTTTATGGTTATAACAAAGGTTATCTCCAAAAGGGTTTCATACATTGATGGGACATTAATGTTTACGTTATCCAGCCCACTCATTATGACTAAAATAAAACCGAAGCTTTATTTGTTAGCGCTGAAGGTCCGCTAGCCAAAATGCTATTAGCTCCTGTTAACATCCGTTTCCGGACATTCACAAGGAGCTTGTTTTAGAGCATAAAGCTTAATCGTTCGGCTCCGCCGTCGGCCGATAGAGCTATGAGCCTTGTTCCCGCATTGATATTGAATATTAATGTCGGTTTAAAGGCAATTTTCAATTCAATTCAATTCAATTCAATTCAATTTTATTTATATAGCACCAATTCATGAAACATGTGATCTCCCGGCACTTTACAAAGTCAAATCCAATCATATTATACAGATTGGGTCAGATTATACAGATTGGTCAAAAATTTCCTATATAAGAAAACCAGTTGTTTGCATCAAAGTCCCGACAAGCAGCATTCACTCCTGGAGAAGCGTAGAGCTACAGGGAGAGTCGTCTGCATTGTCCATGGCTTTGCAGCAAACCCTCATACTGAGCAAGCATGAAGCGACAGCGGAAAGAAAAACTCCCCATTAACGGGAAGGAAAAACCTCCAGCAGAACCGGGCTCAGTATGAACGGTCATCTGCCTCGACCAACTGGGGGTTACAGAAGACAGAGCAGAGACACAACAAGAGAGACAAAAAAGCACAGAAGCACACATTGATCCAGTAATCTGTTCTACATTAGATGGTAATAGCGGGTGATCTGTCTTCCCTGGATGATGTCACAGCTAACAGAACGCCAGACCAGGTGTACCTAATATGAAGAAAAAAGAGAGAGAGCAAAAAGTTAAAAGCTGAAATGACAACAGTCATTTCAATGCAATGCAATGCAATGCAAAACTGGAGAACAGTAGAAATCAGTAGAGTGAGAAAAATAGGCCCTGATGTCCTCCAGTAGCCTAAGCCTATAGCAGCATAACTATAGAGGTAGCTCAGAGTAACATGAGCCACTCTAACTATTGTCAGGGTTCTCTGTTTTGGTCCGTGCTCTAACTCTGCTCCACAGGTGGCTCTAGTTGTCTGGGGGGCGTGGCCCACACCTGCGATTCGTTGGGAGCGGCTTCCACTGGATACTTAAGGAGACCTTTTTTCATAGTTTTGTGCTTGGATTTACTCACCCGCCTTGACGTCTTGCTCGAAGAACCAGCAACCTAGAATTCCCGATGCTCAGATGTTGCTCTGGCATACCCCTCAGACTCCCTTGGTTTTACAAAGCCGGGCCTGAGACCCCTTCCCTGGATTCTGCTGGATCACCTGTACTCTGGTCATCCCATCTGTCCCTCCTGTCCATTGTGGTGCGCTCCGGATCTCTCGCCAGCTTACCATCTGTCCGCCCTCCAGCTGCTAGCCACCTACCATCTACCGAGAGCTGCGGTCACAGAGTTCCGTCGTCATTACTCTCCCCGGATAGGTTTGACCGACTAAATGGTATGCGGCGCAGCTTCTGGAAATTCCGTCTGATTCGATCATTCGTAACACTTCTCCTCTTTCTTTCCGCAGTACTTCTGCACTGACGTTCAGACCTCGACTGATCCCACAAGCAGTGTTGATCTCTGTAGCCTGAACCTTTAATAAACATCTTAAAATATTACCTGCTTTCTGTCTGAATTAGAGGAGTGGATTTTCACTCCTGTCCCGTCCCACTCCCACTGAAAAAAATTGTGTCCCGTCCCAATCCCGGGCCAGAGTAGAAAATAAAGTCCTGTCCCGTCCCGCTCCTGGTAAAATTACTCCCACTCCCATCCCGCTCCCACTCAGGATGACTCCCGCTCCTGCCCCACTCCCATTCTTGTGCGTATAAAGCCCTTAATAACCAAGCTCCATCATATATCAGAGCTCTGATTACCCCGTATGTTCCTAACAGAGCACTTCGCTCTCAGACTGCAGGTCTGCTGGTGGTTCCTAGAGTCTCTAAAAGTAGAATGGGAGGCAGAACCTTTAGCTATCAGGCTCCTCTCCTGTGGAACCAACTCCCAGTTTTGGTCCGTGAGGCAGACACCCTATCTATTTTTAAGACTAATCTTAAAACTTTCCTTTTTGACAAAGCTTATAGTTAGAGTGGCTCATGTTACCCTGAGCTATCTCTATAGTTGTGCTGTGATAGGCCTAGGCTGCTGGAGGACATCAGGGTCTAATTTTCTCACTCTACTGATTTCTACTGTTCTTCATTCTGCGGTTCTCCAGTTTTGTATTGTATTACATTGAAATGACTGTCGTCATTTGAGCTTTTAACTTTTTGCTCTCTCTCTTTTTCTTCATAGTAGGTACACCTGGTCTGGCGTTCTGTTAACTTTGACATCATCCAGAGAAGACGGCTCACCCGTTACTACCATCTAATGTAGAACAGATTACTAGATCAATGTGTGCTTCTGTGCTTTTTGTCTCTCTTGTTGTGTCTCTGCTCTGTCTTCTGTAACCCCCAGTCGGTCGAGGCAGATGACCGTTCATACTGAGCCCGGTTCTGCCGGAGGTTTTTTTTCCCGTTAATGGGTGGTTTTTCTTCCCACTGTCGCTTCATGCTTGCTCAGTATGAGGGATTGCAGCAAAGCCATGTACAATGCAGACGACTCTCCCTGTGGCTCTACGGTTCCCCATGAGTGAATGCTGCTTGTCGGGACTTTGATGCAATCAACTGGTTTCCTTATATAGGACATTTTGACCAATCTGTATAATATGATTGAACTTGATTTTGTAAAGTGCCTTGAGATGACATGTTTCATGATTTGGCGCTATATAAATAAAATTGAATTGAATTGAATTGAATTGTTGTCTTCATTAAGTTTTCTGGCAATATATTAAACCTGAACGTCTACGAAGGGTCAGTTAAGTTCCTGTTTTAGCTGTAGTAAAGGCCAGTTAAAGTAAAATGAATAATAAATAAATAATAAAAGTAACAAACAAGGAAACATACCATGCCTATGTTAGTTGAATAAACAAAATGTACAATGTTGCCTTTTACTGATTCATTAAGTAATTGTTTCACATGAACAATGAAGTTACTTTTATGTTTCAAATTGCTGAAACTAAAGAATAATGCACCGAGCAAGAGATTTATACTGAATTAACAAAAAAGTGCATAAAGGCATTACTGTCACAATTTAGATAATGTACCTCAATGGTTCATAAACTCAGTTTAGTAAAAGAAAAAGTTGAATATCATTCAAGCATATTAGTATTTTTCCATTTGCAATAAAATATCCATAAACTAATTAGGGTTTACTATCAGAACCAATACATTCATCAAACATTAAACACATTCTTAGACAGACCTCTCAACTTTTATCAAAAATTGAGAGTGAGATTATGTTAATTTTGGGGGGTGGTGCGGAGCTGGAGGCAGAGCTAACTGGACCCAGGAAAAGCCGGTCCAGTCAGCTCCGTCTCATTTTTATCCGACCAGACATGGAAGTAGACATGTTTTACTTTTGTTAAAAAGTGAAAGACAAGTGTTAACACATTCAGTTAGTGGGTTAACATAGAAAAAACACAACTGTTCAAATAATACTAAAGAAAATAATAAACTGTTGCACATTGGAAAATGAGTCCAGGAAACACGTTTTACAAGCAGGGTACTGAGTGTTAACGCCGTGACATTTAACTCTCTTCAAGTTTGTTAATATTTGCAACTTTACAGTCGCTCTGTGAATTTAATAGATAAGTCCTTACTTCTGACTTTGCGTTGCAAATCCAACTTTTCCAGGTTGAGTTCGCCACTAGCGGTTAATCCCCCCATTGTTTTTGAGCGCTGGCGGAAAAAATAGACCGGAAGCACTGTTGGCTTCTGGGTCGTGTAGTTCTTTTGACTTGCATTATAGTTTAGGTTTCATTAAAAAAAAACTACAAAATGGCGGCGGCGAACCTACATTTTTGATTTTCTATTTTATTTCATTTTTTGGCATCGATCCTAGTTTATTGTACCTGCTATTGGTTTACTCCCGCTCCCATCTGCTCCCGTTGATATTTAATCCTGTACCGTCCCAATCACGTGATATTTACTAATGTTGACTCCCATCCCGCGGAATTTCCCGTGGGAATCACGTGACCCGCGGGATTCCCGAAAAAATGTCAGCCTCTAGTCTGAATCTGTATGTGGGCTAAACACTTGAAAACCATGAAAACTATAAGCTTTGTCAAAAAGGAAAGTTTTAAGATTAGTTGTAAAAGTAGACAGGGTGTCTGCCTCACGGACCAAAACTGGGAGTTGGTTCCACAGGAGAGGAGCCTGATAGCTAAAGGATCTGCCTCCCATTCTACTTTTAGAGACTCTAGCAACCACCAGCAGACCTGCAGTCTGAGAGCGAAGTGCTCTGTTAGGAACATACGGGGTAATCAGAGCTCTGATATATGATGGAGCTTGATTATTATGGGCTTTATATGTTTTCTTTTTCTTTTTTTTTTTTTATATAGCGCCAATTCATGAAACATGTCATCTCAAGGCACTTAACAAAGTTAAATTCAATCATATTATACAGATTGGGTCAGATTATACAGATTGGTCAAAAATGTTCCTATATCAGGAAACCAGTTGATCGCATCAAAGTCCCGACAAGCAGCATTCACTCCTGGAGAAGCGTAGAGCCACAGGGAGAGTCGTCTGCATTGTACATGGCTTTGCGGCAATCCCTCATACTGAGGAAGCATAAAGCGACAGTGGGAAGAAAAATCCCCCATTAACGGGAAGGAAAACCTCCGGCAGAACCGGGCTCAGTATGAACGGTCATCTGCCTCGACCGACTGGGGGTTACAGAAGACAGAGCAGAGACACAACAAGAGAGACAAAAAAGCACAGAAGCACACATTGATCCAGTAATCTGTTCTACATTAGATGGTAATAGCGGGTGAGCCGTCTTCACTGGATGATTCAATTCAATTCAATTCAATTCAATTTTATTTATATAGCGCCAAATCATGAAACATGTCATCTCAAGGCACTTTACAAAATCAAGTTCAATCATATTATACAGATTGGGTCAGATTATACAGATTGGTCAAAATGTCCTATATAAGGAAACCAGTTGATTGCATCAAAGTCCCGACAAGCAGCATTCACTCCTGGGGAACCGTAGAGCCACAGGGAGAGTCGTCTGCATTGTACATGGCTTTGCTGCAATCCCTCATACTGAGCAAGCATGAAGTCACAGTTAACAGAATGCCAGACCAGGTGTACCTACTATGAAGATAAAAGAGAGAGAACAGAAGTTAAAACAGAAATGACAACATGTAATGCCTAATTGAAGAACAGTAGAACTCTATAGAGTGAGAAAATTAGATCCTGATGTCATCCAGTAGCCTAAGCCTATAGCAGTAAAACTATAAAGGTAGCTCAGAGTAACATGAGCCACTCTAGTTATAAGCTTTGTCAAAAAGGAAGGTTTTAAGATTAGTCTTAAAAGTAGACAGGGTGTCTGCCTCACGGACCAAAACTGGGAGTTGGTTCCACAGGAGAGGAGCCTGATAGCTAAAGGATCTGCCTCCCATTCTACTTTTAGAGACTCTAGGAACCACCAGCAGACCTGCAGTCTGAGAGCGAAGTGCTCTGTTAGGAACATACGGGGTAATCAGAGCTCTGATATATGATGGAGCTTGATTATTAAGGGCTTTATACGTTAGAAGAAGAATTTTAAATTCTATTCTTGATTTAACAGGAAGCCAATGAAGGGAAGCTAAAATAGGAGAAATATGATCCGTCTTGTTGATTTTCATCAGAACTCTTGCTGCAGCATTTTGGATCAGCTGAAGACTTTGAACTGCATTTTGTGGACTTCCTGATAGTAAAGAATTACAATAGTCCAGCCTTGAAGTAACAAATGCATGGACTAGTTTTTCAGCATCACCCCTGGATAGAATATTTGACGATATTCCTGAGGTGAAAAAAGGAAACTCTGGAAACCTGTTTAATATGGAATTTAAATGACATGTTTTGGTCAAAAATAACACCAAGATTTTTTTTACTTTATTACCAGAGGCCAAGTTAATGCCATCTAGATTAAGTGATTGATTAAGAAGTTTATTTTTTGAGGACTCTGGCCCAAAGATTACAACTTCTGTCTTGTCAGAATTTAAGTGCAGGAAATTTAAAGTCATCCAGCTTTTGATGTCATCAAGACATGACTGCAGTCGAAGAAATTGATTGGATTCATCAGGATTTATGGATAAATATAGCTGAGTGTCATCAGCATAACAGTGAAAATTAATCCCATGCTGTCTGATAATTTTGCCAATTGGAAGCATATATATAGTAAAGAGAATTGGTCCAAGGACTGAAACCTGTGGTACTCCACAAGTGACCCTAGAGTTTGAGGAAGATTTATTATTAACATGAACAAACTGGAATCTGTCCGACAGATAAGATTTAAACCAGCCTAATGGTTTCCCCTTAATCCCTACAGTATGCTCAAATCTTTGTAGGAGAATATTGTGATCAACTGTGTCAAATGCAGCACTGAGATCTAACAGGACAAGTACAGACACAAGTCCATTATCTGAGGCCATGAGAATATCATTGGTGACCTTCACCAGAGCTGTTTCAGTGCTATGATGAGCTCTGAAGCCTGACTGAAACTCCTCAAGTAGGTCATTACTTTGTAAATGTTCACAAAGTTGATTAGCAACTACTTTCTCAAGAATTTTAGATAAGAAAAGAAGATTAGATATAGGTCTGTAATTTACTAACTCATCTTGATCAAGAGATGGTTTCTTAAGTAAAGGTTTAATAACAGCTACTTTAAAAGCCTGTGGTACATATTCAATTCAATTCAATTCAATTCAATTTTATTTATATAGCACCAATTCATGAAACATGTCATCTCGAGGCACTTTACAAAGTCAAAATCAATCATATTATACAGATTGGTCAAAAATTTCCTATATAAGGGAACCAGTTGATTGCTTCAAAGTCCCGACAAGCAGCATTCACTCCTGGAGAAGCGTAGAGCTACAGGGAGAGTCGTCTGCATTGTCCATGGCTTTGCAGCAATCCCTCATACTGAGCAAGCATAAAGCGACAGTGGAAAGAAAAACCACCCATTAGCGGGAAGGAAAAACCTCCAGCAGAACCAGAACCAGGCTCAGTGTGAACGGTCATCTGCCTCGACCGACTGGGGGTTACAGAAGACAGAGCAGAGACACAACAAGACAGACAAAAAGCACAGAAGCAAACATTGATGCATTAATCTGTTCTACATTAGATGGTAATAGCGGGTTAGCTGTCTTCTCTGGATGATGTCTCAGATAACAGAACGCCAGACCATTTACTAAGGATAGATTAATCATGTCTAAAATAGGACCACTGATCAAAGGGAATACCTCTTTAAACAACTTGGTTGGGATTGGGTCCAACATGCAGGTAGAAGGTTTAGATGAAGCTAATATTTTAGATTGCTCAGAAAGCTCTACTGCTTCTAAACAGTTCAAACACTGCGCAGGTTCTAAATATTCCTCCAACGCTGCCTCACTTATTGAGGAGGAGGTAATCATGTTTGGGAGGATGCCAATTATTTTATTTTTAATGGAATCAATTTTATTTATGAATAATCCCATAAAGTCATTACTGCTAAGAGCTAAGGGAATGGATGGATCAACGGAGCTGTGGCTCTGGGTAAGTTTGGCAACTGTGCTGAAGAGAAATCTAGGATTATTTTTATTCTCCTCAATTAATGATGAAAGCTTTGATAACTTTAGACTTTAACCAGTTTAGCGACCGATCGCTACAGCGACCCCTAGCGCCCGGAGGTAGTTATCGCATAAACAAAGGCAAGCGATTCTGAAGTAAATGATTTTACAGGACAAATCGGTCCTCAGAATGTTATTTACTCAAACTGGTTAACTCAGGCTTTGCATTGTGAATGGATTGAAACACATGCCAAATGTTTTTTTTTACTCCATTCCATGCTTTTTGGAATCAGATCTGCAGTGAACAAGGATTCACTGACTTATTCTGATTATGACCAACCACTTTTGTTTTGTCTTTTGTTTGTTTTTGCATGTACATAGTGCCTTAGCTTAGCTTCTTTTTATCTTCATTTTGCATAGTAGTTTAGTTAAGTTTAATTAGCCTAGTAGAGAGGATTTGTTAATCGAAATATTGTGTTAATTCAGATAAACAGCATTACATAGTGATGTTCTCTGGATGTTCATTTTATTTCTGTTATTAAATTCTTGAACTTGAAAAGAAGTTGTCACTCCTTTATTCTTTGTGTGTGCAGGGTTTGCTGTTAAAAGATCGCTAGTGCTCGAATTCATCCCTTTCCACCATTGTCTTGATATCATCTTAAGAGCTGATTATCACCAGACAATGTAATGTTCTGTTTTTTGGTTTATTGTTTGATTGTGTCGCTTCGTTTATGCTTTTGGGTTTATATCCTTTGTAGATTCTGTCTTGTTTTAGGGTTTTGTTTAGTCTGTGTATTGTTTTAAGTAGTCCGGTCTTTGTTTGTTCTTTCTCGGTCTTAGGTTTATCCGTCTGTCAGTCTCGTTATTGTTTCCACCCGCGTGTGGTTAATTAGTCCCCTCCGCGCACCTGTTTCTCTGCTTATTTAAGTCTCACTCCCTCCTCAGTTGTCTGTCGGTACGTCGTACTCTCATGCTTATGCATCCGTTCCTCCATGTTAGCAGTCTCTGTTTTCGGTAAGAGCTCCCAGCACCTTGTTTCTGTTTTTGGATAACCTGTTCTGTTTGTTTTTGCCCAGTCTGTTTTGCCTGTGTCTGGATGTCTGTCTTACCCTTGTTTTTTGGATCCTGTCATCGACCCTTCAATAAACCCAGTGAAAGAAATCTCAGCGTTTTTGGCTAAAGATCGGGTTCCTTCTCACACTAATCATCACAGTACGTACCGACCATGCCGAACCCGCTGCCAAACTGTTTTTCTTTCTCTGGAAGAGCAGCGCTCTGCGAAGCTGGTACTTTGCCCGGCTCACAGGCTTACGACGCTCACTCACCGGACCTCTTCCTGGAGGCGGATGGAGGATCATTGCGTGGATCGTCTTTTGAGGGAACCAGGTTAGCGGTTTGTCCCCCCGGTGACGGTCCCAGACGTCATCTCCGCAGCAGCGGTACTCCTTCGCAGTTGTGCCTTCCGGACCCGGATTTTTTTCTGGAGGTCGATGCAGAGGTGGTGCGGGATCTTCGCCCGGACCTTTTTCCCGATCAGACTCCGTCCCCCTCACCACAAGAACAGCCGCAGGGATCGCCTCGGGCTCTTGCGGTTCCGACTTGCCGGGTTGAATTGGCCTCACTGCTTAGTCGGCCGTCCCGCCGGCGGAGGAAGAGACACTCATTTGTCTGCCACTCATCCACCATTAGCGCGCAGCGGGCCGAGGAGCCAGCTCGGCCATTGTCTGCTGTCGGACCTCAACCTCAGCCCACTTCCGGTTTGGCGGACCACACTTCTTCGCCTCCCGCAGTGGAGTTGCGCCCAGCTCCCCCTGGTGGTGTCAGTTACTCTGTGTTCGGCCCTGGAGGACAAGATAAGGACATTTGCACCCCTCATTAAACGTCTCAGGGAGGCTCTACTCATCCAATACTCAGAGGAGCTGGAGGAGAAATTAAAGGAGGTAGAGGGACATTATAGGTCAGCCCTCCAGGCTTTCTATAGCCGACCCAAACCGGTCCCCGAGGGTCTGGCTGATGCCTCGGTTCCCGAACCTGTCTCCGAGGGTCTGGCTGATGCCTCGGTTCCCGAACCTGTCTCCGAGGGTCTGGCTGATGCCTCGGTTCCCGAACATGTCCCCGAGGGTCTGGCTGATGCCTCGGTTCCCGAACCTGTCTCCGAGGGTCTGGCTGATGCCTCGGTTCCCAAACCTGTCTCCGAGGGTCTGGCTGATGCCTCGGTTCCCGAACCTGTTTCCGAGGGTCTGGCTGATGCCTCGGTTCCCGAACCTGTCCCCGAGGGTCTGGCTGATGCCTCGGTACCCGCATCCATCAAGCAGGACCTGCCTCCGCTCAAGCCCCAGGAGGACACCCAGGAGGGTCCGCCGCCGGTCAGCGACGTGTCGACCCAGGGGGGTCCGCCGCCGGTCAGCGATGTGTCGACCCAGGAGGGTCAGTCACTTCTCCACAGTGGTTGGGTCCAGGGGGGTCTGGGCAATCGTGTTCCTCGCCGAGGCAGAAGAGGACGCGTAAGTCGCCCAACTCCTCGACGGGTTGGCCGATCCCTAGGGTCTCGGAGGAGGGCCAAGAAGTCAAGGTTCCCTCTAGACCCTAGAACCTCTGGACTTCCCCAGAAGAATCCACCTCCAGTCTCTCCCCTCACCCTATGTGACAGTCAGCTGTTTGAGTTTTTATACTGGCTGTCACTCCCGGAGCCCCTCCAGAGACTGATTGGGCGATTATTCTTTTTCAAAGGACTGCCTGAAGCCTGTAGCCCGGGGCCTCCTGAAGCCTGTAGCCCAGGGCCTCCTGAAGCCTGCAGCCCGGGGCCTCCTGAAGCCTGTAGCCCGGGGCCTCCTGAAGCCTGTAGTCCTGTGGCCTCTGTAGCCTGTAGCCAGGCTCCCCCTTCAGTCGCCTGTAGCCAGGCTCCCCCTTCAGTCGCCTGTAGCCAGGTTCCCCCTTCAGTCGCCTGTAGCCAGGTTCCCCCTTCAGTCACCTGTAGCCAAGGTCCCCCTTCAGTCACCTGTAGCCAGGTTCCCCCTTCAGTCGCCTGTAGCCAGGTTCCCCCTTCAGTCGCCTGTAGTCAGGTTCCCCCTTCAGTCGCCTGTAGTCAGGTTCCCCCTTCAGTCGCCTGTAGCCAGGTTCCCCCTTCAGTCGCCTGTAGCCAGGTTCCCCCTTCAGTCACCTGTAGCCAGGTTTCCCCTTCAGCCGCCTGTAGCCAGGCTCCTTCGTTAGTCGCCTGTAGCCAGGCTCTTTCTTCAGATGCCTGCAGCCAGGCTTCCCCTGTAGTTGAATGTAGCCAGGCTCCTTCTTCAGTCGCCTGTAGCCAGGCTCCTTCTGAAGTCGTCTGTAGTCAGGCTCCCGCACCAGTCGCCTGTAGTCAGGCTCCCGCACCAGTCGCCACTAACCAGGCGCCGCCACTTGTAGCCATTAACCAGGCGCCGCTTCCCGTAGCCTATAGTCCGGCGCCTCCTTTAGCCTGTAGTCCGGTGCCCTCTTCAGCTTGTAGTCCGGCGCCTCCTTTAGCCTGCAGTCCGGCGCCTCCTTTAGCCTGTAGTCCGGCGCCTCCTATAGCCTGTAGTCCGGCGCCTCCTTTAGCCTGTAGTCCGGCGCCCTCCTCAGCCTGTAGTCCGGCGCCCTCCTCAGCCTGTAGTCCGGCGTCCTCCTCAGCCTGTAGTCTGGCGGCTTCCGTACCCTGTAGTCTGGCGCCTTCCGTACCCTGTAGTCCGGCGCCAGGTTCTGTTTTCTCCCTCTTCAGGCCCCGCCAATGGTCTCTGAGGGTCCTGCCGCGCCGCCGGCCTCCGAGATTCCTGTCACGCCGACGACCTCCGAGGTTTCTGGTCCGCCGACGGCCGTCTGCCGCCTTGATCCGCCGACGGCCTCCTGGACGTCCGCTGGAGAGCCTGTCACGCCGGGGCCGTCCGCCGGAGAGCCTGTCACGCCGGGGACGTCCGCCGGAGAGCCTGTCACGCCGGGGCCGTCCGCCGGTGAGCCTGTCACGTCGGGGCCGTCCACCGGAGAACCTGCCACGCCGGGGCCGTCGCCCGGGACGCCCGCCGGAGAACCTGCCTCACCGGGGCCGTCACCCGGGACGACCGCCGGAGAACCTGCCACGCCGGGGCCGTCGCCCGGGACGCCCGCCAGAGAGCCTGCCACGCCGGGGCCATCGCCCGGGACGCCCACCGGACTCTTGTTGTTTGACTGGCGCCCAGTCTGGGTTGCTCTTGATTAGTTTTGTTGTGTTTTGGACTATGGCCCGCCATCCAGGACCTCCCTCCTCCCGCCCGGTCTGGGTTGTTATTATTTTACTTGGACTCTTGGTTCATGTTTGAAGGACGTCTAGAATCCGTCCTTGAGGGGGGGGCTCTGTAATGTTCTGTTTTTTGGTTTTGGTTTAGTGTTTGATTGTGTCGCTTCGTTTATGCTTTTGGGTATATATCCTTTGTAGATTCTGTCTTGTTTTAGGGTTTTGTTTAGTCTGTGTATTGTTTTAAGTAGTCCGGTCTTTGTTTGTTCTTTCTCGGTCTTCGGTTTATCCGTCTGTCAGTCTCGTTATTGTTTCCACCCGCGTGTGGTTAATTAGTCCCCTCCGCGCACCTGTTTCTCTGCTTATTTAAGTCTCACTCCCTCCTCAGTTGTCTGTCGGTACGTCGTACTCTCATACTTATGCATCCGTTCCTCCATGTTAGCAGTCTCTGTTTTCAGTAAGAGCTCCCAGCACCTTGTTTCTGTTTTTGGATAACCTGTTCTGTTTGTTTTTGCCCAGTCTGTTTTGCCTGTGTCTGGATGTCTGTCTTACCCTTGTTTTTTGGATCCTGTTTTTGGTCATCGACCCTTCAATAAACCCAGTGAAAGAAATCTCAGCGTTTTTGGCTAAAGATCGGGTTCCTTCTCACACCAATCATCACAGACAATGCTTAACAGACAGAGGGTTATTTAATAAACATTAAATAACTTTAAACAGCGTATAATTGCACAACAAAATTATTTCTCTTTTATGAAATAAATGGAAATAGTATTCTTCCAACTCACACCAAAATCAATGTTTTATGCAATCTTTTGCTTTGCTATAGGATGAACCAGGATCTTATTGGAAATAAAGATCATTTAAAATTGGATGGTAAAGATAACTATCAAATTCCAAACGGGGTTTTCTGGCTCATTTTGGCCGAGAGCGGGATCTACCTGTAACCTTCAATGGTTTTTTACTACTTCTTAGATGAAGTGACGTTTTCTATTAATGAAGGTTCAACGTGACCTGTAACCTAACTTTGGATGGATGTATTATCCAATAAAGCACAGTTACAAGTAGAAGACCTTCAGGCAGGTAGTGAGAGTAGATGAATTTTACCATATAGCATGTAGGCTTAGACTAGCTAGTCTAACACATTTGTTTAGGACTGCCTTCGACTGCTCTAGTTAAATAGTTCTACTGAAACATCACTAGTTCAACTTTTTAGTCCAACTGTTTTTAATGTTCTATTTTTGTTTCTTTATTCCTACTTGCTTTTATTCTGTTTTATTTTCATATATTTTAATCATGTAAAGCATGTTGCGTGGTCTCTGTACTGAATTGTGCTATACAAATAAATTTGCCTTGCCTTGCCTTGCCTAATGTAAATTAAAATAATGTGCACGTAGAAATCTAAAATAGTCTGTACTTAAAGGAGCAATAAGTAAGATATTTACTGTAAAATCAACCTAAATCATTCTCATTTGATGTTAGTAATATTCCCTAGAAACAATCGGTCCTCTCCATTTAATGTTTAATACATAACTCTCTGTCTGTTAAGTATTGTCTGTAATAAGGCTCATTTTAGTCATAATGAGTGGGCCGGATAACATAAACATTAATATCCCATCAATGTATGAAACCCCTGTGGAGATAACGTTTGTTATAACCATAAAACACATTTGAACCATATCAGCAATGCCATGGAACCGAATGGTAGCATGAGCTAATTTCGTTAGCCCTTTGTTTAAAAACACCATGTGGACGCATTACACAAACATTTCCCAATGACCATGTAACCTTTCCCTTTGCTCTCTCTGCCCAACCTGTTGGTGCCTCGTGTGAGTTCGGTCCACTTTGGCCATCCAAGGAAGGACAATGGGAAAGCAGGGAAAATCGTTGGTCTGTTCAGCAGCGGCTAACGGCTTAGCAGCAGCAATGTGGCCATGAGCTTGCTGAAGCGTGGTCGGGATCGGAGGCCTGGATGTCCTGGAGGCAGCCTCTGAACCGATTGCAGTCACGATTTCAGCAGGTTTTCCTCTCAGCATGGGAAAGTGGGTCCTTTTGCTAGCTTTTCAGCTCCGTCTGGAGTCCGCTTTCCTGTAAAGGCTGAGAAGAAATAAACAAAGCTGTTTTTGCCATGGAGGGATTCTTCCTCTGGCGTTTTACGCTGAAGTTAAGACAGCAGACTTAACTCTGAGTTGCCTGGTTATATCCCCCGGGCGACGAGGGATTTCTCCCCTGTGCTGGCTCCTGGCTTTTGGGTCCATGAGCCCTCATGGTTCAGGCTGGCCTCCTTCCTCCTTTGTCTCAGGCAGAAGAAGGTGAAGGCTGGGTGGCAGCCCCCCTCTCCTCGAGGGCTCCAGGAGAAAAGCAGTGGTCTTCTGAGAGTCTGGTCAGAAGTGCTCTGACCTTTTGTCTGGGGGAGTGGTGTGAGTTTACAGCAGGCACCCTGCCGTGAAGAGAAGCCGTCCCAGCCTGAAACTCACTTCTCACAACCCAATTTTAATCCTTCCCATGTCACATAGTGTTCAACATTCACACAATTTAGCCATTAACTAACTATTTCGGTTCTGAGTGTAGCCCGTGTTTACTGCCTGGTTCTGAGCTAATCATATGAGAGTTCCCAGTGTTCCCAACACAGAGCTCAGTATTTGGTATTTTTTATTGACAAAAGAGCAGCAGCCTACAAACATGAAAGCCAGTTAGAGAAGCAGACCAAAACTAGAACAGAATACAACTTTATAAATCTATTCTGTAAAAGTTAGAATTCAGTGCAACAATGGACTGTTCAGTAAATGGCGGGTGTCCGTGGAAGGCGTTGTGTAAGTGTTATTTCAACCACTTTTAATTATATTTTAACCACTAAGTGTCATTATTACTCATCATTTGTTTAATTAGTTGAATGTTTAAAATTGTGGATAAATGCTAAAAATATGATAGGGTGTGACGAAACTGATTTGTGAAGCATTAATGTTGATTATTGTTATTTGTTCCAGCACACAGACCTTTTAATGTCCCTCACTATGATTATTTGTGTTATAATTCCTAGATTGTTTAATTTCAATTTTTTTCATGTGTTCATGTGAGTAAGAATTTTTATTGGCTGTAGATTGGCTACATAAATAAAGTCTGTGTGACCAATCTACCAAGAATCATCCTTAATTCAACATCAGATCAAGTAGAAGTAATAATATAAATTGTATTTTTAAAATATGATGGAAAAGATTAATATTTTATAAAATAAAATATTCATATTTTCTACCATATTTTCTGTTGTTCAGCGTTATTTTTTGATTGACTAGCTACTAGAGTTAAATTTTGTTTTTACAGTGAGTATTTTTTTTTACAGATTAGTTAAATCTTGGGGGGGGGGGGGGGTGTCGTGGCCGAATGGTTAGAGCAGCGTGCACTCAGAGAAGGATGCAAGTACCCGGTTCGATCCCCAGTGCCTGCACTCTGGGTCCCTGAGCAAGACCCTTAACCCCAGATTGCTCCCCGGGCGCCACACATGGCAGCCCACTGCTCCCCAAGGGGATGGGTTAAAAGCAGAGAACAAATTTTGTTGTAATGTATGTTTCAATGACAATTCAATTCAATTCAATTTTATTTATATAGCGCCAATTCATGAAACATGTCAT
This sequence comes from Fundulus diaphanus, assembly GCA_037039145.1. NCBI lineage: Eukaryota > Metazoa > Chordata > Actinopteri > Cyprinodontiformes > Fundulidae > Fundulus > Fundulus diaphanus. The sequence goes on along the minus strand of CM073124.1, from coordinate 3,189,835 downwards.
CTCAAGGCACTTTACAAGTTAGGTTCAATCATATTATACAGATTGGGTCAGATTATACAGATTGGTCAAAAAATGTTCCTATATAAGGAAACCAGTTGATTGCATCAAAGTCCCGACAAGCAGCATTCACTCCTGGAGAAGCGTAGAGCCACAGGGAGAGTCGTCTGCATTGTACATGGCTTTGCTGCAATCCCTCATACTGAGCAAGCATAAAGCGACAGTGGAAAGAAAAAACACCCGTTAACGGGAAGGAAAAACCTCTAGCAGAACCGGGCTCAGTATGAACGGTCATCTGCCTCGACCGACTGGGGGTTACAGAAGACAGAGCAGAGACACAACAAGAGAGACAAAAGGCACAGAAGCACACATTGATCTAGTAATCTGTTCTACATTAGATGGTAATAGTCGGTGATCTGTCCTCCCTGGATGATTTCACAGTCAACAGAACGTCAGACCAGGTGTACCTACTAGGAAGAAAAAAGAGAGAGAACAAAAAGTTAAAAGCTGAAATGACAACAGTTATTTCAATGTAATGCAATGCAAATCTGGAGAACAGTAGACTGGAGAACAGTAGAAATCAGTAGAGTGAGAAAAAATAGGCCCTGATGTCCTCCAGTAGCCTAAGCCTATAGCAGCATAACTATAGAGGTAGCTCAGGGTAACATGAGCCACTCTAACTATAAGCTTTGTCAAAAAGGAAAGTTTTAAGATTAGTCTTAAAAGTAGACAGGGTGTCTGCCTCACAGACCAAAACTGGGAGTTGGTTCCACAGGAGAGGAGCCTGATAGCTAAAAGATCTGCCTCCCATTCTACTTTTAGAGACTCTAGGAACCACCAGCAGACCTGCAGTCTGAGAGCGAAGAGCTCTGTTAGGAACATACGGGGTAATCAGAGCTCTGATATATGATGGAGCTTGATTATTAAGGGCTTTATACGTTAGAAGAAGAATTTTAAATTCTATTCTTGATTTAACAGGAAGCCAATGAAGGGAAGCTAAAATTGGAGAAATATGATCCCTCTTGTTTATTTTCATCAGAACTCTCGCTGCAGCATTTTGGATCAGCTGAAGACTTTGAACTGCATTTTGTGGACTTCCTGATAGTAAAGAATTACAATAGTCCAGCCTTGAAGTAACAAATGCATGGACTAGTTTTTCAGCATCACCCCTGGACAGAATGTTTCTAATTTTGGCGATATTCCGGAGGTGAAAAAAGGAGACTCTGGAAACCTGTTTAATATGGGATTTAAATGACATGTCTTGGTCGAAAATAACACCAAGATTTTTTACTTTACTACCAGAGACCAAGTTAATGCCATCCAGATTCAGTGAATGATTAAGAAGTTTATTTTTTGAGGACTCTGGTCCAAAGATTATAACTTCTGTCTTGTCAGAATTTAAGTGCAGGAAATTTAAAGTCATCCAGCTTTTGATGTCATCAAGACATGACTGCAGTTGAAGTAATTGATTGGATTCATCAGGATTTATGGATAAATATAGCTGAGTGTCATCAGCATAACAGTGGAAATTAATCCCATGCTGTCTGATAATTTTGCCAATCGGAAGCATATATATAGTAAAGAGAATTGGTCCAAGGACTGAACCCTGTGGTACTCCACAAGTGACCCTAGAGCTTGAAGAAGATTTATTATTAACATGAACAAACTGGAATCTGTCCGACAGATAAGATTTAAACCAGCCTAATGCTTCCCCCTTAATCCCTACAGTATGCTCAAGTCTTTGTAGGAGAATATTGTGATCAATTGTATCAAATGCAGCACTGAGATCTAACAGGACAAGTACAGACACAAGTCCATTATCTGAGGCCATGAGAATATCATTAGTGACCTTCACCAGAGCCGTTTCAGTGCTATGATGAGCTCTGAAGCCTGACTGAAACTCCTCAAGTAGGTCATTACTTTGTAAATGTTCACAAAGTTGATTAGCAACTACTTTCTCGAGAATTTTAGATAAGAAAAGAAGATTAGATATAGGTCTGTAATTTACTAACTCATCTTGATCAAGAGATGGTTTCTTAAGTAAAGGTTTAATAACAGCTACTTTAAAAGCCTGTGGTACATATCCATTTACTAAGGATAGATTAATCATGTCTAAAATAGGACCACTGATCAAAGGGAATATCTCCTTAAACAACTTGGTTGGGATTGGGTCTAACATACAGGTAGAAGGTTTAGATGAAGCTAATATTTTAGATAGCTCAGAAAGCTCTACTGCTTCTAGACAGTTCAGACACAGCGCAGTTTCTAAAGATTCCTCCAACGCTGCCTCACTTACTGAGGACGAGGTAATCATGGTTGGGAGGATGCCAATTATTTTATTTTTAATGGAATCAATTTTATTTATGAAGAATCCCATAAAATCATTACTGCTAAGAGCTAAGGGAATGGATGGATAAACAGAGCTATGACTCTGTGTAAGTTTGGCAACTGTACTAAAGAGAAATCTAGGATTATTTTTATTCTCTTCAATTATTGATGAAAAATATGCTGGTCTAACTGTGCGAATGGTCTTGTTATACAACAATAGACTGTCCCCCCAGATTAAGTAGGATTCCTCTTGGTGTGTAGAGCGCCATTTTCTCTCCAATTTCCTAACATTGTGCTTCAAGGAACGCAGCTCTGAATTAAACCAGGGAGCCAGCTTCCTGTGAATAATCACCTTCTTTTTCAAGGGAGCTACATTGTCCAATGCAGAACGCAATGACGAAGTCACATTGTTAGCAAAGGTATCGATTTGTGAATGGGAAGAAACAGCACTGCTGCCATCTACAGGGCATTTCTGCAATACTGAGGATATTAAAAGGGGGACAGACTCTTTAAAGTTTGATGCAGCATTGTCCGATAGAGATCTACTATAATGGAATCCTCTTTTGGGGGTGGAGAACTCAGTTAGATTAAACTCAAATGTTATTAAAAAATGATCAGATAGGACAGGGTTGTGAGGAAATACTGTTAATACCTCACAATCAATGCCATATGTCAGTACAAGGTCTAAAGTATGGAGCCAAGAGTGTGTCGGTTTATGCACATTTTGAGCAAAACCAATTGAATCTAGGATAGTTTTAAAGGCTACACTAAGGTTATCACATTCAGTGTCAACATGGATGTTAAAATCACCCACTATAATAACCTTGTCAGTGTTTATCACCAAATCAGATAAGAAGTCTGACAGCTGATCCAAAAACTGAGTGTAAGGGCCTGGTGGACGATACAAAACAACAAACAGAAGAGGTTTTATTGCTTTGCAGTTTGGATGAGGGAAACTGAGGGTTAAATGCTCAAAAGAACTGTAGTTATTAATTGGCCTGGGACTAATTAATAAATCAGACTGAAAGATGGTTGCCACTCCTCCTCCTCTTCCCACAGATCTGGGAATGTGGAAATTTGAATAATTGGAGGGAGTTGACTCATTTATACTAACGTAGTCCTCTTGTAGCCAAGTTTCTGTGAGACAAAACAAATCAATCTGATTATCAGAAATCAATTCATTAACTAACAAAGTCTTTGGAGGGAGAGACCTTATATTTAATAGACCACATTTAATTCAATAAAGACGATATTACTATTACTATTATGCTCGCATGTATCGAGGAGACATAAACACTCCAGATCTAAACACTCATCTAAAAGTTTAAAAAACAGAACCACGACCACAGGAAACACGTTGGATCTTTTTTACTGATGGGTTTTAAAGTTTAATAAAACGCAGGCTCGACGTTATTTTGAGAACGCCCTCTGCGGGTTCTCTGTGGTGAACCAGAGGCGGATCCGGGTCCTGATCTGATGCAGGTTCATGCCGTAGATGATGGGGTTGATGATGGGTGGCACCACGAGAAACTCTGCAGACAACGCGTTCTGCAGCTCCGCCATGGAGCTGCCTCCATAACGAGAATACAGAGTGTCAAACAGCACCGAGAAGGAGAAGACAAGCAGCGAGGCGAGGTGAGGAGAACATGTCTGAACAAACTTCCTGCGGTCGGTCTGAGAGCGGGCAGCACTTCGGACCAGGTGCATGTATGAGACCAGGATGATTATGATCTGCAACGTGTGCAGGATAATGATCACCATGCCGTACAAGTTGTTGGCAGTGGTGTCGGAGCAGGACAGCTTGACCACCTCCCAATTGGTGCAGAAGATCCTGGCCATGCGGTGGCTGCAGAACGACAGCCTGCTGATCAGGACACTACCCACAAATGCTTCCAGCAGTGACAGACACCAGGTGAGAAGCAACAGCAGCGCCACCTTCTGGCCCGTCATCAGAGCCCAGTAACGCAGCGGCTGGCAGATGGCCAGGTAACGGTCATACGCCATGACAGTCAGACTGGTGAACTGGGAGAAGATGTAGATATAAGTGAAAATCATCTGCGTCAAGCAGCCGGTGTATGTGATGACGTGAGCGTCTGCCAGAAGGTCTAGGAGCAGCTTCAGGTAGAAGCTGGACGCTCCACAGAGCCCAGTGAAGCACAGGTTGCACATGAAGATGTACATTGGCTGGTGAAGGGCTTTATCCAGACACACGGTGAGGATGAGGGTCAGGTTCACCAAGATGGTGACCAGGTAGGACATCAGGGTGAAGGCAAAGTAGATCTGACGGTTCGTCACTGAGTCGTTCAGACCCTGGAGCACAAACACAATGTCGACGTTCTCATTCATATCTGAGAAATGCTAAAGATTTCAGAGCCTTGGAAACTCCGATGCTGACCAAACATAAGTCTGAGTGGTCCAAACCAGTGTAGCTGATGGCCTGCAGACATAAAGATTTCCTCTGCAAAGAGAGAACACTGATGTGATGTCTTTCTGCTGAAAATACAGCTGAAAAAAAGCCAAACTCTTCCTAAAAACACTCATTTAGATCAGCTTCCAACCAAAAAGATTGTACAACAAACATACACGATGATCCAAGTCATTCATAATGTAAATATTTCATCAGGAATCAACAAACCAGAAAACAGATTTGATCTTTTTTAGAAGTTGCTTCAATATGTATGGAAAAACAGACACTTTGCTTTTTAATCCTTAAACAAACAAGATCTCTGTTAATCAGCTTGGATCAAACCAACTGGAGGAAATTGCTGTTCATTTGTTCAAACAGAGACTCTTTTACACCAAAACAGTTCAGACAGTAAGAGGAAAACATCAGAAAATCAGAACACAGAGACCCTCTGAGTCTCTGCTAATGAGTTTGTGGAGGATTTTCTCCTGAGGGGAAAACACATTCAGGATCAAGCAGAAACAACATTAATGCAAAGCTGTGGGAGCCTGGAAGAAAAAGCTTCACATGTGAGAGAGGTGAGACAGAATAACAACTTCAGTCACATTCAATCAGTCATTAACAGCAGCTGGTAGCTTTGGACTTAATGCACTGAAGCAAGACCCTCAACAGCAGAGAGGCAAGCAGCAGTGAACATACTGAGCAGAGAGCCACGTCTTATCCACCTAAAATCACAGGTAGATACACCTGAGGATGATGCCACACCCACCTCATTGACGTCTCACTTCTCTCCAACAGAACAGTTTGGAAGTTTTGAAGAACTAAGTAACACATAAAAGACTGCTCAGATAATCCGAGGTTTAAAAGGCAGAGGAAATGTGAAAGTTAATAATCAGCTTAATAACTTTGGCTCATTGGTTTCTCCAGACATCAGAGAAAGTTTCAGTCTGATGGAACACAGAAGAAAACATTCCCAGGGAGAGCAGACGTTGGCTTAGATGGCTTAGATTTGGATTCAATTTGCATTTTATCTAAGCCATTACAAGGCCTTTGTTGGGCAGTACTATAAAACTTCACACTACTCCAGACATTTTGCATTGAGAAAGCTTTCTGGATAGGAAGCGAAACTTCTTCAAACTTTGGAAAAAAGTCCAGATGTCTTGTTTTTAACTTTTTTGGAATGACCATGACCTGGATGACTGAGAATCTTCACCAGCAGAAGACAATGGTATTACTGTGCCTTTTCAGTCTGGATTCAAAGCCTTTCACTGTACAGAAAGTGCACTTCTATGGGTTGCAAATGATATACTTTTGTCAACAGACTCTGAAACGTTTGTTGCTTTTTGTGCTTTTAGATTTGTCCACTGCATTCGATATTGTTGTTCACTGTATTTTAATCTCTCGTCTTGAGCACTATGTGGGCATTAGAGTTGTCACTCTTGATTGATTTCGGTCCTACCTAACTAGTAGGAGTTTTTATATAAAAACTGACAACTTTATGTCTTCCACAGCTCCTCCTCCATATTGTGTCCCTCAGGGGTCAATTCTCGGCCCTTTCTTATTTGCTCTCTACCTACTTCCCCTCGGCTCTGTTTTTAGGAAATATAGCATTTCATTTCACTGTTATGCTGGTGATTGCCAGATCTATTTCCCCTTGGCACAAAACAACGCTGTCCAGCAACTCACACACTGCCTTGAGGACATTAAAGCATGACTTTCCCTGAACTTCCTTAGTTTAAATGAGAACAAGACAGAAGTTGTGTTGTTTGAACCGAGTTACTGTCCCTCACCAAATGTGGATCTTGGCTCTCTGTCATTTTATCTCAGAGACTGTGTCGCCAATCTGTCACCAATCTGGGAGTAAAGTTTAAAATCAGACAAACTGATGATACTGAAAGGTATAAAATGCACGAAAATAGAGCACAAAATGTGTCTGCATGCAGATGATGTATTACTTTATCTCCAGCACTCAAACACCTCTCTCTCTCTCTCTCTCTCTCTCTCTCTCTCTCTCTATCTCGCAAGTAATTAGATTACTAGAATCTTTCTGAAAAGTCTCAGATTACTGTATAAATTCTACAATAAAAAGTCTACAGTACTGCTAATACATTTCCTAGGTTTCCATCTAAAGTTAGGAAGTATTAAATATTTGGGTATTACTATGTTGTCTTAATTGGTGGATTTAACAAAACTTAACCAGATCCCTCTTTTAAAGAATAATAGAAGAGGTTCTTGACAGATGGAAATTGCTACCAATTTCACTTATGGGAAGGGTTGCTTCAATTAAAATGGTGGTTTTACCTAAATTAATTAATTATTCTAAATGATCCCAAATAAACCCCCATTTGAATTGTTTAAATCTCTCGACTCCTCTATCTCTAAATTTCTATGGAAAGATAACCCCCCCCCCCCTTAACACCTTAAAGACGCTACAGAAGATAGCGGGGGACTAGATCTGCCTACCTTCCATCACTACTTCTTAGCAGATAGGCTACAATACCTCTCAAAATGGATAAAACATAATCCCTTAGAAGAGTCCTGGCAAGACATAGAACAGAAAATATGTAATAATATCAAGATTTCTGATTTGCCATTTATTAGCTCAAATATAAAATGGCATGCATGCTTTAAAAACCTTTCCCTGGGCTGCCACCTTACCGTGGTGGAGGGGTTTGAGTGTCCCAATGATCCTAGGAGCTATGCTGTCAGGGGCTTTATGCCCCTAGTAGGGTCACCCAAGGCAGACAGGTCCTAGGTGAGGGACCAGACAAAGAGCAGCCCAAAACCCCGTTTATGATGAGTAAGACAATTGGACGCCGTGTTCCCTCGCCCGGACGCGGGTCACCGGGGCCCCACTCTGGAGCCAGGCCTGGAGGTGGGGCTCGTTGGCGAGCGCCTGGTGGCCGGGCTTTTGCCCATAGAGCCCGGCCGGGCTCAGCCCGAAGAGGAAACATGGGTCCCCCTTCCAATGGGCTCACCACCTGTCGGAGGGGCCAAAGGGGTCGGGTGCATTGTACAACTGGTGGCAGTCGAGGGCGGGGACCTTGGCGTTCTGATTCTCAGCTGCAGAAGCTGGCTCTTGGGATGTGGAATGTCACCTCTCTGGTGGGGAAGGAGCCTGAGCTAGTGCGCGAGGTTGAGAGGTTCTGACTAGAGATAGTCGGACTCACCTCAACGCATGGCTCTGGCTCTGGAACCAGTCTCCTTGAGAGGGGTTGGACATTCTTCCACTCTGGAGTTGCCCGTAGTGAGAGGCGCCGAGCTGGGGTGGGCATACTTGTTGCCCCTCATCTCGGTGCCTGTACGTTAGGGTTCACCCCGGTGAACGAGAGGCCTCCCTCCGCATACGTGTGGGGGAACGGACTCTGACTGTTGTTTGTGCGTATGCGCCAAACAGCAGCTCGGATTACCCACCCTTTTTGGAGTCCTTGGTGGGGGTACTGGAGAGTGCCCCTCCTGGAGACTCCCTCGTTCTTCTGGGGGACTTCAACGCTCACGTGGGCAATGACAGTGAGACCTGGAGGGGCGTGGTTGGGAGGAATGGCCCACCTGATCTGATCTCGAGTGGTGTTCTGTTGTTGGACTTCTGTGCTCGTCATGGATTGTCCATCACAAACACCATGTTCATGCATAAGGGTGTCTATATGTGCTATTCGCACCAGGACACCCTAGGCCGTAGTTCAATGATCGACTTTGTTGTCGTTTCATCTGAGCTGCGGCCGTATGTCTTGGACACTCGGGTGAAGAGAGGGGCGGAGCTCTCCACCGACCCCTACCTGGTGGTGAGTTGGCTCCGATGGTGGGGGAGGAAGCCGGTCAGACCTGGCAGGCCCAAACGTATTGTGAGGGTTTGCTGGGAACATCTGGCAGAGTCCCCCGTGAGACGGAGCTTTAACTCCCACCTCCGGGAGAGCTTTGAACACGTCCCGAGGGAGGCAGGGGACATTGAGTCTGAGTGGACCATGTTCCGCGCCTCTATTGTTGAAGCGGCTAGTCGTAGCTGTGGCTGCAAGGTTGTTGGTGCATGTCGCGGCGGCAACCCTCGAACCCGCTGGTGGACACCAGCGGTGAGGGAAGCCGTCAAGCTGAAGAAGGAGTCCTATCGGGCTTTTCTGACCCTTGGGACTCCGGAAGCAGCTGATGTGTACCGGCAGTCTAAGCGGCAGGCGGCTAGGCTGGTCGCCGAGGCAAAAACTCGGGCGTGGGAAGAGTTGGGAGAGGCCATGGAGAAAGACTTCCGTACGGCTTCGAAGCGATTCTGGTCCACTATCCGGCGTCTCAGGAGGGGGAAGCAGTGCAGTACCAACACTGTTTACAGTGGGGGTGGTGTGCTGCTGACCTCGACTCGACGTCGTGTTTCGGTGGGCGGAATACTTCGAAGACCTCCTTAATCCCACCAACACGTCTTCCATTGCGGAAGCAGAGCCTGAGGACTCTGGGTCGGGTTCTCCCATCTCTGGTGCTGAGGTCGCCGAGGTTGTTAAAAAGCTCCTCGGTGGCAAGGCCCCGGGGGTGGATGAGATTCGCCCTGAGTACCTTAAGGCTCTGGATGTTGCGGGGCTGTGTTGGTTAACGCGGCTCTGCAGCATTGCGTGGATATCGGGGGCAGTTCCCCTGGATTGGCAGACTGGGGTGGTGGTCCCCCTATTTAAAAAGGGGGACCGGAGGGTGTGTTCCAACTACAGAGGAATCACACTCTTAAGCCTCCCTGGTGTCCATGAGTGATGTAGAAAAACTAGTCCATGCATTTGTTACTTCAAGGCTGGACTATTCTTTACTATCAGGAAGTCCACAAAATGCAGTTTGAAGCCTTCAGCTGATCCAAAATGCTGCAGCAAGAGTTCTGATGAAAATCAACAAGAGGGATCATATTTCTCCAATTTTAGCTTCCCTTCATTGGCTTCCTGTTAAATCAAGAATAGAATTCAAAATTCTCCTTCTAACGTATAAAGCCCTTAATAATCAAGCTCCATCATATATCAGAGCTCTGATTACCCCATATGTTCCTAACAGATTACTTCGCTCTCAGACTGCAGGTCTACTGGTGGTTCCTAGAGTCTCTAAAAGTAGAATGGGAGGCAGATCCTTTAGCTATCAGGCTCCTCTCCTGTGGAAGCAGCTCCCAGTTTTGGTCCGTGAGGCAGACACCCTGTCTACTTTTAAGACTAATCTTAAAACTTTCCTTTGTGACAAAGCTTATAGTTAGAGTGGCTCATGTTACCCTGAGCTACCTCTATAGTTATGCTGCTATAGGCTTAGACTGCTGGAGGACATCAGGGTCTATTTTTCTCACTCTGCTGAGTTCTCCTACTGTTCTCCAATCTGCATTGTTTGTTGTTATTTCAACTTTTAACTTTTTGTTCTCTGTCATTTTTTCTCTTCATAGAAAGTACACCTGGTCTGGCATTCTGTTAGCTGTGACATCATCAGGGGAGGCAGATCATCCTCTATTACCATCTAACATAGAAAGTACTCCTGGGTCAATGTGAGCTTCTGTGCTTTCTGTGTCTCTGCTCTGTCTTCTCTAACCCCCAGTGGGTTGAGGCAGATGAGCGTTCACACTGAGCCTGGTTCTGGTTCTGCTGGAGGTTCTCCTCCCTGTTAAAGGGGAGTTTTCCTCTCCACTGTCGCTTCATGCATGCTCAGTATGAGGGATTGCTGCAAAGCCATCAACAATGCAGACGACTGTCCACTGTGGCTCTACGCTCTTTCAGGAGGAGTGAATGCTGCTTGGAGAGACTTGATGCAACCTGCTGGGTTTCCTTAGAGAGGAAACTTTTTGACCAATCTGTCTTTCCTCCCCACAATAGAGTTCTTACTATTGACTCCCTGACTCAATACAGCAAGGGTGCAGTTTGGGATGTCCCAAGATTTTGCACTCAATGAGATGAAGGCAGCTGGCTGCCATCAACGGCACAACCTGCTCAAATGCTGGTGTTTCTGAGTGAAGCCAAATGACCTTCTGACAGTAATTGACACCCTTGGAGGATCTAGATCTGCTACTAAGGATTGCCTCAGTAGGCATATTGACTTATTTTCTTGGTTGTTGCTCTTTTGTCTTTAGGAAAAATCTTTGATTTGTGAAAATGTTTGGCTGTAGATGCAGATGTCTGTCAGAGAGATGACCAGTGTGGTGGTGTGATAATTTTCACGAAACATGTAAATCACACATGTATTAGTGTTGAACACCAACAATCATTTGAGCCACTGGCTTAAAACTGTGATACATGGTTACTGAAGGTAGCAACTTTGACTCAGGATACCTTTTAAAAGTTACAATTCTGTTGTAAACTGTCTGATTATCTTGAATGAGTCATTATGATGATGAAACTTCTGAATACACTTTGCTGTTTGAAAACTTTCTGTTAATGTCTCGGGATTTGCTGTTGTTGGAAACTTTGGATCCTTCTTTCAGGTCCCAGATATGTTAAGACATGTAAACACGTTTTCCCTACAGTGACATTGCATTAGCCACAGTGTCCACTAATTCCCTCAACAACATATTAGACCCAGAGCCGCTAAGCTGAGGGAGCAATCAGACCTACTAGCTGAGGTCATCTGTGGTCTATCTGGTCCCAGAGGGCATCGTGGACAACTCAGAAGATGTTTTTGTCTGATTTAACTAGTGATGACGAGACCAACAACAAACTCCAAATGACTGTGAAACTTTTCTTAAGATTTTAAACAGAAACAAACAGATGAAAACCTTTTATTGTGAACCTCAAAAGATGAGTTGAGTACAGAGAACATGACCAATACTCATGAGAAGCTTTTAAATACAAAAATATATACAAGGATGTTTATTCAAAATAAGAAGCTTAAATAGACAGATTCATATATGAAAGCAAGTTTGATTATTAACTGGGTGAACAGAGGATAAAATAAGTCTAAATAAGTAGCTGGAAGACCAAAACGCACACTTAATATTTTTCATGCTAAAGAAGGACAGAAGCATTGACCTTACACAAGGTAATCTCAGAAGGGTCATGAGGATATGTTAGAGCTATTCTAAGTCAGTAATTGTACAGTAAAAAAGGATGATTGCTCAAAAAATGACAAATAATCCAGACTGGACAGGCCTTCGTTAGCATGTTAAATGTTAACAAAGTTCATAATAAGACAATTACAAAACAGCTGCACAACTATGACCTGTTTGTAAAAAGAACAGGACAATTAAAATTATGATTTTACCTAGAATTAATTACTTATTTTCAATAATCCCCAATGAATGTTCATTTGGCAGGTTTAAACCTCTGGACTCCTCCGTCTCTAAATTTCTTTGGAAAGATACCCTAGAGGATTTATCAGTCAGCTTTGAACAAAACACCTGGATATCTTTAAGAACTTTCAAAATGACTAGAAACCTTGATTTACAACTAATACAATACAAAATCCTTCACAGAGTACATTATACAGGTCAAAGATTATTCAGGGTGGGTTTTGCACAATCTAATATCTGTTCACAGTGCACAGGCAATAACTGTGATCTGTTGAGAGGTTCTGGGGCCAGATATGTGAGGACATGTCAAAGTGTCTGAGATATAAAAGTTCACCTTCCCCCTCAGTTTGCTTGCTGGGTAACTTTGATGAGAGCACTTTCGCGAAAAAATCGGTTTCCATGGCTTTGACTAACTTATGTATCACTAAGAAAACTATACTCATGAATTGGAAAAGCAAAGAAAAATCTCAGTATTAACCCATCTAGAGATCTTTTGTTGGATCATGCTAGTCTTGAGACAGCACCAGCATCTGCATCAGATCAATCTCTCTGGGCTCCTTTGATCGGCTCCATCACTTAGTGGGAGTGGGGGGCTGTTGGATATGTCCTATGGGCCGTGGTGGCCCCTGCTGGGTTGGGGCTTTGGGGGCCTCGGAACGGCCTCTCGCAGCTACTTGTGATGCTCTTTGGGGGGTTTGTGCCAGCGAACGTGAGTTACTGGCCTGGTAGCTGTGTTGCTCCTGGGTGGGTCCCTGGGCTCGAGGTTCCTGGGGTAGGCCGCCCTTGGGCGGGTGTCCTGTCGGGGCTTTGGGTCCTTTGCTCCTGTAGAGTATGTCGTTGGGGGTTTGGGTCGGTGCATGCACGAGTGTCTGGGCCTACCGGGGACTCTGGTGTGCTTGCGGGTCTTAAGGCCGCTCTCCCCTTCAGGGAGTGCATTTTGTCAGTGGGGGGTGGTGTAGGGAGAACCCAGCCTGGGTGTCTATCATCCTATGTGGTGTTGCGATTCTTTAAATGTTAGTGTTGGGGTGGGTTTAATATAATTTTTCTTTAGTCGATGTGGGGTGGCGGAGGGATGCAGCGGGGGGTAGTGTGGGGTTGCTTGGATGGCTCCTTGTCTCGGTCCTGGTTCATGGCAGCTCTTGGTTTCGGTTCTATACAGGGAACAGGAGTCTGCATGGTTGAGGCTCTCGGGCCTCACCGCCTTTCTCTAGCCCCATAGACTTTGGTGGCGCGGCTAGTGGGTTACTCGGGGTAGGTTGTTGGAGAACGTGGTACCTGCCTGGCTGAAATCCTCTATTAGTGTGCCTATTCCTAAGAAAACAACCATCACCTGCCTTCAAAACTACTATCCTGTTGCTCTGACCCGCGTCATCATGAAGGGCTACCAGAGGATCCATCAAGGATACCATTTCTGCTGGCCTGGACAGCCTGTAGTTTGCCTACAGGGAGAATGTCTCCACAGAGGACGCTGTCTGGTTAGAATGTCTCCACAGAGGACGCTGTCTGGTTAGCACTCAGCTCTGACTCACCTGCAGCAGCCCAACACCTGTTAGGATGGTCTTCATGGACTTTAGCATTCAACACTGTGCTCCCAGACATCCTGAAGCTCCACAACATGGATTCTCTACACCTCTCTGCTCCTGGATCAGTGACTTTCTCTCCAACAGACCCAGGTGGTGAGGATGGGGAACATCTGCTCCACTGATCCTCAGGAGCACCACAGGGCTGTGTCCTCAGCCCAGCTCTCATCACCTTTTCACCCAGGACTGTTCTACTGTCCCCCCCCACAGACACAGTGGTGAAGTTTGTGCACAACTCCTCTGTAGTGGGTCTCATCTCCACCAATGATGAGTCCCACTACAGGGAGGAGGTCAGCAATCTGACACAGTGGAGCTCCAGGAACAACCTGATCCTGAACACCAGTCAGACAAACGAGGTAATGATGGACTACAGGAGGTCCAAGAGGACTGAACACCTCCTCTCTACATACAGGAGGAGGTGGTGGAGGCGTGGACAGCATCAGGTTCCTAGGCATCCACATCTTCTCTGACCTCTCCTGGACTGAGAACACCTCCCACCTGGTGAAGAAGACCCAAGAACGGCTCTTCTTCCTCAGGAACCTGAAAAGGCCTGGACTTTCCAATAAGCCGCTAAAAAACTTTTACAGAAAGCATTTTGTGTCTCAGCATAACTGTGTGGTATGGGAGCTGAGCAGTGCAGGAGAGGAATCACTTAGCACGGGTGGTGAGGACAGGACAGGGGATTGTGGGATGCCGTCTGCAGGATCTGGACAAATTTTATGCAGTCCAGATCAGGACCACACGCATTTCCACTGATCTTACCCACCCGGGCAATGTGCTGTTTGACCCACTTCCACCAGGTAAACACTTCAGAAGCATCTAATTCAAAACTAATAAACTCAGAGACAGCTTCTCTCCAAGAGCTGCGAGGGCTATTGCCCCTTGCTGAGATGTTTGTGGTCTATCACATGTTACAATCACACCACTGGTAATGTCTATTTGCACACTTTTATTTTATTATATTTTCAAATTTTATACAAAACATAAATTTTTTGATTTGAAATTTTAGATTTTCAATTAAAATGTCTTTTTTCAAATAAACAAAACTTTTGGCCCCAATTTAACTCCATTGCTCCCTGGCTTCATGCGGAAGCAGGCCTACATTTCACTAAAACGTTAGCGCCACCTGGAGTTCAACATTTGTGAAATGTGACACTTGAACTCAATGTGGTGTCCTCAAGTAGTTCTTTGAATTTAATTTTTCCTAAAAGTGTAGCTAGCTTTGTTTTTGGTCTCCTTGCTCATATACAAAAGTTTTTTGCCAGTAAAACCTCACTGACTACTGAAAGTGGTACTGGGGTGAGTGAAGGATGCCCTGTATTGCTTGATGTTTACCTGCTGATATTTGTCCTTATTTCCTTACAAAAGAGACACGTTGAACTCCACCTTACTGCAAATTACACATAGAGGACAAATTGAAACATTTCTATCATGTGTTAGATTATAGTTTACATAAGTGTAGCATTCTAATATTTCCTTCTTTTATTTGAACATGACTGATGTTATTATTATTTTGTTAGCTCTGTTCCTGTTCTTGGATGTTGCAACATTCTGGGACCGACCTCTCCATCCAATCAAACCGTAGTGAGTACAGATGATGAGATGAATTCATTCAGTGAGGGAGGGAATAAAAACCTGCTGCCAACCGTCAGGAGGAACTGCCGCTCAGTAAAAATGAGCTGAATACTGTTTCTGCAGTCAGATCAGGATGATGTTTCTTATTTCTGAGCTATAATCTGAACTGAACAGTTTGGAACTTGTAAGATTTGCCTAATTTATGCAAAGGGAATGTTCAAGTGTTGATTTATTTATAATTCAGTTTCTTTTAGTTAATATGCTGAACTCCACTTCATCACCTCTGACTTTTTTCATTCTTGGAGCTTATATGGATGTTGGAAGATTGCGATACTTGTACTTCGTAATAACTGCAGTATTATACATCATAATTGTGACCGTCAACGTGCTGCTGATCGTGGTGATCTGTGTGAACAGGAGCTTACATGAACCTATGTACATGTTTCTGTGCAGCCTGTTTGTGAATGAACTGTACGGCAGCTCATCGTTGTTCCCCTTCCTGCTGGTCCAGATCCTCTCTGACGTTCACACAGTTTCTGTCCCTCTCTGCTTCCTGCAGATCTTCGGCCTCTACACATATGTGAATACTGAGTTTTGTAATTTAGCCATCATGTCTTATGACAGATACCTTGCTATCTGCTGTCCTCTCCAGTATCACATCATATTGACACATTTCAAGGTTACTGTTTTTATTCTTATGATCTGGTTGTACTCTTTTGTGAAATTTTTAATCACTTTATTACTAACAGTCCGTCTGACTCTATGTGGAAACGTGTTAAACAGCACGTTTTGCCGTAACTACCTGGTTGTTAACCTGGCATGTTCTGGCACCAGCGTGAACAACATTTACGGACTGTTTGGTACTGTCCTCACAGTCTTGGTCCCTCTGCTGCCCATCCTTTATTCTTACACTAAGATCCTCAGAGTCGTTTCGTCTGGGTCCAAACAGACGAGACAGAAAGCCATCAACACCTGCATGCCTCACCTGGCTTCACTCCTCAACTTCTCCTTCGGGTGTTTATTTGAAAGTCTTCAGAGCAGGTTTGATATGATTACTGCACCGAGTGAGTTGCAGATTATTATGTCGATGTATTTTGTGATCCTTCAGTCTCTCCTGAATCCCATCATGTATGGGATGAAACTAACAAAAATAAGGAATGAATGTAAAAAGTTGTTCTGTAAAAATGTATTTGTTGATAAACTACTTGCCTGACCACAGTTGTTTAATATCTAGAAATGTTTTGCTTCTGTAGCCATCAGTAAATAAATAAAATCCGTGTAGGAACGTTTCAGATTCTTGTGTCTGTTGAACTTCAGCACCCGAGGCTTATTTTGCTCTGGGTTCAACAGAGCCAAACTATATTAATTAAAAATAACTAAAACTGGTGAAAGAGTACAGAAGAGATTTTTAGAATCCATGTTTTATTGCTTCACCTACAGTTTTGCTAAGAATTTTCTATGAACCCGAACCAGTTTAAGGTGAATGACGAGACAAATTATGGAACAACAAAGTTTTCAAAATTAAATATATAAATAAAACATTATGAAATAATTATATACTTGAATAAATAAGATATGAATATTCAAAGTAACAATGAAATTGTGAAATAACCGAATGCATATAAATTACCATCTCAATATTACAAAATATTTTTCATTCTTCTTTAACAATTTGTATAATAATAAAACATTTATTTCACATTGATATTTTTCACAGTAAAATAAATTATTATTGAGGCATTATTATTTAATTCCGGCAGTTTTTAATTTCAAAATGTAATTTTTATTTCATAATAGGGCTTTTCCCAATTTCATAATGACACTTTTCAGCAGAATCACGTCGCCTGCCATTCAGCGTCCGTGGGGTGGACCTGCTCCCCCATTGGCTGATCCTTAAACAGTGATTAGTTTTTCCTGGCTGCTCCATAAACAGCTTGCTATAGAGTGTGCCCTGGGCTGCATCCTTCAAAGGCTGCATTTGTGGGCTGATGAAGTCACAGCGGGGCGACGAAGGCGGTAAATGCTGCCAATGAATGTGTCACTGTGAGTTGAAGATAATTCTTTAACCGGAAACAGCAATGGTGGAGAGGAGTGAAGAGCTGTGAATAAAGTTGGATATATTACACGTTCTGTGACATAAAATCATTAATAAAGGTTTTAGGCGAGAGGTTAGCTATTTTAACCTGAAACATCTGCTCAGTGTGTTGACATATCACTCGGCCATGTTGGGACCTCGGCTCACCTCGTTGGCGTCCAGCTCACCTGGCGGCAGACGCTCTCCATGCCGAGAGAGAACGCCTTTCTCCTGACACAATTCCTTTCCAACTCCTGCTGGCTTTCTGCAATGAGAAGTAATTCCAATATTCTGAATTCTGTTCAGTTAGTTCATAATCATATTTCTCTACAAATAAAGTGATTCAAACTTTGCTAAGAAAGTTAGTGATTAAGTTGGAAAAGGCAATAAATTGCACAAAATTTGTCATCAATGAATTTTATTTAGTGGTATAGTTCTATATCAAAATAAAAATAAACATTTGGCTGATTAATGAATGAGAATAAAATGAAAGATGATAACTGTGTACAGTCAGAGGTGGGCTGAACAGCCATCCGGAGCACCGGGAGTTTTCCTGGTGGCCCGGCCCAGGTCCACTTAACTGTCGCAAAGGTTCGGATCGCTCTTGATAACACAAACAAATCATGTTGTTCATGCGGCTCGTTCGCTTCCACAGATTGCAGTTGCGAGAAGGAAAAGACAGACACACAACCCTGCAGTCATTTTCTGAGGAGGCTGACGCTCTCTGTCTCAGCGCTGCTTTTGCCAGAGACTTTTTAGACCCCTGCTCCACCGATTTATTCAGTTTCACAAAAGCAACTTCTCGTCCTTTTTCTGTTATTGGTGACTTCACCATGAAAGCAGTTCTCCAGTTACTTGAGGAAGCCGTGATTCCCTTTCCACTTCTGCAGTCTCACAGACAGCTGCCCTGCCTCGTCCTGGCTGCAAACTCCTCTATGAAGCTTCATAGGAGATTTTGAATGGTTGGAAAAGTATGTGAGTTTGAATTATTTTTTTTTTACATGAAAGCGCTGTCAATTCAGTGAGCTGCAGTATAGCTGCAAGACCCAACCCACGAAGACCGGGTTCATCAAAAGATGCAGCCCTGAATTAGGAGCTTCAGGCCTGACTTGAAACTCTGTGTTGGATTGCTTTGGTCTGGGTATTTCTCTTGATTGGCAGGCAAAGTGATTCTGCTGAAAAGTGTCATTATGAAATAAAAAGGCCATTGTGAAAAAAAACAATATGAAATCAAAGAGAATTTAAAAAAAAAGACATTTTGAAATAAAAACTGATGAAATAAAATAAAATACGTAAACACTAGTTTTTTATTATTGTGAAAAATAATGTGAAATTATTGCTATTTATTGCTATGTTATTACTATACACCAGTGACGTGGCTTCACTTGTCATCATGGAAAGAAAGAAAATATATAATAAAATAATATAAATTTTGATTCACTCAGTCATTTGTAATAAGTAATTTTTTTATCTAATTTCCTCATTTTTCATCATATTCTCTTTAAAATCGCAGACTTTTCGCTATTTTTCATGTAAATCCTTGGTGGCGCTTGATAGCGAAGCCGGTGAGGCCGCAGCGAGCTTGGCCTCCCCTGGGATTGCGCAATCCCATGTTAACTGCGCTGACTTCCATTCTGTGATGCATCTTCTTGTCTCTAGATCATAAATTCAATTGTTCAAACAGTTATGACCTGATTTTCCATAATTTAAGGTATGTGGATTACGAATTGTGTTTTGGTCATCATACTGTGTGCAGGTAACATGTTTTCGTGCTGCTGGGCGATCATAAACGGCAAAGAACTGGTTGTAGGTGAGGCCGGCAGTTCCTTGGCCTCTAGGCAGGGGGCGCTCAAGGGGCACCGCTCGTGATCCCAAAACTGTAGAGCAGGGTTCACCAACCTCTTTGAAACTCAGAGCTACTTCGTTGGTGTTGTCATATGAAGGGCTACCAGTACTAATGTTTGAACTTGAAGAGTCAGAGTTCACCTTACCTTTATGTATAACATTTTTCATGCTTTTTTATAGATATTGTTGTTTTTAAATCTATGTAAATACAAGTGTGAATAAACAGGAAGAGGAACAGAATAAAATACATTTTTAGATGCAGCTCACTGGCGGGTTGTGCTATTTTTAGAACAGGCTCGTGGGCACCACATGTGGTCCTCGAGGGCTACCTGGTGCACAGGGGCACCATGATGGTGACCCCTGCTGTAGAGTGACAGCAAGTTATGGATGTTTTATTAGCGAGTTTTGCTAAACAAGTAAAGCACTAAAAAGACTCTAAACATACAGCCGGAACAGGACTGATCAAGGAAGGCTTTCCTCCCTGGCAGTGAGCTCCACTGAGACTGAGAGACTTTTAAAACTGAAGAAGATAAAGAGAACTTTTACCGGAAAGTGACCGATATTTTTGTTCAGAAAGAGCGCCGCATGGACTTAAATTATAAGTAGAGGTAAGACAGCGATACTTATTCATGTTTTGTTTTTGTAATGAAATGTGTGTAATGTGTGTTATATTTTTAGAATGTGTTACAAATGCAGAAATCCATCATAACTCATAAACTGTTACCAATCAAATGACAAATAATTTAGTATTATTTTTTTTCATCAAAGAATCAATATTTTTCCATGTATCTTGGTGAATTTATTTGGCTCAATCAGTCTCCTTCAGCACTTTGCAATCAGTCTACTCTGTAGTGTATATATTTGTAAATCTGACTCTGATGACGTCAGTGCCTCACCAGCTATGAACTCTACCGCACGTCATAAAAAATATGTACATTTCACATCAAGCACTCATTGTGTGGGAGGAGGATCTTAATGTTTTTAGGTTGGGTGGAAAAAGGATTTGGCCCCGAATGTTTTGCCAAAACATTGATTCATTGATTGTTGTTGGAAGTTCAGCATCAATAAAGTTCAGACTCCACATACTTTTTCGCGCCTCTTATGCCGACTTCCACAATATCTTATTTATTCAAGTAGATCATTATTTCATGTTTTATTTATTTATTTATTTATTTCATTTTGAACACCTTGGTGTTCCAGAACAAATAAGCTGATGCTAACAAATGAAAACCACTCAAAATAAATATTTTATTATGTTTGCCCAGAGACAGATAATATGTTCTCCGCTACTGAGACTTTTGGCTGGAGGGCGTGGCCGTGGCGGCGTGTGGTGCCACGCCCTGGCCATACGTCTTGCCTAAATAAATGGACGAGGAAAACTCTTAAAAAAGTTCCAATTGTTGCACTTGAGCAAAATTTTGCTTTGCTCTATTTGCGCAATCGGTGCTATTCGCGTTGCTCAAAACGCATCGATTGCATCCAACCAAAAATTCATTCCTGACTGCACCTTTACATAGGGATAACATGTATATCACTCGCTTCACCTTGGATTTGGTGTGAACGCACCTTAACAAGGCCTGCTTTGCTATGGTACGGCTTTTTCTTTGTATTCCTGTATTGGTCCACCGATGGACTTGTCCAGGTTTTACCTCTCCTCTGTCCCTGTGACAACTGGAAACAGGCTTCTTAATCACCTTTAATGGGATTAAGTGGGAATCAGAAGATTGCTTAGTAAATATGAACATACTGAGGTATGTTTTTTAGTAAAATTAGTGAAATCACTGGGTTGACCCAAGTAAAGTCAATGCTGGAACATTGTATTTCTGATAGAAAAGTTTACAATCCAACCTGTGGTTGCACCATAAAGAAAAGATGACTTTTTAACAAGTACAGCAAAGCACACTTAAGAGCTGGAGTTGAAGGTTTAGATGGAGCTGAAGGAGGGAAGTCTGAGCAGCAGAGGTGTAGAGACAGACGTTTATTAAGGCCGTATCAATCAACAGGAGATGGAAATGCTGCCAGCTGCTCAGTCAGCTC
This sequence comes from Fundulus diaphanus, assembly GCA_037039145.1. Classification (NCBI taxonomy): domain Eukaryota; kingdom Metazoa; phylum Chordata; class Actinopteri; order Cyprinodontiformes; family Fundulidae; genus Fundulus; species Fundulus diaphanus. Next base: position 3,168,776 of record CM073124.1, on the reverse strand, counting down.
CAATCATAAATTTCCTCATGTATAGAGCATTATCTTAATCGCTCCTGCATTGCCTTCATACTAGCACAGGTAAGGCTGAATTATCTTCTGCCTGTTATGTGACAGCCCCCACTGTCACATAACAGGAAAGTGAGATTTAACTATTTCTGTTTCCTTGTCATAGACGTCTTTATTTTTCTTCAAAACTAGTGCAGCAGCTCTCTATCTGGTGTCAAAATCTCATGTTCCTTCTTTACAAAATGTTCAAAGCCATTCATAGTGGTAAGATAAGGCCTTTAAATAAGAAATACAATAATAAACCTGCATGTTAAAGCTCAGCCAAACTTAAAGGGCAAGAACATGACACAGAAGCTAAGCTGTATTTTTTTAAAAGTGTCTTTTAATTCATATCTGTGGTGAACAAGTTTAATCGAAAGTTTATTAGTTTCTGGTTCCTTTCCAGTGAGGAGGTGGAAGTTGGTTCCCTAATGAACAACCTGGAATAAGTGTCTCCAGTGTGTCAGCGTCTTCTGCATGTGCTGTCTGATCTCAGTGGTTCTGATGCCGTAGATGATCGGGTTGAAGCAGCTGGGAAACAACAGGTACATGGTGCTGAAGAAAACCCGGATGGCTTCTGGAAGCCCGCTTTTAACTCGATATGAAAGGAAAGCAATGAGAGCTAAGGTCAGACTGAAGGTGAGGACGATGATGTGAGTGATGCAGGTGTGCAGTGCTTTTACACCAGAACTGCTGGATCTCAACACAGAGCTGAATATCACAACGTAAGAGGCAGTGATGACAAAGAAGTCAAAAACAGGGATGAAGAAAATAGCCATCAGTCCAGCCAGACTGTTGATCTTCGTGTTCCCACAAGCCAGCTCCACCAAGGCCATGTGCTCACAGAAACAGTGGCTCATCACATTTCTGCAGAACGACAGCTTTCCTGCCAAACTCACAAACAGAGTGATGAGGAGCATGTTTCTGACAGCGAGCGGGATGATAAACTTCAGGAATCTCTGCAGCGACATCAGTTCATGGTAGCAGAGGGGCGTGCAAATGGCAAAGTATCGGTCCAGAGCCATCCAGACCAGGAAGGTGGTCTGAAAAGCTCCAAAGAAGTGAATAAAGTGCATCTGAACCAAACAGCCAATCAGAGAGATCCCCTTCCAGTCAAACAGGAAGCTCAGCAGCATGTTGGGAACAAAGAACACTGGGAGGCAGAGTTCAACACACGCCATGCCGGCGATGAGGATGCTCATGGGCTGATGAAGGCTTCTCTGAGAAATGACGACATACACCAGCAGGGAGTTGGCCAGCAGAGCCACGATGAACATGAGGAAGAACGGGACGAAGAGGACCGGCCGCAGTTCTCCGAGTTCTTGAAAACCAGTGAGGATAAAGTGCTTGTGTGAGGAGACGTTCTGCATCTTTTCTTTCTTCAAAAATCTGCCAATTCAAAGCTTCAATTCAATTTCAATTCAATTCAATTTTATTTATATAGCGCCAAATCATGAAACATGTCATCTCAAGGCACTTTACAAAATCAAGTTCAATCATATTATACAGATTGGGTCAGATTATACAGATTGGTCAAAATGTTCCTATATAAGAAAACCAGTTGATTGCTTCAAAGTCCCGACAAGCAGCATTCACTCCTGGGGAACCGTAGAGCCACAGGGAGAGTCGTCTGCATTGTCCATGGCTTTGCAGCAATCCCTCATACTGAGCAAGCATGAAGCGACAGCGGAAAGAAAAAACACCCGTTAGCGGGAAGGAAAAACCTCCAGCAGAACCGTGCTCAGTATGAACGGTCATCTGCCTCGACCGACTGGGGTTACAGAAGACAGAGCAGAGACACAACAAGAGAGACAAAAAAGCACAGAAGCACACATTGATCTAGTAAGCTTCAACTGAGCCGGCCTGCAGCAAAAGGTCAAATGAAATGGTTACAAAATGTACAAATCAATCCATGTTTTTAAATCAAAGATACAAAATAATAAAAAGAGAAAACACAGGATGGATGTGCAGGAAAGGCCAGCATGCATTTGATTTTGTCATATTGTAATACCTTCAGTGTTTGGGCGTTACCAAGCAGCAGTAAATGAGACAAAGTGCAGAGTATATCCAGCCTAAAGATACCATCTGATCAGTAATGATAATTTGGTGGCCCAAACTCAGTGTCTGCAACAATGCAACCTAGGCAGATATCAGCTTGTGTGATTCAGTTACCCTTTCAATCATTTGCTACCTTGTTGGATATTAGCATCCTGAATCTGCGCTCTTTCAGCTTTATGTTAGCATGGTGGGGCTTTCCCTGCAGCTGACGGTCATTTCAGCTGCTTGTATCCAGGATCCCCTTCAATTTTAGTCATAAAGAATCTCTCATGACCACAAGTGAAGGTTGGAGCATAGATGACCCAGCTGTAAAGGCCCAACACCTTTTTTTTAACTGCTACAGACAGTGGGAAAGCCCCCATTGCTGGAAAATGAAGCTCTGATCCATCTATTAATTTCCTGCTCCATCCCACCATCACTCAGGAGCAAGATACTGGCAATCTTCTTCCTGAAGGAGAGGCTTTCCTGGCTGAGAGGAAGAAGTTGACCCCTTTTCTGGTTCACCATGTCCTCAGACTTAGAGGAGCTGACAGTCATAGTTGCTTGGGTTGAATCCCTCCAGCAGTTCCAGGTCATGGCCTTAAAATACCAACAGAACCACATATGTAATCTGCAAAGTGCAGAGACGACACCCCAAGGGTCCCAAACCAGAGCCCTCTTTTCCTTGTTCAGATTATTATTTTCTGACATACCAGTAATTCACCACAAATATCATCTCACTGCACTTTAGGAGAAAAACTGATAAAATCTAATCTGAAGGCTGCACTTTTCTTCTGTCAGAGGACCAATGACCGTGGCCTTAGACTGGCATATCATCTGCCAACAGAAACTCTAAAAGACCTCAGACATTTTTTAGTTGCAAAAGTCACTTTATCTCTGGAACTTTAAGGTTTCCTGCAATAACAGCTCAGGAACATGAACAAGGTTTTCTGGTCGTAAATGTTTTTATAGCCTAACTTTACAGAAGAACAGATCCAGTCTAACTAAATGAGGAATTCCTGTCATTTCATGTTTAGGAGGGATCTTCCTAAACAGTCTGCAGCTTTTCTGTCAGAGCAGACTCAGCAGAGCTTTCTGTTTCTACCTGCATGACAGCTTTATGTGAGAAAGAACCAGTAAACCGTCTAAAAAATCCAAAATGCTGTTTTACAGAGAAAAAAAGAGGTTCAGAAGGAGAAGAGAGGAGAAACAGCTGCAGCAGCTTCTCCTTTGTCTCCCAGAGAAACATGGTGCTACATGATTTTAAACAACCAGTCCAGGAAAATTAGACATCATCCCCTACAAATCATTGCATGAGGTAATTAAAGCCTCAGCAACACAAGATTCATTTAACTCGTTTAATATTATGCAACATATGTAACATGATATTAGTCTATAAATGGAGGGAGTTTCTCTGGATCTGTTTACAGAGGGAAAAAATATTCGCTCTGCTCCCCAGCACTGGAACTCACTTCCACCTGACCTAAGTAACACATATTCACCGCATTTCCAATCCAAACTCATAGCTCATCTGTTTAAACAAACGCTCTCTGATTTCAATCGCATTCTCTTGTATTTGATTGCATTTTGTTTCTTATGTTTTTAATATCACGTCTGTTTTTATGGTTGATGTAAGCGTGACCTTAAGTGTCGAGAAAGGTGCCTATAAATAAAATGTATAGTAATAATAATAATAACAATTCATTTTATTTTTCCGTAAACTCCCTCCTACAGTTTTCAACATCTTTTGGCAAAGAGGGATTAAAACATCTTCACAAGCACCTGCTGGGGAGGAAATGATGAGCTGACTTTGATGGACTGAAAGGTCAGAGAATCTGTAAGAAAAGGAAAAAAAGTCTGAAAGAAAATTTAAACAGTTGAGGGAGACAGCCTAACTGGAAGACAAACTTCTTTTTGTGAGAAAATATCAAATATCTGTCGAGCAGATACTAAGTAAGCAGCATCAAAGATAAGCTGCATACACAAACAGAAGAAAGCAGCAGAATCAGGAGAACATTCAGGCAGCGGAAATAGATCATTTAGCTGTAACAAGAACCCTGAAAACATTCCCGTCACCAGCAAGAGTAGAAGTTAGGGTCAAAAACCTACAGAACCTCACAGGTGGAGTTAAACATGACGAGCTGCTGGCAGCAGAGAAACCTACTTGTTGTTGGAGCAGAGAGATGATTTGTGTTGGAAGAACTGCTGATGCATCCTCTTTATGCCTTCTGTCTGATACTGCTGGTCGCTGGAAACCCCCACAGAGACACAGCGCTGTGCAACCGAACATGCTAAGGGCGTTCAACCGTTATTGGCAGAAAGTATTGAAACAGGCGCTCAGTTCAGTTCACACTAGCTAAAACTGAATCATTGCCTACATAAATATGTGCTCAGTCATCGTTTTTCACAAAATACAAAATGGCGTAACGTGTTAATTGTTAATCAAAGACATCAATGTTATTTCTTAGTATTTTCTCCCTGTCTTCATATTTCTATCTGCTCAATACTCTTCTGAGAACCAAGTGTAATAACACTGAAGTCTTTAGGAAGCTGATATTGCATATCATCTTGTCTTTTGCTGTGAAGTTGAAGTTATTTAGTTGCGTAACTTGTGTATTTTAACTCTAGTAAGTTTCATCCCAAGCTAAAGTATAAGCTGACAAAACCTCCATTGATGTAATATAAGGAAATACAGTTTTTTTCAATCGCTAAGAAGCACTTACCCATACTTCAGATATTTTTTCTAAACTCTTAACACAGACTCACACCTACAAAACACAATTGGCCAAATGGATCATTTTGTTCTCAAAAACACATTTTGTTAAATATATACTAACTCTTCATTTCAAAATAGAACACATTTTTCACTGCACACACTATCTTTACCAAAACACTGGAAATCTGACTCAAAATGAAATTATTCTGTCAAAGAATGACACTTGTTTTCACTTCACAAAGTACATGCAGTCAATCAAAGTACACCAGGTTTCAAAATACTGGCTATTGTTGACATTACAAAAACTACATAGACTTTTATGTTTCAGTTTTACAGGTATTTGCATGCAAAACATGCATTCCACCATTTTTACACTAGATTTCTTGGTTGGTAACTGTATGTCCACATATACAGTAATGTTCACATTCAAAAGCATTCCATTAAAAAGCAAATACGTTTTTTCCCCTTTACTGTTTACTACAGGAGGTACAGTAGAAACATGGTTTGATAGAACAGAAAAAGTTTTACAGTATTTCTTACAGTGAACAAAATATCCGTGAAACACACAAGACCATTCTGAACAAAAAAACAACAGCAACAAGTCCAGATAAATATTGGGGGTAATAAAAAGATAAAAAGAGCAACATTGCTGTATCTAATCTTTGCGATTAGATACAGGGTTAAGCCACATGTTTTCATCAACATCACATCTAATATTATCCAAGGCGATGCACCTGGGATAAAACCGCTTGATATGTCGGATCCACCCTTGACAATCCTGAACTGTGATGTCCCTGCAGCCAACATCCATGGCTTCAAGGAGGGACATCTGGTCATGTGGCTGATGGTCAAACCTTCCACCTCCATGCTGAAAAGAACTCCTCTATGGGGTTGAGGAAAGGTGAGTAGGGTGGAAGGAAGAGACTTTCCAGTCTTGGGTGAACTTCAAACCATGTTGTTATTGCTTGCGAATTATGGAAAGCCACATTGTCCCAGGTAATTACAAAGGTCCTCATGTTTTCATCCTCCCAATCCTGCTCTGGAAACAGGCGCTGGTGGAGATCATTGAGAAAGGCAAGGATGCGCTCAGTATTATAGGGTCCAACCTGACATCTGTGAAGGAGTAATACTGCATTTGCAATTGCTGCACACATGGTAATGTTTGCCCCTCTCTGTCCTGGCACATCAACTGTGGCCCTTTTTCCAATTACATTTTGTCCACGTCGACGCCTTTTGGCCAGATTGAATCCTGCCTCATCTATATATATGAATTCATGAGGGGCCTGGTTGGCCTCCAATTCCAAAACTCTCTGAAACAAAGTTTATGTAAATCATGTCATTACTGTAATCCATACTGTACTGTAACCTATTACTGTGTAGGTTACCTACTTGCAAAGTGCAAAGCTTATAGAACTGGACATTGAATTGAATATACGCTATACCTGGACATATTGTTGTCGTAGCTCCTTGACTCTCTCACTGTTCCTCTCAAAGGGAACAGTGTAGAGCAGCTTCATCCGCACTCTGTGTTTGGACAATGTCCGCGAAAGGGTTGGGAGGCTGATGCTATCGATGTTATCAAATATCTCATGGTCCTTCACAATCTTAGTTTGAATTTAACACAGTTTTATTGTATTGTTTGCAACAACTATTTCTACAATGGCCAGCTCTTGGTCATTATTGAGGAGCTTTCCTCTTCCCCCAGAGGGTGGAAGACGTTGCATTCTTTAGAGGGACAAAAAAAATAAACATATGCATTACTGTATGACCTTATTGACATGTCAAGTGAGGATAGAAACAATCCATGTAAAATGCAATACATACCTGTTGGTTTGTTGAAAGATGCGTATAATGGAGGCAACTGTTGACCGCCTCAAATTGGGATGCACTCTTTCACCAGCCTCTCTTAGTGAAAGACCATGGTTGATTACATGGTCAATGATAGTGGCACGAATTTCATCGCTGACTACTGTTCTTGAAGCCCTTGGAATTCCACCACCACACATTCTTACACCTCTAACTTGCCCTTTCCTTGGGCCTGCTATTCTCCCTGGGCCCCTTGCTCTTACTCTTCCTCGTCCAGACATTACAGTCTTTGTCTTTTTATGTTTCTTTTTCCAAAAACATCACTCCTCAAAGTCCTCCTTTTATATATAAGTGTCAATGTAATAGAAGAAAAAAAACCTGCCACTACAAGTCTAAGCCAGACTGGAATCAGCTGTGGTTGGCCCAATTTACCCAACATAAATCAGCTGTGTGTCAATTATTTAAATGTTTGTTTATTATCAGCCGAGATATATTGTTTTCGAACTGATATCATTGCAGAATCAGAGGTTTTTATACTGTATCTAAGGTTTGAAATATTGTTTTTGCTATTGTGGGATGGTGTGTGTTAAGATTTGTAAATACTAAAAAAACAATCCATAATTTTTTTGGGAGGTATAGCTTGTCTGTTAAGAAAATTTAGGCATTGTGGAACTGTGTTCACTGACTGCATATTGTGTGAAAACGACATGAAATGTGTGAATGGTATGGCCACGAAAGACCGATGCTGTGCTAACTGTGTTTAGCGTTTTGAAAATGTGACAACTGATTGGACAAATGCTTGTTAGTGACTGAAAAAAACTGTAAATCTGTCCCGCTACTTTAGATGTTCTTATTGCAGTTCTCTTTTGAAACAGCAGGTGGTGCTGCAGTGAAACCATGCTTCTATTCAATAAGTTGTAGCAGAAAAAGTAAGATGCAAAATGGGTTTGCACTCTGGGGCTGCATCCAAAAATGCTCTAATTATATCTCCTTGCTCTTTTTTCTTGACCTTTCATGAGGTCAACATCAAGAACACGGGAATGAAAAGAGCTTTGGGCGGCTGTGCCTATTTCGGACTGCCATTAACTCTGACATCATTACGCAATGGAAGCATACAAGGTAAAGTAAGGTAAGTAAGGTAAGTTTATTTATATAGCACTTTTCTGTAACAAGACAATTCAAAGTGCTGCACATGGACAGAAAACCATTACAGACATAGGAAAAACAGAGGAATAAGCTAAATAAATCCATGACTAGACAATTTCATGTATCAACAAATACAGAAATCATAGATTCACAGTACTTACTTGTTTCTATTCATAATAAGAAATAAGCTAAGTATATCCTTGGAGGTTTCTGATCTAATTTTTTCCAACCTTTCCAAAGCTACAAATAGAATAACTTATGTGTTTCATTGTTTCACTGGAATGAGCGTCATCACTAAAAATTCAAAGCTTAATTTTTTTCTATTCCTACATTCCTCAAAGCTACAACTTAAGGTCTCTGATCTGAACTTTCTAAACCACAGCTAAAATGGGAGAATTGTTTCTATTCAGGATAAAGTTTCACTGGAACGAGCTTCATCACTAAAAATCCTAAGAAAGCTACAGCTTGAGGTCTCTGATCTGACCTTTATGACACTACAGCTAAAACAGAGAGCAGCAGAGTAAGGGAAGAAAGCACAGTAGAGGCGGTGTCTGTGTGCCTGTGTTTTAGTGTAATGGTGTGTGTTAGTCTGTGTGTAGCAAACACTCCTACATCTGACTGGAATAGGGATGCTGGTTGAAGTGGCACCATGAATGGGAGATTCCGATTAGAGAATCAGGAGACTGAAGATCAGTAACGGCAACTTTAATATAACTCCAAATAGGTAACATGGTCCATAACTGGCTGAGTGGCAGTTTACATTTACATTACATGTAAAACACATCTTACATGTTGGGGCTCATGGAGCATATAAGTGTGGTCTGTGAAGGAAACAAACATAACATAATGCCTATGAGCCTGATTAGGACGTTCACTAAACAAATTAGCAAAACAGTTACAGAAAAAAACAAATGATCAATCAGAACCCCAGCAAGCCCCATACAATCACTGCTGGATCAGTAGCAACAACACAAGCCATACAACTTCAACAACAACAACTGTTGGAGTTGGAAAAGGAGGTATTCCCTTTGATCAGTGGTCCTATTTTAGACATGATTAATCTATCCTTAGTAAATGGATATGTACCACAGGCTTTTAAAGTAGCTGTTATTAAACCTTTACTTAAGAAACCATCTCTTGATCAAGATGAGTTAGTAAATTACAGACCTATATCTAATCTTCTTTTCTTATCTAAAATTCTTGAGAAAGTAGTTGCTAATCAACTTTGTAAACATTTACAAAGTAATGACCTACTTGAGGAGTTTCAGTCAGGCTTCAGAGCTCATCATAGCACTGAAACAGCTCTGGTGAAGGTCACTAATGATATTCTCATGGCCTCAGATAATGGACTTGTGTCTATACTTGTCCTGTTAGATCTCAGTGCTGCATTTGACACAGTTGATCACAATATTCTCCTACAAAGACTTGAGCATACTGTAGGGATTAAGGGGAAAGCATTAGGCTGGTTTAAATCTTATCTGTCGGACAGATTCCAGTTTGTTCATTTTAATAATAAATCTTCTTCAAGCTCTAGGGTCACTTGTGGAGTACCACAGGGTTCAGTCCTTGGACCAATTCTCTTTACTATATATATGCTTCCGATTGGCAAAATTATCAGACAGCATGGGATTAATTTCCACTGTTATGCTGATGACACTCAGCTATATTTATCCATAAATCCTGATGAATCAATTACTTCGACTGCAGTCATGTCTTGATGACATCAAAAGCTGGATGACTTTAAATTTCCTGCACTTAAATTCTGACAAGACAGAAGTTGTAATCTTTGGGCCAGAGTCCTCAAAAAATAAACTTCTTAACCAATCACTTAATCTGGATGGCATTAACTTGGCCTCTGGTAATAAAGTAAAAAACCTTGGTGTTATTTTTGACCAAGACATGTCTTTTAAATCCCATATTAAACAGGTTTCCAGAGTTTCCTTTTTTCACCTCAGGAATATCGCCAAAATTAGAAACATTCTGTCCAGGGGTGATGCTGAAAAACTAGTCCATGCATTTGTTACTTCAAGGCTGGACTATTGTAATTCTTTACTATCAGGAAGTCCACAAAATGCAGTTCAAAGCCTTCAGCTGATCCAAAATGCTGCAGCAAGAGTTCTGATGAAAATCAACAAGCGGGATCATATTTCTACAATTTTAGCTTCCCTTCATTGACTTCCTGTTAAATCAAGAATAGAATTTAAAATTCTTCTTCTAACGTATAAAGCCCTTAATAATCAAGCTCCATCATATATCAGAGCTCTGATTACCCCGTATGTTCCTAATAGAGCACTTCGCTCTCAGACTGCGGGTCTGCTGGTGGTTCCTAGAGTCTCTAAAAGTAGAATGGGAGGCAGATCCTTTAGCTATCAGGCTCCTCTCCTGGGGAACCAACTCCCAGTTTTGGTCCGTGAGGCAGACACCCCGTCTACTTTTAAGACTAATCTTAAAACTTTCCTTTTTGACAAAGCTTATAACTAGAGTGGCTCATGTTACCCTGAGCTACCTCTATAGTTATGCTGCTATAGGCTTAGGCTGCTGGAGGACATCAGGATCTATTTTTCTCACTCTACTGATTTCTACTGTTCTCCAGTTTTGCATTGTATTACTTTGAAATGATTGTTGTCATTTCAGCTTTTAACTTTTTGTTTTCTCTCTTTTTTCTTCATAGTAGGTACACCTGGTCTGACGTCCTATTAACTGTGACATCATCCAGGGAAGACAGATCACCACTATTACCATCTAATGTAGAACAGATTACTAGATCAATGTGTGCTTCTGTGCTTTTTTGTCTCTCTTGTTGTGTCTCTGCTCTGTCTTCTGTAACCCCAGTCGGTCGAGGCAGATGACCGTTCATACTGAGCCTGGTTCTGGTTCTGCTGGAGGTTTTTCCTTCCCGCTAATGGGTGGTTTTTCTTTCCACTGTCGCTTCATGCTTGCTCAGTATGAGGGATTGCAGCAAAGCCATGGACAATGCAGACGACTCTCCCTGTAGCTCTACGCTTCTCCAGGAGTGAATGCTGCTTGTCGGGACTTTGAAGCAATCAACTGGTTCCCTTACATAGGAAATTTTTGACCAATCTTTATAATATGATTGATTTGACTTTGTAAAGTGCCTTGAGATGACATGTTTCATGAATTGGCGCTATATAAATAAAATTGAATTGAATTGAATTGAATTTAAATTGAATTAAGCAGCAGCAGCATTAACCGAATTAGCATTAGCATCTAATGCTAACAGGCGCTAGCATTCATAATATCTTACCAGACCAGCAGGAAACATATGGTGCAAATCACAGATTCACACTACAACAATACTAATAAAGAACAGTTAAAGAGTAAACTAATCTGTAAAGGTACTTACTTTATTTCTCACACACACAAATATCCACCATGAAATGCTGACTCTCAGCATGTGTCACACTGTTAATGGTCCGGGCGGAAACAACTAAACCCGGCTTTCTCTCAGTCTTTCTAACACAGCCGCCCCCAATTCTCTAACGGGAGAATTGTATAGAACATAGAAAGACTGCTACTTTAACTAAGAGTTATCAGTGAACTGGGGAAGCTGGACCAGTCTAACGACCGGCCTTGTATAAATCTTGTCCTTTACCTTCACTGTAGCAACACGCACACGTCCATCTGCGCCCTTGAAGATCTCAGCCACTGTATCCACAGGCCACAGAGCCTGCGGGAGGCGTGTATCAACAACAAGAACAACCTGATCTGGGGTAGGTTCTTTGCCATCGCTCTTCCACTTCTGACGTTGCTGTATTCCTGGAAAGTAGTGTCTGATGAAGGAAGCCCAAAAGTTGTCGGCCAACACCCCTCCTTGGCGGGCCTGGTCCGGGGGGCGTCTGATCCGGGGACGGGACCGGGGGTCGGGCACGGGCAGGCGGATAGTTGGATTGTGGTCCCCTCCCCCACTTGGTATCGTTAGATGTGAGTGTTATGTGGTAATGTGTGGGGTTTTTTTTGTTTTTGTTTTTTTGTAAGTATGTGTGGTGAGTGGGGCACTAGGGTGGGATAGTATGAATGATTTTTTTTTTTTTTTTTTTTTCCAGGTTCGGGTCCGGTCCGCTCCCTCTCCCAAGAACATCTCAAGTCCCTGCTAGAGGGGGAGCTCATCCCCCCACGTCCTGCCCCCCTCCGCTGGCTGGCGCCTGGGCGCGCTGGCGCATTGGCGGCCCTCGGGTTTGGGGCGGGTTCCCGGGTGGGTGGCGGCCCATTCCCGGTGGCTGCTTCGCGGGGCCTGGCCCCCCGGGGCTCGGCCGGGGCCCCCGCCGCGGGGGCGCGGCACCCCTGGGGCCTCTGGGCCTCGGGGCCCATGGCCGGGACCACTTCAGCGTAGCTGGCTGCCGGCAGAACCCATGGGCTCGCCCCCGCGGCTCCTGGGGGCTTCGGCATTGCGGTGGCTGAGGGATTTCCTCGGGGTCGTCTCTCCTTTTTCCTTGAGGGGGGGGTTGCGGATTTCCTGTGTTGGCCCCACTTAGGCGCCCTGCTTTGGGGGCCCCCTTGGGAGTCCGGGGTTATGGGTCCCCTGGCGTCTGCCTCGGTGCTCAGGGAAGGCGGGCCTTTGGTTCTTCACAATCACTATTGAGCTATTTCCTTCTGGATAAATTTCACATACTCATGTGCACTCTCACAAACACCCACAGGTGCTGGGTTCCAGGTTCTAAGTGTTCACTTATATACAGAAAGCCCGTAATTTATTTATTTATTTATTTATTTATTTTTTCACTTTCTTTTCTCAGGTATCAATTTACTCATGTCAACTTAAATAATACATATGATTTAGTAATGGTATCAAGGTGTTACTCTATTGTATCTGTTACAATATGTCTGTTGGTTGTGCTGTTCTTTTTACATCTCTCTTTCCAGGTGATGAAGCAGACGGAAGACGTTTTATCATTCTTTCCCTTTTATCTCTTCTTTCTTTCACCTCTTCTCTTTCTTTTTTTTCACTTCTTGTTCTTCCTTTACTCTCCTATTTTCCCACTGTAGTATCCACATAATTTGTAATTCTCCCCACAGGAATCACAATAAGAAGAAAAAAGAATTCCTTCCACCTCAATCAGTAGAGTCCGCAGGACTGGCTCAGTGACTGACTGTTCTCGTAGGACTACTATCAGAGCTGTTTTCACTGACTTGACTTCTCTTTCCCAGGTGCCTCCAAAATGTGGAGCAGAAGGTGGGTTAAGTTGGAATCTGATCCTCTGCTCTGCTAATTGCTCCTGCAGGCAAGGAGCCATAGCTTCAAAGGCCTCTGCTAATTTGCGATTTAAGTCCTGTTACACCTTCACAGAACCACATCATCCGCAAAAATCAAAGATGCAATCCTTAGGTTCCCAAACAGACACATTTCTCTCCATGATTATGCGTTGAGATCCTGTCCATGAACACCACAAACAGCATTAGTGACAAGTGGCAGCCCTGGCGGAGTCCAACCTGGACTGGGAACAGGCCTGACTAATGCCGAAAGTATGGACACAGCTCTTGTTTTTGCTATCAATCACCTGGATGAAGGGGGAGTTGGTTGCCCCAGCACAGAACCTGGATTCACAGCCACACTTTGTGATCAAAACTGTACATACAAGAGCCTCTATCTAAAATGTCTGTGACTCTTTTTATTTGGGCCTTTCTCTAGAGACTAAACGTGGAAGTACTCCAACTATTGTTATCTGGTTCTATCATATCTTAGCTTTGGGAGGAATTGATTACTCTTCCACTGAAAGTGCACTTTGGATTTTTGTTTATTGTTATTTCAACTTGCACACAAACACACCTGTCGCCCCAGTCCCCATTACCTTAACAGGCATGCAGAGCACATTCACATGTTTACAGTGTGAACAATAGATTGCATTTTTAATTCATTGCCCTTTCTGTTCATCTGACAGCGCAAGTGTCTCAAGATTACCTTCATCTCTGCTCCTTCAGCCTAAAGGACCAAGTAAATCAGCTAGTTTGTAGTTTCTTCATACAGAAAACGCTTTGAGCTATCAATACGGAGAAAGACTTTTCATTACAAACTACCTAATTCATTTCTTTATTTTATATACTGTAAATCAAGTGTATTCTTTGCAAGCAGTGAACTTTTCATTTATGGTATTTCCATGAGCCCTCCCCCCCCCCCCCTCCGACTGGAGAATGACTGAAGCAATTTTTTGTGTGGTACTGAACAGCTTAAAAGCAGCAGAGCAGAATGAGAAGTCGCAGTTTGAAGGCTGCTGCAGGATTTCATCAGATGTTGATTATTAGCTCAAGGTTGTAACCTTCACTGGAATAGAACAGGGTTTGAAAATGTTTCTCTGCTTTTATGGCACAATCTTTTCTTATGGTTTCTAACAACTTTCATTAACCAGAAGCCCTCGTCTTAAAAGATCTAATTGCATTACTAGGAATGAATCTTTCACAGGTGTCATATTTCACTCTGGGTGCCTACATTGATATCGGCCTGTTAAAGTATGCAATTTTCATTTTCCTTGTGAGTGTTTATATTATAATCTTATCTTCTAATGTGCTGCTGATCGTGGTGATCTGTGTGAACAGGAGCTTACATGAACCTATGTACATGTTTCTGTGCAGCCTGTTTGTGAATGAACTGTACGGCAGCACATCGTTGTTCCCCTTCCTGCTGGTCCAGATTCTCTCTGATCTTCACATTATTTCTGTTCCTCTCTGCTTCCTGCAGATCTTCTGCATCTACATGTATGTAAATGTGGAGTTTTACAACTTGGCTGCCATGTCTTATGACAGATATCTGGCCATCTGTCATCCTCTGCATTACAACACACGGATGCAGATGAACACAGTTATCAGGCTGGTTGTGTTGTCATGGTTTCTTCCTTTGCTGAACGTAATTGTGATGATTTCTCTGAATGCATCCTCTAGGTTGTGTGGGAATGTCATCGACAGAGTTGTCTGTGTCAATCATTATATTACAAAGTTGGTGTGCAGTGATGCAGCAGCCAGCAACATCTATGGACTTGTCTACTCTTTCACTGTTCTCTTCGGTCTTGCTGCACTGATCGTCTACACATACATAAGGATCCTTAAGGTGTGTTTTTCAGGATCCAAACAAACCCGGCAGAAAGCCGTCAGCACCTGCACACCTCACCTGGCCTCCCTGCTGAACTTCTCCTTTGGCTGCTTTTTTGAAATACTGCAGAGCAGGTTTGACATGAGCAGCATTCCCAGGGTTCTGCGTATCATTTTATCTTTATATTTCATTACCTGTCAGCCACTTTTTAACCCAGTTGTGTATGGACTTAAACTTAGAAAAATACGTTTAACCTGTGAAACTTTCTTCTCTGGTTCGAAATAACCTGTTTTTGAAATATAGCAGCACAGGAGACCAACATATTTTAACGATTTTTCAACCAGACTAAAATAATTATCAGTACTAATGTTACAGTGTATTTTATTTACTTCTGAATAAATCTTTTGTTGAAGTTTTTGGATCTGTTACAAACCTCCACATGGTCTGTGTTTTTTACGGGACAAAACAAAGAGAACACATGAGATGTGCTTTGTTGATAGGCGTCCTCTGCTCTGATTTATTATCCAGTCGTCAAATGTAATAATGATAATAACTGAGACAAGATAAGATAAGAATTCCTTTATTGTTCCGCAATGGAGAAATCTGGCTGTGACAGTGTCTATTGATAACAATTTTTCAAAGAAAAAAACATAAATAGATCTGTCCAGGGTTTACCCCGCCTCTCCCCCACTGACCGCTGGAGATAGGCACCAGCCACCCAACCCTGCATGTGAAAGCGGGATTTCCCCCTCACTGTTTGTTATTTTCGTTGAACCACTAGCAGCAACAATTAGACAAACTAAAGATATTAAAGGTATAAAATGCATGAAAATAGAGCATGGAGTTAGCCTTTATGCGGATGTTGTATTACTCTATCTCCAGCACTCAGACACCTCTCTCTCGCAGGTGATTAGATTAGTAGAATATTTCTCAAGACTTTCAGATTATGCTGTAAATTGGTCAAAATCTACAGTACTGCCAATTAACTGCTCTTTACAGATCCCCCTAAATATACAACTACAGTCAGGGAGTATTAAATATTTGGGTATTACTGTGTCACCTAAACTGGCGGATGTAACAAAACTTAACCACATCCTTCTTTTAAAGAAGACAGAAGAGGATCTTGACAGATGGAAATCTCTACCAGTTTTACTTACGGGTAGGGTTGCTTCAAAGGATGGTTTACTGGGGTTCATTCTCAATGAACCCCAGTAAACCATCATCTGACTGGTTTAAATCTCTGGACTCCTCCATTTCTAAATTTCTTTGGAAAGATAACCCCCCCCCCCTCCCCCATCATCTTAAAGACGCTACAGAAATCTAAAGATAGAGGGGGGCAAGATCTGCCTAACTTCTATCACTACTTAGCAAATACGCTACAATACATCTCAAAATGGATAAAACATAATCACTTAGATGACAGCATGGTGGGAGTTTCTTAAAATGACGGAGTCATCACTTATCCCATGCAGCCGTACACCCATGTAGAATAATCCTGACATCCTACAAAAAAATAATATAAATAATAAAGTTTCCATACAAGAACGAGTAAAGGTATTGAATATCTAGAAAATATATTTGGAGGAACTGAGTTTATCTCAGTTTTGGGTTGTTGGTTCCGGTTTGCAACAGGCCTTAAGCATGCAGCCTGTCACCAGATTAAATTCTGTTCTGAAAAGAACAGAGACAACAATGTCAGCAATGAGTGGTGTGCTTCCTGCTGTCTCTCAAGCCAGTCTGTTTTATTAAAACAAATATATTTTCGCAGCGCTCAATTTACAATGAGTCTTCAGTTACTCTCTGAAAGATGCAAAATACAAACACAAGAGCATTACACAAAAATCCATTATTCACGCTTATCACAAATGCTCTGAAAATATTTTTAACAAGAAAAATAAGTACAGTTTACAAAGGTTACATTTCTCCTTTTAGTTTAATTGGCCTGCTTCTCAATCCTTAGTAGGTGATAATTTCAACAGATTTCTAGCCAGGCTAGCTGAAAATAAATGGTGGTTTAACTACTGCCTTTAAAACAAAGCTTTCACACTGGGGATCCCATCTAAACATCACTGAGAAAACAGAATTTAACAAAATAACCAGTGTAACTTTGGCATGAAACAAATCAGTACATGCACGGTAACCAGTCAAAATAGTCAAGCAATCTACAAAGCAAACCAGGAAGAACAAAATGCTGCACATTAGTGTTGGGTTGTTCTTGAACGATTCGTTCAAAAAAGAACGAATCCCAGACTTTTGTATCCTGGTAACAATGGAACTGATGACTTTAGCTGACTTTCTCAACTAGTGATGATCAACTGTACTACAAAAAGCATAAATTTAAATGCTTGAATAAATCAAGTTGTTTGGTGTAACCAACAGTCTGATAGTTTCTTTAACTGTAAAGTTAATCTTACTGTCTGAACCAAATTTTGTTGCACATCTGAGTCCAGAAACTGTGATTTATCATCACGTTTGCATAAACCACCATTCTAAATTTAAAGGTCCACAGGTATGCGTTTTCAAAATCCACTTCCAATCCAAAGAGAAGTTAGATACTCCAATACTTAAACTGAGATCCCCATCATAAATGTCTAAGACATTTCAAGATCTTATTTTGTGTTGTTTAGAACAGATTTGTTTCCAGATTTAACTCTGAGTTAATCTGAGGTGCCACCCAGCCTGTCTGGAAAGGGGTGCTCATGAAGCTAAATTGCTAATTCCCCTTAAAAGAAAAGTGAAAAGCATAATCTTAAATCGCTAGTAATGTCATGATTTAGGGTTTTGTTTGTTTTGGACTTTTCTAGAATCAGGCCGGTCACCTCTCAGCCACCATCCTATCAGCTCTGTCCACTTCTCATCCAAGGGCAAGGCAAGGCAAATTTATCTGTGTAGATCATTTCAGTACAAAGACAACGCAAAGTGCTTTACATGATCAAAATATAGGAAAATAAAACAGAATAAAAGCAAGTTGGAATAAAATGTAGAAACAAAATAAAACATAGAAAAAATAGAAACTAAAAGTTGGACTACAAAGTTGAACTGATGATGTTTCATTAAAACAGTTTAACTAGAACAGTCGAAGATAATCCTGAACAAATGTGTTTTTAATCTTGATTTAAAGGAACTCAGGCTTTCACCAATTTTACAGTTTTCTGGAAGTTTGTTCCAGATCAGTGGAGCATAGGAACTAAATGCTGCTTCTCCATCCACCAGTTATCATCCAATCAGCTCAGTCTCCTTCCAGCCACTACTCTGCTCTTGATCAGCTCCACCTGCTGCCACTAATTACAGTCAAGTCTGCTCACCTGTTCACCTGCCTACATATAGCTGCCTCTTTCATCCACTCTCTTCCAGATATTGTTAGCTTTAGAATGGGTGGAGGATACTAATATAAATAAAATAATAATTTGTAATGAGTATTCAAAATGGATGTACAAATAATAATCAAAATATATTATGAGGTTATGGCTGTTCATCATAGAATATGTGAACAAAATAAAAATGTAATATTATTTTGGACTCCTGCTCATGTAGGTTTTTTGGGTAATGAAAGAGCAGATAGGTTGGCTAAGGAGGCTATTAAAAAAGAATATATTGATTTGCCAGTAAAGTTATCCAAATCTGAAGGCAAAAGTATAGTTTGGACAGAAAGCAAGAAGATATGGAAAATTAGGTGGGATAATGAAATAAATGGAAGGCAGTTGTATAGGATACAAAATACAGTTGATGTAACAAGGAATAAAGGAATAAACAGGAGGGAGGAGATAATCATAAATACAGTAGAATAAGAACCAGACAGATTTTTAAATGGAACTCTTTTTAAGATGGGGAATCATCTTACTGGTTTTTGTAGTTGGTGTGATAATTTAGAAACAATGGAACACGTTTTTATTAGTTGTAGAAAATATGTAAATCAAAGAACATTATTAAAAATAGAATTAGGTGTTAATGGGGAATTGAAATTTGAGAATGTGGTTGAAAAGTTAAATAGTATTGAGGGGAAAAAGAAGTTTTTTTCGTTTTAAAAAAATACTGGGATCATGAGGATTTGAAGGAGATATATTAGGATCCAATAGATGGCAGTAATGCAACAACAATGGATGCAAGCTGCCGTTAAAACCTAAAGAAGAAGAACACTCTCTTACAGAACGTCTCGTCTTGCGTACAGCCATTGGGCCTCTACTGGTTTCTATGTGCTCAGCCCGTTGAATTCTTCTGTCCTGTTGCGTCAGCCCACACTGCTTCATGCTGCCTGTGTCTGCGTGCTGCACAAATTCTCCCTGATTCCCTGTGATGACCAGCTGCTTGCTCTGCCCATTCTGGTGCAACCCTCGGTCAGTCTGGTTCTGCTTAACCTGCCTCACCTGCCACTACTCATCCGTCCAGTCTGGTTTTGCCTGGATGCCTTGTCAACCACTACTCATCTTCTCAATAAACTGCAAATTGTTTAATTTTATTGCTGTGTTATTGTATAAGTAAGCACATTGTGAGCATTGTCCAATCCAGAGTCATGTATACAAATACCTGGCAAATAAATGCATGCCACTGTCGCTTCATGCCTGCTCAGTATGAGGGATTGCTGCAAAGCCATCAACAATGCAGACGACTGTCCCCTGTGGCTCTACGCTCTTTCAGGAGGAGTGAATGCTGCTTGGAGAGACTTGATGCAACCTGCTGGGTTTCCTTAGAGAGGAAACTTTCTGACCAACCTGGAAGAGTTGATGGAATCTGACTTTGGAAAAAGACTTGAGATGACATGTGTTGTGGAGCTATAGAAATAAAATTGAATTGCCAAATTGTGGAATGACAGACTCCAGATATTTTTAAAGTCACCCTGGACATCAAATGACACAATTTACCCTAACCTAGCGTGCATTTTTTAGGCTAGTTCTTGTTTTTTTTATGATTCATCTGTTTGATTTGGACTGTTAAAATCTAATGTGAGCAGTGACTGTGAAACCTGGTCTCAGCAGAATTGATCCTGTTTGGATCTGAACATAATCAGCGTTGCTGATTGTGTCAAACTTCTTTAAACATGTCAGATGTTTCAACTCTGAGCTGAGAGGTGATGTCAGGATCTCAGTTAGAGGTCAGCGACGTGATTACATCATGTTTACTGTTTCATCTCACCCTAATGAGCCCCAGCAGAGCTCCTATCTGTGAGACGTACCTTACAGATCCCAGAGGACGTTTGGACACTAACAGGACAATTAGCAGCACAGGAGACCAGGGGAGCACACTCTGTTCTCCCTGTGGTCCCAGTAGGGCAGCTTCAGGACATTCAGGATGAGTTTATTCTCCTGAGTCCTGACCAGACCCAGTGTTCACAAAAGCACTTTGGTTATAGCAACAAAAGACTCAGATTTACAATTATGAAACATGTTTTTAGGAATGTTTCAGGTTCATTAGTCTCCGTTTAAAGCCAGTTTCAATAAAAACAATCAACTTTCTTCACCAGTACAGAACATGTTGGATGATACTGCAGAACAATCACTGCAAACTTCTTTCATTTTAGCCCCTTCTGGCTACAAAAACTTCACAACACCTAAAACACAAATATTTGCAAGAACCTTAACTTGCAGGGCCATCTTGTATATTACCATGGTGGCATATCCCATGCTGTAAATGCTGGAGATCCAGTCATCTAAAAGATTAAATTAAGCTGATTCCAGTTTATTTATTAGACACCAAATTATGGCCGCATGTCTTGTCAGCGTACTTTAGACACAACATCTGTTGGAGGTGTGGTGATTAACATTTCCTGAACTGGGAGAAAATATTCCAACTCTGGGCAAAGAAGTGGCCACCAAATGTTGAGGAGCCTTTACCTCCAATCTGACACTGTGTGTCTGATAGACTCAGGGTTCCTATGAAGCCTGGAAAAGTCTTGAAGACTTGAGTGCTAATTTCTAACTATTTTTCTTTTGTTACAGTCAAACCCACAGATAAATGCGCACCCAGAAATCCAAAAATTTTATTTTTCTGCTTTTTTCACCAGGGTTTTAAACTGGATCTCTGGTTCCCTAATGTGGTCCAAATTAGCCAAAAAACCCAGCTCACTGTGCCAGCCTCCACCTTTCAGTGGATCACAAACTTCTGGTACCCCCCAGGAGTGTGTGCTCTCCCCACTACTCTTCTCCCTCTACACCAATGACTGCACCTCAGGAGATCCATTTGTCAAACTCCTGAAGTCTACTGATGACACAACGGTCCTTGGCCTCATCCAGGATGGCAATGAGATGGCCTACACATCGAATCAGAATCAGAATCAAGTTTATTGCCAAGTAGGTTTGCACTTACAAGGAATTTGACTTGGTGTTGATGGTGCAGACAAAAAAAAAATAGATATACAAACCGGATTCCAAAAAAGTTGGGACACTAAACAAATTGTGAATAAAAACTGAATGCAATGACGTGGAAATGTCAAAAACAAATATTTTATTCAGAACAGAACACAAATTGTAGATCAAAAGTTTAAACTGAGAGAATGTATAATTTTAAGGAAAAAATATGTTATTTCCAAATTTCATGGCGTCAACAAATTCCAAAAAAGTTGGGACATGGCCATTTTTACCACTGTGTGGCATCCCCCCTTCTTCTAACAACACTCAACAGACGTCTGGGGACAGAGGAGACTAGTTTCTCAAGTTTAGAAATAGGAATGCTCTCCCATTCATGTCTAATACAGGCCTCTAACTGTTCAATCGTCTTGGGCCTTCTTTTTTGCACCTTCCTCTTTATGATGCGCCAAATATTCTCTAAAGGTGAAAGATCTGGACTGCAGGCTGGCCATTTCAGTACCCGGATCCTTCTCCTACGTAGCCATGATGTTGTGATTGCTGCAGAATGTGGTCTGGCATTATCTTGTTGAAAAATGCAGGGTCTTCCCTGAAACAGATGACGTCTAGATGGAAGCACATGTTGTTCTAGAACCTGAACATACTGTAGGTCTCTATATTCATGGTGCCTTTCCAGACATGCAAGCTGCCCATGCCACAAGCACTCATGCAACCCCATACCATCAGTGATGCAGGTTTCTGAACGGAGCGTTGATAACAGCTTGGGGTATCCTTGTTCTCTCTGGTCCGGATGACACGGCGTCCCAGAGTTCCATAAAGAACTTCAAATCGTGACTCATCTGACCACAGAACAGTCTTCCATTTTGCCTCACTCCATTTTAAATGATCCCTGGCCCAGTGCAAACGGCTGAGCTTGTGGAGCTTGCTTAGAAATGGCTTCCTCTTTGCACTGTAGAGTTTCAGCTGCCCCGGCGGATTGTGATCAATGACAATGCTTTCTGGAAGTATTCCTGAGCCCATTCTGTTATTTCCTTGACAGTAGCATTCCTGTTTGAGGTGCAGTGACGTTTAAGGGCCCGGAGATCACGAGCATCCAGTAAAGTTTTACGACCTTGACCCTTACGCACAGCGATTGTTCCAGATTCTCTGAATCTTTTGATGTTATGCACAGTTGATGATGATAACTTAAAGGTTTTTGCTATTTTACGCTGGCCAACACCATTCTGGTATTGCTGCACTATCTTTCTGCACAACAATGGTGGAATAGGTGATCCTCTTACCATCTTGGCTTCAGAGAGACACTGACACTCTGAGAGGCTCTTTTTTATACCCAATGCTGTTGTCAATTGACCTAATTAGTGTTAGTTGGTCTTCCAGCTGTTCGTTATATGCTCAATACCCTTTTCCCAGCCACTTATTGCTACTTGTCCCAACTTTTTTGGGATCTGTAGACACTGTGAAATTTTGAATAAACTTATTTTTCCTTTAAAATGTTACATTTACTCAGATTAAACTTTTGAGCTGTCATCTGTATTCTATTACGAATAAAATATAGACATTTGCCATCTTCACATCATTGCATTCAGTTTTTATTCACAATTTGTTTAGTGTCCCAACTTTTTTGGAATCCGGTTTGTATATACAGAAGCTATACACATACAGTAAACTGGGCGTTAATGTAACGCAGAAGCTTGTAAGTCCTGAACGGGGGAGGGAGGCAGCCAATCACTTTCTCTGCAGACCTGATGACACGCTGCAGTCTGCCCTTGTCCTTAGCGGTGGCACCAGCGTACCAGATGGTGATGGAGGAGGTGAGGATGGACTCAATGATGGAGGAGTAGAACTGCACCATCATTGTCCTTGGCAGGTTGAATTTCTTCAGCTGCCTTCTTCAGGAAGTACATCCTCTGCTGGGCTTTCTTAGTGAGGGAGTTGATGTTCAGCTCCCACTTTAGGTCCTGGGAGATGATAGTTCCCAGGAAGCGGAAAGACTCCACAGTGTCAATGGTGGAGTCTGGCGTAGGTTCCTGCAGAGTCCAGGTGCTGGAGGATGTGGTGAAGGGCCAAGTTGACAGCGTCATCTGCAGATCTGTTGGCTCTGTAGGCAAACTGTAGGGGGTCAGTGATTTCTTTTAGGAGTGAAAGCACAAGGTGCTCAAAGGACTTCATAACCACAGAGGTCAGAGCGACGGGTCTAAAGTCATTAAGTCCTGTGGTCCTTGGCTTCTTGGGAACAGGGATGATGGTGGAGGATTTGAATATGATGTCACAACCTCTGTGAACTCATCCAGACTGGTGGTAGCAGCCCTGAAGACTTCCAAGTCAGTAGAGTCCAAACACGCCTGAAGATCCTCCACAGCCTCACTGGTCCACCTCTTTGATGTCTTCACTACAGGTTTGCAGAGCTTTAGTTTCTGCCTGTACGCAGGAATCAGGTGAACCATGACGTGGTCAGATTGGCCCAGTGCAGCACGGGGGACGGCGGGATAAGCATCTCTGACTGTGGTGTAACAGTGATCCAGAATGTTCTCCTCTCTGGTCGGGCATTTAATAAACTGTCTATATTTAGGAAGTTCATGATTAAGGTTTCCTTTGTTAAAGTCACCAAGAACAATAACTAAGGAGTCCGGATTGCTTCGCTCCACATTCAGTATCTGGTCTGCGAGCGTGCGCTGAGCGACCTGCATGTTTGCATGCGGCGCGATGTAAACACCGACCAGAATGAATGAAGCAAACACGCGGGGTGAATATAAAGGCTTACAGTTTATAATGAAGGATTCCAGGTCAGGAGAACAGTGCTGCTGGATCACTGCCACATCGTTGCACCAGCCGCTGTTGATGTAAAAACAGATCCCTCCACCTTTCGCTTTGCCGGAAAGATGTGTGTCGCGGTCAGCTCTGTGAAGTTGGAAGCCGTCCAGCTGCACCGCGGAGTCCGGGATTAATCCACACAGCCACGTCTCCGTGACGCAAAAAACAGCAGATGAAGAGAAGTCCCTGTTTTTGCCCAGCATCAGTTTCAGTTGGTGCAGTTTGTGGGATAGGGAACGCACGTTGGACAGGATTATGCCCGGTAGCGGTGAGCGGAGTCCGCGCTGGCGGTGACGCACCAGCGCGTTTCCCTCTCCTCCGGCGTTTCGCTGCGTGAGCAAAGGTGAGCGCACCTCTGATGGCGATCGCGTGGCTTTCTGGTGCAGCCAGAGCAACCTGTGGAGTTAATCAGGGACTTCAGGAGCAGCCAACCCCACTCTGGCCCATCACCACCCTCAACAGCTCTATGTCTCCCATGGAATCCATCAAGTTTCTGGGATCCACTATATCCCAGGACCTAATGTGGGAGCCCAACACCGTCACCATCATCAAGAAGGTCCAGCAGAGGATGTACTTCCTGTGTCAGTTTAGGAAGCTCAACCTGCCTAAGGAGCTGCTCACTCACTTCTCAACCAGTTACTCTTCCATCTGTCTGGTTTGAATCTGCCCACAAAAAAGACTTGGCCAGACTACAGTGTATAATCCAGACGGCAGAAAAGATCATCAGATCATCCAAAAAAAAGTGCTGCTCAATTTTACAGTATATAATGCAGGGGTGTCAAACATACGGCCCGCGGGCCGGAACCGGCCCGCAGAACAATTTGGTTCGGCCCGTTGGCTAAATTCATTATCAATATTCAACAGTGATTATTGAAAAAAAACTGTACTTTTTTCCTGCAGTTCCTATATTTTCCACGGGGGGCGCTGTGTTTTAGTCAGAGCAGCAGCATGATGCAACACTGCATCAGAAATAACAGCAGCTTCAGGTTCTGTTGACGGCTTCGATTCTATTGCTTTACCAGCTTTTTATTTTGGCCCTGGCAACCTCAGCACGAAATGTCTGTCAAAAAAGAGAAAGGTAGACACAGAGTGTCGGATTTTTCAAGAAAATTTGACTTCTTATTTGTTCACGGAGGTAAATGGAAAGCCTGTGTGCCTTGTGTGCCTGCAGCAGGTTTCGGTGCTTAAGGAATACAATATTCGGCGCCACTATGAAACTCAGCATGGCAAAACATACCAGCATTTGCACGGAGAACTGAGAAAACAGAAAATAAATGAAATGTTGACGGGTCTGAGGAAACAGCAATCTGTTTTCACCCGGAGTCGAGAGGTCAGTGATGCTGCGGTGAGGTCAGTGATGCTGCGGTGAAAGCCAGGCTGAGATGAGCGGTGGAGATCTCGCGAGAGCTGTGAGCTGTGCTTAAATAAAATGGCGGCATACATGTAGTTCAAAATTAAATCCACTCAGGTAAGTAATAACCAATAACTGAAAATTAAACAAAGTAAAGTTTAAACATTAACAATTGTCTCATTTTCACGAGGGAGAAAACTGGAAGAAGAGACCTTGACGAGCCTGGAGAGCTACCTGGACGAGTGTTTTGACAACATCGTGATGGGGAAGAAAAAAAATCCCGCAGCCACAAACACACCTTCACTCAAACGAACCCGGTCTAGCTCTACCGGTGCCTCAACTTCCACTCTGTCTCCCGACAGGAGCTACAGCGACATCCTGGAATCAATCGACAAAAAGCTTACCAGCCTGGACGCTCGCCTCGCCTTGGTAGAGGTGCTCCACAAAGAGTTCCAGGCTTTGAGAGAAGCGGTCGAATTTAGCCAAGCCCAGCTAGCTTCTGTTGCCGCGGAGAACGACGCGCTGAGAGGGAAAGTCACGGAGCTAACCGAGGGGTTGACGCGGCTGACCGGCGAAAATAAAAAGATGAAAGAATCCATTCTGGACATACAGTCACGAAGTATGAGAGACAACCTCGTCTTTGCAGGCATCCCGGAGCGCCAAGAAGAGGACCCTGAGTTTGTTATACGTGAGTTTCTCCAGCAGAAGCCGAAAATACCGGCGGATCAGGTAAAAAACATCACCTTCCATCACGTTCACCGGCTCGGAGGTAAGAAACCCGATAAAATCCGCCCTCGTCCGATTGTAGCCAAATTTGAGCATTATAAACAAAAAGTGTTTGTTAAAAGCTATGGCCGCAAATTGAGAGGAACGGATTTCAGTGTTAATGACCAGTTTCCCAAGGAAATCCTAGATCGTAGGCGAGTGTTATTTCCAATCAGGAAAAAATACATTAATGAAGGCGTCAGAGCTAACGTGGCAGTTGACAAACTTTATATTAATGGTCAGTTGTTCAGGGATCAGAAGATCACTCCTTGGCTTTAGTAGATGCACAAATGGTGGATTTATAGCTTGTCACGCTTGAAAAAAAAAAGAAAAAAAATTTGTTCGGAACACGGTGATAAAAGAAATAAACGCACAGCTCAAGAGCACGTTGGCACGGTATGGTTGTTAGTCACCGTTGGGTACACGAGGCATGGGTGATGGTTATTTCTCTTTCATCTTTTCTCACTCTTTGCACTTTCTTAATTTTCTGTCTTTTATATTATTCATCTGCTCCTTTCCGGCTGACCAGGAAATCACAAGCACGTCAGATGATGCTACCTGGCTCTTTGTATAACTATTCTTCTGAGGACATGCGCTTTTCAACTTCTCACTTTCACCTATGATGAACGTAAAGTTTGTGTCATGGAATGTGCATGGAGCTGGCACCAGGGAAAAACAGCTAAAGATCTCTAACCAGCTTATAAGATTAAAGGCAGATGTTGTCTTATTGCAAGAAACCCATAAATCAGATGCAACTGTAAGTGATCTTAACTCGCCTGAGTTCCCCAATGTGTTTGCTGCCTGCTATGACTCTAGACAGAGAGGAGTAGCAATTTTAATCCACAAAAACATTAGTTTTTAAATATTAGACAAAATTATTGATCCCGAAGGTAGATTCATAATAATTAAAATATCTATTCATAACCAGAAGTTATGTATTGTTAGTGTATATGGTCCAAATGTTGATGAACCCTCATTCTTCCACAAACTCTTCCATGCACTTTCAAAACACGGGGATTGTTCTCTAATTATTGGGGGTGACCTCAACTTTGGTCTAAATGAGGAAATAGACAGGCTGAATACAACAGGGACTCAGCGCAGTTGGCAATCATTAAATATAGTCAAACAATACATGAGTGATTTTGGTCTTTGCGATGCATGGCGTTCTCTTCATCCTAATAGTAAAGAATATACTTTTTTTTTCAAATGTTCACCACTCGTATTCTCCTTTGGACTATTTCTTAATCAGCAGCTCGCTGCTGTCGGACGTTTCAGAGGCTGTAATTTATCCTATTGCTATTAGTGATCATGCTCCTGTTACTTTAACCCTAACAAATAAAAAAAATAACCCCACAAAACAAGAGCTGGAGATTTAATACATGAAGAATTTAATAAATTTTTCAAAGAAGAGTGGGCTTCATACTTAGAACACAATGATCTGCCAGACACTTCAGCATCTATACTTTGGGAAGCAGGGAAAGCAGTGATGAGAGGTAAAATAATTTCATTCTCATCTCACAAAAAGAAGTTGGAAAACAAGAAGATTCAGGAATTAGAAGAAAAACTCAAGTTACTAGAAACTTCCCTGGAAGAGGGAAAGTTGGGTAAAATCCGTAAAATAAAACTAGAATTAAACCAGTATATTGAAAAGCAAAATAAATTTCTAATACAAAAACTTCGATTAGAAAATTTTGAACATGCCAATAAGTCAGGAAGCTTCTTAGCTAATCAGTTAAAAATTCAATCTGAAAAACTCACAGAGAAAGAAATGGCAATTAGAAGGATTTTATTGATACAATATTTTAAGTCTTTGGCGGTCAGACCTCGGCAGGAACATTAATGCTGAATTATACTTTAATATGCATAAGTAGGTGTATGAGAACAGGGATGTTCCCCCCAGGTCTGAAACTGGTGGTGGAGTGGAGATAGAAGAAGTTTGTTCAGTCCATATGATGATCTGTTTAAGATAGATGTCCAACTTGATAAACACAGGTTTGCATCAACTGTCCATGATGAGCAAGCTTGAAGCGACTGTGGAGAGGAAAAACTCCCCTTTGGGAAGAAACCTCTGGCAGAACCGGGCCCAACATGGTGGTCTTCTGCCGGACCAATAACAAGGTGATAGGGAGTGCTGAAGACTGAAGGGAGTAAACACTCTGATGGGTTGAGGATGGAGGAACGTCTTGGAAGCTAGATGAACTCAGCTACGATGGTGGAGAAGGGGTTGGGGGTGGGTTGAATCGGACATCTGATTCGAAATCCGACATGCAATCCGTTTGCGCTTGCTGGTTAGCAGGCTGAGACGTGGATTTGAAGTTGCTTTTAAGATGAGCGCGGGATGCTGATTGGCTTCATGGAGGTGCGGTTCATAGCTGATTGGCTCACATCAGAGGCGGATCGGACTCTGATTGAATGGAGGCAGGCGATGAGTTTCTTCGATTGAACTTGCGCTTCAGCTTCATTTCAATCTGAAAAACTCACAGAGAAAGAAATGCCAATTAGAAGGATTTTATTGATACAATATTTTAAGTCTTTGGCGCTCAGACCTCGGCAGGAACATTAATGCTGAATTATACTTTAATATGCATAAGTAGATGTATGAGAACAGGGATGTTCCCCCCAAAAAATGCCGAGGTCAGAGCGCCTGACTCATAAGGCAGTGTGACGGGATAGTGATTTGAATGGGAGATGATTAGGTGAATGAAATGAAAGTAATGAACAAGGAGAAGTGAGCAGAGATGCTTTCTTGCGGAAGATGTCTTGCGTATGCTTTCTTGCGGAAGATGTCTTGCGTATGCTTTCTTGCGGAAGATGTCTTGTGTATGCTTTCTTGCGGAAGATGTCTTGCGTATGCTTTCTTGCGGAAGATGTCTTGCTTATGCTTTCTTGCGGAAGATGTCTTGCTTATGCTTTCTTGCGGAAGATGTCTTGCTTATGCTTTCTTGCGGAAGATGTCTTGCAGATGATGCACATAAAGAAATTAGTGTTCATGACAAGATGCGACACAGGTGACAGGATGCATGACAGGATGCATAACAGAATGCTTGACGCATGCATGAGAGAACACATGACAAGACGCAGGACCAGATACGTCGAGACGCACGAGAGAGTGCATTGCAGGATACATAAAGAATGCATGAAAGGATACATAACAGAATGAGTGACAGGATAAACTGTCAATATGAGTTGCGATATGAATGAAAGTATACATGTGATGAATGATGATATGAAAGAAGCATGAAAGATCAACTATATGATAGGAGAGTTACGGACTGTGATGATTATGAATGATAAACTCAATTTGAAAGAGTGAAACATGAAGGGTCTGGCGAGACATGTGAAAAGTTTCAATCCACCACCAGTATTTGCAGTTAGATTACCTTAAAGCCGAGAGGCATTGAGCAGCTAAAATGAATGGATGCTCAGAACGATGTGTGAGGCATGATGATGATGACCATGGCCCATTGTTTGAGTGATCAGGAACCTGTGAAACAATTATAAAGAACCCCCCCAAAACCAACGGATGGCAGCATCCGTAAATTTTTAAACACATCCACGACAGAAAGGCATTATAGAATATATTTCGATCAGGCGAGAAGCAGACCAGACGGTCAAAACGGCAGCTCTCAACCAGAGTATCCTGTTCAAGAAGGAAAGAACAAATTTAGCGAACTCTAGCTGCCTGGAAATAAAGCATGACTCTGGCAGTGATGCATTTGTGAGATTGAGGTGACCAAGCAAGGAGGGCAGCTGACGGTTGAAAATAACTGATATGGGATGAGACTGATATCTTGTGAATTCGAGAGCTGAACTGCAGGCAGGAACCATGCTGGAACCAAGTTGAGATCAATACCTAGAACTCAATTTGCAGGCCGACAGGTTTAATTTAAAAAAGGACAAACTGAGAATAGTGAAAGGAAGATCTAGGAGAGGAAGTGACCACAAGATGAATGAATGAAGAGGATGAAGATGGTAACATGACTTAAGACATAATTTATCAAATAATGTTTGCTTAACTCATGAATGCATAAACTGCCGAACGCATAATAAATGCTGTCATTAACGGATTAAGCTATTTAGCTCATTCCATGATGTTTGAAATGAAAATACTTTAGATTCTTTACTACATTTTGATAAAACTGATGATCTTCATTACTTATTAGCTTAATTAGCCTCACCAGTCTGCAGACAAGATCCGTAATTTAAAACTAATGTTATGCAATAACGGCATGATAAATAATTGATCTCGGGTTGAATTCTGAACTGTGGTATGGGGAAGGTAACAGGAATTCTGTCCTGCTGCAACATGAGACCCTCAAGGCTTGGACGGCCTTTCTTCCCACCGGGGTCCTGCTGAAAACCCTCTTTACAAATAAAAACCTTCCTCCCACAGACAAAGAGCTCTCTTTTCTTCAGCTCACTCCTGCAGACTTCTTTAGCAGCTCTCACAGAGCAGACAAAGAAGGCCAACCATGAGGCCTGGTCGGCCCTGACCAACACACAAGCCAGCAGCTGAGGGAAGGTGCCTGGCCAGCCACGCTTGATCCAGGGTCTGCTAGACTCGACTGCCTGCTTCAGCATCTGGAGAGGCTCTCATCGCCTGGGGAACATGTCCGGGCAAATATAGAGCCAGTTGCTGTCCTAACCTCACAACCGGTAGCAGGAGCAAAGATCCCGCCACCGGAGGAGCGAACCCAGATGGAGCAGAAAGCTGTGGAATTCTGAGGAAAAACCCTGCTCAAATTGGACCGCAACCGGTTCAGAGAACGTGCTCACACCAGGCCTCCGACCCGACCACATGGCAGCAAAGCCATTATTTCAACAAATAATGTTCTGTTTAATTGTGAATAGATTGAAATACATGGCAAATGTCTCAACTTCATTCCATGTTCTTGGAATCAGACTCTCGGTGAACAAGGATTCACAGAGTTATCCTGATCAACCACCCTTGTTTGTCCTTCTTTGTTTTGTTTGCAAATAGTTCCTTAGCCTCTTTCTATCTTCATTTTGCCCAGTAGCCCAATCAAGTCTCACCAACCTAGCAAAGAGGATTCACCAATTGAACATTGTGCTAATTCAGGCAAACAGCATCACATAGTGATGCTCTCCGGATGTTCATTTTTACCTGTTACTAAATTCTTGAACCCGAAAAGAAGCTGTTACTCTTTACCCTGTGTGTGCAGATTCTACTGTCAAAAGACAGCCAGTGCTCGAACTCATCCCCCTCAACCATTGTCTCGATATCAGCCCAAGAGCTGATCATCACCAGACAATACTCAACAGACAGAGAGTTATTTATGAAACATTAAATAACTTTAAACAGTGTATAATTGCACAACAGTATCACCAGACAACAGCACCCACAGTGATGCTCTCCAGATGTTCATCTTAAAATAAATTCTTGAACCTGAAAAGAAATATGTCAATCCCTAAAATACATGAGCAATTGCTGTCAAAAGATCGCCAATACTAAAATCATCCCCCACAGCCATCCGGACGTCAGCTCCCAGCTGACATTCATCAGACAATACCTACGAACAAAAACATTTAAATAATTTTAACATGTATAATTCCACAACACCTGAAGTAATTGATTAGCAAAACATTAAACTGACCGATGAAATAACAAGAGTGACAAAGTGGCCTGGTCAGCATGAATAAGAGGTCTGAACCAGTACAGACCGTTCCAAACGAACGCCGAATTGCACCAGAGTTGCAGCGGTTTTAACAACAATTGGTATAAATCGCTGGATTTAAAATGCACTTCTGAAATAAAATGGGTTAAGTAACAACTCAACCCTACTGTCCGGTTAAACTGAACGTGAATGACATTGAAGGTACTTAATGCGGAAGGATTGGCAATAGTAAGTCTTTGAATGACAAAATCAGAGATTTAAAATGCTGAGACATTTGCTAATACAGCCTGCAGGTTGATGATAAAGGGGAGATGAGAAGAACGTTGCCATATCAAAGATAGTAAGAGAACACAGAAATGGGAAAAACAAAAGAGGAAAATGATAAGGTTAACATTTCAGCTTACAAACTAATTAACACTTAAAATCAAGCATACTATGGACAAGAAATTACTGTAGAAAATATGAACAATGAGTTGAATTAGAATGACATAATTTATGAAATAAGAGAGGATTAATGGAGTCCATCACGAACCATACTGCAACCAGTAGGTGGCAGTAATGCTACTACAAACCTGTTGCCAACCGCCAAAACCAGAAGAAGAAGAAAACGAAAACAAACAAAATGGATGGGATACTTCTGCCTAACAGACGGACAGTTCAGGAGCATGATGAGCGAAATGCATGTAATAAGAATGAAAACATGAGTGGATACGTGTTACCTTGAGCAGCTAGGAGCGGGCATGAGAGGAGATCCGGCTGAAAGTTGCGCAGGACAATAGCCGCTCTTGGCTACGAAGCAGAGCGGGACCGGAGCTGAGTCAGAGTTGGGACGGCGTCTACGTCGCTTGTGAAAAGCGGGGATTTGCAAGTTCATAGCGCCAGGAATCGGAGCTGATGAAAACAGAGGTTGGGAGACGGAATGAGACGCCACAGCGGAAGAAGGCCAGCTAAGAGAGCGAATCCAGGTCAGTGCTGGTTAAGATATGCTGGAGCGAATACAGAGATTGCAGAGGATGGATGCGCGGCTAGATGGCGTTCCTATGAGCGCAGGATTTGAGGATGAGTTGTTATCGTCTTGAATCGGACATCTGATTCGAAATCCGACATGCAATCCGTTTGCGCTTGCTGGTTAGCAGGCTGAGACGTGGATTTGAAGTTGCTTTTAAGATGAGCGCGGGATGCTGATTGGCTTCATGGAGGTGCGGTTCGTAGCTGATTGGCTCACATCAGAGGCGGATCGGACTCTGATTGAATGGAGGCAGGCGATGAGTTTCTTCGATTGAACTTGCGCTTCAGCTTCATTAAATAAAGAGAAAACGACTATATTTGCAGTTACAGATTCCAATGGGAATACATTACATGATCCAGAATGTATAAATAACACCTTCCATGACTTCTACAAATCCTTATACACATCACAGATAAATCCATCAGATAATGTCATCAAGCAGTTTCTGGATAAAATTAGACTTCCTAAACTATCAGATAACCAAAGAACGACACTGGACTCACTGCTGACAACAGTTGAAGTTCAGGAAGCTTTAACAAGCATGCCCAATAAAAAGGCTCCAGGCCCAGATGGATTCCCTACTGAGTTTTATAAGGAGTCCTGGAATATTCTGGCACCAACGTTTCACAGAATGTTGCAAGAAATTCAGGAAAACGGCAGATTTCCAGCTAATATGGACTCTGCAACCATCAGTCTTCTGCTTAAGCCAGGCAAAGATCCCATGTTGCCCACCAGCTATCGTCCCATATCCTTAATCAATGTGGATATTAAAATAATATGTAAAGCTTTTGCAAAACGATTAGATAAAGTCACTCCTTTCATAATCCACCCAGACCAAACTGGCTTTATCAGAGGAAGACAGTCATCCACAAATACACGCAGATTACTTAATTTAATAGATTATTCCTACAGTACAAATAATAAAACTATTATAATGTCTTTAGATGCAGAAAAAGCATTTGATAGAGTAAATTGGAATTTTTTATTCGCTACTCTGCATAAATTTGGTTTTGGCAATTTTTTGATAAATTGGTTAAAAATTTTATACAGCTCTCCTACAGCCTGTGTCAGGACAAATAATCAAACATCTTCCAGCTTTTGTCTCCAGAGGGGCACTAGGCAAGGATGCCCACTTTCCCCCTCACTTTTTGCCATTTTTATTGAACCTCTAGCAGCAACAATTAGACAAACAAAGGTTATTAAAGGTATAAAATGCATGAATATAGAGCATACGATTAGTCTTTATGCTGATGATGTATTACTCTATCTTCAGCACTCAAACTCTTCCCTTTCTCAAGTAATTGGTTACTAGAATCCTTCTCAAAGGTTTCTGATTACTCTATAAACTGGTCTAAATCTACGGTACTGTCAATTAATTGCTCTTTCCAAAACCCCCTAGATTTACATTTGCGCTCAGGAAACATCACATATTTGGGTATCACTGTGTCGTCTAAACTTGCGGATTTAGTAAAATCTAATCACATCCCACTTTTAAAAAAGATAGAAGATGACCTGGATAGATGGAAATCGCTTCCAATTTCACTCATGGGTAGGGTAGCTTCGATTAAAATGATGGTCTTACCTAGAATTAATTACTTATTTTCAATGATCCCCAATAAACCATCATCTGACTGGTTTAAATCTCTAGACTCTTCTATCTCTAAATTTCTGTGGAAAGATAAACCCCCCGTATCAGCTTAAAGATGCTACAGAAAACTAAAGACAAAGGGGGACTAGATCTGCCTAACTTCCATAAGTACTACTTGGCAAATAGACTACAATACATCATTAAATGGATAAAGCATAATCCTTTAGACGAGCCCTGGATAGATATAGAACAGAAAATATGCAATAATATTACGATTTCAGATTTGCCGTTTATTTGCTCAAATATAAAACGGCATACATGCTTAAAAATATTATTAGCTCTACTCTGACAGCATGGTGGGAGTTTCTTAAAATGACAAAGTCGTCCCTTATCCCATGCAGTCGTACACCCATCTGGAACAACCCTGACATCCTACAAAATAATAATATGATAAGCTTTACATACTGGAAGAATAAAGGTATTGAATATCTGGAACATCTACTTGACGGAACCGAGTTCATCAATTTTTCCAAACTAAATATGCAATATGGCATTAGTAAAAATAAATTTTTGGAATATGAACAACTTAAATCTATAATTAGAAAAAAATGTAAGCATATTAAAGGTGGTTTACAAATTCCAAGTAATATATTAGGGTTCCTAGATTTAAACCCCCCCCCCCCCCCACAAACTACTGTCTAAATCATACAGGACACTGACTAAAATAGATGATTCAGTATCTCTTCCTATTATGAAATGGGAAAAGGATCTATCAGTTAGCTTTGAACAAAATTTTCTGGGCTCAGATATGTCTAAGAACTTTCAAATTGACTAGAAACACCAACTTACAAATAATACAATACAAAATCCTTCACAGAGTACACTACACAGGACAAAGATTATTCAAGATGGGTTTGGCACAATCTAATATCTGTCCACACTGCATAGGCAATCATCCTGATAATTATATTCATGCTTTATGGTTATACACACCAGTCCAGAGGTTCTGGACACAGATATGTAAGGACTTATCAAAGTGCTTGAGCTGTAAAATTACACCTTCCCCATCAGTTTGCTTGCTCGGTAATTTTGAGGAAAGCCCTCTGGGGAATAAAATAGTTTACATGGTTTTCACTGCATTATGTATCGCAAAGAAAACTATCCTCATGAATTGGAAAAGTAAGGAAAATCTCAGTATCAATCAGTATAGAGATCTTTTGTTGGATCATATTAATCTTGAGACAGCATCTGCTTCCACATCTGATCGATCTCTTTGGGCTCCTTTGATTAGCACCATCACTTAGTGGAATGGGGTGCGGTGGGTTGCTTCCTGCAGCGCGCAGTGGCTGGGTGGAGGGGTTCCTGGGACTCTGGGGGCACTCGGAGTGGGGCGCTTGGTGGGTCTGATTCCAGGGTCTGTTGCCCCCATCTGGGAGGAGCTTAGGAGGCCTACGGGTGGCCTACAGCGCCGCTTGCGTCGCTCTTGGGGAGCTACGCGGTGACAGACGTGGGTTACTGACCTGGTAGCTGTGCTGTCGCTGGGTGGGTCTGGTGGGTCTGGGGTCCCTGGGGCGCGCCGCCCTCAGGCGAGGGCCCCTGCGGGGCCTCGGGGGTTCCGGTTCCGGGGGGTGTGCCGCTTGGGGTCTGGGCCGGCGTGCACCCGGGTTTCTGCCCCTGCACGGGGCCTCTGGTGCGCTGGGGGGCCTCGGGGCCTGTTGAGCTGGTAGGGGGGCATGGTCATTAACATCTCAGGGCAGATGCTCTTCCCTTTCTTTGGGTTGGCACTCTGCTAGTGGGGGGAGGGGAGGGAGGGGGAGTAGTGACTTACCCAGCCTGGATGTCTACTGTCGAATGTATGGTGAGATGTTTGAATGTTAGTGTTGGGGAGGGGTTAAGTGTACGGGTGGGGGGTGGACGTGGACGTTCTGGTGGGCTTGTGTCCGGCCCCCTGTCCCGGTCCTGGTCCGTGTAGTCTCCCGGTGTGGGTTTCGCCTGGGGGGTGGGGTTTGGGATGGCTCGTGCGGGCTGGCTGGCCAGGGTCCCCCCTCTTATTTATTTATTTAGTTTTTTTTTTTTGTTTTTTTTTTGGGGGGGTTAAAGCCAGTAGGCTTGGTGGGTGGGCTGGGGGAGGTGGAGGTGTTGGTCCTGGTGGGTGGTTGGCTGGCGGGCCCTGCGGCCTCTCCCCGGCCCCCGGGCTACGGTGGTGCCGCTGGAGGGGCCCTTTCTCTGGGTGGGGCTTTCGGGGAGCGGGGGTGCCTATTGGAGTCAGTAGGGGAGCTGGCTCCCTGGGTAGGCTCCCCAGTCATTTGCTCCCCATCCTCAGACTCCTCCCTCTGCATGCTCCATCACGCCGCCACACATGTAGGTCCTTGGGGAGGGGGCGTTACTGGAGGTTGCCACTTTCTGGTGACGTCCCTCTCCCCAATTTTATCATGCATTTTAGACACTTTCACTTCAAACATTTTCACAACGCACATTCATGTAGGCCAAGATATGGGGGCGTGGGGGAAGACGTCTGGGGGGGGGCTTATGTTGT
This sequence comes from Fundulus diaphanus, assembly GCA_037039145.1. Lineage (NCBI taxonomy): Eukaryota > Metazoa > Chordata > Actinopteri > Cyprinodontiformes > Fundulidae > Fundulus > Fundulus diaphanus. The sequence goes on along the minus strand of CM073124.1, from coordinate 3,132,001 downwards.
GTGAGCCTCTCTTCGGACGCCTCCCTTCACCCCCTCTCGCATTTAGACATTGAGGGTTCTGGGTAGTTGATTGGAGGGGGGGCGCTGGCACCAGCTTCCTTCCGGAGGGGGGGGTGGGCTGTGCCATGCACCCCCTTCAGCGCTCCCAGTTTTTAAACGCACTTGAGAACAACATGCAACAACACAACATTTGAGCGGGCGCAGGGAGGATCGGGGTCTTCTGCACCCCCCGTTCTCCGATGGCGGCAAGGAGTCTGGGGCCTGGAGGAGGTGCGGGCCACTGTGTCCGGGGTCTTGGCGGGGGGCTGCAACGGGTAGTCAGCGGCTTGCCAGGTCTGGGGCTGACGCCTCCGCTCCCCCCAGGAGGGGCGGGGGGCAGGGGTGGCTAGGGTAAGGTGGGGGAGGGAGGGGGTTTATTAGGTATTTAGGGGGTATGGGGGGGTTCTGGCTGGGTGGCTCGTATGGGTCATGTTGGCCCGCCCTCTTTGGGGGGCCCTGTCCAGGGGGCGTCTGGTCTGGGGGCGGGGCCGGGGGTCGGGCACAAGCAGTCGTATAGTCGATTTGGGGTAACCCCCCCCTCTGGTCAGTGTTGAATGCGAGTGTTATGTGGGAATGTGTGTACAGCGGCTGTGTGTGGTGAGTGGGGCACAAGGGAGAGATGGGGTGAATGAGTTTTCCTTTTTTTTTTTTTTTCAAGTCTCCGCTAGGTGCGGAGCCCATCCCCCCACGTCCTGCCCTCCTCCGCTGCGCTGGCGGGCGCCTTGGTCCAAGGGTTTGGGGCGGGTTCCCGGGTGGGCGCCGGCCCATTCCCGGGGGCGGCTTTGCGGGGCCTGGCCAGCCGGGGGGCGGCCGGGGCCCCTGCCAGGGGGGCGGGGCGCCCCTGGGGCCTCTGGCCCCTGGGGCCCATGGCCGGGACCACTTCAGTGCGGCTGGCTGCCGGCGGAGCCCACGGGCTCGTCCCCGTGGCTCTTGGGGGCGTCGGCATTGCGGTGGCTGGGGGATTTCCTCGGGGTCGTCTCTCCTCTTTCCTTGGGGGGGGGGGGTTGCAGATTTCCTGTGGTGGCCCCTCTCGGGCGCACTGCTTTGGAGGCCCCTTTGGGAGTCCGGGGTTATGGGTCCCCTGACCCCTGCCTCTGTGCTCGGGGAAGGCGGTTCTTTGGTTCTCCACAACCACTATCGAGCTATTTCCTTCTGGATAATTTTCACCTAAACTAGTGCACTCTCACAAACTCCTACAGGTGCTGGGTCCCAGGTATTAAATGTTCACTTATATACAGAAAGCCTATAATTTATTTATTTATTTTCTTTCACTTTCTTTTTTAAGGTATCACATTACACATGTCAGCTTAAATAATAATACATTTAGCAATGGTATCGATGTGTTACTCGATTGTATCTGTTGCTTTATGTCCGTTGGTTGTGCTGTTCTTTTTGCGTCTCTTTCCAGGTGATGGAGCAGGCAGAGGATGTTTTATCATTCTTTTCCTTTTATCTATTCTTTCTTTCACCTCTTCTTTCTTTTTTTCTCTTCTTGTTCTTCCTTTACTCTCCCACTTTCCCATTGTAGTGTCCATATAATTTGAAATTCTCCCTGCAGGAATAACAATAAAGCTATTTACATGCACAAATCAAGCGGAGCATTATGGCGAAAGCTGTTTGCTCCACTTGTGAAAGCAAAATCTGTCGAGCTCTATTTGGCATTAAGACATCAATTCTTATTGCCACATTCCTAGACAGGACACTGGGGGGAAAAAAAGTCAGCTACCTAATTGCTAGCCAAATTGCGTTAGCATCAAAGCCTTACTGCGAGGGAGAGTTCGTCAAGAACTGCATGCTGAAGGCTGTTGAAATTGTTTGTCCTGAGAAGCGACAAGCTTTTGCCAATATTAGCTTGACGAGAAATACCGTGGCAGACAGGATTTCGGAGCTATCGGCAGATTTGGACAACCAACTCAAACGCAAAACGGAGTCATTTCTCGCATTTTCTGTAGCAATTGATGAGAGTACTGATATTTCTGACGTCTCGCAGTCATATTCATTCGTGGAGTTGACGAGATGCTGACTGTCACAGAGGAGTTTCTTGAGTTGGTGCCGATGACCGACACCACAACAGCTGAAGACATTTTCCGCTCCGTTGTTGGAGCGCTGGACAGAGTCGGGGTGGACTGGTCCCGCGCCGTAAGCCTGACTACTGATGGCGCGCCGTCAATGATCGGGAAAAAGGCAGGTGTTGTGACAAAGTTCAGAGAGAAAGTACAAGCTGCAAATAAAGGGGGTGAGTTTTGGAAATTTCATTGTATTTTGCATCAGGAGGCATTATGTGGCAAGTCGTTAAAAATGGATCACGTCATGGAGGTGGTTGTCCGAACTGTTAATTTCATCCGAGCCAGAGCTCTCAATAATCGTCAGTTTGACAGCCTTCTCAGTGAATGCAACATTGGCTATGGTCTACCATACCACACTGAAGTTAGATGGTTAAGCAGAGGTGCTGTGCTGAAGCGCTTCTTTGATCTACGGGGGGAAATTGGACAGTTCATGGAGAAAAAGGGTAAACCTGTTCAGGAATTAAAATGCCCGCTATGGCTGCAGGACCTTGCATTCATGGTTGATATCACAGGACACTTGAATAATTTGAACAAAATGTTGCAAGGACGCAAAAAAAATTTGTAACACAGTATTATGACAGCATATGTGCATTCAAATTAAAGCTGACGTTATGGGAGACGCAGATGGCAAGCGGGGAACCTGCTCATTTTCCATGTCTAAGAGATATGTGCGCAGCAAGCATTAACTGTGATGTGAAACGGTACAAAGATACAATTTCATGGTTGCTGAGTGAGTTTGAGAAACGATTTCAGGTATTTAGCGAACTCAAGACAGAATTCTCAGTTTTTCGCTCACCATTCACAGTCAGAGCTTCTGATGTGCCCATTGATATACAACTTGAAATCATTGATTTGCAGTGTGACGTGGAATTGAAGAACAAATTTGCACCAGTTGGCTTGGACATATTTTACAAATGTCTCCTACCAGGATATCCTAAATTGACAGCACTGGCTGCAAAAATGTTGTCCATGTTTGGGACTACCTACCTTTGTGAGCAGATTTTCTCACTAATGAATATAAATAAAACAAAGCTGCGCTCAAAGCTCACACATAAGCACTTAAATGAGACTCTGAAACTGCTGCTCAGGACTCTGCTAAGGACATGATCCCTGATATTGATGGACTTGTGCAGGCTAAAGATGCCAAGTTTCAGGGGCAAATACTGAGTAAAACTAAATCCTATGGAATGTTACTGTCAATGTTGCACTATAAAAAATTACAGCTTTGAATATTTGCTGAATTTCTTCTATTAAAGTTAGTGATAATCAGTTACAGATTTACAACAAAAGAGTTTTGTTGAGTAAAATATAACACAAAAGAGGCTATGAGTGTCCTCTATCGGACTATCTCCGAGCTGCAATCTGCACACACAGAAGGGGTTTTCATTAGTGCTGGGGATATTGAGGGAGCAATGGAGGCGCTCCAGGACTGTTTTGAGTGCTCTGACTGGAACATGTTCAAAGCTGCAGCAACTTATGAGGACAAGATCAACATTGATGAGTACACCATGACTGTGTCAGCCTACATCAACAAATGCATTGAGGACGTCAGCACCACCAAGACCATCATCATCACCCGCGCCAACCAACGACCCTGGATTACTGTGGAGGTCCGTCAAGCGCTAAAAGCAGAACTCAGCCTTCAATCCTGGTGACAAGGAGGCACTGAGGACAGCGAGAGCCAACCTGAACTGTGCCATCAAGTTAGCGAAGCGAAAACACAGTCAGAAAATCCAGGAGCTTTTCCATGATGCAAGCAACACCAGGAGCATGTGGAAAGGCATAGGGGCGATCACTGAATACAACACGCCCTCCCCCCCGGTGGGTGAAGTTGATGTTGACTTCCTCAATGGACTAAATAACTTCTTTGGGAGGTTTGAGGCACTAAACAGCACACCAGCAGTGAAAGCTGTTCCCCATCAGGAAGAGGAGGTGCTCTGCCATGACACCGCCGACGTGTGGAAGACTCTAAGGAGAGTCAACCCGCGGAAGGCTCCAGGTCCAGACAACATACCTGGGCGGGTGCTCAAGGAGTGTGCAGGTCAGCTGGCTGGTGTCCTCACAGACATTTTTAACACCTCGCTGGACCCAATATATCCCAATAAATCCCATTTGTGCTTTATGTATCCTCTCTTATAGCACATTGAAAACATTAAAACATGGATTGTTATGAATTTTATAAGCCTTAATATAGGAAACAGAGTTGAATTTATTCAATCCTAACAGTAATTCAGAAATCCCTCCTCCAAACCTTGGTGATGTTGAGCCATCTCATCAGAAAAAAACAGACAGACTATGCCTGCCAGTATCCTTTTTGGCAACAACGTCACTGACCAAGATTGTATAAGTGCAAAGCCAACTCTTCCAGTTCCAGCCAGACGTGATCAGAGAACTTTAACTCAGAGCAGGATTCTAAACTTGTGGGTTCTGTTCTCTTCGTGTTCCCTTCTTTTCAACCTCAATGAAACTTAAAAGAAACCTTTCAAGATTTTGTTGTTTTTGCATTTGGAAAATCTCTTTTATTTTCGAGGAAGGAGCTCAAAAGTACTGAGTATTCAGTAGATTTATTTCTGGGCCAAAGAACATGGCTCAGTGAGCCTGCCATTCAGTGTTGTTGGATCTGATCATCATTCCCCAGGGAGACAGTATTCTCTCCCTTTAAAGTTGACTAAAAAGCAGCTAACCCTTCAGGTTTTCCCTCAAAGAAAGCCGCTGCAGCTCTGCAGAGCACATATTTGTGCAGTAAGACAGAGCAATCCTAGCACAATTCAACCTGACACAAAGACACAAAGTTAAAGGAAAGTTTGTTTTTCTATTTTCTGTCTGGGCAAGGTTAATGCCAGGTTTGGATAAATGATCCAGGATAGTTATTGAATCATTTGTGCATGTGTTTGAACAGCTGCATTCAGTAGCAAGCTAAAGGCTCCCCTCCTTCTGCCAGTGTATGTGGTGCTTAAAATATCTTTTAAAATACTTGGTTTATATTGGTCAGCTTTAAGAGAGAGCCAATCGGTGAGTTTTACTATTTGAATCTAGTCTTTGCATTTCGGGCACTATTTTATTTAACTGCTCTTCCATTATCTCCCTCTATTTCTGGTATCTTTTGTCTACATGTACATCCACAAGTCCCACCTGACTTGTGGATGCCACGAGTTGCTGACTCATTGTTCCAAGATAGCGGCGTATCCAAACCAGAAGCTTATTTGGCGTCTGATACTTTCTTTGGCCAGCTAACCAGTTTCTGCACATATTTTCAATGGCTTTTGAAACAGTGAGGGTTGGTATGTTTCTTTTATTTAACAGCTCTAGTAGTACACTTGAATTCCGCTTTTATTGCTTTTTTCATTTTATTTTTCATTTCATTCATTACATTTTGTTATGCCATCACGCCATGGCTAAATCCAGAGTGAATTTTGAACAATATTTGACATGGGGAAAGAATCAAAAAGGACCAAAAAGGTATTTCACATTCACAGCCACCAAGGATCCGCCTTCACAGCAGGGTGGCTGCTGTGAACCCAGACCACTCCCACACACAAAAGGTCAGAGCCCTTCTGGCCAGACTCTCAGTCTGCTTCTTCTCCCCTGGGGCTCCCGAGGAGAGGGGAGCTTGCGAGCCACCCCTGCAAGCTACAGAGATCCAGTGTCTTCACATCTTCTGCCCGAGACAGCTGGAGGAGAGCGGGCCCAAAAAGACCCACAGGGGAGAAATCCCTCTTCGCCCGGAGGACATGACCGGGCAAATCAGAGTTAAGTCTGCTGTCTTAACTTCAGTGTAAAACGCCGGAGGAAAGAATCCCTCCATCCCAAAAACAGCTTTGTTTATTTCTCCTCAGCCGTTACAGGAAAGGTGACTTGAGACGGCGCGGATCGGCTTTTTTTACCCACTTCCCACGGTGAGAGAAAGAGGGAGCTGAAATCGTGACTGCAACCGGGTCAGAGGACGCGGCAGAGCCTCAGACAAGGGCCGTTTCTCAATATGCGTTCTTGAGCGTTCTCGTGTGCTTGTGACACGTCATCAGCCTCAGCCCGAGCACTGTTCCAATACCGAGAACGCCAAATCGAGAACGCGCCGAATTCCCCGGATGTTGTTCTCGCCCGCCCTCTTTATCGAGCATGCATCAGAGCAGACTTGTGCGTTCTTCAGACTGACCGCTTTCCCAGAATGCACCACGGCAAGATAATTTTTAGGCTTTTTAGAAATTAACAATGTTGTTTTAAAAAAATGTTCAATAAGATTTATTGTGGTGTAGTATATAAATAGTTTTGAATGTTAAAGAAATGCTAAAGAACTGTGCGTCTCATGACGTCACAAGTACGCTTCTGTTCCAATACACCATACGTGCTGCGTGCTCGCGTTCTTGTCAAGTCCGATCTTCCTGTGTTCTCGCCAAGACCGGACTTGACGAGAACGCGAGTCCGTACTCGTGTTCTCGTGAATTGAGAAACGGCCAAGGTCTCCGATCTCGACCACGTTTCGGCTAGCTCTTAGCCGTATGGCTGCATGCCTGCTGCTGCTACCCCTATCGGCAGCGGGCTAAGAACCAACGTTTTGCCTTTTTCATTTTTTCTTCCTTGGATGGCCAAAGTGGACCGAACTCAGACAAGGCACCGACAGGTTGGGCAGAGAGACCAAAGGGAAAGGTTACATGGTCATTTGGAAATGTTTGTGTAATGCTTACACATGATTGTTTTAAACACAAAGAGCTAACGGTCATAGCATTGTGATACCATGTCATTGTCGATGTGATTCAAGTGTGTTTTTATGGTTATAACAAACTTTATCTCCACAAGGGTTTCATACATTGATGGGATATTAATTTTCATGTTATCCGGCCCACTCATTATGACTAAAATAAAGGCCGAAGCTTTTAAAGTTAGCGCCGAAAATCCGCTAGCCAAAATGCTATTAGCTTCTGGTAACTTCCGATTTCCAATTAGTCAAATACAGTTGTTTCAAGCATAAAGCTTTCCAAAAAAAGTAAAAGTAAAAAACAAAGCAACTGTACTTATTTTCCGTAGTTGAAGACGTTTCGCTTCCTCTCCAGGAAGCTTTCTCAATTCAAAAAGTCTGGAGTAATGTGGAGTAACAAGCTTTATACTCCTGCCAAACAAACCATGACCATGACCTGGATGACTGAGAATCTTCACCAGCATAAGCATAAAGCTTGTTCGTTTCGCTCCGCCATCGTTCGATAGTGCTATGAGCCTTAATACCGCATTAATATGGAATATTAATGTCGATTTAAAGGCATATTGTTTAACTTTAGGAGTAACCAATTTTAACAACAGATTGCTGCAGCAACCTCTAGCGCCCGGAGGTATAATCGCATTAATAAATCAAGCAAACGATTTTACTGAGCAAATCATTCTTTAAAATGTCATTTCCTCAAATAATTTTTTTTTTTCAATTTCAATTTATTTATATAGCGCCAAATCATGAAACATGTCATCTCAAGGCACTTTACAAAATCAAGTTCAATCATATTATACAGATTGGGTCAGATTATACAGATTGGTCAAAATGTCCTATATAAGGAAACCAGTTGATTGCATCAAAGTCCCGACAAGCAGCATTCACTCCTGGGGAACCGTAGAGCCACAGGGAGAGTCGTCTGCATTGTACATGGCTTTGCTGTAATCCCTCATACTGAGCAAGCATGAAGCGACAGTGGGAAGAAAAACCACCCATTAACGGGAAAAAAAAAACCTCCGGCAGAACCGGGCTCAGTATGATCGGTCATCTGCCTCGACCGACTGGGGTTACAGAAGACAGAGCAGAGACACAACAAGAGAGACAAAAAGCACAGAAGCACACATTGATCTAGTAATCTGTTATACATTAGATGGTAATAGTGGTGATCTGTCTTCCCTGGATGATTTCACAGTCAACAGAACGTCAGACCAGGTGTACCTACTATGAAGAAAAAAGAGAGAGAACAAAAAGTTAAAAGCTGAAATGACAATAGTCATTTCAATGTAAATAATGTTTTGTGTAACTCGGGATTTGCATTGTGAATGGGTTGAAACACATACCAAATGTTGTTCTGAATTAGTGAAGCTAATTTAACCTCAATTCATATTCTTTAAGATGAACTTTGGTTCTCTAACCCAAACAAAATGTTATTTCATCAAATAATGTTTTTTTTTACTCAGGATTCGCATTGTGAATGGATTGAAACATTGCCAAATGTTCTAAATTAGTTAAGCTAAATTAACTCCATTCCATGTTCTTTAAATCAGATCTGCAGTGAACCAGGATTCACTGAATTATTCTGATGATGATCAACCACTTTTGTTTTGTCTTTTGTGTTATTTGGATGTAAACAGTTCCTTGGCTTAGCTTTCTTTTTATCTTCATTTTGCTTAGTAGTTTAGTTAACTAGCCTGGTAGAGAGGATTTATTGATTGAAATATAGCGTTAATTCAGAAAAACAGCATTGTATAGTGATGTTCTCTGGATGTTCATTTTATTTCTGTTATTAAATTCTTGAACTTGAAGAGAAGTTGTCACTCATTTATTGTGTGTGCAGAGTTTGATGTTAAAAGATCGCCAGAGCTCAAATTCATCCCTTTCAACCATTGTCCTGATATCAGCTTAAGAGCTGATGTTCACCAGACAATACTTAACAGACAGAGAGTTATTTATTAAACATTAAATAACTTTAAACAGTGTATAATTGCACAACAATTTTTAATTCTATTTAATATTATTATTTGTGTCTCAGTTTGATCTGTTTAGTACAGTACAGGACTTTGGTTAAAAATGTGCTTTATAAATTAAACAGAACCTTTACAAGCGTTAAACTTTTCATTCATGGTGTTTCCGTGACACGTCCTTGTTTTTTCCCCTCTGATCAGGGTAGGTGTGAAGCAGTTTGTGTGTTTTTGTACCTTAATGTGGTACTGAACAGCTTAAAAGCAGCAGAGCAGAATGAGGCGTCGCAGTTCGAGGCTGCTGCAGGATTTCATTCGTGTTGTTTAACCAGACATTGATTATGAGCTCAAGGTTGTAACCTTCACTGGAATGGAACAGGGTTGGAAAATGTTTCTCTGCATTTATGGCACAATCTGTTCTTATGGATCCTAACTGTCTTTTACCAGAAGCCCTCGTTTTATAAGATGTGATTGCATTAATAGAAATGAACATTTCACAAGTGTCATATTTCACCCTAAGTGCCTACATTGATATCGGCCTGTTTAAGTACATTGTTTTCCTTTTCCTCATGTGTGTTTATATCGTCATCTTATCTTCTAACGTGCTGCTGATCGTGGTGATCTGTGTGAACAGGAGCTTACATGAACCTATGTACATGTTTCTGTGCAGCCTGTTTGTGAATGAACTGTACGGCAGCTCATCGTTGTTCCCCTTCCTGCTGGTCCAGATTCTTACTGATCTTCACATTATTTCTGTTCCTCTCTGCTTCCTGCAGATCTTCTGCCTCTTCATGTATGGAAATGTGGAGTTTTACAACTTGGCCGTCATGTCTTATGACAGATATCTGGCCATCTGTCATCCTCTGCAATACAACACACAGATGCAGATGAACACAGTTATCAGGCTAGTTGTGTTGTCATGGTTTCTTCCTCTGCTGAACGTAATTGTGATGATTTCCCTGAATGCATCCTCTAGGTTGTGTGGGAACATTATTGACAAAGTTTACTGCATCAATTACAATGTCACAAAGTTGGTGTGCAGCGGTGCAGCAGCCAGCAACATCTACGGACTGAGCTACACCTTCACTGTTCTCTTCGGTCTTGCTGCACTGATCGTCTACACATACATAAGGATCCTTAAGGTGTGTTTTTCAGGATCCAAACAAACCCGGCAGAAAGCCGTCAGCACCTGCACACCTCACCTGGCCTCCCTGCTGAACTTCTCCTTTGGCTGCTTTTTTGAGGTACTGCAGAGCAGGTTTGACATGAGCAGCATTCCCAGGGTTCTGCGTATAATTTTATCCTTATACTTTGTCACCTGTCAGCCACTTTTTAACCCAGTTGTGTATGGACTGAAACTTAAAAAAATATATTTGATGTGTAAAATTCTCTGCTTTGGTCAGAAGTAACCGCATATTTTAACGCTTTTAAAACCAGGCTATAAATGAAAAATTCATCAGTACTGCTCATCTTACAGTGCATTTTACTTGCTTCTAAATAAACGTTTCAGCAACTTGTTCTTGAATTTTATGGATCACTGAGAGAAAGTCTTTACAAAATGCTGACTTTCTACATATTATTGCATTTTGTTTATTTGTTAAACTCCGGATCATAACATTTAAACGTATAACTAATTGAAACAGAATAATGTAGTGTTTCTTTACCATGGTCCTCAGGGCCCACAGTCATTCCTGTTCAGGGTGTGTTTCTGCTCCAGCACACCAGATCAAAATGATTGAATTACCAAAGCAAACAAAGAAAAATTGATAAAAACCTCTTCGGACTGGAAGCAATATTAAAGTTTTGAAGTGCTTCTGATAGAGTATCTAAGGAGGGAGATAAAGTTGAGGGTGATGGGAGGGAGGCCTTCCAACCTCAAATATTTGGAGCTCATTACCAAAGACAAATCATCCAAATGCCAGAGGCAAAAGAAAAAAAGCTGCCGGACAATACTAAGGGTTTAATGTAAAAAATACCAATAAAGATTTTACCATTACTTACTAACAAAACTATGTATCATTTTGCATCTTTTGAATAAAATATAAAGCCAAATTTCTAAATAATAAATGTATTTATTTATTACAACGGGTCCTCCTTTACTGAAAACGAGGAACTAAAAAGTAAGTCAAATTTTCTTGAAATTAGTGTATTTGTCCTTAGTTAGACTTGGCAAATAGAATTATCTGCCAATGGAATTAGTATTTTTACCCTTAAAATGAGATAATTAGAAATACTGCACTTGAAATAAGATGATGGAGATAAGTTGTTCCTATTTTAAGTGCATCAATATGGCAAGACGCTTAACATCTAATCTCTAGACTGGATATTAATTACTGATATCTACAACATAATTTTGCTTATGTTGCAAATATGTTATCTTAAGTCAAACTTCTTAATAGTCACAGACTCACAGTGGCATTATGACTAGTTAAAACAATGTTATGGTTACAGACAGGCCAGCTGACAGCTTTGCTAGGGCCCGGGACAACGCGGTCTTTTTGGGCCCCCCCTCTACACCTCCCGCAACACACACACACACACACACACACACACACACACACACACACACACACACACACACACACACACACACACACACACACACACACCAAACAAAAAGTCAACTTAACTGTATACTTCATGCCCTGGAAATCTCTGTATTTTATATTGGATATTTTTAACCCATCTATTGAATTTAGTGCACTGTTTGATCTTTTCTTCATAAGAGAACAGCAGCACAGCAGCCAAAATATGGCCTTTTTTGACCTGCTGTATATTAGCCAGTCCCTAAGCTTGATGTATCATGAAACAGTTGACCTTTCCGGTTTTGTGATTTTTATTTTATTATTACAATTAAATAATAATAATGTTATGTCCATAGTGTTTTTTTCCTAATCCACCTTTTATATCTTTCAATCCTTATGTATTTTTGTCTGTGTTGTGTGCACCTGCCTGTTGCTTTAATCCTATTTATTTCCCCGTCGTGGGAAAAATAAAGAATTAGCTAATGTTACCTTATCTTAACACTTTTTAATAGGATATATGTACTGGGTTCTTTCAAGGTTTTAATTACATGTTCTGTATGGGCTCCAGTAACATATGATATATAATATCTACTTTGAAAGTTAACATGAAGTGCTGCTGAAGATGACCACTGATCTACCTGGATGTTCCCTGGAAGACTGAAACGCCTCAGTCAGAGACGTCTGTGGGTCTGTCGGGGCAATGAGAGAAGTTTCGTCTCCTCTCTCCGTTTCTGTGGCTCGACGTTTTCTTGCTCATGGTTTTTCACGTGCTTAGATAAATGTGTTGTGCTTCCACTGAATTTAACCGGCTTTTTACAAAATATACAGCTTGATTTCATTTAAGGTATTAAAATAGAGCCAAACGGCGTTTCTGCTCCTGCAGTCTCTCTCTCTCTCCGAGTCTGATCAGCAGCAGCCAGCAGCACGGTTGTTTGTGAGTAGTTGAGTGGGTGGGCCAGGCTGAGCCTGCGTGCTGATTGGCTGGCGCCGCTGAGCCATGTACAAGAGGGGAGGGGGAGCAGGAGAGTGCGTGACACACAGACTGCTGCTGCAGACAGCGCGCGCTGGCTGACTGACACTCTGACTGACCATTAAAATGTTCAGTCAAACTGTCAGTTTTGGGCCCCCCCTCTGTCCTGGGCCCGGGACAACTGACCCGTTTGTCCCCCCCTGTCGGCGGGCGTGGTTACAGATCTCTATAATGGTAATCCTGGATAATTAAACTCCAAGATTAAATATTAATATGGCTTGCCATATCCCTCAGCGGTACGACTACTGACGTCAGTTTCTCCAAATTATGTCACAAACACTTGTCAACCAATAGCGAAACGGATTCAGTATTCAATGCAAGACCATCTTTTAACCCTAGGAAGCGCCACACTGACGATTTTAGACACAAAAGCAGGATTTCAACAAATATGATGTAATTTGTCAAAAAATAATGACCAGGGTATGTAGACAGTACTATAAGACAACCCTAACAGTTTATTTACAAAAACAAGTTTATTTGGGGGTGAGTTACCCTTTAAACTTGCCTGCTCAAATCAAGGACAAATACACTTATTTCAAGAAAATTTTACTTACTTTTAGCTCCCTTTTTGCAGTGCTTATATTCTCTTTTGAGAGACACCTATCTCATCTCAGGAACAAACCTTTTGGTTCAATCAAAACTTTTTTAAATCTAAATGCATAGCAGTACATAAAAATGTCATATGATTTATATAAAAGCCAGATTTAAAGAGGCCTGCTTTAAATCTCTTAAATAATTTCAACCTGATTTATCTCATGAAAAAAGTGATTTACAAAAACCTGACCCCAAACACCAATGCTGTGAAACCATGCTCCCTCCCTGCATAAATGGCTTTGCTCTATTAAAAGCAACAGTTGACACACAAGGAGTGACAAACAACAGGGACTACTGGCTTTCATCGCCACCACAGTGTAACCCACCACACGATGCCAATATTTCAAATTGCGCTTTCGAATTGCTTGTTTCCCAGAAATTTTTGTGGACATTGGAGGGCTTTGATTTTTTCAAAGCAGTCTGACAAGTACGGATGAAGAGTTACAAGATTTTGCTGGAATTGACAAAAATTTAGCTTTTATGTCTACTCTACAAAAGAAAAAAAACAACCGGGTTCATCCTATATTACAAACAAGGAAACAGCCTGGAGAATATCATTTGATGCTGGATCCCATGGCTGATCCAGACGAATGGCTGTAGTGCCATGCGACAGATACAAAAGTTTAAACATTTTGAACTTTCTTGGATTGCATTGCACGCCTGTGTGTGCACATCTACATGAACTAGCCAATGCCATCTGGTTTGTCCTCAATTTCTTTTCTTTGTATTTATTCAAGCTCCAGCATGAGTACATTTTATAATCAGTCAAAAAACTTAATTTATATTACCATGGATCAATCCATCAATAGTTACATTTACATTGACAAAGTACTTGGAATAATGGGCTGATAGGAATAAAATCAGAATCAGAATCAGAATCAAGTAGGTTTGCACTTACAAGGAATTTGACTTAGCGTTGATGGTGTAGACAAAACAAAATAGATATATATACAGAAAGCTATACACGGTTGACTGTGCGTTAATATAACGCAGAAGGTCTGGAGATCAGATCAAAAATGTGGCATGTAAACAAGCAAATCGAAATATTGTTATCGGATTGAGCTTAGTCGGAATTAAATTGTATTTTGAATGAGAGGGTTAGTTTATGCTCTTTTATAATCTGATCAGTATGCTTCTAAACACTTGTTAGGATCAAGTTATTCCAAATGTGGCAAAGTGACCTGAAGTGCGCATGTGCGACCAACGTCACGTATAAACGTGACGAATTTCTGCTTTGAGTAGCAGAAGTACATCAGGAAGCAAACCTGTCGGAGCTACTGATAAAACCTTTCTTTTTGAAACATTAAAAGAGCTCAGAATGATTATTTATTCAGTAACGATCTAAACGCACAGCCTCAGAGGACTTTCAAGATGGCATACAGCTGTTATCAAACGTTTAAAATAGCAAACAAGTTCACTTTTTAACAATACACACACACTTTTAGAATGGATTCTACACAAAGTTTCTAAACAAGACCGCTGAGCAGCGGTCTTGTTTAGAGAAAGTAAACCCACATTTAACATACGACCCACAACACTGAACAACCATGTAACAAGCAAACACAAGCCTTATTTTCTTAATTCCCATTTACACATATGTAATTCATTTTCTAAGGTTGTCAAAATAATAATGGGATATCCTTTTTTCACCTCCGGAATATCGCCAAAATTAGAAACATTCTGTCCAGGGGTGATGCTGAAAAACTAGTCCATGCATTTGTTACTTCAAGGCTGGACTATTGTAATTCTTCACTATCAGGAAGTCCACAAAATGCAGTTCAAAGCCTTCAGCTGATCCAAAATGCTGCAGCAAGAGTTCTGATGAAAATCAACAAGAGGGATCATATTTCTCCAATTTTAGCTTCCCTTCATTGGCTTCCTGTTAAATCAAGAATAGAATTTAAAATTCTTCTTCTAACGTATAAAGCCCTTAATAATAAAGCTCCATCATATATCAGAGCTCTGATTACCCCGTATGTTCCTAACAGAGCACTTCGCTCTCAGACTGCAGGTCTGCTGGTGGTTCCTAGAGTCTCTAAAAGTAGAATGGGAGGCAGATCCTTTAGCTATCAGGCTCCTCTCCTGTGGAACCAACTCCCAGTTTTGGTCCGTGAGGCAGACACCCCGTCTACTTTTAAGACTAATCTTAAAACTTTCCTTTGTGACAAAGCTTCTAGTCAGAGTGGCTCATGTTACCCTGAGCTATCTCTGTAGTTATGCTGCTATAGGCTTAGGCTGCTGGAGGACATCAGGGCCTATTTTTCTCACTCTGCTGAGTTCTCCTACTGCTCTCCAATCTGCATTGTTTGTTATTATTTCAGCTTTTAACTTTTTGTTCTCTGTCATTTTTCTCTTCATAGAAGGTACACCTGGTCTGGCGTTCTGTTAGCTGTGACATCATCAGGGGAGGCAGATCATCCTCTATTACCATCTAACATAGAAAGTACTCCTGGATCAATGTGAGCTTCTGAGCTTTCTGTGTCTCTGCTCTGTCTTCTCTAAGCCCCAGTGGGTCGAGGCAGATGAGCGTTCACACTGAGCCTGGTTCTGGTTCTGCTGGAGGTTCTCCTCCCTGTTAAAGGGGAGTTTTCCTCTCCACTGTCGCTTCATGCATGCTCAGTATGAGGGATTGCTGCAAAGCCATCAACAATGCAGACGACTGTCCACTGTGGCTCTACGCTCTTTCAGGAGGAGTGAATGCTGCTTGGAGAGACTTGATGCAACCTGCTGGGTTTCCTTAGAGAGGAAACTTTCTGACCAACCTGGAGGATCTGATGGAGTCTGAAATTGGAAAGAGCCTTGAGATGATATGTGGTGAATTGGAGCTATATAAATAAAATGTAATTGAATTGAGTCTTTTGGAAGTTTTGATCATACCTCCCAAACTGGTGATAGTAGCACAGGAGCTAGGATTTCACCCTGTAATCGATGGGTTGCCGGTTTGATCCCCTGCTCCAACATCTCAGTTGTTGTGTCCTTAGTCAAGACGTCAATGGCCCAGTAAAAGAAATTCCTATTTTTATTATTTTAAACTTTGATTCTGTGGTAGATAAACAGAGTCATTGTTTCACAGTCAGTAGACCATCTGGTCCCATCAGGCCACACTAGATAGTTTTTTCATTCATTGCACCTTGTTGTTGACGAAACATCTCACTAGATCTCAACCTGTTACGTCCACAGGGGTTAAGGTTTCTGCCTGAAATTACATACCTGATATAAATCAAGTACAGCTCCACAGCTATTGAGTGTGAATACAAATCTTAGGTATCTGTGTCAAGGTAAGACATTAAAGAATATATATCCAGTGGAGTCATTATTGCAAATGTCACTATGTCTGATTTATAGGTGATTAAACAAAGAAAAAAAATTAAATTTTTTGAGCCTTGTGTAATTTAAAAAACACAAAAACATTCCAACTGTGCAACAAGAGCTATTAGAGATGTGCTTGTGCTGCTACTGCATTACATACAGTATGAGCTGTCTGTAATATCTGTCTGGAAAAACACACACACGCCCCACCCCCCTGTTAACAACAACTTTACGAAAATGAAAAAGTTACAGTGGGTAGAAATACAACACTAAATGTAGGCGCCATATGCTTATTTTATGCATGGTTTGAATTTACTTATATTGTGTGAATTTGATATTTCATTTACATTCATGAGTGACATTAATAATTTAAGTTAAAACATATGTATAAGTTTAAAAATGTGAATTTAAAGCAATTATAGGACGTTACTTAGTGGGCCTTTGATGACGTGTTAATACGGCGCGAGGGGGACGAGAAAAGAAGGAAGCGAGGGGAGAAAAGTCGGGAGGAGAAGGGTTGGTGCCTCACGGTTTTCGGACCGTGTTATACGGATTGTGCTCGTGATATGCCCGTGTCATACACTGGCTGTTACTATGTGGAGCCTTGGATTTAGATTTGTGAAAGTTTAAAGAGGCATTTTTCATTTGCATTTGTTCTTTTTGTTATCGCCTTTGTTCAAAATAAAATGCAAAACGTGACGTCGGAGGATGCTATGGTTTTTTCTTTTGGATCCTGGAACACGCGTCAGCCATAAAGCTCCAACCTGTAAAGGATTTAATTGAGACTTTTGGAAATACCATACATTTAGTCCGAAAACCCCCCTGCTTCGCGTGGAAAAGGACTCGTGGAAACTTTGGAAAACCGTGGACAACGCTTATCAAGGTCAGACGTTCTGCCGTGAACGCATGAATGGAAGGTAACTAACCACAAGACGAGTGGACGGTCATTCCGGTAAGCTGAAATTTGTTTTGCTATTTCGGAAGTTTGCCACTATGGAGGAAGTTATTGAACAATTAACTAGTGGAAAAAGAGAACCGAAAATGACCGAGAAAGCCGTTGAAGATAAGATACACCGCTTAACACAGTCAAGGAAAGCTAAGCTAGGACATCTAACTAGCCAAGTGAAACAGATTGAAACGCTAATGGAATTCGATGATAACGTGGACACAGTTAAACAGAAACTGTGTGTGGGCTTTCAGGATTCATTTGGAGAGTTGTGTAAGATAAATGAGGGTCTGCAACGATTAATGGATGAAGATTTTGAGAGGGATAAAGATTTGTGGTTTAACCCAAATGCGAGGCGAATGCAGGGCTTCTTTGAACATGTGGAAGGGTGGCTCAAAGGAGCTGCGGCTCGCGCCGAACAAGCAAGACGCTGTGACGCCGAAATTAACCCTTCGGACAGTGCATCCGCTGTATCGGTTGTCTCGAGTAAGAGGAGTAAATCGCGCGAGACAGTATAATACCAACACTCATGGTCATTTCATGCCACAGCAGACTTTATCCATTGGTGCGCAGCATCCTCAGCTTACTAGCACACGGCAGATTACAGCTACACCTGTAGCAGATGAACATGTAGTTGAAACACTCTGCAGTGTTATGACTCGTCAGAATACAATAACCGAGTTGATGGTGAAGCAACAGAAAATGATGACCCTGCCACCATTGGACATTCCCACCTTTAGTGGTGACCCCCTTGATTACAACACATTTGTAAGGGCATTCGAACATGCCGTAGAATCACGCACTGAAAGCCCTAAGGATCGTCTCTACTTTTTAGAGCAGTACACCAGTGGACAGCCTAAAGAGCTGATAAAGAGCTGCCTGTATATGAAGCCAGATGAAGGCTACCAGAAGGCAAAGAGGTTGCTAAAAGAACACTTTGGCAACGATTATAAGATTGCTGTAGCCTACATGAACAAAGTGGTAAACTGGACGCCTATCAAGCCAGAGGATGCTGAATCGCTGAATGCTTTCTCACTATTTTTGACAGCATGCCTCAACACCATGACAGAAGTGAGTTATATGGAGGAGCTTGATAATGTTGCAAATATGAAGGCTATCGTTTTGAAGCTTCCATACAAGCTACGTGAAAGGTGGAGAGGTGTCGTATTTGGTGTGCAAGAGCAGTCTGACAAAAGAATCAAATTCAAAGATTTGGTTGAGTTTATTAACAAACAAGCAAAATTGCACTGCACCCAATCTTCGGAGACATAAAAGATAGCACAACAGCTAAAGCACCTGCACCCAAGCAAAACAATAGCAAAGAGCAGAAGAAAGGCCTAATTAAGAAGTCATTCACTACAAGTGCCACACAGTTGGAGAAACAGGAGGCAAACACAAAGCCAAAGGAAAACACAAATTCAGAAAGGACTGCAACAAAGACGTGTCTCTTCTGTGATGGTGAACACAGCTTGGACATGTGCTTTAAGTTTAAAGGCAAGTCACACGTTGAGAAGATCGACTTCCTGAAAAGAAAAGGATGTTGTTTTGGTTGTTTAAAGCAAGGTCACATGAGCAAATCTTGCAAAGCAAAAATCAGCTGTCAGGTGTGTTTGCTAATGCATCCAACATTGCTGCACATTAATAAAAGAGACAGGGTTGCTGAAACAAAAAAGGGGACACAGAGTTGTGAAACGCAAACTATCCTCAGCGCCTTCATTGCTACAGAATCCGAGGGTGGTGAATCGACTGGGGCCGGGAAAGACGACTGTACGCTGGCGATCGTTCCTGTCCAGGTCAAAGCAAAAAGGGGAAATTAAGTGGTACAGATGTATGCCTTCTTGGACCCAGGAAGCTCGGCCACATTCTGTACTGAGGCACTGATGAAGGAGTTGAAGGTAACTGGAAGAAAGACCGACATACTGCTGAGAACTATGAACGAAGAGAAACCTGTTCGCACTTGTAGTGTCAGGCTTGGAAGACAGTAGTTTGTCCGGTGAGGAGTTCATCGATCTTCCAGACGTCTTCTCACAGAAGTCCATACCAGTGGGAAAAGAAAATATACCAAAACAAAAGGATGTAGAAAGGTGGAATTATCTTAAAAAGATACACTTACCTTATATCGAAGCCGATATTGGATTGCTTATAGGACCAAATGTACCCAAAGCTTTGGAGCTGTGGGAGCTGGTGAGCAGCGTTGGTAAAGGACCATATGCCTTTGAGGGAAACAAACAGCCACGAAAACAAAGGAGGGCCAAAGAGGAAAACTGCAAACCGCATATCAGTCAGCAGTTTGGAAAACCTGTGGTTACAGTTTAAGGTGGATTTTCCGGAAAGTGGAAAACATGAAGAAGTAGAGATGTCCATGGAAGACCACCAGTTCATGGACATGGTTACGGAATCTGCTGCACTGATTGATGGTCACTACTCATGTCTACCTCTCAAGAACAGATCGATTCATATGCCAAACAATCGACCAATTGCTGAACAGCGAGCACAAAACCTAAAGCGGAAGTTTCTCAGGAACGAGACCTACAGACAGGAGTATACAGACTTTATAGAAGAGCTGTTAAAGAAGGGCTACGCGGTGCAACTCTCGGAGGACGAAGAGATGCACAAAGAAGGAAAGGTGTGGTATATACCACACCACGCCGTATACCACCCTGTCAAACAGAAGTTAAGAGTTGTGTTCGATTGTGCTGCATCGTATCAAGGCACATCCCTGAACGACCAACTCCTTCAGGGTCCAGACATGACCAGCAGTCTGATTGGTGTTGTGATACGATTCAGACAAGAGCCTGTCACGATCATGGCTGATGTGAAAGCGATGTTCCACCAAGTTAAGGTGTCTGAGGAAGACTCTAATCTGCTCAGGTTTCTCTGGTGGGCAGGCGGTGACTGCAACCAGGCGTTGACGGAGCATAAGATGGCTGTACACATATTTGGGGCCACTTCTTCACCAAGTTGTGCCAGCTTCGCTTTGAGGAGGTGTGCTGAAGATCAGAGTGGGCAATTCAGACCTGAAGTGGTTCAGACTGTCCTACAGAACTTTTACGTAGACGACTGCCTCAAGTCTGTCGCTACAGAAGAGCTAGCTGTTTCCATGTGTCAAGACCTCATGAAGATCTAAATACATACATTTCTAAGGTATAGAAATTGGATCTGTATTACAGTGTGGTGGGTTGCTTGTTGGGCTTCTTTTGGGCTTGTTTTCATATAGCTGGTCACTTGTTTCTCTCGCAAGATCTGGCAAGGCTAGTTTCCAAAGGTAACAACCATAGAGGGATGAGGCTGAGCATGTCTGAGCAGTGAAGCATTTCTCCGCAGTGTTTAATAGATATTTAAATGGCATCTTGTGTTTTTAAAGTGATCGACTTTTAAAGCGTGATACATGCGCACCTTTCTGCTCAGCCTGATATCGGGCTGGATGGGCTTACAGTTTTTTTGGATTGCTTACACACTAAAGTTAAAAGTAGTACACTATTAGCAAAACCTTACACTCAAGAAGCAAAACATCAGCCCATATTTGCACAACTATAAGCATATTGTCAACCTTACACTTGTTACAAAACTCTACACACAGTGATTTGCAAAACACTAAACACACTTAACATACATTACACACAAAAATCTATTATGAAGTCACTTCCTTGCAATACCAAAGCACTGACTGTCAAATTACCACACCTTCCAACCAATTGATTCAACACAGTCATCAGGGGTGCAAACACTTGTTTGCTTAATTGTAGACACACCAATCAGGTGTATCTACACCTTCACTTTTTGCTCTCTCTCTTTTTCTTCATAGTAGGTACACCTGGTCTGGCGTTCTGTTAACTTTGACATCATCCAGAGAAGACGGCTCACCCGTTACTACCATCTAATGTAGAACAGATTACTGGATCAATGTGTGCTTCTGTGCTTTTTTGTCTCTCTTGTTGTGTCTCTGCTCTGTCTTCTGTAACCCCAGTCGGTCGAGGCAGATGACCGTTCATACTGAGCCCGGTTCTGCTGGATGTTTTTTTTTTCCCGTTAATGGGTGGTTTTTCTTCCCACTGTCGCTTCATGCTTGCTCAGTATGAGGGATTGCAGCAAAGCCATGTACAATGCAGACGACTCTCCCTGTAGCTCTATGCTTCCCCAGGAGTGAATGCTGCTTGTCGGGACTTTGATGCAATCAACTGGTTTCCTTATATAGAACATTTTGACCAATCTGTATAATCTGACCGAATCTGTATAATATGATTGAACTTGATTTTGTAAAGTGCCTTGAGATGACATGTTTCATGATTTGGCGCTATATAAATAAAATTGAATTGAATTGAATTGAATAAGCACTATAAAAAGCAGCAGGTGAGTTCATCGGTCTTCAAGCACAATGGAAAGACGAGGTGGAGGACGAGGTCGAGGAGAAGGAGGAGGACAAGGACAAGGAGGAAGACGACAAGGAGGAGGAGAAGGACAAGGAGGAAGAGGAGGAAGGGGAGGAAGAGGAATCAACAGAGGAGGAATCAACGGAAGAGGAAGAGATGGAGGCCATGCTGGAGGTAGAGGAAGAGGAAGACAAGAACGTGCTCAAAGAGGACCGAATCTGACAAATGAGATCTGCGCAACACTGGTTGACCACGTTGTCAACCACGGCCTGACGCTGAGGGAGGCTGGACTGCGAGTACAGCCAAATCTAAGCCGATACACATTGGCAAGTGTGATAAGAACATTTCGACTGGAAAATAGGTATTGTAAAAATATCATCATATCAAAAACATCTGCACGGTTTCAGCAACTGCTTACAGTACTGTATTCTATGCACTATCAGCACTTCTGTTACCTTTTCCTGTGAAATTACTGTACTATTGTTTACTGTTTTTTTTCTACATAGGATTAAGGGTCAGGAACGACGAGGGGGAAGGCCTCCTATGTTCACAGAACAGCAAGAGAGGGAGATAGTAAACATGGTTTTGGCCAACAATGCTATAACCCTCAATCAGCTCCAAGCTAACATTGTCAATAACCACGTCGGTTTCAACAATATCCATTAGGTCTCAACATCAACACTGGCACGCATCCTAATAAAAAATCATATTCAAATGAAGAAAATTTATCGAGTGCCTTTCGAGCGCAATTCCGAAAGGCTGAAGCGACTGCGGCATGATTATGCAGAGGTATGTATTCACCTAAGCATTGTGATCTTGCATACTGTCTCATAATAGTCTTTACTGTACTGTAATATGTATACTAGATCTACACTGAACACAATTTTGCCTGACACTGTTCTTCAGAGAGTTTTACAAATGGATGGAGAGGAGATCCAGCATGAGTTCATTTACGTAGATGAGGCTGGGTTCAACCTGACGAGAACACGAAGGAGGGGAAGAAACATCATTGGCCACAGGGCTATAGTCAATGTCCCAGTGCAACGTGGGGGTAATATAACACTCTGTGCAGCCATTACACAGAATGGGGTCCTCCACCGCCATGCCCATATGGGCCCTTACAACACAGCACTCATACTTACATTCTTGGACCAATTGCACAACATAACAGCAGCAAATCAAATCGATCATATGCAATACATTGTTGTCTGGGACAATGTGTCTTTCCACCGCTCTGCGCTGGTTCAGAACTGGTTTCAGCAACATCCGCATTTCACCGTCCTATATCTTCCACCATACTCTCCATTTCTCAACCCTATAGAAGAGTTTTTCTCGGCATGGCGGTGGAAGGTATATGATCTCCGTCTCCAGGCTGAGGTACCCCTCATCCAAGCCATGGAGGAGACCTGTGACCAGATGGAGGTAGCAGCAATGCAAGGATGGATTCGTCATTAAAGACGTTTCTTTCCAAGGTGTCTTGCTAATGACAACATTGCCTGCGATGTTGATGAAATTCTCTGGCCAGATCCAACTAGGCGAAGAGACAATGTCTAGTTTTTGTTTTGTTTTTTACAGTAAACTTACAGTACAATACGTAAAGTGACATTTTGTTACAGCATTATGAATATCCATGTCAACATTCCAGAAACTGCATTATTTTAGATGTGTCAGGTGTGCCCTTATACAATAGACAGTAACTGTCTATTGTATAAGGGCACACCTGTGTTTTGCACATGCATTTTGTTTCTTTTGCTGCAGAAAGTAGCTTTATAGAATGTACAGTTTATGAAACAAAAGACAGAGACAGATTTGCTGCAGTAAATACTTTATTTGCAAAAGGACATTACTGCAAGATATACAATTAGAAATAACACCGGAATACCGTAATAATAAAAAAAAAATAATCTTCTAAGCAACTCGGTCTTCTGCATTTGGCCACATGTTCTCCTCCACATCACACCTGATATCTTCTCTGGCAAGGCATCGTGGGAAGAATCTTCTTGCATGCCTTATCCACCCCTGGCAGTGTTGAGCTGTGATGCCTTGGCATGCAGCATCCACTGCATCCAGGAGGGACATTTGGTCATGTGGACGATGGTCAAATACCTTCCATCTCCAGGCTGAGAAAAACTCCTCAATGGGGTTGAGGAAAGGAGAGTAAGGGACACGGAAATGGGATATCATCCTTGGATGGGCGTCAAACCAGGCTGTAATTGTACGGGAATGGTGGAATGCCACATTGTCCCATGTGATCACATATATTGGCATGTGGTCTCCCAACTGCCCCCTTTCTACCTCTGGCACCAGTCTTTCATGCAGGTCTTCTAAAAAAAGAAGAAGGCGGTCAGTGTTGTAGGCGCCAATCTCACATTTATGCAGGAGTACACCATAGTTGGAGATTGCGGCGCACATGGTGATGTTGGCTCCTCTCTGGCCCGGCACGGCAACTGTGGCCCTTTTGCCAATTATGTTTCTCCCACGGCGACGCCTTTTTGCCAAGTTGAAGCCAGCCTCGTCAACATAGATAATTTCATGGGGGACTCGATTGGCCTCCAACTCCATGACTCTCTGAAAGTAATTAGACACAGTGTATGTAACTGCTGTGCTGTACTGAAAATCTACTGTATGTCCTAATGTACTCTAGGTTTATAGAATAGTTTACTACAGTCATCACTGTACTATACACACTGTGTATAGTACAGTAATGACTGTATTGCATAACCTTACCTGGGCGTATTGGTAACGGAGTTCTTTGATACGTTCACTGTTCCTTTCGAAAGGAACTTTGTATAGTTGTTTCATTCGGACTCTGTGTTTAGCTAGAGTCCGAGAAATTCATGTTATGCTGATTGCTGCAATGTTCCCTAAGACAAGGTTGTCCTCTACAACTCTGGACTGAATGTTCTTCAGTTTTATTTCATTGTCAGCAATCACCATGTTGACAATAGCAAGGTCTTGTTCTTCATTCAGGAGCTTTCCTCTGCCCCCTGAGGGAGGTAGACGTTGAATCCTTAGAGAGACAAAATACAGTTACATATCAGAGACTGGAGGCATAAAGTCACTCTAATACTGTAAATGGTAATTTTACAGTATTTACACTTTGCTGTAGGAGAAGCAATATCTTACCTGTTGGTTTCTCTGAAAATACGGACAATAGATGCCACTATGTCCCGGCTGATATTTGGCTGTACTCGTTCACCAGCCTCTCTGTATCATAGCCACTATCATTGACATGGTCTTACTGTATTTCATCAGTTACCTTAGCTCTGGTCCTTCTTTGAGCGCCACCACGATTTCTAACTCCTCCCCCTCTACCTTGCCCCACTCCTCTCCCTTGTCCTGGTACTTGTCTTCCTCGCCCTCATGCAGGCATTTCTTTCTTTCTTTCTTTTTTTCTTTCTTTCTCTTGTTGTGTTGCTCCAAATTGTTCCTTTTCCAGCCAAGACCAGCCCAAAGAGTCCTCTTTTATAACATATGATCATGTGATTGAAAGAACCTCAACACTTGAGTGTGCTTCCTAGATGAGAATCAGCTGTGATTTCAAAAATTGCATAACATCAATCAGATGTTTCTCATTAGCAATGGAATAAAATACATGGAATATATTTGTGTTTCAATTCAATATGAATTGAAACACAAATATTGTTCACCTTCACTTTAGCCTGTAAGGTTAGGTTTAGAACGTGGTGTTATCTGTCCTGACATACAGTGTTAAAGCATTGGTAAATTTGGCTGTAAAATGCTATTGTTTTGGTCTTGTTTGAGCCGGTGTGTAAAAGTAGTTTAACCATTTTAGATTTGTGATAATTGTATGCATTATGTGTTAAAGCAACAAGAAATGTGTTAATAGTATAGTTTACACATGCAGATGTAGCGCTAACTGTGTTAAGAGTTTTGGAAAATTGTTAAAAGTATTGAAAAATCTGTCATAGCAATTGTAAAAAACTGTAAATATCTAAATGACCACTGCTGCTAAGGCTTACAAGTCAATTGGTATCTAGGATAATCCTAGAAGGTATCACGTAAGGTTCTGCATTCCCATGTTCTCACATATTTTCAAATGGCATCCATGACCCCAACAGTGTAGACCAGGTGTGCCCAAGTTTACTTCTAGAAAGATACTATACTGTATCTTTTAGATGCATTCATTCTCCAGCACACCTGATTTCCCTCATCACCATATCAATCAACTTTGCGGAGGCCTAGGAACTAGCCATTAATTTGATGAAAGTATGTTGAAGCAGGGATGTGTCTGAAACCGGCTTCATACTGACTTCCATGTCTGCTCCCTCATACATCAAAAATGCCTTTTGCTCCGTCATCCATCAAAATTAAACCTGATCTTGACCCCAGGGCTCGATCTGCTGGGACGTCCAGTCCTGGGAAGACTGGCAGCTGTCTGAGCTGTTTTCCTATTGGGAATAATCTTCCTCTATGCCGGATGAGGGACTTTGGTCGGTTTGGACCTTATAATCATTTCCTGGGTTTATAGGCAGCAAAAGTTGGTACTCTAAAGGCTGGTTCACGCAGTAGGATAATTTGCCCGATTTTTGCCCATATCTTCCCCTTCCGACATGCCCCTGACCATCGGAATGGTTCTTAAGACAATCTTATTGTGGTGTGTTAAGATTGATCTGGTCTGCTCAGAAGGATGTCAGGACCACTCTGACCTCAAATCGGGGATATTCAACATGTTGGATTGTCTTGGCCTGATATCTTAGCATGTGGGGTGTTAGAGCATGCAGCCTGCTAAATGTGATGTATAGAGAGGGGAAGGAAACCAGGAGAACCCAATTCATGCTGTCTCCTTTAACCATCACCTTTTCTTTTTCTAATATTTTTTCTCTGTTAAAATCCACAAACTATTACCATTTTTCCTTCCTTGTTGTCCATGTTTATTTACTCCGAACTCACATTTAATCTCTAGAGGTTTTGCAAGAAACCCCGTCTAACACCCGAATGATCTTGAGTGAAATGTGATCGACACCACACACTATACGAGCAAACCTGCTTTATCTACGATTTTTTATCACTACGTGTGGTGTCTCTCAGGCTTTGAAAATTGGCCGATAATTTTAAAGTCTTGCCATGTGAATCGGGCCTAAGGCGTTTTCATTAAGGTGCTCTGACTGATGATAAGTAAGTTAGTCTAATCCGCAGCTACTTTTATCCGTTTTCTTTTTTCAACACAGCTGACATAGTTTTCAAAACAATGGTAAAGGTTTGAACTCAAAATCACTGTCAGAATATTAAATTTGGACAATAACAAAGTGACAAACTTATATGTTTTCAATTTTATTTAAGTAAAATAAGTTTTAATTTTTTTCTAATGTTGCTCACAAACTCAACACTTTCATAATAAAGTTAAATTTAGCATGCTCAATTTGACAGATTACTTTTGACCAAAGAAAAGTTTTTTACATGTGATTTGGATTTTACTAAGTTTTAGTCCATACAGCAGCGGGTTCAGAAGGGGCTGACATGTAACAAAGTATAACGATAAAATAATACGAAGGACATTGGGAACTCTACTCATGTCGAACCTGCTCTGTAAAACAGCAAAGAAAGAGCCAAAAGAGAAGTTCAGCAGGGAGACCAGGTGAGGTGTGCAGGTGCTGATGGCTTTCTGCTGGGTCTGCTTGGATCCAGAAAAACACACCTGCAGGATCTTCACATACGTGTAGAGGATGAGCGCAGCGAGGATGAAGAGCACAGAGAAAGTGTAGACCAGTCCATAGAGGTTACTGGCTGTTGCACTGCTGCAGGACAACACTGCAACATAGTAATTGTTGCAGAAAACTCTGTCAATAATGTTTCCACACAGCTTAGAGGAGGCATTTAGTGAAATCATGACCATTACAACAACTAGAGGAAGACACCATGATAATGCAATCAACTTGACAACCATGTCGAAAGACATCTGTGTGTTGTAATGCAGAGGATGACAGATGGCCAGATATCTGTCATAAGACATGACGGCCAAGTTATAAAACTCCACATTTACATACATGTAGATGCAGAAGATCTGCAGGAAGCAGAGAGGAACAGAAACTGTGTGAACGTCAGAGAGGATCTGGACCAGCAGGAAGGGGAACAACGATGTGCTGCCGTACAGTTCATTCACAAACAGGCTGCACAGAAACATGTACATAGGTTCATGTAAGCTGCTGTTCACACAGATCACCACGATCAGCAGCACGTTAGAAGATATGATGACGATATAAACACACATGATGATCAGAAAAACTAAGTATTTCAAAAGCCCGATATCAAAGTAGGCACTTAGAGTGAAATGTGACACCTGAGAAACATTCATCACCTTCACCAGTTTTATTAAGATGAAGGATGTGAAGGACGGCTGCAAAACCTCTTGAGGAATCTCTATGACAAACTAATTGGAACCAAAAAGAATTAAGTCTTCAAAAATTAGATTTGTTTTCATTTAATCATGTTTTAAAAGCAATTTTTTTTATTCATTACTGATGAGATGAGGTTTGTTCCAGCGCTCAGTGGACAAGATATTCTGATTATCTGAACAGGCTCTTACAGAGACACAGAGAACCTGGTTCAGAGTAACCAGGTCACCAAACAAGCTCCCACAGGCATGAGGAGGACATGCAAACTAAACATGGAAAGATTCAAACCTTGATTGCCAGATGCATACTCAGCAAAAACTAAATTGTCTTTACAAAAGTATTTAAATATCAAACATCAAAACAACATCAAAACAGTGACTGAGATGAAAATATTAGATTAAATATTCATCATTAACAGTAAATTCATACTTTTCGTTGAAGTAGAACCAAAAGACAGCAAAACAATTTTTCATTAAAAATCAATTGGACCATAAAAAAGAGGTGTGCTTTGATAAAATATTTGCTTTTGCAGTAATATCTACCTTCAGTGTTTAATCAGACAACAGAAAGACCCTCGGCTGTCCGCAGCAGCCATGAAACTGCCACGGCTGAAACTGCTCTACTCTCTTTGAACACTTCACTCCCACAAGGCCACAAAGGTCTGTTGTAACTAAAATACACAAATTAGTAGACTAATTAGTAGACATCTCCTCGGACTACTAATGAGGAAACAGAATCGTAAAGACAAACAGCATTCAACTCTGAAACTAGTTTTGAAACAAGAAGCCTGATTAAGATAAGCTGCAGTCATAAGCATTCGTCATGAGCATAAACATCATAGGAATGTCAGGTCAAAATTATACATACAGGATCAAATCATCATGTTTAATGGGTGTTTGGGTTTTAAAAAGTTTCTGAATTGTTTGTGATTGTTTAGGGCTTTTAAGATCCAGTTAATCCTGTGTTAATTACGCTCCTTCCCTCAGCTCGCCGGCTCATTATGTTTCTTTCACAGCTGTTCAACAATCCCATGATTAGACTCACCTGGTCCCCGTTTCATGTGAGCTCTCCGGCTTCCATCATTCATTGCTTTTTCTTTTTTTTTTTTTTCTTCCCATTGTCCTGTCTAGCAATGTGGCAATAAGAATTGATGTCTTAATGCCAAATAGAGCTCGACAGATTTTGCTTTCACAAGTGGAGCAGTCAGCTTTCGCCATAGTGCTCCGCTTGATTTGTGCATGTAAATAGCTTTATTGTGATTCCTGCAGGGAGAATTTCAAATTATATGGACACTAGAATGGGAAAGTAGGAGAGTAAAAGAAAAACAAGAAGAGAAAAAAAAGAAAGAGAAGAGGTGAAAGAAAGAAGAGATAAAAGGAAGAGAATGATAAAACGTCCTCCGTCTGCTCCATCACCTGGAAAGAGACGCAAAAAGAACAGCACAACCAATGGACATAAAGCAACAGATACAATCGAGTAACACCTTGATGCCATTGCTAAATCATATGTATTATTATATGTATTATTATTTAAGCTGACGTGTGTAATGTGATACCTGAAAAAAGAAAGTGAAAGAAAATAAATAACTAAATAAATAAATTACAGGCTTTCTGTATATAAGTGAACACTTAATACCTGGAACCCAGCACTTGTGGGAGTTTGTGAGAGTGCACTAGTTTAGGTGAAAGTTATCCAGAAGGAAATAGCTCGATAGTGGTTGTGGAGAACCAAAAACCCGCCTTCCCCGAGCACAGAGGCAGGGGTCTGGGGACCCATGACTCCGGACTCCCAAAGGGGCCCCTAAAGCAGGGCGCCCAAGAGGGGCCATCACAGAAAATCTGCAACCCCCCCCCCCCCCCCCCCCCCCCGAGGAAGGATGAGAGACGACCCCGAGGAAATCCCCCAGCCACCGTAATGCCGACGCCCCCAGAAGCCGCAGGGACGAGCCCGTGGGCTCCGCCGGCAGCCAGCCGCGCTGAAGTGGTCCCGGCCATGGGCCCTGAGGGCCAGAGGCCCCAGGGGTGCCCAGCCCCCACGGCGGGGGCCCCGGCCGACCCCCGGGGGGCCAGGCCCCGCAAAGCCGCCACCGGGAATGGGCCGGCACCCACCCAGGAACCCGCCCCAAACCCGAGACCGCCAGCGGGCCAAGGCGCCTGCCAGCGCAGCGGAGGAGGGCAGGACGTGGGGGGATGGGCTCCGCACCTAGCGGAGACTTGAGATGTTCTTGGGAGAGGGAGCGGACCGGACCCAAACCTGAAAAAAAAAAAAAACATTTACACCATCCCTCCCTAATGCCCCACTCACCACACACAGACTTACAAAGAAGGATGTTGTACACACATTCCCACAAAACACTCACATCCAAAAATCCCAAGTGGGGGGGTCACCACAATTCAACTAGACGACTGCCTTTGCCCGACCCCCGGCCCCGCCCCTGGACCAGACGCCCCCCGGACCAGGCCCCACAAAGAGGGGGGGCCAACACGACCCGTACGGGCCACCCAACCAGAACCCCCCTCACCCACTAAATACCTAATAAACCCCCTCCCTCCCCGACCTTACCCTAGCCACCCCTGCCCCCCACCCCTTTCTGGGGAGAGCAGACCCGGCAAGCCGCTGGCTACCCACAGCAGCCCCCCGCCAAGACTCTGGACCCAGTGGCCCGCACCTCCTCCAGGCCCCAGACTCCGTGCCGCGATCGTAGATCAAGTGTGTTTAAAACTGGGAGCGCCGAAGAGGGTGCACGGCACAGCCCGCCCCCCCTCCAAGCAACTACCCAGAACCCTCAATGTCTAAATGCGAGAGGGGGTGAAGGGAGGCGTCCGAGGCGAGGCTCACACAACATAAGCCCCCCTCAGACGTCTTCACCCCCACCCCCCCATACCGTGGCCTACATGAATATGGGTTGTGAAAATGTTTGGAGTGAAAGTGTCTAAAATGCATGATAAAATTGGGGAGAGGGACGTCATCAGAAAGTGGCAACCTCCAGTAACGCCCCCCTCCCCAAGGACCTACATGTGTGGCGGCGTGATGGAGCAGGCCGGGGATGGGGAGCAAAGGACTGGGGAGCCAACCCAGGGAGCCAGCTCCCCTACTGACTCGAATAGGCACCCCCGCTCCCCAAAGGCCCCACCCAGAGAAAGGGGCCCCTCCAGCGGCACCACCATAGCCCGGGGGCCAAGGAGAAGCCTCCAGGGCCTGCCAGCCAACCACCCACCAGGACCAACACCTCCAACCCCCCCAGCCCACCCACCAAGCCTACTGGCTTTACCCCCCCCCCCAAATAAATAAATATATAAATAAACAAATAAATTAATAAGATGGGGGACAGCCAGCCAGCACGAGCCATCCCAAGCCCCACCCCCCAGGCGAAAC
This sequence comes from Fundulus diaphanus, assembly GCA_037039145.1. Lineage (NCBI taxonomy): Eukaryota > Metazoa > Chordata > Actinopteri > Cyprinodontiformes > Fundulidae > Fundulus > Fundulus diaphanus. Next base: position 3,100,734 of record CM073124.1, on the reverse strand, counting down.
CTGTACCGGGAGACTACACGGACCAGGACCGGGACAGGGGGCCGGACACAGGCCCACCAGAACGTCCACCCCCCCACCCGTATATTTAACCCCTCCCCAACACTAACATTCTAACAACTCACCATACATTCGACAGTAGACATCCAGGCTGGGTTAGTCCCTACTCCCCCTCCCTCCCCTCCCCCCACTAGCAGAATGCCGATCCAATGAAGGGGAAGAGCATCTGCCCTGAGATGTTAATGTCCATGCCCCCCTACCAGCTCAACAGGCCCCGAGGCCCCCCAGCGCACCAGAGGCCCCGTGCAGGGGCAGACACCCAGGTGCGCGCCGGCCCAGACCCCAGGCGGCACACCCCCCGTAACCGGAACCCCCGAGGCCCCGCCGGCGCCCCCTCCCAAAGGCCGCGCGCCCCAGGGACCCCAGGCCCCCAGACCCACCCTGGACCCACCCAGCGACAGCACAGCTACCAGGTCAGTAACCCACGTCCGTCACCGCGTAGCCCCCCAAGAGCGCCGCAAGTGGCGCTGTAGGCCGCCCGTAGGCCTCCCAAGCTCCTCCCAGATGGGGGCAACAGACCCTGGAGTCAGACCCACCAAGCGCCCCACTCCGAGTGCCCCCAGAGTCCCAGGAACCCCTCCACCCAGCCACTGCGCCCTGCAGGAAACAACCCACCGCCCCCCATTCCACTAAGTGATGGTGCTAATCAAAGGAGCCCAAAGAGATCGCTCAGATGTGGATGCAGATGCTGTCTCAAGATTAATATGATCCAACAAAAGATCTCTATACTGATTGATACTGAGATTTTCCTTACTTTTCCAATTCATGAGGATAGTTTTCTTTGCGATACATAATGCAGTGAAAACCATGTAAACTATTTTTTTTCCCAGAGGGCTTTCCTCAAAATTACCGAGCAAGCAAACTGATGGGGAAGGTGAAATTTTACAACTCAAGCACTTTGATAAGTCCTTACATATCTGTGTCCAGAACCTCTGGACTGGTGTGCATAACCATAACACATGAATATAATTATCAGGATGATTGCCCATGCAGTGTGGACAGATATTAGATTGTGCCAAACCCATCTTGAATAATCTTTGTCCTGTGTAGTGTACTCTGTGAAGGATTTTGTATTGTATTAGTTGTAAGTTGGTGTTTCTAGTCAATTTGAAAGTTCTTAGACATATCTGAGCCCAGAAGTTTTGTTCAAAGCTAACTGATAAATCCTCTTCCCATTTCATAATAGGAAGATATATTGAATCATCTATTTTAGTCAGTGTCCTGTATGATTTAGACAGTAGTTTGGGGGGCTTTAAATCTAGGAACTCTAATATATTAGTTGGGATTTGTAAACCACCTTTAATATGCTTAAATGTATTTCTAATTATAGATTTAAGTTGTTCATATTCCAAAAATTTATTTTTACTAATGCCATATTGCATATTTAGTTTGGAAAAATTGATGAACTCGGTTCCGTCAAGTAAATGTTCCAGATATTCAATACCTTTATTTTTCCAGTATGTAAAGTTTATCATATTAATATTTTGTAGGATGTCAGGGTTGTTCCAGATGGGTGTACGACTGCATGGGATAAGTGATGACTTCGTCATTTTAAGAAACTCCCACCATGCTGTCAGAGTAGAGCTGATGTTAATATTTTTAAAGCATGTATGCCGTTTTATATTTCAGCTAATAAACGGCAAATCTGAAATCGTGATATTATTGCATATTTTCTGTTCTATATCTATCCAGGGCTCGTCTAAAGGATTATGTTTTATCCATTTAGTGATATATTGTAGTCTATTTGGTAAGTAGTAATTATGGAAGCTAGGCAGATCTAGTCCACCTCTGTCTTTAGTTTTCTGTAGCGTCTTTAAGCTGATACGGGGTGGTTTATCTTTCCAAAGAAATTTAGACATTGAAGAATCTAGAGATTTAAACCAGTCAGACCCGTTCTGATGGTTCTCCGGTTCACATTGACTGATCTGGTCTGTCACTATCTGCATCCTCTGGTCTCCTGCTCATCCCTGCCTTCCTGCACCTTCTGCCTAGTCTGGTTCTGTTTGTATGCCTCACCCGCCACTACTCATCATCTTCACAATAAACCTTTTAAACGTAACTCTGTGTCCGGCTGAATATCAGGTTCACCAGCAGTACCCATTACAACAGTTCTCTTTCAAGGGTATTAAGCTCCTGCCTCAGTTGCAAGCAAATTGTAAGAAATAAATCACCTGGAAATTTTAAACCCTTTTCCAGGCTTTATAAAATACGAAAAAACTAACTGTGTGTATGCATGTGGAAATAAATAGCACAAACAGTACAGAAAGCTCAGGATTAGATGATTAGATTAGGATTAGATGTGTGAGAGAGAGTGAAAAAAACATAAATAAACAATAATTAATATGTAATACCATGTATGATAAAAGTATTTTGGCATTGACACATTGCGTAAACATCGCGGAGTGAAGCGTCTAAGCATACTATGTCTGACCCCACCCCCCACCCCTGACGTGTGATGGGTAGCCGCTTGTTTTGGGCTTGTTTTTATAGCACTGGTTGCTTGTTTGTCTCACACAATCTGGCGTCTGAGCAAGGGGTAGATGAGACAGAAAAATCAGACGAGAAAACTGGGACATAAACAGGCGATGTAGACAAGAATGCTGAACTACTCCTTACCCAAGGCTTGTGTTACATGTGGCAGGAAATTACTCCTGGACCGGTATATAAAGGCTAGATAACCAGTGGAACTAGAGGAGGTATGGCAGATGAATCTGCTAACTCTGATTAACAGTGGAGCAGTGCAGAGAGTGGCAAAGAGCCAGCCAGCCCAAAAGACACCATATGACAGTAGAATTCATGAGATCGGCGACCTCTGCTGTGGTAATGTAATGCATCCTTCCAATTCCTCCAGCTTGAGGAGATCTTCAATGTGCTCCTTCTACTGCTTAACGTTGTCCTCAGTCCAGGTCCACAGTTCCCCTCCCAAAGCATACATTGCTTGGAATGGTCCATGTTCCCTCTTTATGAGTTGCCCAATGGTTTTCCAGAACGTCCTTAAGACCAATCAAAAGTCTCTCTCCATAGTCTCTCCAAATTCCTCCCATGCCAGAGTTTTAACTTCCACAGTCACAGAAGCAGCAGTCCTTCTGGCTGGCTGGTATCTGTCCACTGCTTTAGATGTCTCCAAGGACAACCAAGCCCTAAAGGCCTTCTTCTTCATCTTGATGGCTTCCATCACCACTGGTATCAACCAGCAGGTCCTCTGGCTGTCTGTGCCTATCCACGACAAGCACAGACAATCTTTAGGCTACAGCTCCTGGAAGCTGCATCCACAATGGAGGTCCTGAAGATGGTCCACTCCAGTTTCATGCCCCCAACCTCGGGAGATGAAAGACATTTTCTCAGAGATGTTTATTAAAGATCATTTGGACCAGTTCTTCAGTCAGACATTCCCAGTACACCCTCACTGGGTTTACAAGCTCTATCCGGCAGCCTCCACTGCCACCCGACCCAACTCGCTACCAGGTGGTGATCAGTTAACAGCTCTGCCACCTCTCTTCACCTGAGTGTCTAAGACATAATGCCACAGGTCTGATGAGACGATTGAAAAATAGATCATCAACCTTTGGCCAAGGTGGCCTGGTACCAAATACAAGTATGGACCACCTTGTGATTGAACATGGTGTTCGTTATGGACATTCTGTGCCTTGCACAGAAGTTCAACAACAAAAGACCACTCGTGTTCATACCATTCCTATCAATCACATCCCTTCAGGTAACACCATCATTGCCCACATGGGCATTGAAGTCCCCCGGGAGCACCAGTGAATCCCCAGATGTCATCCATTCCAGGACATCATCCATACTACTCCAGGAGGGAAGGCCAATCAGAACTGCTGAAGTCTTAAAGATGCGACCCTCTTGCTCTGTGGGAAAATTCCTAAATCATGGTGTTTAGCTGAGGGCTTGTGAGTGTCCCCACCCCGGCCCAACACCTCTCACCCTGAGCAACTCTGGAGTAAGACAGTCGACCCCCTCTCCAAGAGCTTGGTTCCATACCCCAAGCTGCGTGTTGAGGTGAGCCCAACTGTTTCTGGGTGGTACCATTCAACGTCACGCGGCTGTTTATGCCACCAGGAATTAGCTCGCCAAGGCTCCTGTCCTCACCTACCACCCAACTTATATTACACCTGATTTAAATTATCCTCTCTGCAGGTAGTGGAGCCACTTAGAAGGGGTCTCCTGTAGCTTATTTTGGCTAAGGCCAGCTGAGCCCCAGGAGCCAAGGCTCGACCACCAGGTGCTCGCCGGTGAGCTCTCTCCCAGGCCTGGCTTCCAGAAGGTGCCCCGGGCTACATAAGTCAGTTAAGGTTCGCCTTCTGTTGTAGTCTGCCATATCATAAAGATCTTCAAATCACTCTTAAGTCTGACCTCTCACCCGAGGCCAATTTGCCATGGGAGATGCTACCAAGAGCGGATGTTCCAGACATCATAGCCTTCAGGATCACTGGGGTACTCAAACCCTCCACCACGTTAAGGTGGTGATTCAAAGGAGGGGACTGATACTGACTGATTTTAATTGTTAAACCTTTACTAGATTTACTAGATTTAGACTTTATTTTCCCACATGGTGAAATTTAGTGGACAGCAGTGGTCGGACACATTCAAGGCATAATCCACACGTCAACACAAATACCACACTCAACAAGGAATGAAACCATCAAATATTTTCAAATATTCTAAAAACTGCCATGCTTGGTCAAATTTGATTAAGATCTTTGATAACTCTTCGAACAAAAAAATATTTGTATCGATTGCACCTTATGGATGGCAAGTTAGAGGAACTTGTTCTACGTCCTGAGTGAAGTAGAACAAATTCCTCTAAAGGAGGATGGCTTCTGCTGGCTATGATGGTTTTGGCCTTTTTTTTACAATCTGATCCAAATGTAAGACAAGGGGTCCTGTTGAATACCAATTATTTTACAGTTCTTGTCTTTCAAGGACAGTTTGCCATACCAAGCTATAAAACCAAATGTTTAAATGCAATAAAAGATCTATAAAATAAAATCATTAACATTTTATTGATGCCAGAAAGGTTCAACCTTCTTAGAAAATATAGTTATTACTGTTAATGCCTATTTTCCACACTCCCCTCTCAGGAATATCTAAATGCACATACCTATAAATGAAGCCTTAAATCATTGCACAAAAGTACCTTATTACCTCTATATATTTGTGATTCATTAAGGACAACTAATCCATTGGACATGGTGTTATTGGAATATTATCCTAAAGTCACTTTGACCTGACACCTCTCGGTCCTGCTGATTGCAAGGCCAAATGTTTGTGTAGCTACTGTGTGTGATGATGATTGTCTAGGATAGACTGTCTTCGTTTTGTTACTGGTTACTGTCAAGTATTAGGTAGAGCCGGAAAGCGAGGAGGGAGAGACAGGGCAGACAGACAACTTTATATAGACTTTCATATATGTAATCTTTGCTCTGCTTCTCAATAAAGTGATGGAACTTGACCACTTCACTGTTTCCTTATTCAATAAGGCTTGGAGGTCAGTTATGGTTTGACTTTCCCATCACACATGGCTCATATCACTCTTGAAGGTACTGACATCAAAACCTTCGGATTCTGACGCAAACTTTCGATCTTTTTTTTAATCTTTTTATCTTTTGCACGCTATAATGTGAAAAAAACAACTATACACATTGTTCATTGCCTGTTGTTTGTTATGTGTACTCTTAGCCGGAGTGTCCTGTAAGAAATTTCATTATGGTAACACGTGGTGACAATAAAGAATCTTTGAATAAGATCGGCAGGACTTCCCCTGAACCCACAACACAAGCGCACTCCGGCCACCTCGGTAGTGCCGGGTGATGTAGTCAGGATCCATGCAGAGTAAACGTCGGACTTGCTTTGGCTTGAGTGGACATCAGCCTTCAAGGATATCAGGTCATCAATGCCAACTTTTCCGCTGCGTAGGTACGCCTTGGTACATTTGCATTGCAGAGCCATCTGCACCAAGTGACAACACAAAATAGTTAAAAATATCCTCACATTGTATGAGGCCACTTCTTCATATCACCTTCTCAGTCATGAATAGTTTGAGGATGTGGCACTGACCTGCCACTTCAATTGCTCTGGAAATGTTGCCACAGCAGTTTACCAATTCAGTCAAGCTAACATTAGTTGGCCTAAGGAAGCGCTGATATGGAAGTCCTGCATAAAAAACGGAAGTTGGACCCATATACACTTCTGCGTTAGAAAATAAGATAGATCGCAGTGTCATCCGCAAACCTGAGGAGGTGCCTGTTTATAAAGGCACTCTTGTAGTCAGTGTATACAATATTAATGTTGGAAAGAAATGATAACTGATTCCCCAGTTACTTATTGAATAAAAGGAAACTGTGATTCCATCAAGTTCCAGCACTTTATTGAGAACCAGAAAAGAGACAAAGTAATCACACCCCTGGCTAGGCCCCAGCCTGCCCTCAATCTGCTCCCCAGCCCTGCTCTCCTCCGAATCCCTCCCTACCTCCTTCTCACACTCTGCTTTATCGGCTGACCAGAGCAGACGTAATACACCTCAAGCCCAAACATTTCGTCTCACACAGAAAACACGCAAGCTTTGACCTTGACTAACCAGGGCAGAGTGAAGCCATCTTCTCCCTGAATGCAGCTGCTTACATGTTTCAAAGAAAATAGGTCAGGAGTGATTTTAGGACCCCGAGCTTTAATAATTCCATTTACATTTACAAAAAGGGGGAGAGGACACACCCCTGAGGTGACCCTGTGGATGACAGCTGTTTCCTGGATAGGACACCATTTACTACCTGTAGTCTACAAGTAAAAAAAGTCTAAGATCCATTTCACCGAGCCAGCATCAAAACCAAAAAGGTGATGGAGGTTGTTCACTAAGATATGATTAAAAAATTCTTCAAAGATTCTTTTATGATTTTCAAAGATTCTTTTTTTTTCTTTTCGGACACTCCGGCTAAGAGTACACATAACAGAAAACAGGAAATGAACAAAAGGTTACAGTTTTCTTCTCATTATATGTTTGTGAACATGTTTAATATTATATGGGGTTGAATTGTATGAAAAGCTGAAGTAAAATCCACCAATAAATAAAAAGGGTAACAGTGGCTTCCTCCACTCCTCTCTGTGCCTGGTCTGTGTCCTGGGAGCTTTAAGGTAAATAACCTGGAACCGGGTCCAGTTTCCGGTTCCGAGGAAACTGGATACAGTTTCAAAAGCAGATTATTTCTGACTAATGAAAAGACTTCTGCATATGAGTCGGATCTTATTTAGTTTTAGTCCATATAGCAGCGGGTTCAAAAGGGGTTGACAGGTGATGAAGTATATGGATAAAATAATACGAAGGACATTGGGAACTCTGCTCATGTCGAACCTGCTCTGTAAAACAGCAAAGAAAGAGCCAAAAGAGAAATTCAGCAGGGAGACCAGGTGGGGTGTGCAGGTGCTGATGGCTTTCTGCCGGGTCTGCTTGGATCCAGAAAAACACACCTGCAGTATTTTCACATACGTGTAGAGGATGAGCGCAGCAAGACTGAAGAGCACAGAGAAAGTGTAGACCAGTCCATAGATGTTACTGGCTGTTGCACTGCTGCAGGACAACTTCACAACATAATAGTTGGCGCAGAAAACTCTGTCGATGATGTTCCCACACAGCTCAGAGGTGGCGTTAAAGGTTATCATTAAAACTATGACAATAACAGAGAGACCCCACAGTAATGCAGTCAGCCTGAAAACCATGTTAAAAGACATCTGTGTGTTGTAATGCAGAGGATGACAGATGGCCAGATATCTGTCATAAGACATGACACCCAAGTTATAAAACTCCACGTTTACATACATGTAGAGGCAGAAGATCTGCAGGAAGCAGAGAGGAACAGAAACTGTGTGAACGTCAGAGAGGATCTGGACCAGCAGGAAGGGGAACAACGATGTGCTGCCGTACAGTTCATTCACAAACAGGCTGCACAGAAACATGTACATAGGTTCATGTAAGCTCCTGTTCACACAGATCACCACGATCAGCAGCACGTTAGAAGATATGATGACGATATAAACACACATGAGGAAAAGGAAAACCAAGTACTTAAACAGGCCGATATCAAAGTAGGCACTTAGAGTGAAATATGACACCTGTGAAATGTTCATTACTGTCAACACAAACAGATTTTATTAGATGAAGGATGGAAGCTGTTCCTGTAGGAGCAGATCAGCAGGAACCAGAAGAACTCTGACTGGGCACAATGGGAGAACTCCAGCACACTGCTACTGTGGCAATGCATAAGTTAAGATCCAGTTCAACAGCATCGACATTAACCTTTAAGATAAACCACAGATACACATTTAGATACACAGCCTGCTTCCAGAGAGACAGCTAGTTTAGGAGCTCAACTCATGTCGGCACAAAGAGGAAAATATTCCAGCTATTAAACATGAATCATCAATGCGAGTCAGTTTTCTCTGGATAAAGGAACTGAGCTGCTGCTGTAAAACAAGTAGAAAACAATTTCTGAGAAACATGGAGTTATGAAAAACAGACAACCACAGAGAGCCTCACGTTATGTGGAGACTGAGCCCAAAGTTACAGGAGCTTCCCATGTGTCCAACAGCAAGAAATCTCTGGCTCCTGCACCGCTTCTGCTTCTTTTAAACTCTTCATACGAAGGATGCTGCGCTCAGCTGGTAAACACACACACGCCCACACACACATCCTTGTCTAGTGTACATAGTGAGGACCATGCTTTGTCTTCCATAGACTTCCATTCATTTTCAAGCCTTTCCATGGCCTAACCCTAACCTAAACCTAACTGACACCATAGTGTTAACCTAACTATACCAGTAAAATCAGCAAAAAGTGTTTTCGCTCAGCTGCAAGTACAAGAACGCACACACTGGGCAGAGTAAAAAACGAGCACCAACAAGATGAATCAGACTTTACTCAAAAGTAAACTGTAAAAGGGACTTTTTATAGAGTTTTCCTGCATTTTTAAACAATATCCTCATTTACTATGAGTATTTATCTGATACTTTTATCAACTACAGATAAATGAACAGAGAGATCTTTATTTATTAGCAAAGTGTTGAAACAAGATATTCATAGACCCCTTTCTAAAAAACAAATGCCCTTTCTAGACCAGAAAGGGCCCCTTTCAGATATTTGTTAACAAAAATTTAGTGGATTTTTTTCAGTTTCAAGCAGGACCGTCGCAGGTGGTGTTCGAGGCCCTGTGCGAACTGGAAATGGGAGGCACTGCTCTTTGCGTAGAGATTGCACAATACCTTAATCTATCTCTAGATCAGCAGATCCCAAACGTTTGTAGCCGCGCACCCCCGTCCGTGTCCCAGCCGGGTTGAAGCACCGCCAATCTTCAAAAAAATAATAATAATTGCAGTTGCAGTTACAACTCAACCATCATACCAAAGGTTATGGAAATAAAATTAGAAAATAATTTGTATTAAATAGCAGTAACGTTACACACAACATCCAAAACAGGATCCTGAGGGTTTTCAGGTGCATAGGTGCCTCAGCGTGGAGTGAGAGACAGAAAGAGATGCTCAGATCGGCCACACCTCCGCCACCGGAAACGTTTCTGAAGCAGAGACCATCCAGGTGGATTCACAGACTAAACTCTGATAATCAACCTGCGCGTTCCTACTTTGTTTATTTCTTGTACCAGCTTCTAAATCACAATTTTTACGCCGCAAAATAGAAACACAAAGTTTAATTTGATTTGTGTCTGATGAAGAGCGAGAGAGAGAGACACTTTGGTAGAGCAACACAGAGTAACAATAACAGAGCGCTCCATAAAGCTGTTAATAAAAAGTAATTTCCTGATTGTTTCACAGCGGTTACATCCAGCAGGTAAACACGCCAACAGCAACACACCTCAGCTCCCCGCAGCCCCACCTCCGGTTTCCCTGTTCCTGTTCCCTGTAGCTAAAACTGCATCTTTAAAATGAACTGCGCCTGTCTGAATCACAATGAAAAGTATTACAGCCCTGTGCGTGAACATAGTCAAGAAACCACGTCTAGCACCAACCCCCCCAGCAGCAGCAGAGGCTGCAGCGGTGTGGGCGTGTCATGCACATCAGTGCTTGTCACCGGTTCAATGACGGCACCATGAGCAGTTTGTAGGCGCTGCGCGATCGATAGAGAGACAGTCACTCAATTTAATCTTGTAAATGAAACTTTTGGCCCGAATTCTATTTTTCCTCTGCTGACGTAAACGACGTGAAGTCAGGAGAGAGGAAGAGACATTTTGTGATTCTCACTCGTTTTCTTCTCCCGGATCCGTTGCAATTCTCTCCTCTGTTGCCTCCAATTCCTCTCTCTCTCTTGGTTCCTCTCCTCCTTCATCACTAACTTTGATCTTAGATGTCTCACCTGACAGATTCCCTGATTTCAGCCAATTGAGTATATTTGCCAGAATGAATGAAGTAGAGGCCACAAGCTAGGTGCGCATATACAGCACAATGCGTATATTTCATCTTAAAATGAAGCGTAGAAGAAGAGTTCTTCTAAATAAATACTTTTTCGTGAGAATACTGTAACGTTCCGTTATGACACCCAAGCACCAGACCGAGGTTTTGCTGCTAACACTTTATTTTAGGATGAATAGAACAGCTTTCACAGAGTACCCTGAAAGTCCCCCGACCCACCACTCCTCCCCCCGGAAGCCACACATTTCTTCCGGTATGACCCCAAATAAACCTACTTAAAGGAACAAGTGTGCAACAGCACTTAGCAATAAAGTCTAATACGGATCATTACGATACATTTTTATTCATTGATTAAATTTACAGTTTTTGATTTTAATCTTTACAAAGGAAATGTTTATTTACATGTCTTTATGGTGTGGGGAAAAAACACTGTCAGATCGCCATTACCTTTTTCATCTCGTGCACCCCCTAGTGGCAGCTCCCTGCTCTAGATAGATTAATAGATAGAACATGGATGGAGGGGATATTAGGCTTTAAAAAAGTATTTCAGAATTGTTCTATCAGAAAAATCGCCACCAGCTTTTAAAGATCAACACTTTTTTAAAGCTCATTAGCAACATGTTATTTAACTTTTGCGTAAAGTTAAATATTGTTTAAGGGCTTCTGAACCTTGTGTGTCTGGCAGGTATTCTTGGCTTTGAGTAAAAACGAGTTCATAGTTTGGCAGGAAAGTTTCAGCTGTGTTTCTTGTGCTTCTACAGTGTTAGTTTATATAGCAACTTTCTCCATGTGAAACTGAAAAATAACTTTAGTAAACTTCACAAAAAGCTCTCACAGAATTCCCTTTCACTGGCCTCACCTACTTACAAAACTGCTTCCCTGTCTTTGTAGCAGTAATTTCTTTACTTTGACATGGTTTTGTGTTTGGATCAAAATAATTATTCGCTGCTGTGTTGCGGCCTGAAAACGGTTAACATGAATAAAAGAAGCTCCGGCCCGATGCTTCGATTCAGGCAAAGGCAGCAGGAATGAGGCAACCGACAGCTCCCCCTTCAGTGTTAAGCAGGCATGACGAATCAATCACAAGCATCATCTCTCAGAAAGATTTAGTAGGTGGATCACAGATCAAAGAACCTTTTAATTAGGAAACCATGTAAAAGGTGTTTTACCTCTTTTAAAGAAAGTATTAAAAAAAGTTACCCCTAGGGTACCACAAAGAAGTGATCCGAAGTTCCTGAGCACAGGCACGTTCATCATCCTTGATATGTAGAGGAGATAGGTTAGGAGGTCGGTTATCAAGTTGGCTGTCAGCTGTAAGCCAATCTTAAAACCTTCTTTCATATTGTTGGTGAAATCCAGGAACGGGACATCTGGACTGAGAGGGGAGTTGGGTGCAGTCTGAGAGGTGGGAGGTTTTGGGTCCCTTGCGGGGGTAACTTGGTGGTCTTTTTGACCTGCTGAGTTCTGGGGAAAATCCTCCTGGGATGGTGTTGAAGTCACTTCCTGCGTCATCTTCTTGGCAATCTTTATGTTGACTGTTGTCTGCTGCACAGAGCTTATCATCTGTTGATGCACTGGTTGTCCCTTGTCTAAGGACAGAGCTGATGGTGCATGGTTCACAGAGAAAAACATGTTGGATATGAGGCGATTTGCCACTGGTCTATTTAGAGAGAAGCTGTCTTTGTCGAAGAGATGTCTTTTCTCCCAGAATATAATAAAATTGTTGATAAATTCCACAGATCTTGTAGTGCGTGCCTTTTTCTAGAAATTTGTTAAGCATCAGAAGTCTTGAAAAAATGTCATCTCCACAATAAATGGGCACGAGAGGACCACTGAGAAACACTTTAATATCAAGACCTTCATGTATATTTTGCAGACAAATGTAGTCCTCCTTCAATATTTTTTGAGTATTATGAGTTTATCCACCATCAGGTGCACATTCATGATCTCTAGCAGGTTATCTGAAATATCAGACACCAGGTTAGAGTCGTGTTTAATCCCCTTTACAGTTGTGTTAAATAATATTAATGTTTGCAGACCTGTGGCTTGCTTTTTTTTAGCAGCTTGGGAGAAGGCTGTTAGAATAAAAATTCTTTGCATATTTGATAGTTGACAGGAGAAGGATTATTTTCCTGGATGCAAGGTTGAAGTGGGGTAAATCTGTTTTGGAGTGGAATTTCAACATTTCTAGCTGGTTTACTTCTGAGAACTGCACGTTGTTTCCTTTCCCCTGAGACAGTGGGAGCATTTCTCTGTAATATTGGCCTGTTCTCTTTGTCTAGTTGTGGGGTTCTTCCTTGATCTTTTGGCCTCTAGCCAAGAGTGTTCCAGGATGGGCTACAGGTGGGTTTATTCTCATTTCCATTGATGATCTGTTTGTCGGTGTCATGATTTGTCTTTGGATGAACCCGGACACAGCACGCACACACAGAGCTAGTTCTTAAAGTGAGTTTTATTGAACAGGATGGAAGGTGAATGACGAGAGGAACCAGAGTCTTTTATGGACGGAGATGAAGGGTGCAGAAGCTGGCCGGCAGGAGGATCGCAGAGAGACTGACCTGGAGGAACTCTGGAGCGGAGAACTTGAGACCGTGGAAACAGCTGCAGAACTTGAGAACGTGGAACTGCAGCGGGAACTTGAGAACGTGGAAACAGTTGCAGAACTTGAGAGCGTGGAGCAGTTGCGGACTTGACCGTCGAGCAGCTGCAGAACTTGAGAACATGGAACTGCAGCGGGAATTTGAGAACGTGGAAACAGCTCAGGAACTTGAGAACGTGGAAACAGCTGCAGAACTTGAGAACGTGGAACTGCAGCAGGAACTTGAGAACGTGGAACTGCAGCAGGAACTTGAGAACGTGGAAACAGCTGCAGAACTTGAGAACGTGGAAACAGCTCAGGAACTGGAGAACGTGGAAACAGCTGCAGAACTTGAGAACATCCGATGAAGCAGAGCTGAGCAGAGTCTTAGAGAAATGACTGAACAAAAACCATGTTGAAGCAACGACTTCAGGCTGACTGCAACAAAAACTGAGCTGACACAGGATACTGGCAGAGACTGAGCAGGAGTGGACACTACGGACCGGCAACGAGAGCAGAATGAGGTGAGTCTTAAATAAGGGTGGAACCAGGTGGGAGCAGTTGGGGGTTGATTGCAGCCTGACAGGTGGAACCAATCAGGCTGCGCAGGAAAGAGAGAGAGGGAGAAAGACTCAGCATGCAGCCTACAAGCTGCATCCTGACAGTACCCCCCCCCCAAGGCCGGACACCGGACGGCCCAGAATCTCCACGCTGGGTGGGTGGAGGGGGCCCAGGAAGGCGGGCAAGAGTCAAAACTGAAATACTGAGGGACCAAAGAGCCAGCAGAGGACCAGAGAATCTAGGGAACCAAAAGGTCAAGAACACGTAGGACCAGAGACTAGAGAACATTAGGGACCTAAGGATAGAGAACACTGGGGAATCAAAGGGCCAGAAAACACGGAGGAACCAAAAAGTGCTAGAGAACACGTGGAACCAAAAGGGCTAGAAAACACGAGGAACCAAAGGGCTAGAAAACACGAGGAACCAAAGGGCTAGAAAACACGAGGAACCAAAGGGCCAGAAAACACGAGGAACCAAAGGGCCAGAAAACACGAGGAACCAAAGGGCTAGAGAACACTGGGAACCAAAAGCGCTAGAGAACACGGAGGAACCAAAGGGGTCAAGAAACACGGAGGAACCAAAGAGGTTAGAGAACACAGACGTGCCAGAGCACAACCAGGGCGCGGCACGTCAGTGAAAGGTACGGGCGCTACACCGCGCCAAAGGGAAGGAACGGGCGCACACAACGCCAAGGGAAGGAACGGGCGCACACAACGCCAAGGGAAGGAACGGGCGCACACAACGCCAAAGGGAAGAAACGGGCGTACACGCCAAAGGGAAGAAACGGGCGCACACAACGCCAGAGGGAAAGAACGGGCGGACTGATCCGCTAGGGCTCAACAGCGTATGGAAACGCTGGAGCACAACTAGTGTACAGAAACGCCAAGGGGAAGGAACGGGCGTACGAAAACGCCAAGGGGAAAGAACGGGCGTACACAACGCCAAAGGGAAGGAACGGGCGCACACAACGCCAGAGGGAAAGAACAGGCGGACTGATCTGCTAGGGCTCAACAGCGTATGGAAACGCTGGAGCACAACTAGCGTACAGAAACACCAAGGGGAAAGAACGGGCGTACGAAAACGCCAAGGGAAAGGAACGGACGTACGGGAACGCCAGGGGAAAGGAACGGACGTACTGAAACCCTAGGACTCAACAGCGTACGAAAACGCTGGAGCACTACTAGTGAAACGAAACGGCAGGTACCCGCCGGGGCGTGAGGGAAACGCCGGGGCGCAAGGGAAGAGATCGCCGGGGCGTGAGGGAAACGCCGGGGCACAAGGGAAAGATTGCCGAGGCGTGAGAAAAACGCCAAGACGTAAGAGAAGAGATCGCCGGGGCGTGAGGGAAACGCCGGGGCGCAAGGGAAGAGATCGCTGGGGCGTGAGGGAAACGCCGGGGCGCAAGGGAAAGATTGCCGAGGCGTGAGAAAAACGCCAAGACGCAAGAGAAGAGATCGCCGGGACGTGAGGGAAACGCCGGGGCGCAAGGGAAGAGATTGCCGGGGCGTGAGGTAAACGCCGAGACGCAAGAGAAGAGATCGCCGAGGCGTGAGGGAAACGCCGGGCGCAAGGGAAGAGATTGCCGGGGCGTGAGATAAACGCCGAGACGCAAGAGAAGAGATCGCCGAGGCGTGAGGGAAACGCCGGGGCGCAAGGGTAAGATTGCCGGGGCGTGAGGTAAACGCCGGGGCGCAAGGGTTAGATTGCCGGGGCGTGAGGTAAACGCCGAGACGCAAGGGAAAGGTTGCCGGAGCGTGAGGTAAACGCCGAGGCGGAACGGGCGCACGACAGCGCCAAGGGGAAGGTACGGGCGTACGAAAACGCCAAGAGGAAAGGAACGGGCGCTTCACAGCGCCAGGGGAAAGAGCGGGCGCTTCACAGCGCCAGGAGAAAGAGCGGGCGCTCACAGCGCCAGGGGAAAGACAGACGTACGGGAACATTAGAGAGGCAAGACAGGCGTACTGATACGCTAGGGCTCAACGGCGTACGGAAACGCTGGAGCACAACTAGCGTACAGAAAAGCCAGGGGAGAGGACGGGCGTATGGAAACGCCAGGGGAAAGTACAGGCGGACCATAACACCAGGACTCAACAGCGTATAGAAACGCTGGAGCACAACTGGTGTAGGGTACGCCTGGGGAAAGAACTGGCGTATGGAAACGTCAGGGGAAACAAGAACGGTGGGCGTCCTAACACGCCAGGGAACATGAACGGAGGGCGTCCTAACACGCCAGGGAACACGAACGGAGGGCGTCCTAACACGCCAGGGCACAGGGAGTGCGCCGAGCAGCAACTGGCCGCGCGCGCCAGAGGGCTCTGGCGGCGGCTTGCATGCGCTGGGCAGCGACAGGCTGGCGCTCCAGAGGGCTCAGCCGGCGACTACAAGCGCCGGAGGGCTCTGGCAGCGCCTAAACACAGAGAAAGACAAGAGGACGCCAGGGATACAAGACTAAGACAGGGACTACCAGACTAAGACAGGGACTACTAGACTAAGACAGGGACTACAAGACTAAGACAGGGGCTACAAGACTAAGACAGGGGCTACAAGACTAAGACAGGGGCTACAAGACTAAGACAGGGGCTACAAGACTAGGACAGGACTCGAGAGGAACTGCAGGGGCTAGACAGGGAAAACAAAACAAAACCAGAGAACTAGGAGGGGAACCGAAACCTAGAGCTAAACTATAAACAAAGCAAAACAGGGGGACGAGGGCAGGTTCAGCTAAACTAATTAAAAAAAACTAGATAACTAAAGCTAGAAATAAGAACACGAGAAAAACAGGAAATCTGAGGTGAAAGCTAAAATTCTGAACCAAAATTCGAAAGCCTAAGGGCAAACCTAGAACAATTAAACAGAGCTGAAAAAAAAATAAAACCAAAAGCAAAACAAAAACTCAAGTTAAGCAGAACTTGAACTCAAAACAAGTCGAAACTAAAAATCACTCTAAGAAATCTCAGGTACACAGGACTAAAACTAGAAAATCAAAACAAAACCAAGAATCTAGGAAGAGAACCCAAAAACCAGAGAGAAACTATAAAACAAAACCGGGAGACAAGGACAAAATACTGGTAACTAATGTAAAACTAGATCACTAACCTACAAATAACAAGTAAACACCGGGAAACTAGGGTAAAAACTAAAATTCTAAAGCTAAACCCGGAGACTAAAGGCTAACCTAGAACAGAACTGGAAAAACCAAAGCAAAATAGAAACTCAAATACTCTAAAGAAAACGAAAAACTCCTAAATAAGTCAAAAACAAAAAATCCTAGGTAAACCAAAACTAAGGTTTAAGCCTAAATAAATTAACAGAAAGCAGAAACAAATCTTCTAAATAAGTAAAGAATATACAAAAGGCAAGACTAGAACTAAAGCGGGACTTGAACACAAACAAAAAACCGAAACTGAAGAACTCTAAGAAATCTAAGGGGTACTGAAAAACTAAGGAACGTTAAGTAACTCAAAACACAAGGACCCAAAAAATAATTCAAAACAAAACAGACACTAGAAAACGCTGGGCAACAGGAAGTGACGCTAGGCTACGTCCGAGGTGGGCCGCACGGAAAGCGAACCCGGAAACACAGTCAGAGGTGGACGTAGCAACACAGCGAGCCAAACTAGACAGACCACGGGCGGGGCATCCATGAAGTCCCCGAGCAGAGGTGGAGCAGACCCTGCCAACTTCTGCACCAAGCTCTGTGCGTGCTCGGGTTCATCCTTTTGGCCGGCCCGTAATTGTCATGATTTGTCTTTGGATGAACCCGGACACAGCACGCACACACAGAGCTAGTTCTTAAAGTGAGTTTTATTGAACAGGATGGAAGGTGAATGACGAGAGGAACCAGAGTCTTTTATGGACGGAGATGAAGGGTGCAGAAGCTGGCCGGCAGGAGGATCGCAGAGAGACTGACCTGGAGGAACTCTGGAGCGGAGAACTTGAGACCGTGGAAACAGCTGCAGAACTTGAGAACGTGGAACTGCAGCGGGAACTTGAGAACGTGGAAACAGTTGCAGAACTTGAGAGCGTGGAGCAGTTGCGGACTTGACCGTCGAGCAGCTGCAGAACTTGAGAACATGGAACTGCAGCGGGAATTTGAGAACGTGGAAACAGCTCAGGAACTTGAGAACGTGGAAACAGCTGCAGAACTTGAGAACGTGGAACTGCAGCAGGAACTTGAGAACGTGGAACTGCAGCAGGAACTTGAGAACGTGGAAACAGCTGCAGAACTTGAGAACGTGGAACTGCAGCAGGAACTTGAGAACGTGGAAACAGCTCAGGAACTGGAGAACGTGGAAACAGCTGCAGAACTTGAGAACATCCGATGAAGCAGAGCTGAGCAGAGTCTTAGAGAAATGACTGAACAAAAACCATGTTGAAGCAACGACTTCAGGCTGACTGCAACAAAAACTGAGCTGACACAGGATACTGGCAGAGACTGAGCAGGAGTGGACACTACGGACCGGCAACGAGAGCAGAATGAGGTGAGTCTTAAATAAGGGTGGAACCAGGTGGGAGCAGTTGGGGGTTGATTGCAGCCTGACAGGTGGAACCAATCAGGCTGCGCAGGAAAGAGAGAGAGGGAGAAAGACTCAGCATGCAGCCTACAAGCTGCATCCTGACAGTCGGAGTCACTGAGCTGGTTGTCACTGTTTGGAATCATGGGGAGAGTTGTGTCATTCCCAAATCCGTTTACCTCCAAATTTACTTCAAGATTAATTTCCATAACAGCAATTTTTTGTATAAGCTTGTCAAAGTCCTAGGGGGTGACGGGAGGTTTATTGTGCTCATTAGCTGGCATCACCTAGTTTTTTCTCTGAGTCCAAATGGGAAAAAATAAAGTACGTAAATCGTTCAGTCACTGATCTAAAATAGGTTTTTCCAACTTTTCTGTAGTTTTGGATAGGAGATACAAGGTAAAAGGCAGAAAAAAATCCAAGGATAGGATACAATGGATGCAAAGGATACAATGGAACATCTACAAATTAGTGCATCTTTAAAACTTTGAGGTTTACTGTTTGTTGGTCTTTAAATGCACAGCTTTAACATATTTACAAGTTCACCAAAGGTTAAACAAAGTTTTCCACACTAAGATTCTTAGTTATAGATCCTTATTGAAACTATGCTAACCACTGGCATGGTGACGCAGTTGTTGGCACTCTTGCCTCACCGCAAGAAGGTCCGGGGGGCCTTTCTGTGTGGAGTTTGCATGTTCTCCCCGTGTTTCCCCTGCTACTAAAAACATGCTGGTCAGGTCGGCCATTAGTGGCGGTGCGCTCAGTCGCAGCATCTCAGGCTAACCCTCCATCTGATCTACGAAATTTTGCTGTATGTACCCTGTATGTATACTGACAAATAAAGCACCTTACCTAGCTGTGCATTAAGTGAAATAATTTTGAGCTTAGCTACTTAGAAATAAGCAGAATCATCCATGGGATAAGTAGGATGATTAAATTCTGTTACAGATAATCTTCGACTGCCGGGCACTGAAAGGTAAGACACATATTGGCTGATTCCTGTTATAACATACTGAAAAATGCTGGTGAATATATATTTAGAAATTTAGATTACTTGCTAGTAATTATTACTCTGCAAACCTCTAAGCTAAGATGCAAATAATTGTGGACAAGAATATCTGTGTGTGAATATGCTGAATTCTTGCAGTAAAGACAGTACTGATTTTGACAGGAACAAATTGCACTCTGTTGTGTGTTGTGCTGGGCCATCTTAAAGGGGCGACTTATTGGACTATGAACAATGGACTGTGGATTGACTGTGCCAGGACCACACCAAAAAGAACTGCCCAGTGAAATCCACTCCCACGAGCCATGAGACGACATCAAAACCAAAGAGACTGTTAATTAATCTGATTAGTCTTGGTTTATTTTATTTAAACTTTTCTATTCCACCAACTAACATTTTATTTTCTGTCATGACAGTCATACTGTGATGTTAAATTATTTTGATAATTGCATTTTCTATGATGAAGAATGAAAGCAGTTTATTCCAGAGTCACACCAAGATCAATGTCTTATGCAACCTTTTGTTTTGATATAGGATGAACCAGGATCTGATTGGCACTAAAGATCCATCAAAATTAATGTCGATGTAAGGTAGTGACATTCATGTGCCAGAAGAGGGCACTGTTCTGTTGTAGTACTCTGGAAACGTAGCAATTCTGGCATGTTTGTCCTCATGGGACACCGTATTCCAGAGGTTTTTTGCTGGAAAGCTGCCATATTCCTCACAGTTTACTTTTACCGTCTGTAAGGTAAGCAGCATCCCTGGCAGCCTGCTGCACAGTATACAATGACGTGGTTTTGTGGTGCTGTGGGTAGCGCTGTTGCCATGCAGGAAGAAGGTCCTGGGTTTGAGTCCTACCCTTGCCCTGGGTCTTTCTGCATGGAGTTTGCATGTTCTCCCTGTGCATGCGTGGGTTCTCTCCGGGTACTCCACCCACAGTCCAAAGAACAAGACTGTTGGGTTAATTGGCCTCTCTAAATTGTCCTTAGGTGTGAGTGTGTGCGTGAATGGATGTTTGTCATGTTTGTCTCTGTGTTGCCCTGCAACAGACTGGCGACCTGTCCAGGTGAACCCCGCCTCTCACCCATCGACAGCTGGAGATAGGCACCAGAACCCCTCGCGACCCCATGAGGGATATATGTGTTAGAAAATGGATGGATGGTTCTGTGGAAGAGGATTGAACTTTCAAAAAAGATGAGACGAGACAAAGCTGTATCTATCTGTGGCCAGCGGGTACTTGTTTTATTCATATGCATGTTTCACAGTTAATTTCACAAAGTCCTGAATCTTACATGTCTCAACTCCCTCTCTCTCACATGGATGCGTACTGGGGATGTTCCAGTCACGTATCACACCAGATGTTTCTTCCCTAGATGGAATGCTTATATAACTGTTGTACTGTATATAACAGCAAAATAGCTAAACATTAATCACTCTTGACCTTGTTAGGAGAATGTTAAAGTTTTGGCAGCAACAAAAGGTCAGACCGAGTCCTGTTGTCTTCTTTCTCCCCTTACTGAGTCTGGAACATTTCAGTCTCCCATATCTTCTTCATACCATTGATATCATTAGGAGGGTCTCCAGTGTTGATGAAATACAGGGCCAAGTTTATATCAACCAAGTTCAGCAAAAGTCCAGTTGTCCTCTTTCTACCTCTACTGTGGAACACTCTAGAACATTCCAATCTCCCATAATCCCCCATTAGTCACTAAAAGTGAAACATTCCAAAAGAAAATATACTGTTATACATAGACTTAAAATGGTAAACAGTAAATTGTTGCATTGTAGTACTGAATTAGCAAAAAACACACATCGAAACTATAAGAAAAATGGAATAATGTAAATATGGAATAATAGAATAATGTAAATAAGTTCAAAATACTTGTACCGATTAACACACTGAAGTTAATAACATACTTTCAATAAATGCAGAATAAAATGAATAATAAACACACAAACACACTAAACATTCATTTATTTCCCTTGGCGGCCTTCCAATTTATATGTAGTCGAAAAACCCCTTGCGGGCGTTATTTATGTATTCATCCAGGGCAAAAACTACTACATGGACCCCAGTTCCCACGGAGGACTGCCAGCCGGCCACATGACAGACCGGAATACATTGGAAACCAGCCTCTGGTAATCACAATGAAATCCAACACTTCTCATTCTGGAAAAATTAAAGAAAACCATGAATGATATAACAAACAAAATGCAAGCAAGTTAAAATACATATTCATATATGTAAATATACCTGCTAATAATCCTGGTTCGTAGTGTTAATGCTGAATGCTATGATGGGTTATACTATCCATCCGTTTGTGTTTATCCATCCATTATTAGTTTAAAAAAATGGGTAACATAAACTGTGTTAATGTGGTTAATCATCACAGTTCATTCACTTGATTAAATAACCAAATGGACACGTGGCAAATACGTCCTTCCCAGCCACAGGGCTTCTTTCCCACCATTCATGAACTCTTTGGTATATGCATGGATCCATGGACGTGTCCAGGCGGCCATGCAGTCAGCCTTTCGGATGGCTGTCGACTGATGTCATCCATCTATAAACCGTCCCCAGAATCCACCTTTTTCAAGATAGGCACACCACAACACACAAACAAAAAGATCAACATTGCTGTCTTCACCTAAATTAGTCCTGCTTTAACAGCCAGAGCTCACCACTCACCTAAAATTTCTTCCAGACTTTTCCACGACCAGTTGTGTCTGCCAGCATTCTCCTTTACTTCATCTATAAGTTTCATGAGTTTACCCATTACTGCCCTGAATGTACCTTCTGGAGCTGTATTCATAGGAATGTATGTACAGCACTGATTACCAAACACATGACAAACTCCCCCGTTGCTTGCTCAAATCCAATCTAAAGCTTGTCTGTTTTGCATTACCATTCTACTTGTTTCATGCAGTTGATCCTCCATAGACATGAACCCGTCAGTCCGTCCGTCTTCTTCCGCTTATCCGGGGTCGGGTCGCGGGGGCAGCAGCTTCAGTAGGGAGGCCCAGACGTCCCTCTCCCCGGCCACTTGGGCCAGCTCCTCCGGGGGAATCCCAAGGCGTTCCCAGCAGAGAGACATAGTCCCTCCAGCGTGTCCTGGGTCTCCCTCTGGGTCTCCTCCCGGTGGGACATGCCCAGAACACCTCACCAGGGAGGCGTCCAGGAGGCATCCTGACCAGATGCCCGAGCCACCTCAACTGGCTCCTCTCGACGTGGAGGAGCAGCGGCTCTACTCTGAGTCCTCCCCGGATGACTGAGCTCCTCACCCTATCTCTAAGGGAGCTCCCAGACACACTACGGAGAAAACTCATTTCAGCCGCTTGTATCCGGGATCTCGTTCTTTCGGTCACGACCCAAAGCTCGTGACCATAGATGAGGGTAGGAACGTAGATCGACCGGTAAATCGAGAGCTTGGCCTTTTGGCTCAGCTCTCTCTTCACCACAACGGATCGGTACAGCGCCCGCTTCACAGCAGACGCCGCACCAATCCGCCTGTCGATCTCCCGCTCCATCTTCCCCTCATTCGTGAATAAGACCCCAAGATACTTGAACTCCTCCACTAGGGGCAGCACATCCTCCCCAACCCGGAGAAGGCACTCTACCCTTTTCCAGTTCAAGACCATGGTCTCGGATTTGGAGGCTCTGATTTTCATCCCGGCCGCTTCGCACTCGGCTGCGAACCGCTCCAGTGAGAGCTGTAGATCATGCCCTGATGAAGCCAATAGGACCACGTCATCCGCGAATAGCAGAGACGCAATCCTAAGGCCACCAAAACGGATCCCCTCAACACCTTGGCTGCGCCTAGAAATTCTGTCCATAAAAGTTATGAACAGAATCGGTGACAAAGGGCAACCTTGGCAGAGTCCAACTCTCACCGGAAATGAGTCCGACTTACTGCCGGCAATGCGGACCAGACTCTGACACCGGTGGTACAGAGACCTGACAGCCCTTATTAAAGGGTCCGGTACTCCATACTCCCGGAGTACCCCCCACAGGATCCCTCGGGGGACACGGTCAAATGCCTTCTCCAGATCCACAAAGCACATGTAGACTGGTTGGGCAAACTCCCATGCCCCCTCCAGAATCCCGCTGAGGGTGTAGAGCTGGTCCAGTGTTCCACGGCCAGGACGAAAACCACACTGCTCTTCCTGAATCTGTGATTCCTCTGTAGTTGGAACACACCCTCCGGTCCCCCTTTTTAAATAGGGGGACCACCACCCCAGTCTGCCAATCCAGGGGAACTGCCCCCGATGTCCACGCAATGCTGCAGAGCCACGTTAACCAACACAGCCCCACAACATCCAGAGCCTTAAGGTACTCAGGGCGAATCTCATCCACCCCCGGGGCTTTGCCACCGAGGAGCTTTTCAGGAGTATAAAGCTTGTTACTCCAGACTTTTTGAATTGAGAAAGCTTCCTGGAGAGGAAGCGAAACATATTCAACTACGGAAAACAAGTCCAGTTGCTTTGTTTTTTACTTTTTTGGAATGTCTGATTTGGATTAAGATGACCCTGATCCAACCCACCTCCATCCCCTTCTCCATCATGGTAGCCAAGCTCCATCTGGCTTTCCCATGTTGCTCCTTCAACCTCGTCCCTATCAGAGTGTAATTCCACCAGGACTCTTATGGAACTCCCCGTCACATCTCAATCGGTCCGGCAGAAGACCGCCATGTTGAGCCTGGTTCTGCCAGAGGTTTCTTCCCAAAGGGGAGTTTTTCCTCTCCACAGTCCCTTCATGCTTGCTCATCATGGACAGGTTCATGCAAACCTGTGTTTATCCAAGCTGGACATCTATCTTTCTGGGTCCCTGAGTGAAGCACTAGTATCAGCTCTCCCAGTCTACTGGATCTCACCAATACAGCTTAAGCAGATCGTCTCGCCAACCAGCGTCTATGAACTGAACCAACTTCGTCTATCTCCTCTCCACCACCAGTTTCAGGCCTGGGGGGAACATCCCTGTTCTCATACACCTGCTTATGCATATTAAAGTAAAATTTAGCGCTGTTTCTTGCCGAGGTCTGAGCACCAAAGTCTTAAAATATTGTATCAATAAATTCTTCTAATTGTCTTTTTCTTTCCGTCTGAGTTTTTCAGATTGAAATTATGAACACACTGACTCAGTGAATGCAATGGACTAGGGTCATGCGGTGATATAAGATATAAATTTTGTCGTCAGCATGCATTTGGTAGGACCTGCCGTAGTGTTCTGTAATCTGAACTAGAAGAATCACTTGAATGTTAAATAAAAGTGGCCTGAGAACAGTAACTTTACATTCACTTGTTTCAATTATTGATTTAACTCTAAATAAAATTTAATATTTCAAAATTAAAAAAATGAAACACCTGATATTAAAATATTTTAATTGTTTATTTTCAACATGTAATATAGAGAACTTTTTTGAATATTCCTACACTTAAGTCTTATTAGAATATACAAGAAAAACGATGAAACGAAATGTTTGCATACACATGCTGACAGTACACCTGCAGTATAGTGTTGTCTTTTTACCTTAAAGCTCCCAGGATAAACTGGATACTTCTACAAAAGCAAATCATTTTTTACTAAAGAAAAGACTTCTGCATATAATTTGGATCTTGTTTAGCTTGAGTCCATACAGCAGAGGGTTCAAAAGTGGCTGACAGACAACAAAGTATAACGATAAAATAATACGAAGGACATTGGGAACTCTGCTCATGTCGAACCTGCTCTGTAAAACAGCAAAGAAAGAGCCAAAAGAGAAGTTCAGCAGGGAGACCAGGTGGGGTGTGCAGGTGCTGATGGCTTTCTGCCGGGTCTGCTTGGATCCAGAAAAACACACCTGCAGGATCTTCACATACGTGTAGAGGATGAGCGCAGCGAGGATGACGGGCACAGAGAAAGTGTAGACCAGTCCATAGATGTTGCTGGCCGTTGCACTGCTGCATGACAACACTGCAACATAATAGTTGGCGCAGACAACTCTGTCAATGACATTTCCACACAACCTAGAGGATGCATTCAGGGAAATCACCACAATTATGCTCAGCAGAGGGAGAAACCATGATAACACAACCAGCCTGATAACTGTGTTCATCTGCATCTGTGTGTTGTAATGCAAAGGATGACAGATGGCCAGATATCTGTCATAAGACATGACGGCCAAGTTGTAAAACTCCACATTTCCATACATGTAGATGCAGAAGATCTGCAGGAAGCAGAGAGGAACAGAAACTGTGTGAACGTCAGAGAGGATCTGGACCAGCAGGAAGGGGAACAACGATGTGCTGCCGTACAGTTCATTCACAAACAGGCTGCACAGAAACATGTACATAGGTTCATGTAAGCTCCTGTTCACACAGATCACCACGATCAGCAGCACGTTAGAAGATATGATGACGATATAAACACACATGAGGAAAAGGAAAACCAAGTACTTAAACAGGCCGATATCAAAGTAGGCACTTAGAGTGAAATATGACACCTGTGAAATGTTCATTACTGTCAACACAACCAGATTTTATTAGATGAAGGATGGAAGCTGTTCCTGTAGGAGCAGATCAGCAGGAACCAGAAGAACTCTGACTGGGCACAATGGGAGAACTCCAGCACACTGCTACTGTGGCAATGCATAAGTTAAGATCCAGTTCAACAGCATCGACATTAACCTTTAAGATAAACCACAGATACACATTTAGATACACAGCCTGCTTCCAGAGAGACAGCTAGTTTAGGAGCTCAACTCATGTCGGCACAAAGAGGAAAATATTCCAGCTATTAAACATGAATCATCAATGCGAGTCAGTTTTCTCTGGATAAAGGAACTGAGCTGCTGCTGTAAAACAAGTAGAAAACAATTTCTGAGAAACATTGAGTTATGAAAAACAGACAACCACAGAGAGCCTCACGTTATGTGGAGACTGAGCCCAAAGTTACAGGAGCTTCCCATGTGTCCAACAGCAAGAAATCTCTGGCTCCTGCACCGCTTCTGCTTCTTTTAAACTCTTCATACGAAGGATGCTGCGCTCAGCTGGTAAACACACACACGCCCACACACACATCCTTGTCTAGTGTACATAGTGAGGACCATGCCTTGTCTTCCATAGACTTCCATTGATTTTCAAGCCTTTCCATGGCCTAACCCTAACCTAAACCTAACTGACACCATAGTGTTAACCTAACTATACCAGTAAAATCAGCAAAAAGTGTTTTTGATCAGCTGCAAGTACAAGAACGCACACACTGGGCAGAGTAAAAAACGAGCACAAACAGACTTAACTTTTTTTAAAGTGTTGTTTTCCTGCATTTTTCAAATTTTTAATTCAATTTTATTGATATAGCGCCAATTCATGATACACCGTATTCAAGTCAAATTCTATCAAATTATACAGACTGGTCAGAAAGTTTCCTCTCTAAGGAAACCCAGCAGGTTGCATCAAGTCTCTCCAAGCAGCATTCACTCCTCCTGAAAGAGCGTAGAGCCACAGTGGACAGTCGTCTGCATTGTTGATGGCTTTGCAGCAATCCCTCATACTGAGCATGCATGAAGCGACAGTGGAGAGGAAAACTCCCCTTTAACAGGGAGGAGAACCTCCAGCAGAACCAGAACCAGGCTCAGTGTGAACGCTCATCTGCCTCGACCCACTGGGGCTTAGAGAAGACAGAGCAGAGACACAGAAAGCTCAGAAGCTCACATTGATCCAGGAGTACTTTCTATGTTAGATGGTAATAGTGGATGATCTGCCTCCCCTGATGATGTCACAGCTAACAGAACGCCAGACCAGGTGGACCTTCTATGGAGAGAACAATGACAGAGAACAAAAAGTTAAAAGCTGAAATAACAACAAACAATGCAGATTGGAGAGCAGTAGGAGAACTCAGCAGTGAGAGAAATAGACCCTGATGTCCTCCAGTAGCCTAAGCCTATAGCAGCATAACTATAGAGGTAGCTCAGGGTAACATGAGCCACTCTGACTATAAGCTTTGTCACAAAAGGAAGGTTTTAAGATTAGTCTTAGTAAAGTAGACAGGGTGTCTGCCTCACGGACCAAAACTTGGAGTTGGTTCCACAGTAGAGGATCCTGATAGCTAAAGGATCTGCCTCCCATTCTACTTTTAGAGACTCTAGGAACCACCAGCAGACCTGCAGTCTGAGAGCGAAGTGCTCTGTTAGGAACATACGGAGTAATCAGAGCTCTGATATATGATGGAGCTTGATTATTAAGGGCTTTGTACGTTAGAAGAAGAATTTTAAATTCTATTCTTGATTTAACAGGAAGCCAATGAAGGGAAGCTAAAATACTATTTCAATTGTTAATATTTTTTATATATACTGTCTACAAAAGTACCGCAAACTATCTTACATTATAAGCACCATGATACAGGTATGGGACTGCTGTTTGATTCAGTTTCTGCACCATTGTGTGTCTGTCCCTCTCAAATAAATCTAATGAATAAAAATAAAACATGCTAGCTGTTCTCTTACAAAGTTGAGAAAATGTAAACTAGTTCACTAAATTACATAGAACATATCCTGCATAAAACAGAGAAAGCTTCATGAGAGATTTCCAGAGCATAAAATAAAGGTAATGTTGTCCTTGGCCCTGGCTGTCAGCCGACCTGGATATGATAGTTATGTGCAAGTAAAACAGCACAGCAATGTCCAGTTCCTGAATGTCCAGTTCAGGAAGAAGACAGAATCGGTATCATAGAGGGAAAACTGATTGGGTAGAAATGTGGAACTCAGCCCCACACCCCTAATATTAGATGCCCACTCCGATTATCAGGGGACTTATCAGAAAGGTCTTTCTGTTAATTTGTCTGTAGTTGATAAAAGTATCAGACAAATATCAGAAGTAAATGAAAGTATTGCCTGTACTTGTCCTGTTAGATCTCAGTGCTGCATTTGATACAGTTGATCATAATATTCTCCTACAAAGACTTGAACATACTGTAGGGATTAAGGGGAAAGCATTAGGCTGGTTTAAATCTTATCTGTCGGACAGATTCCAGTTTGTTCATGTTAATAATAAATCTTCCTCAAACTCTAGGGTCACCTGTGGAGTACCACAGGGTTCAGTCCTTGGACCAATTCTCTTTACTATATATATGCTTCCGATCGGCAAAATTATCAGACAGCATGGGATTAATTTCCACTGTTATGCTGATGACACTCAGCTATATTTATCCATAAATCCTGATGAATCCAATCAATTACTTCGACTGCAGTTACGTCTTGATGACATCAAAAGCTGGATGACTTTAAATTTCCTGCATCTAAATTCTGACAAGACAGAAGTTATAATCTTTGGGCCAGAGTCCTCAAAAAATAAACTTCTTAACCAATCACTTAATCTGGATGGCATTAACTTGGCCTCTGGTAATAAAGTAAAAAACCTTGGTGTTATTTTTGACATCAACAATGCAGACGACTGTCCACTGTGGCTCTACGCTCTTTCAGGAGGAGTGAATGCTGCTTGGAGAGACTTGATGCAACCTGCTGGGTTTCCTTAGAGAGGAAACTTTCTGACCAACCTGGAGGATCTGATTGATTTGATTTGATTTGAGATTAATTGTGCTGTGAATTGGCGCTATAGAAATAAAACTAAATTGAATTGTTCTTGTCTCTGCAGCTCTCTGGGAGTCTTCCTTGTACCTTGTTGACTCAAGAT
This sequence comes from Fundulus diaphanus, assembly GCA_037039145.1. Lineage (NCBI taxonomy): Eukaryota > Metazoa > Chordata > Actinopteri > Cyprinodontiformes > Fundulidae > Fundulus > Fundulus diaphanus. Next base: position 3,071,924 of record CM073124.1, on the reverse strand, counting down.
GCTAGCTGCTGGTTTTGGTGAAGGACTGAGGTTTTGTTTCTGTTTTTGCCAACTCATAATGGTTTGCAGTTGGTCTTGGGGCTCATTTATGATGATTGGTGGACTCTGTTGTGTGTACCTGCTTTGCCTAGCTGTTTAAGGACACTTTCTTTTGTAGAATTTATTAGATTCAGGGTAGTTAATATGCCCTTTGCATGTGCTGTTCCTATGAGGGTAATCTTCTGGATATTATGGATACTGATGATGCCTGGGATTTTTCTAGCTACTGTGACCCCTGGTATTGTTTCATTCCTCATGTTCCACGTCCTACTGACTTAATTTATATTTAGAGAACTTTTTGGTCAATTTTAAAGATGTGTTTCTTTCTGAGGGTATTGTGATCGCAATTAACATGCAAATCTTGTTTTTGTTGTTCTTGATGGCAATATCTGGTTTGTTGGATATTATTATTATTATTATTATTATTATTATTATTATTACTGTTGTGGTTATTGTAATAATAATAACTTCCTTGAACTTCCTGCACTTCATCAAACTTCTGTTAATGATGTCCCACTGCAGCTGTGTGGGTGTCTTGATTACACGTAAAAAACAAAGTGTATTAAAAGACCACAGAGACGAGCACCAGCTCCATTTTGAAGGGAAGGGGGACTCATTGATGTTTCCATACTGACTGTGGGAAGTAGGCTGTTTGTGTCTCTGCGTTTTAATGAATCTCCAGTGCTTTGAGAGCTTCATCGGGAGATGGTGCTGTAGATGTTGGCTCTTATTTCCAGTTACCATTGGCTTCAGCCTTCAGCCTGATTATGACTGGATGATGGAAAATGTTCCCAGTATTATAAAATTGTGTTCAATGTCTAGGATGGAAGCTGTGGTTAAATTCAGTTTTGTCGGTGAGACCATTTAACTAAAGGAAACATTTTCATGCTCTAACTGTTGGGAATGTGAGACGTTATGATAAACTCTTCACAGGTTTCATTTTTTTTTATGACTGCTTATATTGACTCCTGGGCTCTGACGTATTTACATTTCGTTGTCATCTTGCTTTTATATGTTTTCATAATCTTCTCTAACGTGCTGCTGATCGTGGTGATCTGTGTGAACAGCAGCTTACATGAACCTATGTACATGTTTCTGTGCAGCCTGTTTGTGAATGAACTGTACGGCAGCTCAGGCTTGTTCCCCTTCCTGCTGGTCCAGATCCTCTCTGATGTTCACATTATTTATGCTCCGCTCTGCTTCCTGCAGGTTTTTATTGTCCATTCATATGGAGCTGTTGAGTTTTTAAACTTAGCCGTCATGTCGTACGACCGGTACCTCGCTATCTGTTACCCTCTGCAGTACAACACCAGAATGACACCTAAAAAGATCGGCGTGCTGATCGCTCTGGCCTGGTTGTATCCGTTTGTGGCGATGTCCTTCATGATGTCTCTGGTACCGGTGAAGCTGTGCCGGAACCAGATTAACAAAGTCTACTGTGACATGCACTCTCTGGTCAAACTGGCTTGTACGGAGACGGCCTTAACGAACATTTATGGTCTCACTGCTACGTTCAGCACCATCTTCATCTCGCTGCTTCTAATCCTCTACACCTACATCAAGATCCTTGTTGTGTGTTTCTCTGGATCCAAACAGACCCGTCAGAAAGCTCTGAACACCTGCACGCCTCATCTGGCCTCCATCTTAAACTTTTCCTTTGCCGGCAGCTTTGAGATTTCTCAGAGCAGATTTAACATGAGTTTTCTGCCAAACGTCCTCCGGATTTTCCTCTCGCTCTACTTCCTAACTGCCCAGCCGCTTTTCAACCCCCTGATGTACGGCCTGAAGATGTCAAAAATCAGAAATGTTTGTAAAAATCTTCTTCTGAATGTAAAATACTGACATGCTTTTATTTAGAAATAATAGTAATTGTTTTAGAAACTGATGTTGAATCTTAAAACAAATCAAAGGTTTTATTTCTGCTTAAACAGAGGACTATTATGGCATATTCAAAAACATTTTTTTAAACAAACTTTCATTCAGTGATGAGTTTTTTTGGACAAAAAGAGTCTGAGGAAGGTATTTTATAAAGGTATCCAGAAGAAAATCAGCATATTGTGATTATGGGTTATGTTGGCCTTTAGGAGTTAAACTGACTGAAAGACTGTTTTATGGTTTAGAAAAGTTTCTCTTTACATTTTCGATGGTTCTATAATTTACCATAATCTATGAAATGGTGAAACACATCGGAGAAAGAAATGAGAATAAAGAAAGCTTTCTCTGGAGAAACATGAGTTTCGTCTGGCTGCTCTCTGAGCACTTCAGCTCGTCCATAATGACTTTTTTTTATTCTGCTGTCTTTTAAAAAAAAGTCAGAACAAATTTAATGTTTACAAACCACGATTTTCCAAATTAGTCAGTGGGTTTAAAACTGCCATAAAGTGTCTCATAGATAAAGAGAGGCAGACGATAAAGTCCTGGTAAAAGACCAGTAGGTAGCAGTCACCATGCACAGAGATGGATCGGGCCCTCAAGCCTCCGACCCACAATCTGTTGCAACCTTATGGATGCGAAAGATTAATACTGATGAATTCACAAAATCAACATTTAGTCAAGCTTGAAGTGATGGTTAAAATAAAATAACCATTATTAACCAACTGAACGTGTTTCCTCTTGAATATTCCCGTGTGTTAGATCTGACGGATGATTTAAAGAACAGGATAGGAATACAGAGACATCAGGTTGCAGCAAGGAAAGCTTTACAACTGTGAGAGAAGTTTAACCCTACACTGACCAGCTACAATTTCAAGATTCCTACTGGTTCCGACTGGTGCTTGTGCTTAGGAACCAAATGGGTTCAGATAAATGGGTCCATCCAGTATTTGGATGTCGTTCTAGAAGGGGTGCCATCAGGGGATTCCACTGTTCTGCTGGGGTTCTTCCGTTCTTGTTAATGGACTCCTGTGGTTTGTTGATAACAAACACCATATTTGAATATCGGGTTCAGTCGGGTCATCAGACCGGAAGAGTCATTGTGGGGAGCCGGACTGGACCGATCAACCCAAATGAGGCGTTAGGTGAGCTGGGAACAGCTCTCAGGATCCCTAACTTGCACTTCCTGAAGAGACGTCCACAAAGCCCATCCATGTGTGAACCATGTTCTGGAACTGCGTTGCAGAAGATATTATCATTGGACTTTGTCACAGGGACAACCGGAGGCCCGCTGTTGGGCACCAGTTTTAATGTAGCTGGAGGATTTTTAAATTTGCTTGCCTCTGAGGAGATTGGGGCTGGGTGGAGGACTGAAGCTTCTGTGGTTCCACAAGCAAAAAGGCGAGGGAGACATTAGGAGAGGTGAACTGAACTTACATCAAGAATCAAGAAGCTTTATTGTCAATATGTGTTACCATAATGAAATCTTTTGGTGAGGCAGACATTGGCTCAGAATGCACATAAATTACATACAGGCACAACAAGACATGACATATATAGATAGATAGATAGATAGATAGATAGATAGATAGATAGATAGATAGATAGATAGATAGATAGATAGATAGATAGATAGATAGATAGATAGATAGATAGATAGATAGATAAGCCAAAATCAAGGCAACGTGGAAAGAAATAAGCCAATTGTCAGAACTCCAGAAGGGGAATCCCCCAGAGATACACACAGGTACTCATACCTGAGGCCCTGGAAACCACCAAACAAAGACTCCAAGACTTGGTTGCCAGACTGAAGAGATACAAAAAGGAGATAGAAACCAGAAGAATAAATAGGCTGTTCTCCACGGAACCAGCTAAAGTGTACTCCCAAATGAAGGGTAATAACCCACGAGCCAACCCACCAAGGCAAGAGACTGAACAATATTGGAAAGGGATATGGGAGAAAGAAGCATCACATGCACAGGGGCATCACTGCTATGTGTCACTGGACGTTGTTCAGTGAACAACGTCCAGTGAACATCACAATTGCAGACATCCAACAAAGACTCTCAGGTATGAAGAACTGGACAGCATCAAGCCTGGATATGATCCACACCTACAGGCTGAACAAGTTGACTTCTCTCTGTGAACGCCTACCGGCACAAATCAACCAACTTCTGACTCATAGTGGCTCAAAGTGGGAAAATGGATCAACACATGACAGAGGCCCAGAAAGGCATAGGTGAAAACATCAGAGGAGCCAAACACCAGCTGCTGTTTGACAGAACAGTCGCCCTAGACTGCAAAAGCAGACAAACAAACCTGTGCACTGCATGGATTGATTACAAGTAAGCCTATGGTTCAATGCCACACACACCCTGGAATACCTGAAACTGTACAAGGTCAACAGCACTCTGAGAGCCTTCATTGCAAACTCCATGAGGCTGTGGAAAACCACCCTTGAGGCCAACTTCAAGCCAATTGCAAAAATCTCCATCAAGTATGGAATATATCAAGAAGATGCTCTGTGCCCTCTACTGTTCTGCATAGGCCTGAACCCTCTTAGCCAAATAATCTGGCTATGGATACCAACTCAGAAATGGGGCCACTGTCAGTCATCTCCTGTACACTCCCTGAGGGGCTTAGATCTCAGATGGAACTCCAGACAAAGGAGCATTTTAAGGGCCTCCTTCATCTGGTCATCTCCCCTCTGGAGGAGGCAGTCTGAGGGAGCAGGAACTAGAGAGTTCGTCCTGTAACCTGTAAGTTGCCAGTTGAAAACCCTGCTCTTACCATTTCAGTTGTTGCAGTATGTCAGACAACAAAACAGTGCAAAAGTACCTCAAAATATTAGTTTACAGTTAAATAAGCAAACATTGATTCAAAAGACAAGTATATTACAAAATGTTACATATTAAAAAACGTCGCTGTCTTTAAGTCCAGTCATCATTGCAGTCTTTAACACTGGCTGACTCCAGACTGTCCACAGCCAGAGGGAAAAAGTTTTTCTCTAAGCCAGTTGGTACGTGCCCTGTGTACCTTCATTCTACTCGATGAAAGGGGGAGAAGTGGCAGCGTACTGGGTCTAAAGGGTCTTTTAGGATGCTCTTTGCCCGCTTGAGCAGGTGGGATGTCTTCAACCCGAGGCAGAGGGGATCTGATGTGTGTTGGTTTGGTAGCCTTCTGCAAGCTGTTCTTCTCCACTGCATTGCAGTTGGAGTACCAGATCGTCGGAAGTGAGTCAGTGGGGACTGTACTGTGCATCAGTAGAATCTGATCAGCAGCTCCTTGGGTAGACCACACCATCGGAGAGTTCTCAAAAGCAAGAGTCTCTGCTGGACCTTTTTAAGATAATCCTGGGTTGTGCTGGTGAAGATTCTCAGTCATCCAGGTCATGGTCATTCCAAAAAAAGTAAAAAACAAAACAACTGGACTTGTTTTCCGAAGTTGAAGACGTTTCGCTTCCTATCCAGGAAGCTTTCTCAATTGAAAAAGTCTGGAGTAATGTGGAGTATCAAGCTTTATACTACTGCCCAACTTTCAGAAGTCTCTGAAAAACTCAAAATCCCAGTACATTTCAAAACAAACAGGACCCTCAGACAGAGACTACTGCATCCCAAGGACAAAAACCCCACACCTAAGATGAGCGGAGTGGTGTCTGCAGTTCAGTGCGGTGAGGAATGTTCTGATCTTTATATTGGAGAAACCAAACAACCTCTCCACAGACGCATGGCTCAACACAGGAGAGCTACCTCCTCAGGACAAGACTCTGCTGTCCACCTACACCTTAAGGACAAAGGACACTCTTTTGAGGACCAAAATGTTCACATTTTGGACAAAGAAGACAGATGGTTTGAAAGGGGTGTGAAGGAAGCCGTCTACGTTAAGAGAGAAAGAACAACCTTAAACGGAGGAGGGGGCCTTAGGTTCCAACTCTCAAGAACTTATAATACAGCTATAGGGTTTATTCCGGCCAATCATCACCTCAATTCTCACCCTCATACGAGTGATCAAAACATCGCTCCTGTAAACCAGGCCGTTTCCATCATGACATCCCTCACCTGGTCCACAACCTCCATGGTGATCTGTAGGTGATGTTCTAAGCTGCCAACTTAAGGATCGGGTACAGGCACCAGATATTTGGAAACATTTTAAGTGACAGAGTTAATTGTGCTAACAATGGGTCTTACTGGTATATCTCGTTTGTGAATTTTGGGTAAACCATATTGACTGGCCCCTCCCTGGGCTGCCACCTTACCGTGGTGGAGGGGTTTGAGTGTCCCAATGATCCTAGGAGCTTTAAGCCCCTAGTAGGGTCACCCAAGGCAGACAGGTCCTAGGTGAGGGACCAGACAAAGAGCAGCCCAAAATGCCCCTTATGACAAGCAACATAAATGGATTTCGTGATCCCTCGCCCGGACGCGGGTCACCGGGGCCCCACTCTGGAGCCAGGCCTGGAGGTGGGGCACGTTGGCGAGCGTCTGGTGGCCAGGCTTTTACCCATGGAGCCCGGCCGCGCTCAGCCCGAAGAGGTGACATGGGTCCCCCTTCCGATGTGCTCACCAACTATGGGAGGGGCCAAAGGGGTCGGGTGCCTTGTGCAATGGGTGGCAGTAGAGGGCGGGGGCCTTGGCGTTCCGATCCTCGGCTGCAGAAGCTGGCTCTTGGGACGTGGAATGTCACCTCTCTGGTGGGGAAGGAGCCTGAGCTAGTGTGCGAGGTTGAGAGGTTCCGACTAGAGATAGTCGGGCTCGCCTCGACGCATGGCTCTGGCTCTGGAACCAGTCTCCTTGAGAGGGGCTGGACATTCTTCCACTCTGGAGTTGCCCCCGGTGAGAGGCGCCGAGCTGGGGTGGGCATACTTGTTGCCCCTCATCTCAGTGCCTGTACATTGGGGTTCTCCCCGGTGAACGAGAGGGCGGCCTCCCTCTGCATTCGTGTGAGGGGACGGGTTCTGGCTGTTGTTTGTGCTTATGCGCGGAACAGCAGCTCGGATTACCCACCCTTTTTGGAGTCCTTGGAAGGGGTACTGGAGGGTGCCCCTCCTGGGGACTCCCTCGCTTTGCTGGGGGACTTCAGCGCTCACGTGGGCAATGACAGTGGGACCTGGAGGGGCGTGGTTGGGAGGAGCGGCCCACCTGGTCCAGCATCTCATGAGGGGGGAAGCAGTGCAGTACCAACACTGTTTATAGTGGGGGTGGTGTGCTGCTGACCTCAACTCGGGACGTCGTGCGTCGGTGGGCGGAATACTTCGAAGACCTACTTAATCCCACCAACACGTCTTCCATTGCGGAAGCAGAGCCTGAGGACTCTGGGTCGGGTTCTCCCATCTCTGGTGCTGAGGTTGCCGAGGTTCTTGAAAATCTCCTCGGTGGCAAGGCCCCGGGGGTGGATGAGATTCGCCCTGAGTACCTTAAGGCTCTGGATGTTGGTTGACGCGGCTCTGCAGCATTGCGTGGACATCGGGGGCAGTTCCCCTGAATTGGCAGACTGGGGTGGTGGTCCCCCTATTTAAAAAGGGGGACCGGAGGGTGTGTTCCAACTACAGAGGAATCACACTCTTAAGCCTCCCTGGTAAGGTCTATTCAGGGGTTCTGGAAAGGAGGGTCCGTCGGATGGTCGAATCTCGGATTCAGGAAGAGCAGTGTGATTTTCGTCCTGGCAGTGGAACACTGGACCAGCTCTACACCCTCAGCAGGATCCTGGAGGGGGCATGGGAGTTTGCCCAACCAGTCTACATGTGCTTTGTGGATCTGGAGAGGGCATTCGACCATGTCCCCCGATGGATCCTGTGTGGGGTACTCCGGGAGTATGGAGTACCGGGCCCTTTAATAAGGACTGTCAGGTCTCTGTATGACCGGTGTCAGAGTCTGGTCCGCATTGCCGGCAGTAAGTCGGACTCGTTTCCGGTGAGAGTTGGACTCTGCCAAGGTTGCCCTTTGTCACCGATTCTATTCATAACTTTTATGGACAGAATTTCTAGGCGCAGCCAAGGTGTTGAGGGGATCCGTTTGGTGGCCTTAGGATTGCGTCTCCGCTATTCGCGGATGGCGTGGTCCTATTGGCTTCATCAGGGCATGATCTACAGCTCTCACTAGAGCGGTTCACAGCTGAGTGCGAAGTGGCCGGGATGAGAATCAGTGCCTCCAAATCCGAGACCATGGTCTTGAACCGGAAAAGGGTAGAGTGCCTCCTCTGGGTTGTGGAGGATGTGCTGCCCCTAGTGGAGGAGTTCAAGTATCTTGGGGTCTTGTTCACGAATGAGGGGAAGATGGCGCGGGAGGTCGACAGGCGGATTGGTGCGGCGTCTGCTGTGAAGCGGGCGCTGTACCGATCCGTTGTGGTGAAGAGAGAGCTGAGCCAAAAGGCGAAGCTCTCGATTTACCGGTCGATCTACATTCCTACCCTCATCTATGGTCACGAGCTTTGGGTCGTGACTGAAAGAACGAGATCCCGGATACAAGCGGCCGAAATGAGTTTTCTTCGTAGTGTGTCTGGGCTTTCCCTTAGAGATAGGGTGAGGAGCTCAGTCATCCGGGGAGTACTCAGAGTAGAGCCGCTGCTCCTCCACGTCAAGAGGAGCCAGTTGAGGTGGCTCGGGCATCTGGTTAGGATGCCTCTTGGACGCCTCCCTGGTGAGGTGTTCCTGGCACGTCCCACCGGGAGGAGCCCCAGGGGAAGACCCAGGACACACTGGAGGGACTATGTCTCTTGGCTGGCCTGGAAACGCCTTGGGATTCCCCCGGAGTAGCTGGCCCAAGTGGCTGGGGAGAGGGGCGTCTGGGCCTCCCTACTGAAGCTGCTACCCCCGCAACCCGACCCCGGATAAGCGGAAGAAAACGGACGGACGGACGGACGGACATATTGACTGGTTGGCTTCACCTGGGTACAATCTGTGGTACAGAATATAGTCAACAGCCTTGTTCTGGTCTAAAGTTTTTAGGCACTTTATCAACTTCTTGTAACTACTTCCTGGAACTCTTTTTAGAGGCTCATATGTGGTTAAGTCCTTAATGAAGGTCATGATTTTCTCATGATAATCTTTCTGGATCAAAACCATTGTCCACCTTCGTTTATATACTGGTAGGATTCAATTCAATTCAATTCAATTTTATTTATATAGCGCCAAATCATGAAACATGTCATCTCAAGGCACTTTACAAAATCAAGTTCAATCATATTATACAGATTGGGTCAGATTATACAGATTGGTCAAAATGTCCTATATAAGGAAACCAGTTGATTGCATCAAAGTCCCGACAAGCAACATTCACTCCTGGGGAACCGTAGAGCCACAGGGAGAGTCATCTGCATTGTACATGGCTTTGCTGCAATCCCTCATACTGAGCAAGCATGAAGTGACAGTGGGAAGAAAAACCACCCATTAACGGGAAAAAAAACCTCCGGCAGAACCGGGCTCAGTATGAACGGTCATCTGCCTCGACCGACTGGGGTTACAGAAGACAGAGCAGAGACACAACAAGAGAGACAAAAAAGCACAGAAGCACACATTGATCTAGTAATCTGTTCTACATTAGATGGTAATAGTCGGTGATCTGTCCTCCCTGGATGATTTCACAGTCAACAGAACGTCAGACCAGGTGTACCTACTATGAAGAAAAAAGAGAGAGAACAAAAAGTTAAAAGCTGAAATGACAACAGTCATTTCAATGTAATGCAATGCAAATCTGGAGAACAGTAGAAATCAGTAGAGTGAGAAAAATAGGCCCTGATGTCTTCCAGTAGCCTAAGCCTATAGCAGCAAAACTATAAAGGTAGCTCAGAGTAACATGAGCCACTCTAGTTATAAGCTTTGTCAAAAAGGAAGGTTTTTAGATTAGTCTTAAAAGTAGACGGGGTGTCTGCTTCACGGACCAAAACTGGGAGTTGGTTCCACAGGAGAGGAGCCTGATAGCTAAAGGATCTGCCTCCCATTCTACTTTTAGAGACTCTAGGAACCACCAGCAGACCTGCAGTCTGAGAGCGAAGTGCTCTGTTAGGAACATACGGAGTAATCAGAGCTCTGATATATGATGGAGCTTGATTATTAAGGGCTTTATACGTTAGAAGAAGAATTTTAAATTCTATTCTTGATTTAACAGGAAGCCAATGAAGGGAAGCTAAAATTGGAGAAATATGATCCCTCTTGTTGATTTTCATCAGAACTCTTGCTGCAGCATTTTGGATCAGCTGAAGACTTTGAATTGCATTTTGTGGACTTCCTGATAGTAAATAATTACAATAGTCCAGCCTTGAAGTAACAAATGCATGGACTAGTTTTTCAGCATCACTCCTGGACAGAATGTTTCTAATTTTGGCGATATTCCTGAGGTGAAAAAAGGAAACTCTGGAAACCTGTTTAATATGGGATTTAAATGACATGTCTTGGTCAAAAATAACACCAAGGTTTTTTACTTTATTACCAGAGGCCAAGTTAATGTCATCCAGATTAAGTGATTGGTTAAGAAGTTTATTTTTTGAGGACTCTGGCCCAAAGATTACAACTTCGGTCTTGTCAGAATTTAGATGCAGGAAATTTAAAGTCATCCAGCTTTTGATGCTTAGGATGATGATGTTCTTCTCCTTGCTCAGGGTGGTTAGGGCATCCCTCTCCTCTCTCCGATGTTAGTAGGTGGTGGTTTGGCATTGCCCCATAGAAGTTGCACTAGACTATAATTTGCAGGAGCAGACAAAAAGTGTGACCTTGATTCAGGTGTGTTGGGCCAGGCAATTGAAGACCCCTGTAATATATCTTCAAAACCCCAACAAATTAATCCAGTAATGACTGAACTTCCCCTTAAAGTTTTATAACGATAAGAAAATGTTTTCTCATCCTTTTTTATTAGACAATCTTCTCTTGCTCCTTTAGGTTTAAAATCCTCCAAAAAAAGCTGCATTGTTACTGTTTAAAGATAAATTGACTAAAATTACGTGAGAGAATTTCTGAAAGTCCAGTTTCCAGTTTGGACAGAAACACTAAAGGGTTATTTTTAAACTGGGATCCATAAAGGTGACTGAATCAGGATTTACATAATAATTTATAGATGAGGAGCCATTCAATAAAAGAATACCAATCTGTAGATTATATCGCTAAAAATAATAACATTTTAAAAAATGTATTTGATTATTTACAACATTTATTTGATCATGTAAACTTTGTCCTTTCTTTGCTGCTGTTATTTCCAAAGCAGCCTCCTGAAGCTGCCTGGCAGTAACCATGCATCCTCCCCTGGTCTCTCCTATTGCTGCGTGCACTAATTGTCCTGTGTCCAAACGTCCACACAGAGTTGTCCTCTGGGCACCGTGTCATCTCCGCCGGGGCTCATTACCGCTGCGACAACAGTAAGCATGATGCAACCACACCGATGACCTCCAACTGTGACCCTGACACCACCCTTCAGCTCAGAGTGGAAACATTGAGCCATTTTAATATATTGCAGCTGTTTAATTACTTATTAAATGAAAATCATGAATGCAGGTAAAAAAAAACACACAGCAGCCCTTCTACAAAACATATGACATTGTGACCAAGCTGTTACTCAGTGCTTGAGTTGTCATTTCCCCAAATATTGCTTTAAAAAAGATTTTTGGACAGATACTATTTACTTCTACTTAAGTAAATTGATGCTTTCACTACTTGACCAGAGCACTCAGCTTTGGTATGCGGTGGTATCATGGTATGGGCTTGTATCAGGGCAAAGCTCATTTCCACGTCTGTGATGGCAGCTTTCATGCAGGTAAGTCCAGCAGGCATTTTAGAGCAACATCTACTACTTTCAAAACCACATCCATTCTCTGGAGAAGCTCCTTCCAAACACACTCTAAAGCTGAGGAAGAGGAGGGTACATCTGCTGGCCTGGCCTTTGTGTTGTCCTCAACTTTCTCCAGTTTGATTGATGGATCAGGAAATATAGAGTTGTGACATAAAATGGACAGTCAGTCCAAAACACCGGAGGAGGGTAAAACCTTTTTTCCCCCTAATCACCATCATGGATCCACATCTCCCAGCTTTCATGGTATGATTTGTTGAATGAGACAAATAGAGATCCTTCTTATCAACAGTATTAATCTGATACGGTATGACAGCAGCTTTACACAACTTCGCCAAATCAGCATTCAGCTGGAGCGAGGCCAGGTTCCCTGAACAGGTCTCATTGATGCTGTCTCCACTGAATCCCATGAGCACCTTAACCATTTCAGAATCAGAATCAGCTGTATCTGCCAGGTATGTGAGCAAAAACAAGGAAACTGACTCTGGATTGTACAACACGCACAATACACTTATACAGTAATCCAATAACACAATAATGCAGTAATAAAAATCCAACACAGTCAACAGTACAGAAAACACATGAACACATTATAAACAAGATGGAACTTGATGTGGCTGGGGGTGTGATGGATCTGCACTGAAACAGCTCTGGTGAAGGTCACTAATGATATTCTCATGGCCTCAGATAATGGACTTGTGTCTATACTTGTCCTGTTAGATCTCAGTGCTGCATTTGATACAGTTGATCACAATATTCTCCTACAAAGACTTGAGCATACTGTAGGGATTAAGGGGAAAGCATTAGGATGGTTTAAATCTTATCTGTCGGACAGATTCCAGTTTGTTCATGTTAATAATAAATCTTCCTCAAACTCTAGGGTCACCTGTGGAGTACCACAGGGTTCAGTCCTTGGACCAATTCTCTTTACTATATATATGCTTCCGATCGGCAAAATTATCAGACAGCATGGGATTAATTTCCACTGTTATGCTGATGACACTCAGCTATATCTATCCATAAATCCTGATGAATACAATCAATTACTTCGACTGCAGTCATGTCTTGATGACATCAAAAGCTGGATGACTTTAAATTTCCTGCATTTAAATTCTGACAAGACAGAAGTTGTAATCTTTGGACCAGAGTCCTCAAAAAATAAACTTCTTAATCAATCACTTAATCTGGATGGCATTAACTTGGCCTCTGGTAATAAAGTAAAAAATCTTGGTGTTATTTTTGACCAAGACATGTCATTTAAATCCCATATTAACCAGGTTTCCAGAGTTTCCTTTTTGCACCTCAGGAATATCACCAAAATTAGAAACATTCTGTCCAGGAGTGATGCTGAAAAACTAGTCCATGCATTTGTTACTTCAAGGCTGGACTATTGTAATTCTTTACTATCAGGAAGTCCACAAAATGCAGTTCAAAGTCTTCAGCTGATCCAAAATGCTGCAGCGAGAGTTCTGATGAAAATCAACAAGAGGGATCATATTTCTCCAATTTTAGCTTCCCTTCATTGGCTTCCTGTTAAATCAAGAATAGAATTTAAAATTCTTCTTCTAACGTATAAAGCCCTTAATAATCAAGCTCCATCATATATCAGAGCTCTGATTACCCCGTATGTTCCTAACAGAGCACTTCGCTCTCAGACTGCAGGTCTGCTGGTGGTTCCTAGAGTCTCTAAAAGTAGAATGGGAGGCAGATCCTTTAGCTATCAGGCTCCTCTCCTGTGGAACCAACTCCCAGTTTTGGTCCGTGAGGCAGACACCCCGTCTACTTTTAAGACTAATCTTAAAACCTTCCTTTGTGATAAAGCTTATAGTTAGAGTGGCTCATGTTACTCTGAGCTATCTCTATAGTTTTACTGCTATAGGCTTAGGCTGCTGGAGGACATCAAGGTCTATTTCTCTCTCTCTGCTGAGTTCTCCTACTGCTCTCCAATCTGCATTGTTTGTTGTTATTACAGCTTTTAACTTTTTGTTCTCTGTCATTTTTCTCTTCATAGAAGGTACACCTGGTCTGGCGTTCTGTTAGCTGTGACATCATCAGGGGAGGCAGATCATCCACTATTACCATCTAACATAGAAAGTACTCCTGGATCAATGTGAGCTTCTGTGCTTTCTGTGTCTCTGCTCTGTCTTCTCTAAGCCCCAGTGGGTCGAGGCAGATGAGCGTTCACACTGAGATAGATAGATAGATAGATAGATAGATAGATAGATAGATAGATAGATAGATAGATAGATAGATAGATAGATAGATAGATAGATAGATAGATAGATAGATAGATAGATAGATAGATAGATAGATAGATAGATAGATAGATAGATAGATAGGTTATCTCCTTACAACAGTTCCTGTTAATCAGACTCAGTAATGGGAATTATTACAGCATCATAAGGAAGCTTTTCATTGGATTTCAATGCTTCATGTGCATTGGAAGCCTTTGCTGTGTAGTTTTTCTGCAGCAGAGCATCTCTCTGGGGATTTGAGCTTCCAGCAGAGTCACATTGAGAGTATAAAGATGCAGCATCGGAGGTTCACCACTAACAGATCTCCTCACTGTTCCAGCAACCTGTAGGTATCTCTGCTACACAGCTGACCTGCCAGGAGCTCCACCAGCTGAGGCCCTACGGGTTCCCATCTCTAGCTCTCTTATCTGTTGGGTTTTAACGATGCTGATGAGTTTTTCCAAACTTTCTACACAGTCAGAAGATCTTCCTGTAGTGAAATGTTCTCCATCTCCTGCTTAAACTATTGTGTGCATTTATTGTAAAACTAGGTTTTGTGTTTTAAGTATAGTAAATATTTCATGGGTTTGACTTAGTTCTTCTATTCTGCGTTTTGAATACTGGAACTACTATTTATCTCATATTTTTTCTTACGGACTTTTCATCTCTTTATAAGGTTTTCTAGATACTTTAAGTCTGAAACATCAGACCTCTCAATTCCTCCTCAGTAGGCATGATTATTGATCTTTTACTTTAAGACACTAACTGTGTAACATGAGAGTGAGAGATGAATGTATGGAAATCCAACAGGGTCACATGTCAGGTGCTTTGGGACATCTTGTGGATTCTGGTTAAATGTGTCAAATATGCAGACCAAACAATCTAATTCACTGGTAGATCTTTCTGAGGTTTCATGCCTTGTGTTTTATCATCAGTAACCGGAGGACCATTTACACGTTTTTTCTTCATTATATATCTGATTTAAATAAATGGATCAGGTCCTTTCAGATGTTAGACAGGGTATTAAACAATGTGAATGATTGGTGACCATCCCAGAGAACTGGAATTACTCACCCTGTTCTGGATCTTCCATCAGTTATGGGACATCTTCTCTGCTCTGAAATATCTCTTTAATAATTTCCAGGTATCTTGCTACGTTATTCTATATTACAGGTGACAAATATTACTGACATGTGACAGATTTATTCATTTGCACAGATTTTATGCATCATAAATATGTACTTTAAGCTTCTGGACCCTGAAGCATTGTGCTTTGCCTTCAAATGTAATTCTCTGAACTTCAACCCTTCATATCGTTATGTCTTCATGTCGTTAACTAAAGACAAACCTAATAGATTTGTTCACAGAGTCAGACTGAAGGTGATTTAATTATTCTGTCTGTTTTCAGGCTGACCGAATGAAAGCTGTAACCAGGCTGGATTCAGTAGGAAGATGCAGAACCTCTCCTCACACAAGCACTTTATCCTCACTGGTTTTCAAGAACTCGGAGAACTGCGGCCGGTCCTCTTCGTCCCATTCTTCCTCATGTTCATCGTGGCTCTGCTGGCCAACTCCCTGCTGGTGTATGTCGTCATTTCTCAGAGAAGCCTTCATCAGCCCATGAGCATCCTCATCGCCGGCATGGCGTGTGTTGATCTCTGCCTCCCAGTGTTCTTTGTTCCCAACATGCTGCTGAGCTTCCTGTTTGACTGGAAGGGGATCTCTCTGATTGGCTGCCTGGTTCAGATGCACTTTATTCACTTCTTTGGATCTTTTCAGTCCACCTTCCTGGTCTGGATGGCTCTGGACCGATACTTTGCCATTTGCACGCCCCTCTGCTACCATGAACTGATGTCGCTGCAGAGATTCCTGAAGTTTATCATCCCGCTCGCTGTCAGAAACATGCTCCTCATCACTCTGTTTGTGAGTTTGGCAGGAAAGCTGTCGTTCTGCAGAAATGTGATGAACCACTGTTTCTGTGAGCACATGGCCTTGGTGGAGCTGGCCTGTGGGAGCACCAACATCAACAACCTTGTAGGTTTGATTACCGTTTTCCTCATCCCTGTATTTGACTTCTTGTTTATTGCGGCCTCCTACATTGTGATATTCAGCTCCCTGTTGAGGTCGAGCACCACCAGCGTCAAAGGCCTACACACCTGCATCACTCATGCAATAGTGATCACTCTCAGTTTAACAGTGGCGCTTATTGCTTTTCTCTCATATCGGATTAAGAACGGCCTCCCTGCGGCTGCCCGGGTTTTCTTCAGCACCATGTACCTGTTGTTTCCCAGCTGCTTCAACCCGATCATCTACGGCATCAGAACCACTGAGATCAGACAGCACATGCAGAAGACGCTGACACACTGGAGACATTTTGTCCAAACTGGCCGCCAGCTTCTCTGCTTTTGATAAATAACTTGAAGTACCTGGTGTTCCCTAATAGTTTCCTGTCTAACATTCTATCCAGGACCAACACTACTTGGCTTTTGTGGTCACAGAAGAGCAGCCAAAAAATGTAAATGCTAGAGAAAAAAATTAATGATGAAGAGTAGAGTTATGATCACCAACTGAGTGGTGAGTGTCTTGAACAGGTTGTTCAACAATGACCTGTGAAATCCTTAAACATACTGATGTTCCTCCTACGGGTGTCCCAAGAACCACCTATTAATGGATGAAGATGAAGAAACCTAAATGGGGGCCTTCATGACCTAAAGGAACCCCCCTGAATGTGCCATGATTGCAGCAAATTTGAAAAACTGTAAGTAAAAAAAATAACAAAACAGCAGCTTGGAGGCATTCGTCACTTTGAGCATGCGATCCTGCTATCTTCTGGATTCCCGGGATACTCTCCTGAATCCTGACCAATGTTTTTACATCAGCAGTACCTTCCCCTTGTAATTCTACCTGCAGTCAGATCTCATCCTGCGACCTGCACAGACATGATGAGTTTCTTTGACTGCATCAGGATGCACAGGATGGCCAACCTGCATGTGATGAGCACGCAACGTGGCCTGGCATGATTCATCTGTAAGGTTGGGAACAGAGCGTATGGGATGAGTGGCTCCCAGTATTAATCCTCCTGATGCTCATTCAGCATCTGTAAAAGAATAAAGTGTGGATAGATGGTGGCAGACCCCCAGGCTTTTATTTTATTCCATTTCTGTGGAAGACTGTTTAGGACATTATTCTAGGAAATGTTTTTAAATTAGCAACCACTCATTTCTCCCATTTGACTGAGGGTATGGCAGTAAGTATGTAGTGCCAACAGTTTTCCACAGGAGGGCATGTTGAACACATTCAGTCCACCTAACACAGAAAGCCAACGGTAAGCCAGTTATAGATCAACTGCTAAAGAACAGAGACACTAATTCCTGCTTTCATGTCTGTTAACAGTCCTAAGATCAAATTTAAAAAAACACACAAAGAACACGCAGATGCATTACTGAAGTGTGCAACACGTGGGACCCATAACGACTACGTTCCTCTTGTCTTTACAGTATCCTTTATATTTATGGAATTAATATGTATTGAAAATGTAATAAAAGTAGACTGTAGTAACCATATTGGTCTAGTTTTTTGTAAAACCAACACTCCCTGTGAACATATTCTTCACCATCAGATCAACATGCAGATGCATCGTCAATTTTCAAACATTTTTAAGAAGCTGGATAAAAATGTATAAATATATGTTCATACATGTGACTTTTAGCAGAGGTTTGCAACAGAGTTCTGGAAGCAACCAAGTCCTGTCCTGAAAGCTGATTCCTGCATAGAACTAGGACAAATAGAACAAAGTACTAGATGTCACCTCAACAATAAATAAATTATCAATTTGTGAGGATTCTGTTATGCATTAATTCACATATAAAAAAAACATACTTCCATGGCTAGATAATGTAAGTTAAGTTTATTTATATAGCACTTTTCAGTAACAAGACAATTCAAAGTGCTATACATGCCAAGAAAAAGATTACAGACATAGGAAAAAATTAGACAGTGCAAAAACAAAGGAATAAACTAAATAAATCCTTGACATGAACTCTTTCATATATTAACAAACATACAGAAAGACTTAACTCTTTCTATTAATAATAAGAAATGAGCTAAGTGTGTTCTTGGGGATTTTGTAATTTTGTCCAACCTTTCCAAAGCAACAACTGGAATAACTTGTTTTGTTTCATTGTTTCACTAGAAAGAGCTTAATCACTAAAAATTCAAAGTTTAATTTTTTCCATTAATGCTTCCTCAAACCTACAACTTAAGGTCTTTGGTCTGACCTTTCTAAACCACAGCTAAAATGGGAGAATTGTTTCTATTCAGTGTTATGCCAGAAGCTGTTTGAATATGATTATTATCATTAATTATAATTTGGTATTATAATTTTAATAATAGGTCATTCAAACTCAAACAGTAGCTATAACAAAATATGGCTCAAATGGTGGTGATTCCAAGGATATAAACTTGTAATGACTAAATACCACCAATGCATTTATTAATTAGCTGTTATGAACTCATTTATGCTGGAACAGAAGGTCTGATCGGTTTCTGGTCAATGAGATTTATCCAGCAACATTGATAACTCAAATTATAACTGCAATTAGAGTTTAAACCCTTACTCCTTATCACCAATCCAATGATAATGTCTCTGTATTAATGTCAGATGTTAACTCGAAAGAGATAGCTCTGTATATTCTGATGACCATGCAACTCTGGATTGAAATGAACACAACAATTACTATTCCACAGGTTGTTATTTATTGAACCAAAACAATCTCCTGTTACAGTAATTATTCTAATTCAATAATTTAGGAAGCTCTATTCACTACTAAACTAAGCACGCCAAAGAATAAAAGAAAATAAACAAGTCAAAAATGGATTAAAATGAGAGGTAGAAAATCTTAGTTCAACTCAGTTGTTTAAACATCACATTCAAGACGTAGACGCAGCAGCATTAAAAGACAAACAGCTTTGAGAATCCAGCTGGACGCTTCAATGTTTTCCAACAAGCTAGCTACAGCTTAGCTATGCTGCACCTTCCCAAGATGGCGACTATGACGACACGTGACCCTTACGCATCACCTTGTGTGATACGTAAAGGGGGAGGTCTTAATGACGTAATCAACGCTTACACTGATTGTTTATTGTTATTGTTAAAAAAGATCCCCATTAGCTGTCACCAAAAGTGGGACGAGCTAGTCTTCCTGGGGTCCACAAGACAAAACAAAAATCACTTAATCAAACATTGTAGACATTATTGTAGATATCATCAAAATTCCTTCAAAATAAGTTATTACATTCATATCTATTACATAATTCTCACTTTCATACAGTAAATATCTTAATTCACCACTCACAAATTTAAATAGTGCATTCTCAAGTAATAATTAAAAGATACTTTTCTATTCAGCACACGTATATTCAGTGGGCAATTATTCCAAAAGCTGATGGCACGATAAATAACTGTTCTCTTTAAGGCATTTGATTTTGGACATGGTAACATCATCTGACCACCATTAGCTGACCTTGTCACATAAGAATAAACCTGATCACATCTGACAATTTGCTTATATAAGAAAACAGGTTGAAAAGAATAGACAGTGTTTCTAAAAAATTTTGTTGTATTGCAAGCCAGTCTGGACTCTACCATTAACCAGGAAAGTCGACGATGCATACTGATAGTGTTTGTTCTTATGGAACAATTTAAAACCAACCTGGCAGCTCTGTTCTGGGCAGTTTGTAATTTTCTTAGTTGACCTTTAGATGCGGAGGACCATACAGGTGCACAATAATCCAGGTGACATAAAATTAACGATTTAGCCACCTGTCCCACAATATTTGGAGGGACATAAGAAAGACATTTTCTCACCATTGAGATACCACAACCCATCTTCCTCACTATGGTATCAATATGTTCTGCCCATGACAACTGATTATCAATTGTTATGCCCAATAGTTTTACTTTATCTACCTGTTCTATAGGTTCCCCAGACAAGTTCAAACTCATCTTTGGTGTATATGACAGTTTATGACTTGATCCCAAAATAATTGATTTGGTTTTAGAGATATTCAGCACCATCTTATTTTGTTTTATCCAATCAAAAACCATATTTAACTCAGCTGACAAAACATTGTCCAGTTCACTGACAGTTTTTGCAGCATAATACATTGTGGAACCATCAGCATACATTTGTACAGTTGCTTTACACACAACAAATGGTAAATCATTTGTGAAGATACCATATAAGAGTGGTCCCAGACAGCTCCCTTGCGGGACCCCACAATCCAAGACCCTGGAGTGAGACCAACTGCCAGAGTAATAAACCCGTTGCGTCCTACTTGTGAGATAACTCTTCATAAATTTGATGGTGGTTGGATTAAATCCATAACATTCTAATTTATTGATGAGTAGATTATGATCTATGACATCAAATGCCGCACTGAAATCAAGTAATACTGCACCAGTCATTTTAGAATTATCCATTTCTTTAAGCCAATCATCCGTCATTGCTGTAAGGGCGGAACAAGTTGAATGGTTATGTCTGTAGGCATGTTGGAAATCTGTATTCAAACCATTACAGTTAAAGTATTCCTGTATTTGTGAATGGACTATTCTCTCCATCAATTTACTAAGAACTGGGAGAATAGTGATAGGTCTGCTGTTCTTGCCAGTGAGTGCTTGTCTGCCATCTTTGGGTAAAGGAATAATTTTACCTTCTTTCCAGATAGTGGGGAAAACACCTTTCATTAAGCATGCATTTAATATATGACATATCGGACCGTAAACATAGTCAGCTGCCAGACTAAGTACTTTACTGTCCAGCATGTCAGTACCCACTGAGCCGTGGTCAGGGAGGGACTTCAACAACTTCCTTACTTCTCCTTTATCCACAGTATTAAACTGAAAAGTGCAACACTTGTCTAACATCACATTATTTTTTATAAATTTTAGATAATCACAGTCAGTATCACCCATATTCTGCCTTAGTCCATTGACCTTATTTATAAAAAAATCATTAAAATAATTTGCTATATCCAATGGTTTGGTCAGAAATATGCCATCTGATTCAACAAAAGAAGCCCCGGCAGTTGTTTTTCTACCCATTATTTCGTTAAGGGTTTTCCAGAGCTCTTTACCATTTTGTTTTACAGCATTTATTCTTTGCATATAATATTCTTTTTTCATTGATCTATTCAGTTTTGTAACCTGGTTTCTCAATTTACAGTACTTAAATTTATCCTCCAGTAATCCAGATATTACTAATCTAGATTTGGCCTCATCTCTTTCCTTCATGAGACTTTTTAGAGTCTCATTCAACCATGGAGCTGGTCTCACTTTTACAATACACTTTCTCATAGGGGCATGTTTATCAACAATCTTCATAAATCTTTCCATAAAGATATTTAAGGATGTGGGGTGGTACGTTGATTAAGAGGCGGTCTGAATGAGAAATTCAAAGGGGGGGGGAACCACGAACTGAGGTTTAACAAAGAGATTAAACTGATAAGGAGAGAGCAAAGAGAGAGGGAAAAAGATGGAAAAATCGGCTCTCAGTGGAGCCACTTATAAAAACCACAAATCAACACAGCTAAAATCACTTACAAAATGCATGCACATACATCGAACATATTCAGCAGTTAAAACAAACTCCGTCTTGGAGTAAACAACATTAAACTAAAATCCTAAATCTGCCCAGGCACTGAAATAATATCACCTTATGGGTGAAAAGAGAAATAAAAAAAGGGGAATCTTTATTTACTCTGACGTTGCCTCAGCGGGGTCCTGGTTTCGGGTCCGCGAATCTGGTCTCAGCAGCTCCGGCGGTCGGTCCTTCGGTCAGCGAGGAAACGGGATGAAAATCCCTTCGTCTCTCTGGGCGTTTCGGGTGCTTTGTTCGGCCAAAACAGAAGCGTGGTCCCTTTTACGATCACTGGGGGTTAAGGCGGCTCTCAGTCTTTGATCAAAGGGAATTCAAAAGTACTTTTTAAAGTCGACCTCCTGTTCAACACAGGGATGGTTTTGCTTCGAATATCCTCATTACAGCGAGAAAATCGAGCACGGCACGTAGGGAAAATCCCAAACAGGATGAACAGCTGTGGGTGTCTTCCCAGTCTGGTGGGGCGCCAAGTAAGCAGAAAGAACGCAGCGCGCCCATCGCTTAAATACCTTTCCCATAGTAACGTTATCTTGTTGTCAGGGTCAGCGGCCATTTTGGGCCGTGTTGCATGATGCGAGTTGGTGGCCATTTTGACCACATTGCATCATGGGAAATGCAGTCTGTCACGTCCCGAACTGGTGTTACAAGAGTAAGGGAAGAAAGCACAGTAGAGGCAATGTGTGTGTGTGTGTGTGCACTTGCAGCCATTAGTCTTGATGATAGAACGTTATCAGGTAGTTCGGTGACACTCTGTTCAAGGTCACAGATTACATTAAGACAGCATTTGTTTTGGGCAGGTAGACTCTTGTTTTTCTGTCTGCTTTTAAAGTCTCGCTGGTTCTTCTCAGTGGCGATTCAAAAACAGCCAAAACTGTGGTCATTCTGTCAAAGTCCAGCTTCCAGCTTTCTCCAAAAAAAAAGAAAAGTGTGCCCATGGATGTACCATAGCATCAGAAGGTTCTGCGGAATAAGGGAACATTTGTTGAAAGGTAGAAATTTGTGCAAACACAAAACCACTTGGACTTGCAACTCAGGATATCCCATCGCTAAGTAATCCAGTTACAAACAAACTGCAAGTGGCACCGAGTTTAACAGCAGAACTCAGTCAGAGTTCAGATTGGATAAATCTACTGACATATTTTGGCCCATTTTCATGTGCAGATTTTCATTCACCCCCATTGGAGGGTTTTGAGCATGCAAAAGCATCTCAATCAGATTTAAAATTGCAATGATTGTTCACCTCCAGAACCTTTAATTTCTAAATTTGTTGATTTTTAGGCATTTGGGGTGGAGTTTGGATTAATGTCTGGCTGCAAAACACTGCAGGTTAGGGACACAAAGTGAAGGCCTCCTTCCTGAACCACTTTTATCTCAGTACCTAAAACATTTTGGCAACATGAAGATGTTATTTGGTAAATGTGAGACGTCTCATTGTGTTTATTTGGGTCAGCAGCAGTTCTTGCCTGGAAACTCTCCGATGGAGGTAATTGTTTCCCTGTCTCATTTACTGATGAATCAAGAACTCTGATTCTAACTGAGGGAAAATAGGTTTGCAGAGCTAGACATGTTGTTCTGGGATCTTCTTTCACCTGGATAAGTTATTAATGAACTCTTGGAGTAATTTTGGTAGGCCAGCAGCTCCTGGGAAGGTGCACCACTCGTTTATGTTTTCTCCAATCGAGAGTAATGGTTCTCACTGTGGTTTTCTGAATAATGCAGCTTCAAAGGGGGCACAATGTCATATGTCTTATTTGTATCAGTCCCAAGCCCAGATAAATGTAAAGGGTTGATCCAGGAAGGGAATCCAGTGTGAAACCTTGGATGCACATGAAGGACATGATCTCCAGACTGGATTGGTAGAGGCCCTGGTTAACATCAGCCATCCTCAGGGCAGGTGACTGATAGGGTACAGGTGTAAATTTGGTTACTGTCAGCAAACAAGAAGAAGATGTGTCCATAGGAAAGAGAATAGAGACTTTGAATGTTGGGACCATGACAAGAAAAGCCAGAGAGTTGCCTTGTAATGACTGGAAACAGAGAACCCAGAATTCAGCCAGACAAGATCAGATAGCGTTAAAAAAAGTTTATTGAGAAGTAAACTACTGCAGGTCGAGGGTGAATCACCAGCATCTGGGACAGGAGCCACTTCTCACAATCCGTAAACAGGCTGGGAAGATGAGTGAAGGCTCCTGTTGGTGGGTAACGTCGCTTGTGAAGCCCAATGTGATCCAGAGTCCGATCAGGGCAGCTTGATCTGGCAGGTAATTGGTGGTCAGAGGACAGGAACAAGGTCAAAACCGTGATGGCAGAGACAGGCATGATAATCAGGGGAAATAACCAGAGTCCAAAGTCCAAGAGCAGATCCAGGGACAGAGCCAGGTGATCAGAGATCCAGGGAAAATCCAAAACAGAATCCGGGGGCAGAGTCAGGGCACAGAAGCAGGTCAGAGATCCAGACAGCACAACAATCTGGTCCGACAGGGGTTAGGCAGGCTCAGAGAATCAGGTTACAGGCAGGCAGATAGGATTCAGGAACGCTGGATTAAACACACCGGTGGCTTGTAATAATCTGGCACTTGTGACTGTCTGAGAGCTGGTTATATAGTGAGAGGTCCAGGTGGATCGAGTGAAGGCTAATGAGAACGGGGCGGAGCTACACAGGTGTGTCAAATGGTGAATCAGACCAGCACTAGTGCCAAGATCATGACATGCTTGACATGATGTAGAGGAGGAAGGTGGAGATACCGTGCGTTTAGGAGACGAAGTGGGAATGTATCAAGCCTAGTAACATAGAAGCAAGGTTCAAGCTGTTCCACTATGCTGTGGATGGAAAGAGAAATGGTGTGGGAGATATGTTGAAGGATTGTTCTGGAGTTGAAAACAGAGTCAGACAGGCTGGTGAGTCTGAAGCTAGAAACTGTAGGTGTGATGTTCAGTGTTGTTAGCGGTTATGTCCCACAAGTGGGGTGTGAGTTAGAGGAGAAGGAGAAATTTTGGAGTGGATTAGACGAAGTGATGAAGGTTATCCCCAGAGGCGAGAGAGTGGTGATTGGTGCAGATTTCAATGGACAAAATGGAGCTGGGAACCGAGATGATGAGGAAGGTTAGCGTCATCAAGGATTGAGATGGAAATGTACTGACAGATGCAACAAGTATGATGGGAAAACTTTGAAGATTTGATGAATAAAGAAAATAAGAAGGAACAAAGAGCAGAAGAAGCTATCTTTGTGGATGGCGTAAGGAAAGCATTGAAAAGGATGAAGAATATAAAGGTAGTTGATCCAGTACAAATTCTCACATGAATACTGGGTCTTGTGAGTCCGATGGTCCTTAAGGGACCCTCTATGCAGCCAATGTGGTCAGAGCATGGAGGTTCGAATGTAAGCGATGCATCTCAGCCTGTATACAAATGGTTTGCAGTTCTGAAGTTATAATAACTAACAAGACATTCCAAGTGTGAAGTAGCAGAACTGAGATTAGTCAGGTCTCCTGTACTCAACTGTAGTACCGAGGAAAATGGTATTAGATAATTTTCTTTAAAAGCTTTTGCAACATTGTGTCATAAAGATCTGTAGTAACAAAATGTTATTTAAACGGCGATGAAAGGAAAGGGTTGTAAGGAAGTAATGTTGCTTTTTTGTGCTACACATAATATGTGAAAATCAAGAGTGTGAAGCCGGGAGTAAGTAGACCTGTAGACATTTTAGATAGCAGTAAAAGTTTAATTTAACCAAATCACTTTTGTTGTCTATGGAATTTTAAGATTTTCAATTTTATTCGTCTTCTTATTAATTCAGACAAAAAGCCTGAGAATTCAAACTTAATTTCAACGTTCCCTTACTCTCTAGGGAAGAAATGAATTTCCCTTACTTTGGACAAAACTACAAACAGAAGAGTGGTGGACATTTGTAGAAGCAATGACACTGATAAAATAAACACTAGACCTGTATTGACAGACTATAAATAAAAGTTGAAGGAAATTTAAGAGTTACTGCTGTTTTTTTGGCATTTGTATCCCAACATTTACATATTTGGAGTTGTAATAATTCAGCGATGTGCTCCACCTTTCCTTCAACCAATGGCTGTGTGTGACAGAAGATATAAAAGGGCCAAGCCAGTGGGTGTCTGTTCACACGGCTGAATGAAGAAGACATGTTCAGTAAGAAACGCCACTAAACAACAGGTGAAACATTCAGAGAGGAAAAGCCAGCAGAGCATAATGTTAACTCCCAGTTTAACCATCAGTTAATTTCTCCTCTGAATTATGTTCTAACGTTGTTGTCTGCTAATTGTTGTTTGTTCCAGGGATTTGAGCATCTAAAACAAGATCACTGAATATTATGATTTCTGTTTTCAGCATATTTGTTGATGCAAAACCAAACTCTGAGGAATGAACAACTTCTGCTTTTTCTAAGGTTTGTCTGATGTCTAAACTCCTCATTCTTAGCTCTCCTGACACCAGAAGCATTTTAAATGTTTGTGTTAGGAGTTTCTTTCCTGAAGATAGAAATGATGGTTTCATACTCTATGAGGTCAGATAGAGGCATTCTTATATTTGATGAGTTGTTTCTTATATTATGCTGTTTCTGTTTTTCCTACACTTTGTTGCAGAACATTTTAATTAGCAAGCTCTACAGAAATAAAACACTGCATCATTTACTTCCTTAGTAAATGATTCCTGCAGGTTTTTTGACCCACTTTTTCACAGCACTGCACCACACATCAGCTATAAGTAACCCATCTTTTACGGTTAATAACTCAGTTGTTCAGGGGTTCAGATTTTACTTCAGGCATGTCACTGAGACAGCTAACAGTACGTGAGATGTCACTGGTTTCAAGATGCTTTCCATTCATCTTTTAAATACGTTTAAAAGTGTCCCTTCAGAAATTCTTGTTCATATATAGGCCTCTGCTGTCAAATCATAGAGTAAAATGTGTTGTTTATGGTAAGATAAGGCATTTCTACCATCTTTAAAGCCTTCTGTGGATGCTCAGATAGAACTAACTGAAATATAGGGGTTATATCCATCAAATCGCTCCTATTTATGCACTTCAGTCATCATCTGGTGTAAATAAAAATTCTCTAAATTTTTTTCAGTTTTTTGTCCTCTCTGACTTTGCTCAGAGGCTGTTAATGGCAAGGCAAGGCAAATTTATTTATATAGCACAATTCAGTACAAAGACAATGCAAAGTGCTTTACATGATTAAAATTATATCAAAATAAAACAGAATAAAAGAAAGGAGGAATAAAATGTAGATAGAAAAAAGAACAAAAAAGTGGTGATTCAGTTAACTAGAACAGTTGAAGGCAATCCTAAACAAATGTGTTTTTAATCTCGATTTAAAGGAACTCAGACTTTCAGCACCTTTACAATTTTCTGTAAGTTTGTTCCAGATCAGTGGAGCATAGGAACTAAATGCTGCTTCTCCATGTCTGGTTCTGGTTCTGGTTCTGGTTCTGCAGAGCAGGCTGGAGCCAGAAGACCTGAGTGGTCTGGAGGGTTGATGCACTGATAACAAGTCTGTGATGTATTTAGGTGCTAATTCAGGGATTTATAGACTAACAGAAGGATTTTAAAGTCTATTCTCTGAGATCCAGGGAGCCAGTGGAAGGACTTTAGAACTGGGGTGATGTGCTCTACTTTCTTAGTCTTAGTGAGGATGGGTCCTTACACACAGGAAGCTGTGGGCAGTGCAAAGAAATCACAAGTAATCATGCACACAAATCCAAACGGTTTGCGTCCGCCACCTCCCAAGACTTGTGCGTCTCCTTTCTCCTTAGAGATTCCTCTGACTTGAGTTTTAGTGTAGAAACAGGGGTCGTCATCATGGAGGTGTGATACACCTTTTTAGTGGAAGCAGGGGAAAGACGTCTTTCTGTTCAGCATATTTGAACCCTAACCCTAAGCCTATAGCAGCATAACTATAGAGATATCTCAGGGTAACATGAGCCACTCTAACTATAAGCTTTGTCACAAAGGAAAGTTTTAAGATTAGTCTTAAAAGTAGACGGGGTGTCTGGCTCACGGACCAAAACTGGGAGTTGGTTCCACAGGAGAGGAGCCTGATAGCTAAAGGATCTGCCTCCCATTCTACTTATAGAGACTCTAGGAACCACCAGCAGACCTGCAGTCTGAGAGCGAAGTGCTCTGTTAGGAACATACGGGGTAATCAGAGCTCTGATATATGATGGAGCTTGATTATTAAGGGCTTTATACGTTAGAAGAAGAATTTTAAATTCTATTCTTGATTTAACAGGAAGTCAATGAAGGGAAGCTAAAATAGGAGAAATATGATCCCTCTTGTTGATTTTCATCAGAACTCTTGCTGCAGCATTTTGGATCAGCTGAAGACTTTGAACTGCATTTTGTGGACTTCCTGATAGTAAAGAATTACAATAGTCCAGCCTTGAAGTAAGATGGACTGGTCACTAATGGACAGGCTCTTCAACATTATTCAAAGTTCTTGGATAGATACTGAACTTTGGATACGTACGAACATCTAGCTGAACACTTTGCTGTTTCCCTCTGTGAAAATGTTGCATCGCTCCTGTTTAAAGTTGAAGATTGGAAGTTTCTGAGTAATGTTTGTGTTTGTCAACCTTACACCAGTTCAAATTGCCTAGCCATTAAACCTACAGCAATATGTGCTGGATGGGACTGAGGGGTCACCTGATCTCCATTAAGTTGGGTTTGGAGAGAGGAATGAATGCCAGACAGGTTCTGTTCACTCAACCAAGAAATAACAGGCAGCAGAATCTGTCCCTGAGGTCTTCTGCTTACAGGTCTGAGGATTTTTCTACATGTTATAGTTGAGGATGAGGACGAGGGATCCAATGGGTCCAGACTTTTGTTGTAGATGTAGCTTCCAGGGGAGGATACTGGGTGCTGTGTAGACAACTGGAGGACCTGATGGTGGACACCAGAAAGTGAAGGAACCAGTCAAGCTGAAAGAATTGGCTGTCCTCTGGGTCTTCTGAATCAACTGACCAATGTTGGGTTTTCAGAACATAAAACCAACGATTGAGAGGAGGCCACAAAAAAGACCTTTGGTTGGCAAAGTATTAAGTACCTTAAAAACGTAAAGCAGTTCTCAGTGAGTGGTGGACAGACAGGAGCGAGGGCTGGTGGGTATATGGACGGATGGAAGAACACTGAGGCATGAATAATGACTTATTTGTCTTATTCGTTTGTTTTTCAGGCTGATCCTGGAGCTCTGGTCCAGGAGGGTTTGGTAGAAGACGAGGATGGAACCACTGAAGGAAAACGTCTCCTCACACAAACACTTCATCTTCAGTGGCTTCAGCGAGCTCGGAACCATGAAGTCCTTAGTTTCTATCCCCTTTTTGATCCTGTTCATGGTGTCTCTGTTTGCCAACTCCCTGCTCATCTATGTGGTCATCTCCCAGAGAAGCCTCCACTCGCCCATGTACATCCTCATCGCCTGCATGGCATCTGTGGATATGAGCCTGCCGCTGCTTCTCATCCCCAACCTGTTGCTGAACGTCTTGTTCAACTTGAGGGGAATCTCTCTAAACGCCTGCCTGGTTCAGATGTTTCTGATTCACATGTTAGGAGCTTATCAGTCTGCTCTTCTGGTCTGGATGGCATTGGACCGATACTTTGCCATATGCAGGCCCCTTTCCTACCATGAGCTCATGTCTTTGCCCAGATTCCTCAAATTTGTGATCCCACTTCTGATCAGGGATGTAATCTTGGTATCAGTGGTGGTGATTCTAGCAGGAACATTATCATTTTGCTTTAAGAATGTGATAAACCACTGCTTCTGCGAGCACATGGCTTTAGTGGAGCTGGCCTGTGGAAGCACCACCATCAACAGCCTGGTTGGGTTATTAGGAGTCTTCTTAATCACTATGGTTGATTTCATCTGCATCTCCATTTCATACATAATCATTTTCCGCTCGGTGCTGCGCTCCGGTAAAGCCAATGCTAAAGCTCTGCACACCTGCATCACTCACATCATCGTCATGGTCATCAGTTTGACCCTCGTGCTCACGGCTTTCTTGTCGTATCGGATGAAAAACAGTCTCCCTAATACTGGCCGTGTCCTTGTCAGTATCATGTACCTGTTCCTTCCAAGCTGCATAAACCCAATCGTCTACGGTGTCAGAACCACTGAAATCCGACAACATATTTTGAAGACACTGTCGTTTTGTCTGTCACTGAAAACAGTGAATTATTCTTAAAAATATATATTTCTCCACACATCAATAAATTACTTTTTCAGCCATTCTGTTGTAGAATTTCTGCTGTTTTTTGGGTTCATTGTTCATTGATGGTTCTGTTGTACTTTGCATGTTTCTGCTTCATTCGTCTCTCTGCCCCATTCTGCGATCACTTTCACAGAAAAAGCGTTTTATCTCAAACTTCACTGAGATCTTGGCTGGTGGCTCAGGAGCGCTCTATTGGATTTACTGAAGACACAGACAAGGTCAACGAGCAGGCGCGCTCGCGTCAGAGTCAGAGACTCTGCTTAACCTTCACCCCACCGGACTAATGAAACCTGGCTCAGAAAGCTGTTTCATGGGGACCACAACGTGGCGCCTTTGGGGGAAAAAGAGGAGGCGGAGTCTGCTTTTACATAAACAAATGTTTGTTTACTGATGCCACACCTTTTTGTTACTATTATTATCATTATTATTTACCTTTTATATATGTATATTTGTAAATATGGATGAACTGGCGACCTGGACAGGGTTTACCCTGACTCTTCTTTGCTCCACCCGCTTTGGGGGCATTTTGGTTTTTTTGTTTCGGTACAGGTCTGGCTTTTTTTTGTACGTCCTCAGGAGGAAGTACGACCAGAGCTGAGTAGGGCTGAAATGTTACGAACCAAACTGCTGTTCACTGACTGGCTGAGGAATGAGAAGAAAGAGAAGGTTTTCTCTGAACAAGTCCAGGGAAAAGTTAAAGTGAAGAGCAACTACATTAATATAAAGGATCTCCATGAACAGAAATATAATTTTATTATTTTTGATTGAACCACAGTAAGTAAGTAAACTTTATTTATATGGCACCTTTCACAGGATAAAACCACAAAGTGCGTCACAATAAAAAACAACCATAAAACAACACAAAATAAAAAGATAAAACAGCATAAATGCAGCATCAGAGCATAAAACTAGTTAAAAGCCAGTAAGAACAAGTGGGTCTTCAGCTGCTTCTCAAAGAATGAACAGAGTCAAGACAGCGTAAAGATAACCCCCCCCCCCCCCCCCCCCCCCCCAGTCTGGGGGCCACAGCTTTAACAGGACCCCTCTGGTCCTGAAATTAGTTCCTGGAATCATTAACACCCTTTGGTTCCAGGATCTCAGGCTACGAACAGGAGAACAAGGTTGTTAAAGGTTGGTAATATAAGCTGGAGCTTGGCCACTCAGGGCTCTAAAAGTAAAGACTTTAAAATAACTTTAAAATGAACTCTAAAATGTCCCGGTAGCCAATGTAAAGAGATTAAAACTGGGT
This sequence comes from Fundulus diaphanus, assembly GCA_037039145.1. NCBI lineage: Eukaryota > Metazoa > Chordata > Actinopteri > Cyprinodontiformes > Fundulidae > Fundulus > Fundulus diaphanus. The sequence continues at coordinate 3,040,874 of CM073124.1, read as the reverse complement.
TAATGTTCTGTCTTCTTCTTTTGTTGGTTAAAAGTTTTGCAGCAGCATTCTGCACTAACTGCAGACGGCCGAGATCTTTCTTATTCGTACACATAAAAAGGCTGTTACAATAGTCAAGACGAGATTAAATAAAAGCATCAATAATCATCTCTAATTCAGCCTTTGACACCAAAGTTCGAAGCTTAGAAATATTTCCTAGCTGAAAGAAGCAGTTTTTGATTAATCTGTGAGAATAACACTGTAGCGACACGGCAGAAACAAAAATTACACCGAGGTTTCTGAGGCTTGGTTTGACAGAGGAGACATTTCTTCATTTCTGTTATTTGGTTCTCAGGGCCAATGATGAGTGTTTCCGTCTTATTGGCATTAACCTGGAAGTAGTTGTCACAGAGCCACTGTTTAATGTCATTAACACAGTTTATCAAGCAGGACAACTTAAAATATTCAGTGTGCAGGAGGAGGCAGAAGGTACGGAGCAGCAAAGTGAAGCCAACCAGTAAACACCTCGCCTCTGTCAGTCTGCTCCAGGGCAGCTGTGCCGACTAACAGCTCACCAATGTCAGGGTGTGAGTGGGTGACTGTAGTGTAAAGCTCTTTGGGGTCATCAGACGAATTAATGGGCTGCACAAGTGCAAGCCATTTACCATATTATAGTGATTATTAGATCATAATGAAAGAATCAATTCAAACAGTGAGTTCAACCTCCCATTTTAACCCATTTTTGTCACATCCTGCAGCACAATGTGTTGGTTTCTCTCTTCTCCTGCCGCAAAGTTTCTCAGTTTTCACCAGACTGTATGTCTAGGACTAATCTGCAGAATGCAAACAGTTTGGGTTTTTGAGTTATTTGCTCCAGCTTTGATTAACAAAAGTGTACATAAATATGGGTGGCCTTTCCCCTAAAAGACACCCATTCGAAACCCGCTGCAGTCAACCAATTCATTCCCCACCCAATAAAGCCAGAGAACAGAGACCTCCACTCTGGCAGTCAATTAAATGTTGCTAACATAAAATATTGTCTTTTAAACCACTGGAAACCAAGCAAGCAAAAGAGTTAACATGTGCATGAATATTAATATAAATAAACTGAATTGTTCTTAAACTAATTTGATGTTTAATTGGAGACAATGAAAAACATCAATCAATAAATCTGTTTTTATACCAGTGTTACACACAATAGAGTGACTGAAGTGCTTCAAAACTAAAACGAAATTTCTCTTGTATTCCACGTCGCTGTAGCTGCTCCTCTAATTGGGGAAAATACATATTTTTTAGTATTTTAGAAAGAAAGGGCCATTTAGATATCCGCCTTAGGTTTGACAGAATATTAGGGTCAATACGGCAACAGGGACCCACCATAAGGACAAGAGAGGCGTAAGCAACATTAAGTGGACCCTCAGCAGTCTAGAAGAAATACTATCACCATGAATAGACAAACAAAGATGAGATGTTTCATGACCTGAATGTTGTTGTATTAGAAACTAAAATCAAGACCAGCAGGATTCTGACATGTTGGACACCTGAAGATGTGTTTGCAGGAAGAAACATACAAAATAACACCTGAAATTCGTTATTCCTCTGTGTCCAAAAAGGAAAGAAAAGCTTTAAGCATTAGAAAAAAGAACAGGGACATTACAAAGTGGGAAAATCTGCACTGAAGCAACTTTTGATGGACTGTCTGCAGGGATGCATGGATATTAGCAGACAATGAAGCTAAGGTTGTAATCATGCAGCAACAGGCTCCACTTTTTCTGCAGCCAATGACAGCTTCTGACAGAGGGAATAAAGATGCTGAGTCGGCGGGTTTCTGTTCACAGCTGGGTGAAGAAGATTTCTACAGGAACAAACGGCAACCAGCAGCAGGTGAAGCATCCAGAGCTGGACTGTCAGCAGAGCTTCTTTATCTCCCAGTTTAACCAGCGAATCATTTCTGTTGCCTATTTATTCTTCTTGTGTTTCAGAGACAGCAGCATCTAGAAGAAAGGCAGCTGATCTGAGAGCAGATTGACTCTAAATGTTGTGATTTCAGGATCTCTGTTGACTTGAAGTTAAACATCAGCTTCTTCTGCTGTTCCTGAAGGTTTGTTTGATGTTTCAGCTCCTTGTTCTCCACAGAATCTATTAGTCTGGGGACAGTTTCCACTTTTTTCTGTTTCTTGTGTAAATCAGAAATTTGAAACCACAGACGTCTGATTTGGATAAAAGAATGTTTTCTTTTTTTAGAGGCTTTAAGGAATTTCAGACATGAGTTCGATTTAAACTCTAAACCCAGTAATTTTCTCACCTTATGAGATCTGATGAAGCGCTCAATCAATCTGTGTTTTGTGATCATTTCTGGATGCTGTCTGGATTTGAACTGCTTCCAGATCAGTTATCAGTTTTAGCTCTTCGTGTTCTTTATCTGTTGCTTTATCAGAAGTCATAAATCTATCCTTCAAAGTGCAGAAACCATAGAAAGAAGTGCAGAAAGTCAACAACAAGACCAAACACTGCAACTGTTGGTATGAATCAAATGTAATCCAAGATGTTTTTGCTGAATTCATCATCAAATCTTATTTCAGATTTTCTTTTTCTTTACTGGAGTTCAGATTGTTCAAAGGGTTCGTTATTACTGAGGTGTGACCTAAAAACAGGAAATGGACACAAAACAAGAGACGTTTGAATATAACAGAATTTATTGTAATTGCTTCACACAATTAGAACCTGTTTAGCAGCTCTTGTCTGGCAATGTGAAAATCACGCAGATGTACACCAAATAATGCAAAAGACAAAGGTTTAGCAGCAATCAGGATATTCACTACGTTCTGCCCATCAGGTGCCTCCAGGTGATCAGGGTGACTGATTGGACCGCTCTGCGTTTCTGAGTCTGTTTGGTTTGTTAAGACTTGAACCTTTTACCAGATGGGAGACCGTTTCAGGCGGAGTTGGATCTGTTGCAATGGTGCTGAAACGTCTGTCAGAGAGGGCAGCTGTGATCCATTAATGGGTTCTGCTGACCTCACCACCCGTTACAGGTTCTTCCAGTTCTCCTGAGACCACCTGGAGAACCTCACAGAGCAGCAATGCACCTGCAGGCTCTCCATCACTGGCCTGTAGAGGTTGGTGAGCAGCCGGTGAGGGAGGAGAGCGAGCTTTGACTTCCCCACCTGGTGTCAGGTGTGTGTGATCCAGGTGAGGTCAGCAGAGATCTGGACAAGGACACAACGACTGAGACAGTCAGAGCGGGGGATCGAACCGGCAAACTCCCTAGCTCCTGCACCACTGTCGTCCCAGGGATGAGTTGTTGATGACGTGTTTATTCATCCGGAATGTCTGGGGTCTCTTTTCTGAGGATATTTATACCAAAATGTAAATTATTTTATTAATTAAGCCAGATCATTTTTTTTAACTATTTCATCACCACTTTTATTTTGGAAATTCAACACACTGCAGGTAAAATTAAGGTCTGGATGCAACAGCCTGCAAATTATTGCTTTTTTAGCATAAAAACTTTGTTTTCACTACCTAATATATTTTCAATGTTTAAGCTTAACTAATTAGTTTTCATCACCAACTTTAACTGGTACGTTGTTAAGACTACGACGATGACAATCACTCAAATTATCCACAGTGTAAGAACTTCAAAGCTTTAGTGGTTAGAGATCCCTCTCAGTTGTTCTGCTCGACTGAGTCCTTACAAACTCCAAATTTAAACTGCTGATAGCTGCGAATTAACAAACCTGTAGAACTCGTTTAAAGAACTGACCACAGTTTAAATGCTTGCTACAGGGCGTTAAAAATCAGAAAGTAGAGGACATGGTGGGTGGCAGAAGATGAAGCTCCAGAGGACAGTTATTTCTGCACCTGCTTCCTCATCCAGCATCATTATAACATCATTCGTTCCATTAAATCACAAAGATTCAGGAGTGAAAAAGAGGAGCTAAACCTTGAGTCCAGTTGTTGAATTCCTGCATATTTCAGACGTGTCCCTGCTTCTACACACCTGCATCCAATGAAAGGTGTGTTATCGGGCCTCTCCAGAACTTAGCCTATTCGCCTGTGGCAGTTAATCTTTTGAGTTGGCTGTGTTGGAAAAGGGACAAATCTAAAACATACAGAACAAAAGATCCTCAAGTTCTGGAGTTGGCTCCAACAGTTAAGCTGTCAGCTTAACACCAACTGGTGGTGGGCGAGGATGCGGGTCAGAACCAAAGAGAATAATTAGGGTGTGCAGGACATCTCACACCAGCTCCCCAACATTTTTAGGGAAGCTTTTGTTTTTAAGTCTGAATGGGCAACCGTTGCTGGAACATGTCGATACATCTGCAGCCCATTGGTGGGTCACAGTAATTAAAAAAACTCAGTGTGTTCGTTTATCTTAGAATCATGCAAGTCAATTAAAGCTTCCCTCTGCTGGGTTAATCTTGGTCCCTGCAGGTCAGAGAAACCTTTTAGAAAGCTTGTATACGCACAACATGGGCCCTGAAATGTGTGTCTGTCACTTCCCACGCAGTTGGGATCTATAAAAAAAAAGACTTGAGGGGAAGATGTGCGGTTCTCACCGCAACTCTGACCCAGGCGTCGCTTGTTTTGGAGACGGAGGAAACTGGTAGATGGTGAAGTGGTGAATCGCAGCCAAACTGCATCATTGTTCCTCTCAGAAGTTAAATTTCACTCTATATCAGACTTTAATCATAGATCGACTTCATCATCAGCATTCAAACACCCAGTGTTACTCATGCTCGTACTAATGACACATAACTCTACATAAGGGACATTTCAAATAAATAAAAGAATGCCCATAAGCCATCTTAAATCTGCATTTTATCAGGGTTCGCCACCATGACTAACCCTTTATCATCCTCTGAAGGTCGATCTGAACGCACATTCTCAGAGGAAATTCACACGAGCACGGCTTTCATCCGACGTTTAAAACAGCAACCAAGTTTACTTTTTAACAGGGTACTTTAATGTAGGCATCATATGTGCTTTAACCTCTGATTTTCATATTTAGTCAACTTCTCTCTGAATTTTCTCACGGTTTCTTTGCTTTGTCTCCGTGGTTTCCATGTCAATGAAAAAAACAATCAGCCGACCCATTTTTAACACACGTCAACATTCATGAGGTGCTTTGCATCGACCATTTATGGTAGAATCTGGTCTGAACCTGAGGAGGAACCTGGAACCAGATGTTCAGGTACAGCTGCGATCTATAAGGGGAAATTGCATGCTGGTGTGTATGCATGGTTTTATAAATCAGAATTGTTTGTGAATGCCATTTTCTTTTTTTGGGCATACGTACGCTTTTAGTCTGGATTCTACACAAAGTTTTATAAATTACACCCCAGATAACTTCCTGACATATGAGGCTCAGAGTTCTGTTTGGACTCTGTGTCAGTGATCATTAAACCTACAGCAATATGTGCTGGATGGGACTGAGGGGTCACCTGATCTCCATTAAGTTGGGTTTGGAGAGAGGACCGAATGCCAGACAGGTTCTGTTCACTCAACCAAGAAATAACAGGCAGCAGAATCTGTCCCTGAGGTCTTCTGCTTACAGGTCTGAGGATTTTTCTACATGTTATAGTTGAGGATGAGGACGAGGGATCCAATGGGTCCAGACTTTTGTTGTAGATGTAGCTTCCAGGGGAGGATACTGGGTGCTGTGTAGAGAACTGGAGGGCCTGATGGTGGACACCAGAAAGTGAAGGAACCAGTCAAGCTGAAAGAATTGGCTGTCCTCTGGGTCTTCTGAATCAACTGACCAATGTTGGGTTTTCAGAACATAAAACCAACGATTGAGAGGAGGCCACAAAAAAGACCTTTGGTTGGCAAAGTATTAAGTACCTTAAAAACGTAAAGCAGTTCTCAGTGAGTGGTGGACAGACAGGAGCGAGGGCTGGTGGGTATATGGACGGATGGAAGAACACTGAGGCATGAATAATGACTTATTTGTCTTATTCGTTTGTTTTTCAGGCTGATCCTGGAGCTCTGGTCCAGGAGGGTTTGGTAGAAGACGAGGATGGAACCACTGAAGGAAAACGTCTCCTCACACAAACACTTCATCTTCAGTGGCTTCAGCGAGCTCGGAACCATGAAGTCCTTAGTTTCTATCCCCTTTTTGATCCTCTTCATGGTGTCTCTGTTTGCCAACTCCCTGCTCATCTATGTGGTCATCTCCCAGAGAAGCCTCCACTCGCCCATGTACATCCTCATCGCCTGCATGGCCTCTGTGGATATGAGCCTGCCGCTGCTTCTCATCCCCAACCTGTTGCTGAACGTCTTGTTCAACTTGAGGGGAATCTCTCTAAACACCTGCCTGGTTCAGATGTTCTTTGTTCACTTTGTAGGAACGTGTCAGTCCACTCTGTTGTTCTGGATGGCATTGGACCGATACTTTGCCATATGCAGGCCCCTTTCCTACCATGAGCTCATGTCTTTGCCCAGATTCCTCAAGTTTGTGATCCCACTTCTGATCCGGAACCTCGTGATGATCTTGATGGTGGTGGTTCTGGCAGGAACATTGTCGTTTTGCCTACATAGCGTGATAAACCACTGCATCTGCGAGCACATGGCTTTGGTGGAGCTGGCCTGTGGAAGCACCACCATCAACAGCCTGGTGGGGTTGATGACGGTGTTCCTGGTCACTGTATTTGATTTCCTCTGCATCTCCACTTCATACGTAGTGATATTCTGCTCGGTGCTGCGCTCCGGTAAAGCCAATGCTAAAGCTCTGCACACCTGCATCACTCACATCATCGTCATGGCCGTCAGTCTGACCCTCGTGCTCACGGCTTTCTTGTCGTATCGGATCAGAAACAGTCTCCCAGCTGCTGGCCGACTTTTTGTCAGCATCATGTACCTGTTCCTTCCCAGCTGCTTCAACCCGATCATCTACGGCATCAGAACCACAGAGATCCGACAACACATCTCAAAGACGTTGTTATCTTGCTTGCCCGTTTGAACTGTTGATCGTTGCTGAATGCTCCAAACCTGTTTTCACATTTACTGATAGAAGCGAATAAAACTTTGCTAAAAATCAATGTGTCCAGCTGACGTCTCTGTTTTAAACAGGATCTTCCCAAAAATAACTTCTAAGGAACGGAGCCAAATCAGCTCAAAACCCAAAGATTGAGAGGTTTTAGTAAGAAACCACTTAGAATCTGAACATGGAGCCCATGCAGTCATCACATTAACATAAACAACTCTTTTCTTTATATCTAATTAGCTCTGGTAAGGCGAGTTTGTGGTTGAAACAAACTTGAATGTTTAAAATGAAGCTTGTTAAACCCAAGGCTGTTCTAAAAACACGACGACCAAAAACACGTCAGTTTATGGGTATGAACCTAAGCATACGGTCAAAATTATTGGGCCTCTTGCTGTACACACATGAACTTTGATGGCATCCCATTGTATTGCACAGGCTTTAATATGCAGCCGTCCACAAACAGCTTCAACTCCTTGGTGAAGGTTTCCTCCAGGTTCACCATATTTGTGAGGTGTGTTGTTTCTGCAGGTGTTCAGTGAAGTTGAGGTCAGGGTCGTAGGCCAGTGAAGGTCCTGTGGACCTTACTTATACGCACTGATGCATAATCCCTTTGGAGCAGCAGGAGGCCCTTTCTGAACTTTCCAAAGTAAAGAGCAGAACACTACACGAAATGATCTCGCTACAGCAGTTAGTGTCTGCTATTTGGCAGAACCCTGATGGAACAAAAATGTAATGAACACATCCTAAAAACTGATACGAAACTGTAAGACATCCTTCCCAGCTCCAATAAAACCAAATGTTTAACCTTATGTGATGTAGTGGGCTGGTGGCAGTAGGTAGTTAGTAGTTAGCATGTGGTTTTCATCCGATTGCTTGTGTCGTGATCCCATTTTCAATTTTATTAAACCTTTATTATCACAGGTTGTGTTAAGTTGTGTTCTCATGTGAATATTATTTTTTGGTTATTTTATTATTGTTCTTCCCAGCCATTATGCAGCCATGCAATGTCTCCACTTGTGTGTGATATATTTGTGTCATATCAAGCACTTTATTGTGACACATAAGGACGCTACAGGAAATGGACTTTTATTTTGTACGGAACTTCCGTTGTCGTTACGTGAACGTGCCTCGGATTACTATGGCCGCTGCTACCTTGTATTGAAAAGTTATTTTACACGAAGAAAGAAAAATAAACACACTTCAACTCAAAGGAAACCTCAGTAATGTTTGCCGCCATCTTTATTGATTCATGGATGAGGAAAATATCCTACTAATCGAAATGGAAAGAGAAGAACAAAGTCAAGAAAACCTGACAGGTTATGGGCCCAGACGCGCCAAATCGACAGGAGGAAAATGGGAAAGGTTAGTTTTCAATGGAGACGAAAACAAATACGAACTGTGGGAAGTAAAATTCCTTGGCCACTTAAGAATGCTAGGTTTGAAAGACACAATACTGTCCAAAGAAGATAACGTCGACAGAGAAAAGAATGCTACGCTGAATTGATTCAATTTCTTGACAACAAGAGTTTATCTCTTGTCATGCACGATGCCACAGATGACGGCAGAAAGGCTCTACAGATACTGCAAGATCATTATGCCAGCCAGGGTAAGCCCAGAATCATAGCCCTGTACACGGAATTAACGTCTTTAAAGAAAACTGACAACGAGACGGTGACAGACTACATTATCAGAGCCGAGAAAGCTGTGACTTCCCTGAGGAACGCGAAAGAAGTTATCAGTGATGGGCTAATTATAGCAATGATTTTAAAAGGCTTGCCAGAATCATACAAACCGTTTGCCATTCATACAGCACAGAGTACTGGAGAAATCACATTCACACAGTTCAAAAGCAACCTAAGAAGCTACGAAGAAACAGAAAAGTTTGACAGTAAAACCAAAGCTGACAACGTGATGAAAGTGGACATCTCAACAGTCACCTGCTACGGGGGTGGAAACCGAGGTTACGTAGCTCGCGACTGCCGACAAAGGGGGGCGTCAAAGTGGTGCAGCTACCACAAAAGTTCAACACACAGTGACGAGACGTGCAGAAGAAGGGAGAAATTTAAAGATGAGGTGAAGCAAACAGCAGAAAGACAGGACCGTGGCAATTGGTGCAGTTACCATAGGAGTTCTACACACAACTTGCAGAAATAGAGACCAACAGAAAGATGACGCAAAACAATCAGCTGAAAGACAAAAACCTGACAAAGAAGAACGGACTTTTGTGTTTACTGTCAGTCATACAACCTTCCCAGAGAAAATCAAGAAACTTGGGCTGATGGTGGACTGTGGAGCAACCTCTCACATCCTAACAGACATGAACTGTTTCACACGATTTGAAGAGGGCTTCAACCCAAACTCCCACTACATGGAACTGGCGGATGGAACGAGAATGAACAACGTCGCATTAAGAAGAGGAGACGCAGAAGTGCTGCAGGAGGACGTGCGAGGAAGAAGCGTCACAGTCACCCTGAAGAAGGCCCTGTTCATACCAACATACCCCCAGAGCATCATCTCTGTGCAAGCAGCTACCAATGATGGGGCCAAGGTGATCTTCAAAGAGGGACAGAATGAACTGATCAACAGAGATGGACGAGTGTTCAACATTGAAGTGCATGAACGGCTGTACTATCTGAAAACGGTAAACCAACTCAAACATAATGTCAGTGCCTCTGTTAATGATATGATGTCCCCAGACAAAGCCAACCTAACTTGTGATGTTAAAACATGGCATGAGATAATGGGGCACTGCAATGTTGATGATGTGTTGAAATTACCTGGAGTGGTAGATGGTATGAAAATTACTGGTAATGCCAAGCTAGACTGCAATGTATGCACCGAGGGAAAATTTACAAACACCAGGAACAGGAAGCTTGATTCAAAAGCTACAAAAATTCTAGAGCTTGTACACACAGATCTAGCCGGCCCCATTGAACCAATATCTCACGAAGGGTACAAATATGCAGTGTCGTTCACAGATGATTATTCTGGTGCCGTGTCTGTTTACTTCCTTAAGAATAAAAGCGACACTACTGTAGCCACAGAAAAATTCCTTGCAGCCACAGCACCTTATGGTACAGTTAAATGCATTAGGTCAGATAACGGCACAGAGTACACAGGCAATGAATTTCAGTCACTACTGCGAGAGAGAGGAATAAGACATGAGACATCATCGCCTTACTCCCCGCATCAGAATGGTACAGCCGAGAGACAATGGCGTACCATTTTTGAAATGGGAAGGTGCCTTCTACTAGAGAAGGAATTACCAAAAACACTCTGGCCTTACGCCGTCCAAACTGCAGCACACATTCGAAACAGGTGCTTTAATGACAGGACACAAAATACCCCATACTTCCTGTTAACAGGAAAGAAGCCAGACCTTTCAAAAATGTGGGTCTTTGGATCTGACTGCTATGCTTACAGACATGACCACAGCAAATTGGATTCAAGAGGTGACAAGGGAATATTCGTGGGATATAGCAGAAACAGTCCTGCGTACCTGGTTTATCACCCTCAAACCAGAAAGGTTTCAAAACACAGATTGGTCAAATTCATCACAAACAGCAGTGTGGAACAAGAGACCCAAACTGATGATGGTGACTACGAAATCCCACAATACACAGAGAGAATATGTGATATTAAAAACAAAAATGAAACATCACAAAGTGAGGGACAGGTCATAGATGCAAACAATGAGGTCACAAACACAGGTGACAAAGACAAATCAAAAGAGGATGACCATACAGAGACAAAAATTAATGAAAATGATCAAAATACTGCAGGGACATCAACAGAAACATATCAGGAACGACACTATTCAGAAAGGGAAAGGAGACCCCCAAAATACTTGGAAGATTACATAACATGTTCCAAAGATGAAATGACCAATGCGAGTGTTGATTCTTGTTACAGGGCAGTGTTTGGACTTCCTCAGACATAGAAAAGCCTTCATGTCACCTGAAGCTTCTGGGTGGGAACAGGCTATGAAGGAAGAGATGTCCTCACTGAAAGAAAACGACACATTTGAACTGGTAACCTTACCAAAGGACAAAAACACTGTGGGGGGAAGATGGGTATATGCTTTGAAAGAAAATGCAGATACAAGAAAAATGTTCAAAGCTAGGTACGTCGCAAAAGGGTACAAACAAACAGAGGGAATAGATTATCATGAAACATTTGCTCCTACAGCAAATCTCACCTCAGTGCGCGCACTGTTGCAGATAGCTGTGCAGAATGACTTTTCTGTACATCAGATGGATGTGAAAACAGCATATTTACATGCTCCCATTGATGAAGAAATATACTTAGATCAACCAGAGGGTTTCGAAGAGTTGTCAAAAACAGGCGAAAAATTAGTGTGCAAGTTGAAGAAGTCCCTATATGGCCTCAAACAATCTGGCAGAAATTGGTACAAGCTCTTAACACTAGCATTACCAGGGTTTTCGACCTCCCCCCCTGATGTCCCGAAAGAGGGTCAAAAGACCCTGAGTCCAAACTGACGACTGTGGTGGCTCAAATTAGCATCCCTTGTTCAATTGTAAATGTGGCCATTGCCTGAGGAATCAGCAGGGGGGGAGGAGAGCCAAACTCACAAAAGCATTCCACACTTCTGTACTGTCAGGCCAGAAGGTACGTGTGAATAGTCCATGTTGGGGGTGGGTGCGATCTATGATGGAGGCAGCTCTACAGTAGAAAACTAACCAAATTGTGTTGCTCCACCTCAAAAAAATCATGCAAAAGAGATCTGGGAGACTTTGCACATGCAAATTTGCATGCAACCTTTTGTGCTGTGGAGGATAAATAGGTGACTGCTTCATCTATTTAGTTCACAAGAAACAAAATGCAGAAGAGGTTCACTGCTCAGGAGGCATTGGAACTGATTCTGAGCAGTGCCAGCCCTTGTGATTCAGATGGAGACGATATAGACCTTCAACCGGATTCGGACTCTGAGCTGTCTTCAGGTTAGATTTCTCAACCTACCTATTTTATTTTCCTGACGATTTTTTTATTATTTAGAACCAAACCAAAAGTTAATTTGAAATTGTTTATCTTGCAGATGAGGAGACTCTCCCTCTACCAAAAAAGAGAGCTCGTTTGGGGAGTGAGCCGTCAGAGACCGCGAAAGATGGCAAAGTGTGGCGTGAAGAACAAGTGGGGACACATCTCCATTTCACTCCAATAGAACCGTACGCCACAGATGGAGAGCCAAGCGCTAAGGCCAGACGAAGTATCCGGAGTCGCCTTCAGAGCTTCCTCTGTTTTATCACTCTTGACATGCTTCGTAGCATTCGAGAATGGACTACTCAACATGCCCGTCACACGGAGCAGCTGGATTGGTTCATGGATCTCCCAGAACTAATGGCATTTATTTCAGTCATTATCTTGCGGGGGGTGACCAAGGTTCCATCACTATGTGACAGCTGGTCAGCAAACCTGGGAAACCCAAGGATCATTGAAACTATGGCCCGAAACCGCTTCCAAGACATCATGCGACACCTACGCTTTGATGACATGTTTACACGCAGTGAGCAAGCGGAGACTGATAAGTTTGCTGCAATCTCCGATGTTTGGGGATCATTTGTCACTAACTGCATCGCATCCTACAACCCTGGTCGACACATCACTATTGGTGAACAACTTTTTCCATCAAAGACTCGCTGCTGTTTCCTGCAATACATTGCAACAAAACCGGACAAGTTTGGCATCAAGTTTTGGGTGGCTTGCGACTTGAAATCAAAGTACATCTGTAATGTCTTCCCATATCTTGGCAAGGACCCCAGTCGTCCCAGTGGGGAGAGACTGTCCGAGACTGTAGTGATGAGGCTGATGGAACCGTTCATGGACAAGGGCAGAACTGTAACCACGGACAATTTCTTTACATTACTGTCACTTGCACAATGACTGCTTAGCCAGAAAACCACTATCCTCGGCACAGTCAACAAGAGACGACGGGAAATTCCTCAGTCCGCTAGACAGATGGATCGCACTGAATTCACCACTCAGGTGTTTTCAACCACTGGTGCCACGCTGACGGTGTATGAGCCCAAACGGAAGAAGGCCGTTTACATTCTCAGCAGCATGCACAGCGTGGTTGAGACTGAGGATACCACCAAAAGGAAGCCAAACACGGTCACACAATATAACAAAACAAAGTGCGGTGTGGATGTGATGGACCAAATGGTGCGGGAGTACAGCGTGCGTGCAGGAACACGGAGATGGCCAGTTGCCGTGTTCTACAACATGATTGACATGGCAGCACTGAATGCACATGTGCTTTATCAGGCATGCATTGGGGTGCAGGAGAGACGGGTGGACTTCCTAGTTGAGCTTGCCAAAGAGTTGGGTAACTCTCATGTGAGTGAGAAGAAGGCACACAAGGAGAAGCTGCTTCGGCAACAACCTTCCACACCCAGCTCAGGCAAAAGGGCAAAGTGTCAGGTCAATCATCATGATTAACATGAAAGACCTTGGTCAAATTTCAAATTTTCTGGGCATACAGTTTGAAAAGAAAGAAGGTGAAATCAAAATGAGCCAAGAAAAATACATTGCAAAAATGCTGGAAAGGTTTGGGATGTCTGATTGCAAGCCAAGAGCTACACCAAATGAGTTAAAAATGGAATGTAACAAAAATGTGGAAGAAAGTAACACTGAGCTGGAAAACCCCAAAGATTACAGAGAAATTGTTGGGAGCTTGATCTATGCGATGACATGCACAAGGCCTGACATCAGTTGGATTGTCAGCAAACTGTCACAATCCTTAGCAAAACCTACAGTACAAGACTTAGTAGCAGCCAAACATGTTCTAAGATACTTGAAAGGTACTTCCCACTACAAGCTCTGTTTCAAGAAATCTGATGAGGCCTTAAGCTTGACAGCATTCAGTGATTCTGATTGGGCATCCTCAGTAGAGGATAGACGTAGTACCACAGGTTACTGCTTTACTCTGACAAAACAAGGTCCTGCTATTTCTTGGAAGTCCAAGAAACAACCGACAGTGGCACTGTCGACCTGTGAAGCTGAATATATTGGTTTAGCAAACACAACTCAGGAAAGCCTATACCTAATGCAGCTAATGAATGACTTGGAATCAAATGTGTATAATTGCACAACAATTTATGGTGACAATCAAGGAGCAATAGCACTGAGTAAAAATCCAATGCATAGGTCAAGGTGTAAACACATTGATGTGAAATACCACTTTATCTGTGATGTTTTGAAGGCAGGAAGAATAAATATTAAGTACTGTCCTACAGAAACCATGGTTGCAGACATACTGACAAAATCTGTAACAAAAGTTAGGATCCTTCAGTTTAAGAATGTCCTGTTTGGAAATTAAGTTACAGTGAGGCCTACATTATTATAGGCCTATATGGTTTTGTGAAGATGAGAACAAGGGGGGGTGTTAAGTTGTGTTCTCATGTGAATATTATTTTTTGGTTTTTTTATTATTGTTCTTCCCAGCCATTATGCGGCCATGCAATGTCTCCACTTGTGTGTGATATATTTGTGTCATATCAAGCACTTTATTGTGACACATAAGGACGCTACAGGAAATGGACTTTTATTTTGTACGGAACTTCCGTTGTCGTTACGTGAACGTGCCTCGGATTACTATGGCCGCTGCTACCTTGTATTGAAAAGTTATTTTACATGAAGAAAGAAGAATAAACACACTTCAACTCAAAGGAAACCTCAGTAATGTTTGCCGCCATCTTTATTGATTCATGGATGAGGAAAATATCCTACTAATCGAAATGGAAAGAGAAGAACAAAGTCAAAAAAACCTGACAGGTTGTTATCCCATTTAAAAGAGAGATATGTTTCTGCTGTTGAAATCTATGCAAACAAAGAGAACAACTCAGGTCTCAGTTGTGAGGAGCCTCTGTGGTCTGTAAAGCTCGCTGACCGTATCTGGACCGTCATCATGAACCTTCCTCGGCTGCAGTCTCAGCACACCGAGTCCTCCTGCAACCAGCCGCTCCTCTTTAGAGTCATGCACCGTTCTTAGTTACTGCTTCATCCTGGATGAAGTCTGCAGCTCAAACCCCATCCTGGACCAGAACATCAGCCACAACCAAAACCACTGACACATCAAGAGATGTCACCTTTCTCCAAAACGTCAGCACCTGATCAGATAAGGGCCATTAAGGGAGCTCTTGGGGAGTTCAGTACATCTGGCCTCCATCACCATCAGCCAGCGCCATAAAGCTGCTCCAGCAGCTCCTCCTTCACCTCCGGCCACCAGTCGGGTCCTTTTGGACGGCTTTCATCTTGTTCTTGTCTTCACACGTGCCTCAGGCCAGTCCCCTGACCTCCAAGGCCCGGTTAATCCCGTCTGATCTACCGTTTCTTCACCATCTGTGATGACTTGGATTCATTGTCGTCTCACAAACATCTCCTGCCTGTCGTTCTCCTACAGCTTGTCCATCATCAGGTCCATCATCAGGCAACATCCCAGTATCCGACACGGAGGAAACCTGTCAGAGCTCAGACTGAAGCTGCTGCAGGGCTGCTCTCCCCCTCTTTGCTCCCGAACCATCCGGTCATGGTTCAGAGGGTGAGGAACACAGATGCAGGATGATTTGCAACAAAGCGCGCTGCTTCCTGATAATTGAGTTAGCGAGCAGGGCAGAGATCTCGTTAGAGCTGCAGCTCAGGGACTCCCGGCAGTCTGACACAAAAGGCTAATTAAGCAGAGCCGATAACGAACACCAGCGTCCTCCGCAGAGGAAACTTAACTCCGCTGCTCTGACCTCTGGGCCAATTAGCTTCAACGAACCATGGCAGCAAATCTGACGTCTCCTGGTTCAATGTTAGGAAGGAAACTGACAAGATGGACAGTTTCAAACCGACGTGACCCTGAAACACATGACCTGATCGCCATTTATGGAGGAAGATCTTCTCCTCAGTGCAAACATGGAGACGTAACCCTTACAGAGTCTGTTTGATTAGAAGCAGCTGGAGCCAATCACAGCGCTGCTGCCTTCAGGGTCAGCCGTCCTGTGGGACGTCTGGACGTTGGCTATAAGACGAGCAGAGAGGAGACGCTGCGTGTCCTGCCGAGGAGACGTTGCAGCAGCAGGTAGGAACTTAACTCTGTTTTCGGTTCTTGGAGCGTTTTTGTTGCCCTCTAAACGTTTTCAGTCAGAGGGCAACAAGTCAGAGGCTGAACCTGGATTTATCCGGTTACGGTTTAGGAACTCCATGTTTGCTCAAGTGTTTCAGTTTTATCTTAAAGTTCGACTTATCAGAACATTTTGATGAAACCTAACTGACCCTGCAGACCCAGTAGAGGTGTGTGGCGGCGTATTTCTCTGTCCTCCGGTCGCTCGCTTCTTCATTTGATTGGATTCCTGATGGAGGCAGATCGTCTTTTTAAAAGGATTACTTGAAGTTTTCACTTGAATATTATTTGTTTTCATTTATTATTGATTATTAGGATCAAAAATGTAAGGATAAAATTAAAAATGTATCTATTTTATTTTTGTTAGTAATTTATTCATTTTTTTAAGATAATTTTGTTGTGAACGTGGCGGTTTTGTTCAGTCACTGGTTTGGACCTTTGGTGCGGTCTGTGTGGCTCAAAGAGGTTCTGCAGACTGGTCTGGCACACTGAATAGAGTTTGTTTTAGATGAAGATACGATCACAAACTCAGCAGCCGTTAATACCAAACTAAGAAACAAACATACTGTATGTCCTTCAGGTTCAGATTCTGTATCATTGAGACACTTTAAATAAAGCTTCAGAAGGATTTAAAGTCTGGTTCCTTCAGCTCAAACACGACGCAGTTTTATTGACACCCTTCTAGATGAGGAGTTAGGTATTAACTTCCTCTGATGGACTTGAAGTTTCTTCTTTTGGTTTTCTGAGCTTGGTCAGAAGATCGCCGCATCCATCACCCATAAACGAAGACATATCTGAAGTAACAACAGCAATTGATGCCGAGGAAGCGTTTGATTGAGGAAAAAGCTGTTTTACACTTTTGTGAAATTCTGATTTGGGTCTAACTTTATATCGTCGATTGTGGTTCTTTATGCTCCTCCTCTTGCTGCCGTCCCCAGAAACATCGATATTTTGGGAGCTTCAGAGGGGAACGAGACGGGGCTGCCCTTCCCTCTTGTTCCTTTTTGCACTGGTCATTGAGCCATTGGCTGTTTCTTTTAGACAAAATGCTGATAATGAAGTAATCCTGGAACATTAGGTTCCCCTTTATGCTGATGATATGTTGTATTTCATACCAGAAGCTTTACAAATCCTTAAGCTTTCAGCTTCACTTCCAGGGTTTGGCTAAATATCGAGTTATAAAGTGAATTTTCCAAAAAGTTAACAGGAATTTTATTTTCCTTCTTTTTCAATCTCTTCCAGTTTTTTATTTTTTGTTTTTGTTTTTGTTTTTTATACCAAGAAACCATAAGAACTAAGAAACAATCACAAATGTATTAATGCCAAAGAAAACAGGGTTGTGGGTTTATCATTGGATTGGAGTCCAGTTGTTACACATTCACTGAAAACACCAATTTAGACGTCATTTTTCACTTTATCGTTGGTTGCACCACCTCAGAGGCGCTGTTTGTGCACTCCATCTATCAAGATAAACAAATGGTTAAAGTTTGGAGTAAATGTACTTTTCAGCACTTAGTCCCAACATATAATATTTCTAAAACAATTTTTTTTAGATACCTGCAACTCAGACATTTTTTCACGTAATATTCATATATTTTCTCTTCATGTGCATCTCCAACTCTTCTGGGAGATATTTTCAAACATGAAGGGAAATGTGCTAACGGTACAATCTAGGAACTCTTCAGCACATAAAAGTCACCAACACCGGAATCACAGAAGAACAAAGACTCCAGAGTTAACTACAAGTCCTTCAGAGCTGATATCTTCCAATTAGTCACTGATTAGGATACACTTCTAGCTTCTAGCCTTCTTTTAATTTGAAAAGTTTTGACCGAAAAAAAAAAGACATCTCCATAAATTATGCTTTCATCCTGTTTTGTGTGTCTGAACGTCCAAGGCATTTTGTGATAAAATCATTTATGATTCTGTTTGTAATCAAGTTTCATTTGTCTGTTTTTTATTCTCAGCAGTGAATGCATCACCAACCCCCTGAAACCAGAACCGTCTGGATGACCGGAAGCCAGAACAAGTAAGAGATGCTTCATATTCTTTTTATTATTCAAATCCAGCCAGGAAACACAGGAAATCCTCCATTTTATTTAGACTTTTTGCTTTAGTTTAAACGTCATTTTGTCACGTTTTACCCGAATCTCATTTCTAGGTGATACTGGGACCGCATCAGTCCCAGTATCACCTGCAGCGACAAATTAATTTTAAATTCTTTAATAAAGTATGTGCGATAAAACAGAAAATAACTGAGCTTCATGTTAACTGAAAGAACATTTCAAAAAATCTTCTTGATTTTAATATTTCACACAATGTTTGTTTGTTTACAGGTTTTTGATGTTTTTTTCCTGTAAGGTTTAGACAATAAAAGCTGTTCTGTTCATTTGAAGATCTAATTATTCAGGATTTATCATTAAATGACTCTTTATTTAAAGCTAAATGTTCTGTGTTGTTTTATTCGTGGTTAAACGCTGGCTGAAGTTTGTATTGAGCAGCTGTTTGAAAAAATATTTTAAGGATAAACAAAAGTTAAAATTCCAATTTAATATCTTAACATAACAAGCTTGCAATCACAAAATAGCACTAAACATGGATAATGTCTGTTAAACATTGGTAGAACCATCTCAGAACCAACAGGAATTACACTAAAAAGAGCAGATGTTCAGCTTCTCCTCATCTTAACGAGCTTTAAGACGATGAGACAATATTTCCAGAGAATCTACAAATGTTTTTCTGAAAGATTCTCCAATCAGCAGTAACACTGGTACCAGGTGAGGCTTGGCTATAAATGGAGCAACTTCTTCGACCAATTACCTGAGACTGGGGCGTTGAACCAGCATCCTCAGCTACCTGCTGCATGCCATCTGGATCTGGACTCAAATGCCTTAGATCACAAACGAAAACAGTTTTTAACATCTTCAGACCCGAGTTTCTTATTCTTTAAATGATTTCTTGATAATAAAACTAGAAAAAAAGCCACAAAATGTCCAATCGTGCAGGACGCGCTCTGCTACGACGCCAACAGGTCAACACGGAGCAAAGAGGACGTCACCATGAAGCTACAATGACAGCTAAATCTTTCCATCTCATACTAATCCACCTCTGCCCAGACACATGCTCTCTGACTGTTTGAACAGAGTCCAGCAGGTCCAGGGGCTGAAGGTAAAGCTCGGTCAACAGCTGGATCGTTGGCTCACCTTCTGTCTCTTCTTCAGCAATGTAGGGAAACCGCTTTTGGTGACGTGACTCAAAACAAACCCGTCACTTGTTGGAGAATCTGTGCTGAGATTCTGCTGGACCAGGATCACAGGCAGCAGGTCTTAGTTTCCAATCAGCTGAACACTGATCGTCTTTCTCAAACTTCTGCTCCAAAGGTTCAGAAGTCTTTGAATCGACAACTTTAAAGACATTCACTCGTAAACAAGCGCTTCCTTACCGTCAGGACCAGAAGGAAAGAGAGCAGTTATGAACTGGCACCAATATGTAGATGTAGTTTGATCAGTCCTTTCTTCTCAGGTAGCTGGGCCTAACTATAAAAAGCATTTTTAATGGCTTATTTGGTCTATTAACAGGTTATTATGCAAGAGAAATAAATTGTGTTTTTGCTATCGAACAGATTCTAATTTAAACATTGTTAATTTTAAAATAATACAAACAACAGAGGTAAATTTACATATTTATTTACTATATGAGCAAAATTAAAAAAATAATTAGGCATAAATCACAAGATAAGTGCTTCTAGTACTTGGTATGGGTTCAATAAGCATGTCCACAAAATGAGGAACTGAGCCCAGCAGAGGGCGCTGATTCAGTCTGCTTCACATCTGTCCGTCCTCTTCTTCTTGTCTCCAGGTGAAGCCGCCATGTTGGAGGCTCTTCCTAGGAGCAACTTCTCCCACACCAGCTTCCAGTTCAGATGTTTCCCTGAGCTACAGGAACACCGCTGGATTCTGGCGCTCCTGTTCTTCCTCTGCTTCCTGTCCGTGCTGCTAGGAAACTCATTGCTGGTGTACGTTATCCGCAGGGTGGAGCGTCTGCACAGCCCCATGTACATCCTCATCTGCATGCTGTGCGTCGTGGACATCCTGGTGGTCACCACCATCCTCCCCAACATGCTCCTCACCCTGCTGTTCAACTGGAGCCATATCTCGCTAGCCGGCTGCCTCATCCAGATGTTCTTCACCCACTTCCTGTCCTCCCTGGAGTCCACGCTGCTGCTGGCGATGGCGCTGGACCGCTACGTGGCCATCTGCAGGCCGCTGCATTACACAGACGTCATGAACTCATCCATGTTCCTCAAGCTGCTTCTTTTCACGCTCTTGCGTAGCGTCTCCATCATGTCGACGCTGGTGGTTCTGGCTGGTTCTCTGTGGTTCTGCGGCTCCAACACCATCCAGCACTGTTACTGTGACCACATGGCGCTGGTCAGCCTGGCGTGCACCAGTAAAGAAAGGAACCACGCAGCCGGCTTAGCGGTGATCATCTGCTTCGTAGGGGTGGACATCCCCATCATCTTCTTCTCCTACATGAAGATCCTGAACGTTGTGCTGCAAGCGGCGGCGGCCAGCGAGGACCGCCTGAAGGCCTTCCACACCTGCAGCACCCATCTGATGGTTTTGGTGTGTTTCTACCTGGTGGGCACCATCACCTTCCTGTCCGGCGGCCTGAACATTCCCATAGCGACGGGCATCAACACCCTGATGGGTGTCATGTACATCCTGATCCCAGCGACGGTCAATCCCATCATCTATGGCGTTCGCACCACAGAGATCCGGCATGGCCTTCAAAGGCTGTTTAGACTCAGAGCAAAGAGGATCCTGTCTCTGAAGGTCTTGCCTTCTGGAAAAGTACAAGCGTGACAGACTGGAGAGTTGGTCTGGACGGGAAACTGAGAGCTTAGTGAGGCCATCCCATCAGGAGTAATAATCCAAAGTCCTGTCTTCAAAGTATTTCCACTACATTGTCAAAGCTTTCGCTCATCTGCCTTCACACGCACGTGTTCTTGAGTGGCATCTCAGTCTTAATCCATCGGATTTATCATGATTTCAGCTCATCCTTTGCAGCTGCAGCAGCTTCAGGAAGGCTTTACACCAGATTTAGGGATGAATTTATGGGAACCTTTGACCGTTATTCTATAAGCAGAATTGTGAGGTCAGAGATAAGAAGATCTGGGTCGCAGTCCCCTCTATAATTTATCCCAAAGGTATGTTGAAACAGAAAGGCCTTAAACTGTTGCTACAAAGATCCGAGCGTTAAATTGTCCTGAATGTCTTGGTTTGCTGCAGCACTGGGAGTTCCCTTCATTGAAGCTAAAGGACCGACCACAACTCGGCACCATAATCCTCCTTCCACCAAACTTTACGCTTTACAAAATGCAGTCAGGCAAGCACTGTTCTCCTGGTACCTGCCAAACCCAGAGAACGTGTCTCCATTGCTCTAGAGTTCAGCAGATGTGTCCTTTCATTCTTTTATCGTTGCACTTGGTGAAGAAGGGTTTGGATAAAGCAGCTTGGATCTGGAAATGCATTTCAAGAAGCTCTTTTCTCACTATCTTTGAGCTAATCTGAAACCCACAATAAAATTGGAAGTCTGTAGCTGTCCACTCAGCAGAAAGTTGGTGTCCTCTGTGCAATGTGAGCTTCTGAGCTTTCTGTGTCTCTGCTCTGTCTTCTCTAAGCCCCAGTGGGTCGAGGCAGATGAGCGTTCACACTGAGCCTGGTTCTGGTTCTGCTGGAGGTTCTCCTCCCTGTTAAGGGGAGTTTTCCTCTCCACTGTCGCTTCATGCATGCTCAGTATGAGGGATTGCTGCAAAGCCATCAACAATGCAGACGACTGTCCACTGTGGCTCTACGCTAGAGGTCTGCACGGGCCTAAAATTTCAGGCCCGGCCCGGCCCGACAAATTAAGCTATCAATGAGCCCGAACCCGAGCCCGACTAAAAGGGTCCGCTATTTAGACATGACTGTTTCCCGACACTTCGGTCGCGTAATAGTTTCTCAGAAAGCCGACTCGAACAATTAAACAAATAATACTTTTAACACACGATTAACCCTTGCAAAGACAAGCGTTTATGTATTTAATTAGACCTCAATGTCAAAAAACGGGATGTCATTGTCGCAAAAGCAGCATGTAACGGACAGCCAGGATATATGACATCGGTAAATCTATGCGCCACGGGAGTAGATAAATGAGCAGCACACATGAGCTCCTTGTAAGCTATGAGGTCGAAGTGCTCCCATAAAGAGATTTTCCCTCCCGTATTGGGAATTTTCAATAGCTCACCTCTGGCTAGCTGGCTTTTCAGTTTGTCCATCTTTATTGACTGACCGGAACAGAAGTACGGAGCCCTAGAGGGATCATCGCAAAATGTTTTGCATGTTGAGAGAATGTGCGCTCGTTTTACTACATTGTGACGTCCTGCGTAGCGACGTGCTCCGTAGCGTCTGCTTCCAAAGAAAAAGAGAAATAAAAAGCTGTGCGCGTGAATGTTTTTCTGACCTGACCTAACTGAAAAATTATGAATACATAAAACCAACTTTATCAGTGTCAAGCCCGAGCCCTACTCAAGCCCGTGCTATTCATTGAATTTACGGCCCGTACCCGGCCCGAATTTGCATATTGTGTCGGGGCCCGTCGGGTCCCGACGGGCTTGCAGGCCACTACTCTACGCTCTGTCAGGAGGAGTGAATAATGCTTCCATTCATTGTCTAAACCCACTTATCCTTGCAGGGTTCCAGGGGGCTGGTGCCCATCTCCAGCAGTCATTGGCCAAGAGGCTGGGTCCATCCTCCACAGGTTGCTCATCCAACACGGGGCGACACAGAGACAAACAGAACAAACTAGCATTTAAACACACACCCCTTAAGAGCTCTTTTAGAGAAACCTGTGAATCTATGCATGTTTTCAGACCGTGGGAGGAGTCTGGAAGGACCTGGCGGGACTGCACCCATGCATGGGAAGAACATGCAAACTCCATGCAGAAAGAGCCAGTCTGGGATTCAAACCCAGGACTTTCTTGCTTATTCATTAGCACAAATGGTAATGAATGTGAATATTTATTAGCCAGTTTAACGATTTAGCTTATTGCACAGGTGGCATCCTGTCAGGAAACCGAGCAGGAGTTCACTGAGCTCCTGAGAGCGACCTGTTCTTTCTCTAACAGTCTGAACGCTTTGCTGCTGGATGGGCGTGGAAGTAGCTGGAAAACCTGAAATGAATCAGTATGTCAGGTGAGCAAAAACTTTTGGCAATAGAGGGAATCTCTCAGTCCCATTATCTGTCTGACACACAATTATATTAGACATTTAAATGTTTAACTCTGTGTCAATGAAGGAGCAGAACAGCTGTATATCGTCTGCATAAATGCGTTTCTGACACACTGTTAATAATCTGACTGAGCAAGCATTTAGCAAAAACCAACTGGATCTCATGTGATTTATATAAACTGTCAATCTTCTGTATGGAGTTTGAGGCCTGGAGCCTTCAGGGAATGACCCAAAATCTGCTTCTGTAAGTTATAAAACAGATTTTAAAAAAAAGGAAAGAAAACATGAGCAAAATTATATTTTTGCATCATAATTTGGCAAGAATTCCTATTCTTTAATGCTTTTGGCATGTGGAGGATGTATATTGGAGAGAACACAATACTTAATGTCTCTAATGGAGTAAGGTTAATGAGAACCAGATGCACTGATTGTTGACCTGGAGATATGTGATCGATTATTCTGGTCTTGCAACTCAAAAGCCACAGAATGGTGCAGTAAAAACATGCATAGGTTAAAATCGGTTTAAAATGCATTTTATTTAATGTTACTTTTCTATCTATGATTGTATCCAGCATTTGGAGAGTGGTGCCTTTTCAGATTTTATGTTTTAGGACTTTATTTGCAGATCTTGCCTCGATTGATTGAGTCTGAATTGAAACAGGCGAAACGTCCATAACTGTGTCCGTGTCGGTTATTTCATTATTCCCCTTTACAGGGGTGTAACATTTCTAATCATATTTTCTTATAAGGTGTATTTTTAAAAAATCCCTCATCAAACCTTTTGAAATTAAAGTTGCTTCAGGTCATGCAGTTTAATTATATTATTTGGTTGTGCCAGGATTTGTTTTTATTACGTAAAAATGTGCCTACTATTGTGGGATCGGTTCTGCTTTTCTGCATCATTTCTAAAACAAGCTGGGAAGTTCTGCCTAAATCCTGGTTCTGACAAATCAAACCTGCCGTAGTCTCAGACAGACACACACACAGCTGAAGGGTTTCCACACAGAACAGCCCAAACGTGATGAGTCCAGCTCTAGTGGAACATTTGAGTTGAAGTTTCACCTGTGGTCCAGGAGGGAAGCCAAGACACCCCCGTTTCTTTTCAGACATGATCCACATCTCAGGACCATAGTGAGGGTTTGAAATTGAATGAAGATTCATCTTTCAGCTTGACTCCAGTTCACCACCACAGCCATGGGTCCAGACCCAGACTTGACCGGTTCAGCCTTTCCCAGCTGGGATACCTTCAAGTTTTGCAACGTAAAATGTACCTTTTACCTTCAAAATTCTCTTATATATGCTTTTTTCCCCTTGAGATCTTCAATAAAGAACTGTACTACATTGTGTGCACAATTATTTGGCAAGTGAGTATTTTGACCATAATCAATTTTAGGCATTTGTTTTCTAACTCCAAGCAGGATAAACTTGAATACTTTATGAATTTTAGCTCAGCAGCTGATGCAGTTAACAAGGAAGGATGTGGCCAACGTCACACCCTATATCAATGTGTGCTTAATTATTAGGCAGCTTCTTTTCTTCAGGCAAAATTGGCCAAAAAAGAGACTTAATTGACTGAAAAGTTACCAAAAGTCTCGCAGAGGGATGTAAAACTCTAGAAATTGCTGTGGTATTGAGCCGTGGTAACAGAACCATCAAAGGTTTTGTTGCAAACAGTCAACAGAGTCGCAAGAAACGGGTTGAGAAAAAAAAAGGCACCAAGGAGCAGCTGAATATTAGAGAAGAATCAAACATGAAGCTACTAGGAACCGTTTAACTTCCAGTTCTGTCATAATTCTTAGCTGGAACTGACCATGGCAAGATGTTCAGAGACATAGCCAAGGTAAAGAAGGCTGACACCAGACCGCCACTGAACAACACATGAGCTGAAGCCTCTAGACTGGGCCAAGAAACAACTGAAGGCAGGTTTCTCTAAGGTTTTATGGAGAGATGAAATGATAAACCCTTTGGTTACAGGGCAGACTCCTAGCTCCTGCTCCGGCATAGAAATGAGAGTAACTCTTGATGGACCGGATGGACTCGCACTTCGAGTCAGACGCCAGCCAGGTGGAGGAGGAGCTGGGGTTCTGGTATGGGCTGGTTCTATAAAGGATGAGCTGGTTGGACCTTTTGGGTTGAAGATGGGCTAAAGATCAACTCCCAAACCCTACTGCCAGTTTTTAGACGACACGTTCTACAAGCAGCGGTCCAGGAAGAAGTCTCCATCTTTCAAAGAGACAATGATCTTTGTGCAAGGCGAAGCTCCATCACACGCATCCAAGTAGACTCCATGACTGGAGGCTGATCGCTGTTGTTAAAGGAAGGGGGCTTTACTGGGCACAGATTTTTTGGTTTAAATGTCAGAAATGTTCGTGGGGAAGTTTTGAGTTGGTTATAATCACTATATCACTTAAAGGAGCATAGCGTAAGTTCCAGGAATTTTACAGATGTCTGCCCCCTCTGGTGACAAGTTGTAATGTCAGCAGTGTTGTGCACGTGCTTGGGAAAAGAGGAAAAGCATCTGCCGCTGTGACTGTAGATGTCTGTTGTTTAGAGGCGTAATTACTTCGGAGGTACAACAGCTGTAAATATTGAAGTTAACTCCTATTTTCTTGCAATTGCATCAATAAAGTAGTCGGGTGAACGAGAGCGCGCAGTGTGTCACACCCAGAGGATTTGGCCTGAATCACTCTCATGAATTGACTAACGGAGCCTCTAGACCAGGCCTGTCAAACTCATTTCTATATGGGGCCACTTTGACGCCTTGAAGTCATTAAAAGGGCCGGTTGCTCCTGTATAGATGATGCTTTTGATTTCAGAATATCATTCCAGTTCACATAGAAATATAAAAAATGCACAGTAGCATTAAAGTAGCACCTTAGGCCCAGTTTATACAGTTTATCTGCAAAAAAGTAGATATTATGGTGAGTTACACTCGTCATTCTGCATCAGTTTTTGTCTTTTTGGACATTTCTGGGTTATTTTAATGTGTTGTGGGAAAACTGACATCTAGTGGCAGGATGCTGTTACTACACAGTTAAAAAAAACTTTAGCTACAAGAGCCACAGTTTTAGCCACTTTCTACAATTTAAAAGTACATATGCCTCTACTTTATGACATGATATGCGGATAAATTGCCTTGACGGGCCGGATTCGGCCCACGGGCCTTGAGTTTGACACATGCTCTAGAGACAACTGCAGTAAATAGAGGAAAACTCATTTTACACGTTAGGCAATTATAAGAGCATGTATGGGAAAGAAAATAATATTTAACTTCAAAACTTGCACTATGCACCTTTCAACAAATAAAAATAAAAAAGTGAGATGAGAAAATGTGTTTTTTTATTTAGTTGCGCAATAATTCTGAACAGTAATAATTGCCCAACAATTGCTCGCACAAGCTAAAACCTCACTTTTACTGTCTTAAATAGTCCCGTTTGAGGTTCATTAACATTTTGGATTAACTGAGAGCTCTGCAGATGGGATGAACACAAATAATCCTCATGAATAAGACTAATAATTGTGCACGCAGTTTATTACGCTGAAACTGTGACTGCTCCACTGAGCCCAGTTCTCCTGTAAATGTCCAGAGAACCGCTGTGCAATAAAACCGCTGCAGAGGAAATGATATTTCACAGCAACTCATGAGTGGACAAATGAAATAGGGATGAGACTAAACAAATGAGAGATTTTAAGCTGTGCAGGATCAGAGAAATACATAAAAACTGCAATAAAATGAGCTAAACAGCTTGGTGTCATAAAGTGGGACTAATTAGTGTTGCAGATCCATGATGACTTACAGGGAAAAACACACACAGAGCTTCCAATGTTGTATTTAATAAAGACTGTGGGGAATATACAAGTTTCCTCTGACAATATGAAAATAAAAGACAACCCGAACTGAAGTATAAACAGAGATATGATGCCTTTCTTCCTCATCCTGTCGCATCGCATCATCGTGAAGACCAACTGGTGTCTTCCAGCGTCACAGACTGGAACACATCTGTTCATGGTGTCAGCCTTCGGATCAGGAAAACAAAAGTTCAGGAATCAGACCTTCTAATCAAATCAGCTGCTAATAAACACAAACCACCATTAAAGAGCCACGGGGGTGACTAACTCTGTTAACACATAACACCGTTGCTGAGCAGTTCATCATCATCATGAGTTTTAAAGGAACAAACCAGGTTCAGTGCAGCAACGCTGTAGTTTTTATTTAATTAAAGCTCTACAGTTAATTACAGGTGTGTGCAGATTAAACTAAACCCAGTGATGTTGGAAATGATACGAGGGCCCAATTACGGTTTTAGGAATTAATATATATATAATTTATTTTATACATAATATTGTCAAAACCAATCAAAGCAATTTCAAGAGATTTGATCTTCGGCTCTAGCTGCTTTGCAGACTCCCACCAGAAGGTGGCGGTAAATATTTATTAAATGTAGAGTGCTGTGAGAAAGCAGTTATGCTTTATTTTACCCCCTTCTGCTTCTGTCACATTTAAGTGCTTCAAATGTTCTAACACGTTTTAATGTCAGGCAAAGATAAGCAGAGTAAACGCAGAAAGCGATTTTATCAAACCAACCAACCCTGGCCGTATATGAAGAAGTAATGACACGCTGAATCTATTTACTCGAGTTTGAGCTGACTTCTAACGAGTCTTTTAAATCAATTGGTTCATTTCAGCTACATTGGAGGATTTTTCAGCATAAGCATTTGAGGTCATGGCACGGCATCTCAACCAGATTGTAGTTTGGACTTTGACTAGGCCACCCCAAAGCTTTTGCTTTTGTAGTTTTCAACCATTCAGAGGTGGTCCTGCTGACAGGATTTGGATCGCTGTCCTGCTGCGGAACCGCAGTGAGCTTGAACCTCAGGTCACAAACTGTTGGCTCGAGGTTCTGCGTCAGGATTTTCTTTTAGTGAGCCCAGATCATCATACTGCCACCACCATGTTCTACAGTAGGCTGTTTTTCTGAAATGCTGTTAGTTTTACAGCAGATGTAACAGGATGTCCATCTTTCAATAAGGTCCACAACTGCCTCATCTGACCAAAGCGTATTTTCCCAAAAGACTTCAAGATGTTTTTGTTTTTTCGGTTAGTGTGAAATGAGCCTTTGTGTTCTTCTGGCTCAGCAATGGTTCTGACCTTGGATCTCTCCCATGGATGCCATTAATGTCCAGCCTCTCTTTCTTATTGTTTGAATCATGACCTCTGACCTTAACTGAGGCAGTGAGGCCTGCAGAGCTTAGATGTTCTTCTGGATTCGTTGGGACCTCCTGGGTGAGACTTTAAGGAGGTCTTGGAGTGATTTTGTTCGCCCACAGCAGGTTTAACAAAGCTCAACTACTTTTCCACAGAACGGTTCATGATGCGGTCAATGGAAAAAAGTTGAAATGGTGATGAGCTACAAAAAAATCAGAAGTCTACAAGACCGTGGTGCACCCAGCGGTCTTGTTGGGGCTAAAAGCTAGCTGATGAAGATGGTCCAATAGAAGACGGGATGGACCCAGGTGGACCGTGACCATGAAAGTCGGACATTTTATGACACAACCATGATATGCATAACGACAAGGATGTCCATCTGCCATAACATTATGACCACTGGTTTACCACCTGAAGCACCTGCCAACACCACAGGAGCATCAGAACCAGAAGAAAACAGGCCTGATTCTTTCTTCTGTTCCATCATGTGGACTGTCTCAATGGAAATCTCTTAAATGGGCATCGTTGTCCAGATGTAGTAAGGGAAGATGAGCAAACAGGGGCAGTGGGATGCTTTGGAGAAAGGGTCCGACATGTATGTAAATCTTACTTAGATCCTACCTAAACATTGTTGCTGACCAAGTCGCCACCCACCCAGCGAAACAGCATTCCCTATAGGGCTGCAGGGTGATGCTCCCTCTCACACTGCACACACACTACAAGAAACCAGTTAGAAGTTTCAGAAACAGAACAACCAGTCTGAGATGATGTCCTGGCCTCCAGCTCTCCAGATTGCAATCCAATCTAGCATCTGTAGGCAGGATACCTAATCAAATTAGGGTGGTCATAATGTTATGGCTGATTTGTCCGTACACCAGTTGAAAGCATATATAAGAAATCTTGTTAATTAGGCCATCCTTCGCTGATCTTGTAAAAAAGTCTCAACCTGTAGGTCAGACAACCTGTAGGTTGACAATGACTGGAAAATCATATTTAACACTAATGATGATGATTTGGAGAATGATCGATATGCAACAACTAATCGAGGCTAACTTAACTATTTGTGACCACGATGAACTGTAAAATCTTAATATATTTCATGCACTGGTTCCTGGTCCTCTCGCTGAGTCTGTAACCGTCTGGAGTCCCTGATGTTCATCTGGTGGTGAACCGCTGCAAATCATCCGAAGTTGGCAGTGATTTTGTTTACAAAGACCCTTCAACATAAAATACTGAAGCTACTCTCAACGCCACTCAACTCCTGGTCGGTCCCTAACGGAAATATGAAGAACAAAGAGAGGCATGCTTCCAACGGTCGCCACAGCGCCGGCTCAGAGTTCCTGCCGGGGCTCGGCCTGACAACACAAGGCTGCGGTATTCTACACCCTGCGGGACGCAGAGAGAGGACTGACATGAACAAACACACAAACACGCCACCACCGAGTGTTTGGAGGGTGTCCAGACTGTGGTTCGGCCTACAGGTAACCTCTGCCATCTCCACACTACAAACAGCAGCAAAACAATAACAGCGAAGGCGGTGGCGCGCGTCGCCTTTATCTGTCGTCGGGTTTGGGCGAGTCCACCGGTTCTTCGTCTTCCTCCTTCTCGTCTGATGCGCCGATCAGCCGCTGGCGGGCGAAATCCTCGAATATGATGTCATCGTCACTGGAGGATGGAGAATGTAACTGAGGTTAGTTCAGAGCGTCTGCACAACGTTTAAAATTATGCTCAACCGCCTCTCTGCTGGTGATGCAAACACATGGTTGACAGTTTCGCCCAAAATTATTCACACCCCTGGCAGATTTAGATCTAAAGATCTCTTTTAGTTTGAGAAATATTTCCTCTAACTGGAAAGGAAATAGATGTGGGGTCAAAGGCCAAGGAAGAGATTTTATGCAAATTAGCTTGCCAGAAATCACCCATACTCAATCGAAATAATCAGATTTTGTTGAAATTCAAGGTTCTACAATATTCACAACACCAATTAACCAATAATTTATCAAGAACAACCATTTTCAGGGTGAAAACAGCAGCTTTCTGCAGTTGGCTTCTAGCAAATCCTGGCTAAACCAGGCAAGTCATGGCTGCTCGCAACTCAAGAAAGGGGCCTTAAGGTCATAACTAAATGTCTTCAAGTTCCAGTGACCACAGTAACAAGTGTTATTAACAATGATCCCAAAGTACGTCACAGGAAGTCAAAACAGACTAATGATGCAAGACGTGAAGGAAAGTCAGAGGACCACCAGCAAGGCCATCCTATAAAACGTGGGTCATTCCGGTAACAACGTCTTAATGCAGACAACCCAACCCTGTGTGCTGCTGGGGTCCATGATGCAGATCAAGG
Organism: Fundulus diaphanus; assembly: GCA_037039145.1. Classification (NCBI taxonomy): domain Eukaryota; kingdom Metazoa; phylum Chordata; class Actinopteri; order Cyprinodontiformes; family Fundulidae; genus Fundulus; species Fundulus diaphanus. The sequence continues at coordinate 3,009,962 of CM073124.1, read as the reverse complement.
AGGAGGCTTAGCTTTTACCACATCTCTGGGTCTTCTGGTCTTCTGTCCTGTGGTCAGATTAATCCAAAATGCATGTGTTTGGCCACATTGATGCAGCCTTCTCTAGACGGAAAAAGGAGGAAGCATTCAACCCTGAGAGCAGGATCTCCAGGGGTGAACATGGTGGTGGGAGCATCATGCTTCAGGTATGTTTTAAAGCCAATGGGATGTGCAACCTAATCAAAGTAAATCTCAACATAACAAAGAAAACTACATCAAGACTAAAAGGCAACATTGGGCAGTTTAGAAAAGAAACTTGGTACAAGGCTACAGTTCAAAGATTTGGCGAAGCCGAGTCAGCGTCTCGACTTGAATCTGGAAGAGAATCAGCGTGGGGAGCAATTCTGATGGGCATTTAGCTGTTTTGTTGCTCAGTAAATATTTTTCCTTAATTATTGATAAGAGTATTAATTATGTTGGAAACTGCATTTTTTGTTCAACGTTCCACAACGGCACTCTTACTACATTATCTTATGATGTTTTGGAGAAACGTGTGATTTCCTGTTAGAAAACAAATCTTTTGGGTAAATTAAAATAACTTAAAGAAATCCACTTCCACTAGAAGTATGAATAATTATGGGCTCCATTGTAGATCTAAAGATATTTCAGGCCCTTTGTCTTTTTATTTATATACATCTCTGTGCCCCAGTTATGGAAGAAACTAACATGAAGTCACGACAGACACCAACTAACCAATCAGGAAAACACTGAGGCGGTACCTCTGGGTTCACAGAGGAGTAAAGGCTTAAAAGATGCTCATTAGAGAATATTTTAATGATAAAATGAGATAATTTTTCTTAATTTGAGCTGGTTTTACTGGTAAGCCTTCATACCACCAGTTCTTTAAACATTTCCAAGTAGACCCAGCTTGGCGTCGTGAAGGAGAAAGTTCTCAATCATCTCTCCTGGTTGAATACATGATTGATAAAAATAAATTAATCGACGTATTCTGCTGATTTAATTTCTTACATGTGGCTCGACACCAGAACTGAGTGACTTGGGGAAAACCATACAGACACATTAGGTTGCAAACAACCCCACTCCAAGCAAGCTGCAACACCGACCAGGGAGTTTGTAGGTTCATTTGCAAGGTCCTCTTACCTCGACCATGTGCATTAACCACAGTATCATCTGCATACATGCTAACATTTGCAGGCTGATGTTACAATAAAACATCCGCTGATTAAAAAAGTAGTAATAGAAACAGCATCTAAGAGTAGATCTTTGTGGAGCACCAGCCTTACTTCTGATTACTTGATTTTTAATTGAAACAGCCTGAGACTGATCGGAAAAATATGATTCTGAATCTATGAATGTACCCGCTCACCGGCCACTATATTAGGCACATGCTGTTAGTACCAGGTTGACCCTTTTATGCCTTTAGATCTGCCTTAAATTGTCTCTTGACATAGATTTGTCTGAGATTCTGGTCCATTTTGACATGACAGCATCACACAGTTGCTGCAGATTGCTGGCTGACACAAATCTTCCATCTCCCACACCCCAAAAGATGACCTACTGGACTGAGATCGTAGGACTGTGGAGCCCATGGAAATACAGTGAAATGATCATGTGCAAGAAACCAATCTGAGACGATGTGAGCTTTGTGGCAATGTGCTATTAGAGATGGGTCACACTGTGATCACAAAGGGATGAACATTTTCAGCAACAGTACTCGGGTTGGGCTGTAGTGTCGACATGTTGATATTTAGGGGTCCAAAGTGCTTTGAGAAGATGCCATCCACACCACCACCCCTAACCACTGATACACAGCTGGAAGGATCTATGTGTTTATGTAGTTTACACCAACCTCTGACCCTGTGGTCTGAACGCTGCAGCTGAAACAGACTCTCATCTGACCAGGCAACATGTTTCCAGTCTGTCAATGTCAGGTTTTGGTGAATTGTGTGAAGTGAAGCCCCGATTTCTGGTTCTGAGCAGATGGGAGGCTCATCTGGTTGGGTGTTCTGCTGCTGTAGCCCATCTGCTACAAGGCTCAGTGCATTCTGTGTTCAGTGACGGTGTTCTGGAAACCTTCAATGCTTTCAAATTTACAGTTGACTCTCCGTCATCTTGAGGGAGTCGGAGACGTTTCTGAAGTAGCCAGTTCCTTCACTGCTGCTGAAGGAGACGGCTACTTCACAACATCCACCAGAACCTGCTGATTTGAGCAGATCAGCAGCTCTTTAAAAATCACTCAAAGTCCCATTCCTTCCCTATTCTGACACATGCTAGATGCCTACATGCAATGAATTGCTACCATGTGATTGTCTTGGCACGTTATTGATCAGGTGTTGCTAATAAAGTGGCTGGTGAGTTGTAAAAGGAGAAAGAAAAAGGAGATAATTTGGATGCAGAAACGGATTTTTCTCTGAGAAACACCTGCTGATCTCTGAGTCTGTTTAGATTAACTCTCTTACTTCAACCCAGAAAACAAGTTTGATGAGAGCAACTCGGGAAGTAGACAGTTAGCGAAGTGCAATCGATGTCTGTGGATCTGATTAGCGTCCAGCCTGATGAGAGGGTGGGTTCTAATTTCACCAACACAGAAATGCTTCTTCTGACTCCTGTTCAGACGTGTCAGGTGTTATATTATATGGAGGTACGTGCACTTTACTGTATTGACTCCACTGGTTCAGAGGGAAGCCTTCGATAAAAACACAGCAGAAGAAGAGCATGGGAGTGACTGCAAGCCATGAATCTGACTGGAGTCAAAGAAAATGTACCATACACAGCAGAATCTGGTGTGTATTCAACATTTATCCGAGAACTAATTCATGTGTAGACATCATGAGGTCGAGTCACAACTTGTTCAGTTAAAAGGCTTCCAGAGAAAACACCAGGAAGTCCATTTAAACTGAAAATAAAACCAGCATTGAATCCTTCTGGGGACAACCCCCCTGATAGTGTCTTAAAACAATCTCCCAACCATGGTAGTAATCAGGTCCAGAGTGGCTGCTGACAGCAGGAAGAGTTTCCAGTTTAAAGCCCATTTCCTGCAGCTCCAGCAGCAGCACGCATTAGGATGCATTAAGGCTCCTGCTCAGGAGACGGCTCCATCGCTGCTAATGCTCCAGCGGGCCGAGAGGAAACCCTCTCTGCTGCCAGCACCGTCCATGAGAAGCACAACCAATCAGAGAGGCAGCTGATGAGGACTGACAGGTGGAGGCGGGGGGGCACGGCTGCTTACTTTGTGTCAAACTCAATCAGGTTAGTGTCGATCGGAGCTTCATCCGGAGCTGTGGAGAAGTCAGAAAGAGGCAGTCAGAGGCGTGTCGTCAGCACTGAACACAGGATCCGCCACTCTCCACTTCCTCCATGTGGAGGTCGGACAAAGTTGGCCTTGTTGGCAGGATCCCGATCAGCAGCGTTAACACAAGTCAGACATTAAAGCTGTTCTGGGTCAGAGAAGTTCGTTTGACCCTTTTGCATCGTGAAACCTGAGCTTCAACATTCCCTTTAAAACGTCTGAAGTCAACGCTCTCATGGAAAGTCTCAAACCTTTAACTGAGCCAACAAGTAGAGCTGACCTGACAAATATAATCTACAACTTTTAGCACGGTACAAGGTTGCAAGACAGTTAACAATAGTTTATATACTGCTAATTTTATACTGTTGGTTCTAAAAAGTTTTAATGGGTGGCAAAACTTTCTTAAAAGAACCTTAGAATCAATGTGGAAGTTAGATTTTACGTGTTTATGGAGGTTTAAAGGAGCTTAAAGGTTTAGCTCAATTGCTAGCACACAAAAACTTGACCTTTGGAGCCTCGGATGTGGGAAACATCCTCAGCACATCTCTTCAGGTCAGATATAGACTGGATTCACCTGTTGCTGAACTGCACAAGCAGAACATGCAATAATTATCTGGCAAAGATTGAAGATTTATAAAATAACGGAGGAGGTTGTCCCACTCTCATACAGTTACACAGCAGCGCAACATCATCATCATCAGGCAGCTGTGCTTTATTTTAACCAAAATGACATTGATTGGTGACAGGAAGTTGCACTTTTTTAACGTATAAAGCCAAGTGCAACAAAGTATATTTCAGTGTAATAACATGATATCACAGTATTACCAGTGATGGTGCCACCCTTGGTTTCCAACATGACGCATCATATCACGTGTTAAAGCCCATCATACTTCAGAACATATCGTGGACCAGAGAGTAGCGGCCATGTTTCAGGACAGAACCTCAGCCGTGTCAACAGGCTTACCTGTTCATGTGTTCATATAATGACCACCAAGAGCTTTACAACCACCATATAACCTGTATCAGATGGAAATTACTGGAAAATGTTTTCAGCCTTCAAGGTGAGCAGACGAGGCTTTCATTGAAGCGCCCGCTTGTCATCTGATTTATTGGGGGCTTGTCCGGGATCATTACGCTGTTTCTGACGTACAGTTAACAAGCAGGATAATCCAGACCATGATGGAGAACTTTAGTAGGTTGTTAAAATGCTTTCATTCAGAACATCTAAAGGAGAAACTGAAGACAACTCACCGTCTCTGTAGATGGACTCCTCCAACGGCTTTGGGTGCATTAATGTGAAAGGTAGCTCAACGGAGACGTCGCTGAAAGACAGACCGTCCAGGTGTGTTACAGCTCACAGGACACCACCAATCCACAGCTGATTCATTAAAGACGCTTAATAATGTGGATATGTGTCGCCACGAGGAAGGTTGTGTGCAGCGAGACGTTCAGGTGACCTTTTGTAAATCTCAGCGTGTTTTCATGTGTGACAGAGTGAAAGGTTACCTGGAAGCCAGATCTCCGAGAAGCCTGAAATCAATAAATATTTAACAGCATCAGTTTCAGAGCAGCAGCCCATCATTTCCAGCTGCTTAAACTGACAGTCATTTTATCCCAGGTCACATGTTGCCGACATCATATTGATGCAGTTTGTAATCTATGTATAGTGTGCAGCTCATTCTTTATCCAAAGGAAGCATGTAAAATATTGGAGGTTTTTCCATTTTTCTCCTGAATGGATCTAGAACCGTAGCTTCATGTTGACAAAATGTGAATAACATGTGACCTATTTTCTGCACATAAAACGCAGGAGATTCTTCCAGTCCTTGTCTCCCTTTCAATTACCGACGTTCCTGTGGTCTTTCAAATTGGTCCTAATTAATAATTTCAGAAGAAATATTTGCTTTTCTTTGGACGTGTGCTGCTGTTTGAGGACTAAGAAACACCAGGTTTTCAGCCATGTTTGGGAAATCAGGCTGGATCAGTCAAACTGAACCAAGGTTGGCTATTTTTACAGCTTCTACTGAAGGAATGGGATCAAATTATGGCAGCTTTCCAATAAGTAACACAACAGGGGAAACATGACCCAGGATGTTACAGCTGCAGTCGGTTTTCCTTCATTTATTCCTGGACTGATTCTGAGCGGAGAGCCACAGCCATGAAGCCCAGGGTAGAGAACAGATGTTCCCCTGATGAGGACCCGAATCCTCACTCTAATCATAAGATGTCCCATCAGTAGAGTTGGGGGTTCCAATCCAGCCCCCACTGTCCAGAGGCTGCGGATGAAAAGTACCTTTTTTTGGCTAGCTTTAATACATTCATGGCAGTGATTATTAACTTTTGCTGTCCCTGTAAAATAAACTAAAGAGCTAAAAAGTTAAAAACAGAGGGAACCCACCCGCCTCGCGACACCACCAGCTTCACTTTGACTTTGTAGGACACGATGATGCCCAGGATCTCCCTGTTGGCTCCGTCTCTCAGGCTTCTCAGGAGAGGAAACACAAGGTGAGACACCAGCGTCCACATCTTCAGCCGACAGCGAAGGCATCACGAGTGTGACGGGACTCACAGAGTGCTGGAGGCCAGGTTGGTGTCCTCGTGCTTCAGCTTTCCATCCAGGGCAAGGCCTCGTTTCTCCCTGTTGTTGGCCAGGAACGGCGTGAGGGTGAAGACTTTGCAGAAAGTTGAGCTGGGAGCCACAACATCGCTGAAGACACAGAGACGATGTTCAGGTTACGTCTCAGCCGCTGCAAGAGCTCCGGCCACAGCGTCGGCTTCATTTTCCCTTGAATGTCACTCGTAAATAAACCTTTCTGAATAAATGTTGACCTTTCAACCAGTTTTACACCTAACTGGGTAGAAGTGGTGACGCTGCTGAGCTGTTGATGAACTGCTGTAAAGTTGCTGCTGGGAGGCTTTGGTCTGCAGAGTCCTCCTCACTGGGAGAAACCCAGCAGGTTGGGCTACAAACCAGACAAACGTGAACCCAAGACTGAGAACTGATCTTCATAAGCATTGCACTCATAAAATCACAATAATTCAGATTTTAGACAGACAGGTTTTGGTTTAGGTCTGCATGGGCGTTAGGAGCACAGACCCACTACCAACGAGGAAGCCTGAGAACTCCCTGAGGGTTTTGAACATGGCCAGAAAATCCCCAGAGAGGCTGAGGAGTTTAATCCTGTTAGTAAAGCTGTGTTGGAGGTCTCCTGAGGCCTGAAGGAGCATCGCAGCAGCTGGAGCAGTGTGGCATAAGGTCAGGCATGCATGCAGTGGGGCAGCATGTAGTTATAACATGTCAGCATCATTGTTGTCTTTTTGTTTCTCTCGATCCACATTATATATGTGGACGCACCTTTTCCTCCTTTTAGCACCTTATATTGATTATTGAGCCGATGTGACACATGAATTTCTCCACTGTGAGATTAATGAAGTCTATCTTATCTTATCTTATCTTATCAAAGCATGGGGCGACCGTGGGCGACAGTTGCAGGGTAACCAGCTACATTTAAACAGGTTGTAGAAGGGTCCAGTGTCATAAATTATCACAAAAATGCGGAAATGTAATTTTCATTTTTATTTCAGTGTATATTCTAAACTTAAAATTCCTCTTTCCTCCTTCATTTTGGTTCTGATACCGGTCCAGAACAATCGACTCTTATGATACCTGAACTGTTTAGAAGCAGTAGAGCTTTCTGAGCTATCTAAAATCTTAGCTTCATCTAAACCTTCTACCTGTATGTTAGACCCAATCCCAACCAGGTTGTTGAAGGAGGTATTCCCTTTGATCAGTGGTCCTATTTTAGACATTATTAATCTATCCTTAGTAAATGGATATGTACCACAGGTTTTTAAAGTAGCTGTTATTAAACCTTTACTTAAGAAACCTTCTCTTGATCAAGATGAGCTAGTAAATTACAGACCTATATCTAATCTTCTTTTCTTATCTAAAATTCTTGGATTTTACTTTGACTTTGACCAATCTGTCTGGAGGATTTGATTGAATTTGACTTTGTAAAGAGCCTTGAGATGACATGTGTTGTGAATTGGAGCTATAGAAATAAAATTGGCCTGAATTTAATATAAAAATTACTTTAGATTACCTCCTGCTGGTAGAAAGTATTATTGTCAAGTCAAATTACACTTGAGATGAGTGTATTTTTTAATAAATAAATAAAGTTATAATTTGCACTAAAAGAGATTAAATACGGGGGTGCAATTCACTGACGGCAGTAGTGAATTGCACGGAGACAATCCACCCACAAGACCACCGGAGACAATCTGCTTAATTGCTGCCTGGTGCGCTCAGGAGCTCATGACGTCACATACGCGGTGCATCCCTGAAGCGCAGGTGTGATATCAGTAGGAGCAGAAGTTATTGAGACACGGACGAGGATCCTGTTAAAACTAATACCAACGCAGCAGAGTACTTTGAACGTCTACAACGATTGGAGAGGCAGCCGGTAAGAAGTTAAACTTAAAATCTGTGCTACAGAGTCGCTACTGTTGCTGCTGAGCCGTTTGAGAGTGGTGTTTGTTTACGTGTTAGTGTGCAGCAGAATGGATGCGTAGCTCTGTTCAATATGGGTTGGCCATGCTTTGATTGTTTTGATGAAATGTGTGTTAGTATGGCCATAAGCTGCGTATTTCTTAAATATTATTAGAAAGTGTTTGGTCGACTGGTGTGATAAGAGGGTCTGCCTTTTAATTGGGTTAACAGATATAAAGGATAAATAGGTTAAATGGGGTTTGTGCAATTAAAGTGGCAATATGTGGTTTGTGCTACGTAAGCTTGTATGTGTTTCAGTGTTTGGTGTTATTCATCAAGTAGCATTTTGTATTGAATGGAGTATTTAAGGCTGACATTTACATGTATATTTGTAAAAATTTATGGATATTTATGTGTGTATTTTTTTTTTTTTTTGTCTAAAGGTTTTTTACCTGTTTGACCACTGCTAAAGAGAATAAAAGAAAAAAGAAGTGGAAAAGAAGCAAACTGAGTGGATTCCAGTTTATTCTCCATGTAGACGGGTCATAATCCCTTTCAAGTTGGGGAAGCTGCATAACTGAGTTGGCAACTTGACACCACCAGGATCATGGGGGCTCGTCCGGGATATTTAAGGCTGACATTTACAAATATACATGTAAATGTCAGCCTTAAATACTCCATTCAATACAAAATGCTACTTGATGAATAACACCAAACACTGAAACACATACAAGCTTACGTAGCACAAACCACATATTGCCACTTTAATTGCACAAACCCCATTTAACCTATTTATCCTTTATATCTGTTAACCCAATTAAAAGGCAGACCCTCTTATCACACCAGTCGACCAAACACTTTCTAATAATATTTAAGAAATACGCAGCTTATGGCCATACTAACACACATTTCATCAAAACAATCAAAGCATGGCAAACCCATATTGAACAGAGCTACGCATCCATTCTGCTGCACACTAACACGTAAACAAACACCACTCTCAAACGGCTCAGCAGCAACAGTAGCAACTCTGTAGCACAGATTTTAAGTTTAACTTCTTACCGGCTGCCTCTCCAATCGTTGTAGACGTTCAAAGTACTCTGCTGCGTTGGTATTAGTTTTAACAGGATCCTCGTCCGTGTCTCAATAACTTCTGCTCCTACTGATATCACACCTGCGCTTCAGGGATGCACCGCGTATGTGACGTCATGAGCTCCTGAGCGCACCAGGCAGCAATTAAGCAGATTGTCTCCGGTGGTCTTGTGGGTGGATTGTCTCCGTGCAATTCACTACTGCCGTCAGTGAATTGCACCCCCGTATTTAATCTCTTTTAGTGCAAATTATAACTTTATTTATTTATTAAAAAATACACTCATCTCAAGTGTAATTTGACTTGACAATTATCGATAAGCATATAATATCTCCTTACAGCTGACTCTCAATAAAATATAGAAAATGAGTCTAAATGACTGGTGGGTTGGATGCATGATCAACATGCAGCAGCGCCATCATATCAGAGGATGAAATGACAAAAATCACTGCAGCACAAAATCCCAAAGGGGCAACAGGCTCATCGTCCAAAGAGGTTGGTAGAGGAGAATGCTCTCCAGACAAATAAAGTCACGAATAAATGAAAATGAACAAATCTCTAAATGTAAAAGGTAAGCAGTGTAGTCTGGGCTGCGGTTCTGCTGCGGTTTCATTGGTTCAGATGTTCTCTTCTGCAAAAGTAAACCAGTTTTCTTCAGCGAGACGATTCAAACTGCTGGAAGTGGGTTTTTCTGCCCAACCTTCAGCTTCTTCTCAGACTGAAGGTTCTGACTCGGACCTGTTTCTCTCTGCAGACCAGTTTGGACTCTAGTTTCCAGCTTTAACCATGCTTCATAAAATCATCGTGGAAACTGTCTGACATGGAAAGGAGATTCTTGATTAGATTAATGTCTGAATCGGCTGCATCGTCATGAGCGGCTGATGTTCTTTAGTCTGTAACCAGTGACTAAATGTTCCTGAGCTGAAGTTTTCATTTGAATAATTAGATAACGGCGATTTAACACGAGCCACAGAAAAACTAATGTCCTGCAGCTGAAACTCTTTCCAGCTAAATTCATTAAACAGATCAATTCAACCACTTCAGCTGATGTGGGTCAGAGATCCAGCATGGAAACCAGAAACTCCTCACTAAGAGTTCTGGTTCTGCCTGGTTCTCCTCCCACTGGGGCAGATCCCTGAACCACGTCGGCGGACTCCCTGGACCTCAGGACCGCTGAAGGCTGCAGATGCTTCAGTAAATGGAAAACTTCTCCTTTCAGCTCAGCTCCTTCTCACACCTAACCAGAGCGGCGTCCACGTGCCTGGAGATAAATCCCTGCAGTTATTCCTTTATCAGCCCATCTTTCCATCACATTCAGTCGCTTTTTCTTCCTCTAACCTGCCGCTTGTTAAACGCTGAAGACACGACGCCTCCAGAAGGTTTCCTCTCTATATGACCAGGAGATTTTTATACATGTTGGTGTTTCTGTCTGATGAGAAGAGTGGAGCCCCCCTCCCCCGCTCCTTTTAAGGGTGGGAATCACCACGGTAACCAATGACTAAGGGATTTTAAAGCCATTAGTTGTCATGGTGAGTTTTATTTTCCTAGCAGAGATGAGGAGGCTGATGGAGACAGTAGCTCCACATGCTTCCAATTAACGTTCCTATTTTCCTACCTGAAAACAACATCATTATTTGCCTTGCATCTGTTTTTTTTGCTAATTTGATACAATAAAAAAAGTCTACAGTAACTGGAAGGGACCAAACAAAGTCCTTAATGCAGCTACTGGTGGAGTTTTTGGACCAAGCTCTGCAGAATCACTGCAGGTGACCCAGAGCTTCTGCGTTTGAAGGTGTGACGACTGAATGACACTCACTCCGACTCCTCCACGGCCACGGGGCATTTGTACTGCGCCGTGTTGAACAGGCAGATGTCTGCGTACTGTCGCACTGCGGACACAAACCAGAGTTACAGGAGCCAACATGGCTGCCGCGGGAATCACAGGGAGCAGCTGAGAGGCCAACCTGAGATCTTCATCTTCTTCACCGTCTTGTTGGTGTTGTTGGTGACGTGAACGTTGACGCTGATGGGCTCGCCGTGGTAATAAATCTGAGACAGAGCACAGAGAACCTCAGAGCTTTCACCGGGAACAACATCTGGACCGTCCAGTTGGGAGAAGTCCACAATTATCTGTCTGAAGCGCCGCCTTCTGTACAAACGGTGCAGCATGCCGCTAACAAACATCCAAAGTTTATCCTGAATAATTGCAGTCAAAAACCAAATCAAATTTAAAGAGGTCTTCCTCTGGGTTGGACCCTGGTCCCTGCGGCTGCTGGACACCCTTTAACGGGTGGACCTGTGTGGCCCCGCCCCCCAGGTGGTACCTCCTTGTCCAGCGAAGCCTCCAGGTGCAGAGGTTTGTCCGACATCAGGAACTGTCTGGTGGTCTCGGCTGTCGGCTGAGGACCCGGTTTCTCCGGAGCGTACTGCACCTTCCTGATCACCAGACGCACCGAGTTCCTGCAACAACGAGACCTCAGAACCGCTCCGCAGGACCCGACCCGGACGCCAGCGGACTCCACTGGGGTCCCGCTGCCGCTCGCTGACTTTTACCTTTTGTGGATCTTCTCTTCCAGATTTTCTGCGCAGAAAGCTTTCACCTCAAAGTCGACTCCGCAGGCCTGAGGACAGCAACGCGATCACATGTTGGTCTGGGTCTGAGTCAGAACCGACAGAACGTCAGAGAACCCAACAGAGAGGACGGTACCTTCCCGGTGTCTTCCGGTCCCGGCTGCAGGGTGACGGAGCACGGCAGGTTCAGGGGAATCTGGAAACAAACCCGTTGGAGACGTTACTGTGACCAGAACATTTGTGACTCGGGGAGAAGGAAACTTCTGATCCCATTGCTGAGGGGCGGACCAGTTTTGGGTTAATTTGCATGTTATCTAAGCCATAACAAGACCTTTTTAGGCAATAATATAAAGCTTGGAGCTCCACACTACTCCAGACATTTGAATTGAGAAAGCTTTCTGGATGGGAAGCGAAACATCTTCAAACTTTGGAAAAAGGTCCATTTGTTTTTGTTTTTTAACTTTTTTTGTTCTGATCCCAGCATCAGAATTCCTCCATCAGAGCCATTTCTCTTTGAAGAACCTGAAGATGTCTGGGGAGGAAGATCTCTGAAGCTCCATATGGAGCTGAAACGGCCAGTTAGGCTGATAAACAGCTCGGATCCAGGAGGGAAAGGAGGGAAAGCAGCTTCTCCAGCCAGCGGCGTCATTTATTTTTATTTATTTATTATTTATTTAATTAAAAAATATTTAAAAAAATAAAAATAAAAAAATTATTAAAAAATTTTAAAATTAAAAATTCTTAAAAAATTAAAAACATTTTTTTTAATCATTTATGAAACAGAAAGAGGTTCAAGGGCTGAATCAAATCCAAGGACTGGAAATCCTTGCAGGAACAACTGATTCTGGCTTCAGCGTAGAGGTGTGGGTCCTTCTTCTGGCCTGGGACTCCTGCTCCAGAGGGAGGTGCAGCAACTGTATTCACTGCATGGAGATCGACCTTTGCAGCTGTAACAAGGCAGCTGTGCTCCACCCAGACTCTGACATTCTGCCTTTCATGTTCAAAACAGAGCTGAGCTCTTATTGTCTGTTGTGTGTAGGATTATTATCCTAATATGAATCACTACACCTCTTCCAGATCCTGCATATAGCATCCATGTTTGCTTTGGATGAGGGATTGCTGCAAGCTCAATGAGATCAGCCGGGCTTCTTTGGATAGATAACTTCTTACCAACTTACACTGTGAGCAGAATCTGTGGCACTACCAGGATCAAAACTGAAATATATGTAACTGAATTTGAAATTCCTGATATCATTATATTGGTCTGAATGTATTTTCCTGACTATAAGGTGGGTGTATTTGTCTGGTAAAGTCCCGTGAGATGATATTTGGTGTGAGATGGCTCTACATAAACACAGCTGAGTTGAACTGAATGCTCATTCTGGTCCTTTTTATCCTGTGAACTTTAGAGAACAGTGAAGGTCGTGGTTTAAAGACGCCAAAGGGATCTGCTGGTAGCCTGCCAGCCAGCGCACCAGTTAGGGAACCAAATGTTTTTCTTCACATTAGAATATTCTAAGTATAAAATAATGGGCCACAGAACTGTGCAGCGATTTGAAGAGAATAAAGGAATAAAACTGGGAAGACCAAATCAAACTCAGCTGGTAGGTGTAAAAAGCTTCGTCTCTGTACCTCGAAGGTGAACGGATGGGCGTGCTCTCCCAGTTTTTTAATCAGGCGCTCCTGAAGACGAGTCAGACTCTTCTTCTCCTCAGGCAGTGGAGGAAAGGCCTGGATGTTCGCCACAAACAGGTCCTTCCTGAACGTTAAGCCCAGGACGTCCAGATCCTCTCGACCATATCGGAACGCACAGGTGAGAGTGACAAACACTGGCAGGAAACATAAATCACTTCCTGTTAGAGGATCCATGCTCTGGAGCTGAGGCTGCAGCCTCAGGATTTAGTCATATTACCGGAACTTTTAAAGTTTAACATCCTTCCCTGAGGAACCCCGCTAACTCAAACACTCTCAGGTTTCTCACCTTTCCTCTCCTTCAGGTATTCTGGGTCAATCAAAACCACCCCATCTGCAAGACGAGAGGAGCAGAGCGTGAACAAGGGCTGATGATCAGCAGGATTGATTTTCATAGCCTGACTAAAACCTCCTCTCACCGACAGGCTCCACCAGGTCCACATGGTCCACAAAGTCTCTCTTCCCCAGGTAGACCGTGAGCTGAGGGAAAAACAACACCTTCATTTCAGAATCAGAATGAACGGCTTGAAAAATGTGACCCAAGCAGATCATAAAAACATCTCTGCAGCTCCTGGAGAGACAATATTCAACTTTTCTGCTCTCCTAGAGACTCCAACAGCAACAGTGAGGAACTCTGGGTAACAGATAATATCACGGCACTCATCAGTCAATTGTTCATCAATTGAACCCATCTGACTGATGACCAGCAGGTCAGATAAACAGCCTGTTCTGAGTTCAGTGAAATCCAGAACGCATGAATATGACCCTTAACCTCTTTAAATCTGTGTCAGAGAGCAGCGACTGAGGCTTAGAGACAAACTGGGGAGAAATGGCGAGCCGCAGGATGAATTATGAATGAAAGTGAGACCAGAGGAGCGTCTCCCTGCCACCACAGGAGCAGGATGTCGTCCAGGACGTTGCTTTTTATGTCGTATTTTATAAAACCAGGGGGGGAAAATCCACTCCGGTTATATTGTTGCATAACAGCCAGCGTTCATTAAACATGATGCTACTGTGTTGTCTTTAAAATGAAACGATGTTTGGTTAGTCTAAGCCGGCCCAAGGCATGAGCGAACTTAGCCGCTGCTACATCAGGAGCGTAGAAGCTTAACCACAGATTCAAAATGTTTACTTTTATTTGAGAATGACGACTACAGCAAAGTTGATTTGATGGTTTGAGCAAAGATATTTACAATTTTTAACATTTTTCAAAATGTATATAGAAAAATGTAAAGGAATTGCCAAGTTTACTTTGTAAAGTTAAAAAGAATAATCAGTGGTTGTAGTGTTACCATCGTTGCAAACTAACGAATGAATATTTTATTTCAGACGATCCAGTGAAATTACTAATTTTACACACAAACATTATGAACAAATAACAAATTTAATCATTTTATCTGTATAATTTAGTGATTATGTCTGAAAAGATGAAGAAGAGAGACTTATGTCACTGATACTACGAGTTTAACCGTTCTTTGTGTTTGAGCTCAGTTTGTTCACAAATGCGTCTCGGCTATAATAACCAATGATGTGTGATTTCTTTTAAGCTCAGCCAGGTCAACTTTGACCCCTGCCCCAGATTCCACAAAGGAAAGGTCCATCAGTATCAAGCTTATTTACATCTTCAGAGACGTTTTAATTCATACCAACAGCGGCAGTTCTTGCACGAACGGTGGAGGGCCCCTATCGTTGGGACCCCAACCCGCACTTTAACTACGCAGCTTGCCGTACTTGAAGTGGCTCTTAGACACTCCAACTAAAAGAAGAGAAGAAGTCAGAGGCTACTTTGCGCCTCACTTCCTGTGGGATCAGCGTGACAGATCCTGATCTCCCTGTTCTTCCCAGCGAGTAGCCGCCCACCGTCTAATGCCACCCTGGGCTACTGCCCACATAACCCATATGAAAAAAGTTTTTTTACATCATTAGTGTCTCTGCTCTGTCTTCTCTAAGCCCCAGTGGGTCGAGGCAGATGAGCGTTCACACTGAGCCTGGTTCTGGTTCTGCTGGAGGTTCTCCTCCCTGTTAAAGGGGAGTTTTCCTCTCCACTGTCGCTTCATGCATGCTCAGTATGAGGGATTGCTGCAAAGCCATCAACAATGCAGACGACTGTCCACTGTGGCTCTACGCTCTTTCAGGAGGAGTGAATGCTGCTTGGAGAGACTTGATGCAACCTGCTGGGTTTCCTTAGAGAGGAAACTTTCTGACCAACCTGGAGGATCTGATGGAGTCTGACTTTGGAAAGAGCCTTGAGATGATGTGTTGGGAATTTGAGCTATAGAAATAAAATGTAATTAAATTTAAATAGTTCAGTAAAAATAGGAGGAAACATTATATAAAATGTTCTCTACAGGAATCTGCATCTCCATGACGCTTTGTGCTGAAACAAAAACAAGACTCACCTTTCCGTTGGGACTGGCCTTCTTAAACACTCTGAAATCAAACAGAAAGACAGAAACAGGTCAGGGGACTTTGTTCTGAATTCATGATTTGCTTTTTTATTATTATTATTATTATTTATTGATTCTTTCTGCTGAGCCGTGGCCCTCCACGATGCAAAGACCCGATGCAATCAGCCAACCACTGTCGCCACGTGCTTGCAGACAAGGAGGGATTGCTGCAAAGCAGTCGGCTGAGCTTCTTTAGGCACTTTTTGTTCTGCAGTTGGAATCTGTTAAATTTTTAACTTGGACTGAGTTGGAATGTATGTAAGGGCTGAATTATGAATTGTTGTGTAAATAAACTGAGCTGAACTTTAATGCTTGTCAGCTCCCACTGGGGCTGGTTGCTGATCCAAATCAAATATTCTAACAGAACGGCACATCTTTAATTGGATGAAATAACACGGTAACTCCTATATATCTGTCCAGGAAGCAGATAAATCCATATCAATGCTCCAGGTTCACAAGCTCCAACTCTATAAATACTTTTAGTTTTATTTTACCAGGAATAATCCCATCTAGATTAAACATTTCTTTTACTTATTATTCAGGTTAACCTTGAATTTATTTTGCTCTGAGAATGAACCAGGATATTTCTACCCGGCCTCTTCTCTGTCTGTCTCCTCTAAGCGGAGGGGCCCCCGGACAAAAACATGTCAAGGTCCCAAATGTGATTGATGAAACCAAGGTTTGAAACCAAGCTTCGCTTGTAGGAAAGGTTTCACTGCCTGCTGTCAGTCATCATCAGCTTCCTTTTTGCTTCTTGTATAAAAGTGCCTGACAGGAACCCCCCTCCCCCCCCCCCATTAATGTGGTCATAAATTAGCTTCTGCGGCTCCATTAGCTCCCAGCTTCCACCTCAATCAGCAGCATCAGGGCGGCGTGTTACAGGAAACCGCCCGGACTCCTGGGAGCACGCTCAGTGCACAATTAGCAGCTCGCCATAAACTCTCTAATTATTCCAATTAGATTTTAGCGCCGAGCGGCTCCACAGTTTCACTTCACAAATCACTCCGAGCTGCTGGAGAGCAAAGCTGCTAATTAAAGCCAACTTTAAGCTCTCAGGTTCTGTGCTCGGTTCTTCGGATCGTCGCAGTAAACAGAACTTCAGGTTTTGGATCCCGGCTCAGTTCAGCTTCATGTCATCAGAGCAGCAACACTGAACTGGACTGGATTATTCTGACATTTTTGACCCGGAATTAGGCAAATTCAGATAGAAAATAAAATGTTCAAGTTGAAGTACCAAACAACTTGTCCTGAGAGCTAAAAAGTCTGCAAATAGTGCTTAGCATCTGATAAAATGTAAATGTTCGAGTCAAATAACCAAAAACGGTTCGGACCAATCACGTTGCAGTATTGTGGTTTAACGCGGGACATACCAGCTGTGATGAAAGCAAGAGCCGCTGAGGCCACAGCCGAATCAACACAAACATGGCGGTGCAGGAGGACGTAGCTGCTGCTCACATCTGATTGGTCAGAATCCACGATTGTTATGAGTGTCATTACCCAAATCAGCGCGCCCTGACCAGCGTAACTTGTTGTGGTTTCTCATGCCGCCTGCTGCTTACATTTTCATTTGATACCGTGATTGGCTAAAACCAACCTTTGGTAGGTGGGCACTAGGTGTGGCTTCGTCCAATAAAGTTTCAGCACTTTGACAGTTTTCTGGGAGTTTGTTCCAGATCAGTGGAGCATAGGAACTAAATGCTGCTTCTCCATGTCTGGTTCTGGTTCTGGTTCTGGTATCAGTCTGACTCGCCATGTTAATAATCTAGTTAAGCTTTTGTAGTTGAAACATCATGAGATTAAGTTTGTAGTCCAGCTTTGACCTGCTGCTGCTGCTTCATAATAATGTGCTTCCTCTATCTGTTCTTTTCTTGTTTTCTGTTTATGTAAAGATCGTCGTCTTGTTAGTGAATTGTGCCACAAATAAACTGACCTGGAACCAGCTTTTGATGAGCTGGACTGAAATATTGTTTAGAGGAAAGGGAAATTACCAGTTAATGTTATTAATAGTTGGTTGAACCGGACTGCATTTTGTTTAATGAATTGTTCAAAGTTAAAGATAATTTGGTTTAAAATGTATTTATTTTTAAAGAAAACAGAACATTGGGTTGAGTTGTGGTTCCTCTCCTGGGATCAACTGGAATCAGTCGGATAAAACTAGACTAGATTTGTCTTAGGGCTGGATGACATAGAAAAAAAGAAATCATATTGAGCAATATAGATAGTTACCAAAAAATTCTAAACATATATTTTAAGTGCAGCCCTGGCCATTTTATGCTGTTGCTTAGCAACCTATTTTAAGATACAGACGCAAACACTGAATTCAGTCTCAAACCTTAATTCTACCAACTTTTTACCAAAACTGCAAGTTTTAAAGAAGAAAAAAGAACGTGTGCTCGCTGAACTCTAAAGGGGGCGGGGCTTGGTTCCTGGGTCTACGTTGTGGTTGGTTGGGAGGATGTAATGATGTAATATTAACCTACATGGATTGAATGCAAAAGGAAGGAAAACTGTTATTATATTGAACTTTTTATTGACCCTTTTTCTATAGATGGACATATTCAATTCAATTCAATTCAATTTTATTTATATAGCGCCAATTCATGAAACATGTCATCTCAAGGCACTTTACAAAGTTAAATTCAATCATATTATACAGTTTGGGTTAGATTATACAGATTGGTCAAAAATGTTCCTATATAAGGAAACCAGTTGATTGCATCAAAGTCCCGACAAGCAGCATTCACTCCTGGAGAAGCGTAGAGCCACAGGGAGAGTCGTCTGCATTGTACATGGCTTTGCTGCAATCCCTCATACTGAGCAAGCATGAAGCGACAGTGGGAAGAAAAAACACCCGTTAGCGGGAAGGAAAACCTCCAGCAGAACCAGAACCAGGCTCAGTATGAACGGTCATCTGCCTCGACCGACTGGGGGTTACAGAAGACAGAGCAGAGACACAACAAGAGAGACAAAAAGCACAGAAGCACACATTGATCCAGTAATCTGTTCTACATTAGATGGTAATAGTCGGTGATCTGTCTTCCCTGGATGATTTCACAGTCAACAGAACATCAGACCAGGTGTACCTACTATGAAGAAAAAAGAGAGAGAACAAAAAGTTAAAAGCTGAAATGACAACAGTCATTTCAATGTAATGCAATGCAAATCTGGAGAACAGTAGAAATCAGTAGAGTGAGAGAAATAGACCCTGATGTCCTCCAGCAGCCTAAGCCTATAGCAGCATAACTATAGAGGTAGCTCAGAGTAACATGAGCCACTCTAGTTATAAGCTTTGTCAAAAAGGAAGGTTTTAAGATTAGTCTTAAAAGTAGACGGGGTGTCTGCTTCACGGACCAAAACTGGGAGTTGGTTCCACAGGAGAGGAGCCTGATAACTAAAGGATCTGCCTCCCATTCTACTTTTAGAGACTCTAGGAACCACCAGCAGACCTGCAGTCTGAGAGCGAAGTGCTCTGTTAGGAACATACGGGGTAATCAGAGCTCTGATATATGATGGAGCTTGATTATTAAGGGCTTTATACGTTAGAAGAAGAATTTTAAATTCTATATGAAACATATATTATTGAATTATCGTCCAGCCCTAACTTGGCTTTGATTGGACTGAACTGTAACATTTGAGTGACCAAAGACTTTATTTACAGACAAATGTAACCTGTCTTCTCTGTAAAGTCGAGGTATTTTTCCAGTGAAGAGGCTCTGCACAAATGAAACTGAACGGAAGCTAAATTGATCAGCCGCAGCTCGTTAAGTCCGACGGTTTTATGTGCTGTTGTGGTGAAACACTTCCCATCATCAGAGTGAGAAGATAAAGCTGCTGCGCCCAGGAGGAGAAGACAGTAAACACCATTAAAGATTCATTAGACTGAAATAGAGTCAAACCAACAATCTGCTTTGACGTCTGACAGGAGGGCAATGAGAGCTTATTAACAGATAAATCCTAACTTTCCTCTAAGTGTTTTACCGTCAGACAGTGAGAACAAACAGGAGGAAACTCCTAATCCACCGTTCAGGGTGTTAAATTCAACTTTCTGAGAATCAAACACATTTAACAGCAGATTTGCTGGTAAAATCAGATCCATCAGAAGACTCAAATTATTCACCGTTTGTTTTCACGGTTAGAAGAGAAGTGAAATAGTTTGTAGTGTGCTTAGCAGGCGGCTGTGGTTCACATGGCTGCAATAAACTGTCGGCCATATTTGTAGTCCAGAAGCAGAAACGCCTAATTGATCGGCTGTAAGAGGATCTAATGAGCATTCGTTCATTTTAGAAACCAACCATAACGACGTGAAACACGTAAAGGTCCCAGCAAGCTTCTGTGTAATCTGACACTCGTTGAATCAGTCTGAAGGTTCCTTTGGTTTTATTTGGAAGAACCCAGAGTGATGGAAGATTAAAAAAGTTTAAACCTGATGCTATGTTTGTCTCTCTGCCTTCCTGCATCTTGACATCAGGTTGTATCCCAGCTATAACTTCTTTAAAGATAAAACAAGAAGTCCAAACTCTATACCAACATCATGTGTAGTCAGATTAAGATTTTTGTAGTTTATTGGGTTCATGAACAGAACCAGAGCTGCTTAGTGTCCATTAATGGTCACTTTGTTGTTCCTCAGGGGTGTGTTGGAAGAAACTTGATTATTCACTGAAAGCTGATAAGATTTAAATGAGTCACATTGTGTCACCTTTTCCATGTTTAAATCATTTCCTGCAACCTGTCTGAAAAATCTTTGACACATTTTCATAAATCTCCCACAGAGATTCAGCCTGGCAGCTTGTCTTTCTGTTCCTCGCAGCATTCTTTCCATCTGTCGTCTTTCTCTTCTGACATCAGTCTACAGCTTCAGGCTGCGGCATTCATTTTAGCTTTGGACACATATTGGAGCTTAGTGACCCCTCAAACAGACTCTTATTAATTAAAAATGCAGGGACCAGCCTGAGAGCTCAGACTAGCATAGAACAAACTGATTCTCCAACACAGATTTGCTCCATCAAGCTTAACAGGTTACCCGTAAACTAACAAGTGCTCACTGCAAAAACGGACCTAAAAATAAGTCAAATGTTCTTAAAATGTGTGTTTTTGTCCTAGATTTGAGCAAGTAAATAAGATTATCTGCCGATGGAATAAGTATTTTGACCCCTAAAATAAGTTGATCCTGCACTTGAAATAAGATGATGGAGATGAGTTGTTCCTATTTTAAGTGCAAAAATCTGATTCCATTGGCAGATAATCTTATTTACCCGCTCAAATCAAGGACAGATACACTATTTTTAAGAAAATTTTACTTAATTTAGTTCTATTTTTGCAGTGTGTGAATAATTTCTTAGGTTTTAAATGCGGTGCCGGTGCTGTTTTTGTTTCTGCTGTATTTACATCTGCTCACCCAGGTGATCAATGAGAGCTTCTGTGTTCAGACTATTCATCTGATCGATCAGGAGGCCCCGACACTGAGGGAACACTAACCGCTGGATCGATGCCCGATTGTTGTGTCAGCCTGAATGAAGCCTGAAGACTCCCTGGACGCCGACGCTGCAGAGTCACACCGGCCAGTTTAAACGTGATGAATGTGCACGAAAAGCAGGTTCGTCTGAACTGAGACGCGTTCATGCAGTTTGATGCAGCTTGGAAAAATCGTGCAACACAGTAACAGCAAAAGCAGAGCGCTGAGGTTTCCCAGCAGTAAAAACCTGACAACAGCAGGAAGGCTTCCTTTCTGCGCTACAGCAAAGCTCCAGAGGAAAACATGCTTTGGTTCCTCACAGCACCGGCGTCTGAAGACCAAAATGAGTGGATGTCCGTCCATGATCTAAATCACTGAATGCACCTGAATCTTCCATGAAGCTCAGATTAAAACATCCAAAGAGGAGAAAATACTCTTCTCCTGTTTTAAAGAACATTCAAGCTCAAATAATATTTTCTGTCAGTTTCTATATTTCTGTTTATGCTGTGGTTTTTGGTTCGTTATCCTGCCCACAGTGTTGGAGAAGTTTAAACGCTGGACTTCCCTGCACCAATCAGCTTCTTCTAAACCACTTACACAGGTCTGACAGTCCTGATATACATTTGATTTTTGATTTTTGCAGGACTTCTCGCAGAATGTCCAGAGAGGGACGATGCGATGCTGGATTAATATACTTTCATGGTCACAGTTTCAGCTGGTCGTGTATATTTTCTGTCTCCTTTCAGCGTCTCAAGCTGCTGGAGGATTTACAGTTTTCTGTCGGATCAGCCCAGAGTGCAGACGCCCAGACTCTGATCCACTCCCGTTATGTTTCCGCTCTGATTTGCTCTCTTCAGCTTGTCAGATCTGCCACAGGAAAATACTGCGGGTGCATAAATACCAGCATGTGTGGCCTCCTAAAGGTTCTGATGCTCAGGGTCACAGTTTCATCCTCCTGCTGCATAAATGTCATAAACCTGAACCCAGGATCAGCGTCATCAGGTACGTGAACACCTACGAGGGACGATGAGGCTTCTTACACAATAACGCAGTAATGAAAATCAAACAGTGTAGAGGACATTTATGAACAGTAAAAAACAAGCAGACAGACCGAGACAATAATGAAATGGAGCAACGAGCTGAGAGCAAAGGTTGTTTTCCAGTTTTCTAGGAGTTTGTTCCAGATCAGTGGAGCTTAGGAACTAAATGCTGCTTCTCCATGTCTGGTTCTGGTTCTGGTTCTGCAGAGCAGGCTGGAGCCAGAAGACCTGAGTGGTCTGGAGGGTTGATGCACTGATAACAAGTCTGTGATGTATTTAGGTGCTAATTCAGGGATTTATAGACTAACAGAAGGATTTTAAAGTCTATTCTCTGAGATCCAGGGAGCCAGTGGAAGGACTTTAGAACCGGGTCCATGTTCTCTACGTTCTTAGTCTTAGTGAGGACTTCAGAACCGGGTCCATGTTCTCTACGTTCTTAGTCTTAGTGAGGACTTCAGAACCGGGTCCATGTTCTCTACGTTCTTAGTCTTAGTGAGGACTTCAGAACCGGGTCCATGTTCTCTACGTTCTTAGTCTTAGTGAGGACTTCAGAACCGGGTCCATGTTCTCTACGTTCTTAGTCTTAGTGAGGACTTCAGAACCGGGTCCATGTTCTCTACGTTCTTAGTCTTAGTGAGGACTTCAGAACCGGGTCCATGTTCTCTACGTTCTTAGTCTTAGTGAGGACTTCAGAACCGGGTCCATGTTCTCTACGTTCTTAGTCTTAGTGAGGACTTCAGAACCGGGTCCATGTTCTCTACGTTCTTAGTCTTAGTGAGGACTTCAGAACCGGGTCCATGTTCTCTATGTTCTTAGTCTTAGTGGAAGGACTTCAGAACCGGGTCCATGTTCTCTATGTTCTTAGTCTTAGTGAGGACTTCAGAACCGGGTCCATGTTCTCTACGTTCTTACATACATGTCCACCGTGTGATGAGTGCTGGAATAAATCAGTATTTAGTAATCCAGGCTCCTTCATTTTTTAAAGTTTTTTACTCGTTTTCTTTCCATATTTAATCACGTGTGAGTTACGTATAAATTAATTGGCCTTCTTGGTAAAAATGCGTGACCAAAGTGTCATCCTGTGGGAACACCACTGGGTTTCCAGGTCCTCATCCTGTCTATGTCTCCTGTGTTAAAGAACGTTTCCATCCTGGTGTGAAGCAGCAGAACATCTCCGCTCTCTGATCAGCAGCTGATCCGGTTCCTCCCGTCGGGACATTAAGGCCCATCTATGGAGAAAGTCCAGGTTTTGCTGATGAGGACCACATCCATCCGACCTGCTGCCGCTGCGCTGGCTGCCTGACAGACGCAACTTTAAGATCCCTGGAATCACTTTGAGTCCTGACTGCAGCGCTGATCTACCAGCCAGAAAGCAGCAGGGACAGAGCTGGAGGACAAATGCAGCCATAAAGGCTGATCTTCCTCACAGCCTCCACTCTGTCCCTCTACGAGCTGAATCAATCTGAAAATAAGCAACTATGACCAGGACTCCTCTCATCTGGACCATCAGTGACTGAAGACTTTATTATTTTACTATTATTATTTTATTATTTTACTCTGATCACTTCCACACAGCAGGTCGCTTCCTCTTTATGTCTTGTGACATGATTTTATTCATCCTTCACTTCAACTAATGGAAAAACTAAAACAGACATTATGAAGCAGGCATGTTTAAAAGAGAAGCGCAAACAGAGTGTCAGGCAAATAAATTCATCATTAAAATTATGAGTTTGCATCAAAAACAAAATGCCGATAAAAACCTTAAATCTAAAAAATAAATCCATCCATTTTCTAACGTTTTATTAAAAAATTAATCATCAGTAATTATTTTAATTTGTCGGTTTCATACAAACATTTCAGGGCTTTAGTTATTTAATAGTTTCTGTGCTGCAGGGACCAATGATGGCTGCACAGCAGGTCCACCTTCAACCAATCACCCTGAGTGACACAGTGTAAGCCCCGCCCCCTGCGCCTGATTGGCTGGGCTGACAGGTCAGATAAGCTCCGTTTGTACATTAAACTAATTCCTGATTTATTTACTGAATTAAATGACTTTTGGTCTGAGGATCAGTGAGTGGGTGTGGCTAACTGCTCCTCCAGTCAATGTGATTGGTTTAAACTTTGCTGGCAGTCCAGGTGAGCCAATCAGAGGTTTAGGATCTGTTTGGAGGGACAGTTGGTGCACGCAAGCCTTTAACTGGTAGTTTCCACATTTAATTTGTTAATGATGTATTTTGTAATCTTTGTTATTACAAATTTTATTTTAAAATTACATTTAATATCGGTTTGGGCCCCCTGATTGTTCTGCTCTGAACCCAGGACAGACGACAGAAACGGAACCAGAAAAGGAGAAAAACACAGAAAGTCTTCCTCATCTGCTGACGTCTGGTCAGCTGAAAACCTCTTCTCTCTGTCCAGCTGCAAAGCTCTAAGGCTGAAAGTTCTGGTGGTCCAGTAAACGGGTCACCAGAACCATTGATGGGAGGCAGGAGCAGAATGAATCTGAGCGTTACTGAGAGTTACTGAGAGTTTAACATGATTGGGTTGGACCTCAGCCTGGAGAGCTTCAGTTAAAACCTGAGATATGTGGAGCTTAGAGCTGCAGGGTGAACCCAGCAGAACCCAGCAGAACCGGGTTTAAGGAGTCCAATCCGTGATGATTCGATGCAGAGACAGAAACAGGAGAAAATGTTCCTCAGGCTGCAGATTTCTGCTCGTTAACATTCACAGGGAACAGTCGGGTCAACGGGGTTTTAGAACAGCACGGTACCGGGCTCTCACCGGTACCACCAGCAGATCTGACCCGGACCGGAGGATTCTCACACAGCTAGAGGGTTCTGGCTCGGCTGAAGTTTGGATTAAAGCCGCTTGTTGTGATGATGCTGGAGCTGCTCAGTATGTCAGAGCCGTCGCTCTGAGCTCATTAAGATTCTGCCAACATGACCCGCTCAGACCGTGGAGGCCGAGGACACACAGAACCACACAGAGACCCGCAGAACCACACAGAACCACACAGAGACCCGCAGAACCACACAGAACCACACAGAGACCCGCAGAACCACACAGAGACCAGCAGAACCACACAGAACCGCACAGAGACCCGCAGAACCCCACAGAACCACACAGAGACCCGCAGAACCACACAGAACCGCACAGAACCACACAGAGACCCGCAGAACCACACAGAGACCCACAGAACCCCACAGAACCACCGCAGAACCACACAGAGACCCGTAGAACCACACAGAACCACACAGAGACCAGCAGAACCACACAGAACCGCACAGAGACCCGCAGAACCCCACAGAACCACACAGAGACCCGCAGAACCACACAGAGACCCACAGAACCACACAGACACCCGTAGAACCACACAGAACCACTGCAGAACCACACAGAGACCCGCAGAACCCCGCAGAACCACTGCAGAACCACACAGAGACCCGCAGAACCACACAGAACCACTGCAGAACCACACAGAGACCCGCAGAACCACACAGAACCACACAGAGACCAGCAGAACCACACAGAACCGCACAGAGACCCGCAGAACCACACAGAACCACACAGAGACCCGCAGAACCACACAGAGACCCACAGAACCACACAGACACCCGCAGAACCCCACAGAACCACCGCAGAACCACACAGAGACCCGTAGAACCACACAGAACCACTGCAGAACCACACAGAGACCCGCAGAACCCCGCAGAACCACTGCAGAACCACACAGAGACCCGCAGAACCACACAGAACCACTGCAGAACCACACAGAGACTCGCAGAACCACACAGAACCACTGCAGAACCACACAGAGACCCGCAGAACCACACAGAACCACTGCAGAACCACACAGAGGCCCGCAGAACCCCACAGAACCACACAGAGACCCGCAGAAACCCACAGAACCACTGCAGAACCATACAGAACCACACAGAGACCCGCAGAACCTCACAGAACCACTGCAGAACTACACAGAGGCTCACAGAGTCCTGCAGAACCACACCAAGACCTGCAGAAACCCGATAAGTCCTGATGACACCAACACCATATTCTCATGCTGACATCACATAATGGCTGCACATCAGAATCAGAATCAGAACCAGTCTTGTTACCAAGTTGCTGCACACAAAGGGAACACGGGTTTGGTTCTGATTTGCTCTCAATTAAGATGCTTTGCATATAAACAAAACAGACATAACAATAAAACTTTTTTATTCTGCTTGAAGGAACCATCAGAAGTCGGGTCCAGTGCGGTTCTGGAGGGATGGACCCGGTCAGCAACACCCAGCCAGGCTGTTGGGTTTAAATGATGCTCAGAGGGTCTTAAAGAACGGACCAAAGGTGCCAGAAACATGAGACCCATACCACGGTACCACTGTGCTGGTACCACCGTGGTGGTACCAGCACAGTGGTACCAGCACGGTGGTACCACCGTGGTACCAGCATACAGAACCACAGAGACAAGGCAGCAGGAATCCATGATGCTCACAACCAGCAGCTGCTTAGGGTCCCTGATATAGAAGAAGATGAATGTTAGTAATGGCATCATCCATCCATCCATCCATCCATCATCCATCCA
The DNA here is from genome assembly GCA_037039145.1 of Fundulus diaphanus. Taxonomy (NCBI): domain Eukaryota; kingdom Metazoa; phylum Chordata; class Actinopteri; order Cyprinodontiformes; family Fundulidae; genus Fundulus; species Fundulus diaphanus. The sequence goes on along the minus strand of CM073124.1, from coordinate 2,983,311 downwards.
TCATCCATCCATCATCCATCATCTGTCATCCATTCATCATCCGTCATCTGTCATCCATCCATCATCCATCCATCATCCGTCATCCATCCATCCATCCATCATCCATCATCCATCCATCCATCATCCATCATCCATCCATCCCAGGGGGCTGTGTGATGGGAGGAAGGAGCAGAAGTTTCTCAGCAGTAATGAGGGAGCTGAGCTGAACGGTGAAGCTCTGGAAGCTTTTCTCAGTTCTGTTCTCCACCACTGAGGATCATGATCACAGGTCATGTGATCAGCAGGCCTTCAGGAGCTTTTCTGGGTGTGACCATCTGGGAAAAGACCCGGGGACTGACCCAGAACTTACTGGAGGGACTTTATAGGCTGGAAATTATCAGAACAAAAACTAAACCCAACAAACACAAGAGAAACTGGATTTCAAAGTAAGAGCTCGGTCTGAACCAGAACTGAATCCTGGTTGACTCGAACATTTCTCCTGCTGTTCTGATCGCATCGTTCAGAACCTTCACTCCGTTAAACGTGACTTTAAAGAGCTCCAACCTGAAGGCTTTCCTCATGTTTCAGATTTAAAGAGCAAACATGACGAGCTCCCACAGAGACGGCAGGAGGATGGAAGCAGAGCATCAATTATTGATCCAGGACTTCTCTGACATGACGGGAAAACTGCAGCTTCATGAAGACGATGAAGAAGAGGGTGTCTGGACTCTTCCCCTCCGGACCACCCTGATCCTCAGGTTTCCCAAGCAGCGCTGGAACCCTTCACCAAACGTTCATTCAGCTAAATGTCTCTGTTCCTGATTTAGGTCATTTTGACCTCCTTCATCCCACAGAAGCTGGAAACGGAACAATGAAAAAGGAGCTTTTATTCTGATAAAAGGCGTCACAGTGAACTCAGCTGCAGGGAAAGAATCCAGATTCAGAGGTAAACTTTTTAAACTGGCATTAGAAACGTGACATGATAACCGGGACCATCTGAAGTATTTATTTCCAGACCGCCTCTGTCCTCCTTCAGCCCTCTGGGCCGCCTTGATTCCAGGATTCCTCCATTGGTGGCCGGTGAGGGTCTGAACCTGAGGCATTCACCGTCCTCTTGGAGAGATTTTGTTGCGTCTATTCTCTGCTAAAGCGAAGATCGCCATCTCATGACTAGAACCAGTGGAAACTGGGATGTGGCACCATCGTCCTGAACAGGGCAGGTTTGGACCCTCAGGACGTGGGCTACTTGTAACCTTCCCTGTCAGAGTAAAAGGTTCTGGCAGCCAAAGCTGACCCAGCTGGAAACGGTGGGCTAACTGTCTTCATTGCACAGGCCTGATAATTCCAGGAGTTCCTCAAGGCCGTGTCTTCGAACCAAGATGTTCATCATTTTAACGACACAACTAGCTTAAACTAGCTCCAACCATGGTCCAAGAGTTCCTTCACATCTTTATGATGGAAGGTAAAACTAATTTCTAGTCCCCAGCTGTGTTCTCCCTCTGCTTTGGGTTCCACGTTAAACATCTCCATGAGAATCGAGGACCTGCTGGCAGATGCTGACCTCCACCACTACAACCATCCCTCAGGATCACACACCCCTCGTGCAGATTCAGCGCCTTCCTGTTAGCGCTCACATCTGCTACTGATTACCAATCTCCTTCATGGCTTTGCTTCACGGTTCCTCTCTGGCCTCCTGACATGTTTTCCTCTCACCAGGCTGAAAACCTTCAGTGCTGCGTTACAGACGACCTGGATTGCTCCTACAGCCAGAAACGGCTCATTCACCAAACATTCATCAGGGTGTAGATCCTCCTCCTTTGGTTACTGCAGCAGTTTTCTGGGTTCTCATCGTCTATTCGGGCCTACCTGAGATGTTACTGAGTATGTTGTCATGTTGGCAGAGATTAAAAAGGACTCTGGTGGGAATTAGATTGAAGGTAAACTGAGTTAGACCCTGATCAAACAATAAAAACCCCATAATGATCTTAGCACACCACCAAGGAACTCGGCAAAGACCACAATGGTGTCCTCCACCGGGTTGAAGGTACTCCAAGGTAAGATTGGATCTGTTTGAGGAAGATACCAGAACTCAAGACCTCCGTTTCAAGCTGCACCCTGAAAACTGGTCAGATTTGTCCGTTTTCTGCTCAGCCGTTAAACAAAGATGTCAGACAGCACGTGTAGGACGAAGCAGAACTCTGCAGAAGCAAGGTCCAAACGGCAAGCAGGAAGGACCGAGCCTGGGTTCAGGCAGCGGGCAGTTCAAACCGTCTGACCATCACTTGTCCCAGAACCCCAAAGTCCAGCCTCCGGTTCTCCTGCACATCAAATCCAGTAAAGATCTGGATCGGTACCCTTCACAGAACCGATGTGAGGGACCATTTCTGGAGCTGAAGTGCAGATATGAGGACGCAGCTTTGGTATCCGGGCAGTTTTTGGTAGATTTTTACATCAATCCCAAAGTTTCCTGTTTTCATCTCATCTAGAATGAGGATCTGTGTCAGAGAACTCAAACACTGATCCGTTTAATCGAAAACAAAGACTCTGCTCTATTTTCCAACCAAGGATAACGAGCACTAATGCATTTGGAGTTAAAGGGTCCAGCAGTGACACAGCAGCCTGGTTTCCCCGGATCAGTCTTTAAATATTTAAAATGTTGCTTTATCCTCCTAAAATCTGCCGCCTCACTGCACACAGCGGCGGCTCCTCGGACTAAACCCTCAGCTTCCTGTCTCTGTGTCAGCCGTCAAAATAAGAGGGAGAAATGTGGAAAATGTTTGTGGTGGAGCTGTCAGAGTGTGGCTCACGCAGGCGTCACTCTCCTCCAGGTTCTGACCCGTTACACAACACCACGGCACCGCACGCACCAACAGAACCGACCGCAGAACCGACAGAAAGGAATTAAACAGAACAAATCCCACCTGGTTCCTTTATCCCCCATCCTGACGACACCGACGAGCCGACGGACACAGAGAGATGGAGGAGGAAGAGCAGGAGGAGGAGGAGGAGGAGGAGGAGGATGGGGGGATGCCGTCACCGTGGAAACAGAGGGGAGGACGTCTCTCTGGATCTCAGGAAGCCGTCGTCACGGCGTCAGATCGCCTTCAGAGGGAAAAACCAGCTTCTGATCTCAGTGAATGCAGCCCTGAGTGAAGCTGCTACTGCTCCTCCTCTTCCTCACCCCCCCCCCCCCGGCAGCCTCATTAGCAGGAAGATGTGTGAAAACATGAGACACCCGGAGGACACGTTACATTCCCGTCTCTGGCTGTGTCAGCCTGCTGTCCTCCACCCTGAAAACGGATTCGTTTAATTAGATGTGACCTCTGGGGGGGGGTCAAAGCTCAAAGTTTCAAAATTTATAGAAATAAATCTGATTGTTTTTCTAATTAGCCATTTAAAAACATTGACTCTGCACGTTAAAATCCACCTTCTAACAATAAATGGAGGATCTGAGGTGAACCAGGGCTCCTTGTAAGGACCCTGCTCAGGTTAGACCCGCCCGCAGGACGACATTCTGCATGGACTCAGGTGAAAGTCACTTCTGATACAGATGGTAATCCTCTTCATTTTGTGCTCTTGTCCTGCCAGATCTCTAGAGAAAGTTTGGTCCCCACACGCAGTGATGGGAATCCTTGGATTTACTGGAAGCAGGCGTCTGGAGTGGACGCCTAAGGCATCAGGGTGCAGCATCACAGCAGCTTCAGTCACAAAGTGGGTTTCCGGTTTGATGGAGTCGTGGAATTGGACAACATGGTAATGCCTTCCTGAAGCTTAAACACTGCGTAAACTTTCTAAACTGTCCTTAAACCAAAGTTATTCACCAGGAACCCAACGAGTTTAAGTGAGTTTGACCAGTTGTGTAAAACAGAGGCGTGTTGAGAGAAATCTGACCAAATGTTAGTATTTCTGCACAGAAAGCTTTGAAAGTGTGGATGTTTTCCACTGTGAATATATTCACACACACACATATATATGTATGTATGTATATGTATACACATACATGTATACATCTATAATTTGGACATATACTTATAATAATAGAATATATATATAAGCACAACCATTTATTTAGAATTCTACAAAATCTATATATGCACCGATCAAAAGCCAATCTGGCTGCCAATCTCTATTAATTAATCTCTCTATATTTTTTTACAAGTATATATAAGCTCCATCTATATCTTTTATCTAAATACTTCAAACACAGATTCAGGGAACATAGACGTTCAGTACTTTCTGCCACACACAACATGGCTGTTTCTTCTCTGGTCTGCTGAAGCAGCAGCTGATCTGCAGCTGGATAAACTCATGAGGACCGGTTCTGACCCGGGATGCCATTACCTAATTACCCTATGGATTTACACATTTTCTTTTACGAGTATGCCATTTTTATTAAGAACTGTGCAGTATATTTTTCTCATGTCACCTGAATTTCTCCACTCAGGGACAATAAACGATGTTTTAATTCTGTCGACAAGAAATTCAGAGCGTTGTTCAGCAGCAACCCCAGAAATCCACAGGCACACAGATTTCAGCCCGTTAGCCTCAGATGAGGCGTAACGAAGGGAAATGAATAAATATTGAACAGGATTAAAGAAAGGTTCTCAGAACTCCGTCAGAGAGTCTTTATTTGCAACGACAGATTAGAAACCTCTCCTGGATGGAGATACGGTTGGTGTTCTTCCACACAAACGGTCTTCTGACCTTGAAGGATTTCAGAGGTTCTTCTCTGCACCGGCATCTTGTTGGACCTCAGCTGACTGGCTGGTCCGTTCTACCAGCTTTATTTACCTTCTCTGAAACCAGCTGAGAGGTTAAAAACCAAAAATAACTCTCTGTGGGTCTGATGTTTCTCTCCCCTGAGTCCGTTTGTATGACTGGGATCCTGTGAGGATGGGAGAAAGTCAGAATGGAAAAAGAATGATTCAAATAAGAGCTCAGAAGTAATTAAAGGATGGAGACTCCTGGGCTGAACTGTGAAAAGCCTCTAAACCAGAGGTAGAAACTAGAAGCCCGACCAGAACAAGGTGTCAGAGAACCAGAGAGCCGTCTGTGGACTGTAAAGGTGTCAGCAGGTCAGAGGTCGTCAGTCCGGAGGCAGCAGCTGGTCCCTCATTAAAGATCTCAGCGTGAAATGGCCTGCGGGGCCGAAGCTCCTCATCACCTCGTATTTTTAAAAGCCGGCATGACTTCGGCAGCTTGGGGGCGACAACAAGCGAGAGGACGACGTGAAGAAGGACAGCCGGGATTCAGAGTTCAGCCTCAGGGAGATGAGAGACGGACCTAAACCGTTTACCCGTCAGACCGTGACCTGGAGCGGGTCACAGCAGCAGCAGGGATGACCATCAGCGTGAGTAGTCCCTCCAGCCAGGGCTGATGGAGCAGGAGAGGGATGCGTGGACCAGGGCTCCTTTTCTCAGGTCTGTGGTGGTGAAGGTGGAGCTGAGCGTGAGAAGAACGAGACCCTCTTCCCAACCGGCAGAGATGAGTTTCCTCCGTGGAGCAGCCGAGCTCCGCCTTAGACACGGAGAACCTCCACCTGGAGTCAGCTGAGGAGATCCGTGGTCCAGCTGAACTCTGGTGACATCTCACTAGGAGACCTCAGATTAGACCCTGAAGATTAGAACCTAACCCCGTCACCTCCATGGCCCAGCCTCACATGATGGACTGATGGGTAATGAAGGTCTTTTAGGTTGATCATCCACAAACATTTTAAGGGAAAGTTTGAGGGTGTTGGTCACCTCACCCTTCATCGGTTTGTACCTCTAAGATCTGGTTATTTTGAGATGGAGCCGTCCGTTCTGGGTCGGTTCTGCACCTAACATGGCCGGTTCAGTCCCACCAGAGGAGAGTCTGTTTCCTGTAGGGAAACAAACATCTACCAGCAGGAGCCGTTAGATTTGTTTAACTGGAGCAGGGGCCACCAACCTTTTAGAAACTACTACATCATTGGTGCTGTGTCACACGAAGGGCTGCCTGTAACGACCTTTGACCTTTGAGTCAGAGCGCACCTTAACTTCATGTAATATAAACATGTTCAATGCATCTGTCCTTTTAAATCCATGTCAATACAAGTATGATTAAAAAGCAACCGACTAAAATAACATTTTAGATGCAGCTCACTGGAGGGTTGTGGCCACCAGGTGGTCCTCGGGGGCCCGCGGGCCCCATGTTGGTGACCCCTGCTCTGGATGAACCGATGAAGGGCCACACTGGGACCCCTCAACGCCTTCGGCTCCAACTGACTCATGGAAACAAGTTCTGATCATTTTATCAAACACTGTGAGCCGAGGAAAGAACAATCAGCAGGAAACAATCTGTGGGTTAAATTCATGATTTATTGGTTTATTTCAGCACTGATTGTGTTTGAAATGTCTTTCCGTACAGTCCTGATTAATATTCTGTATAAATTAATGAAGGTTAGAACCGTCTGGATGAGTTTTTACATCAGAGTAGCTTCCTGCGTTAGTCCAACACAAGTTCCCTTTAAGCCCTGAAGGTCCAACAGAACCAGCAACAACGAAACCATTTCACATCTTCTTCCTTTAACCGTCAGCAGCTTGAAAACCCACGAAAATATGAGACAACATCCGCGCTTTAAAGGCGCCTAGACACGTAATTTGACCATAAAAAGAAAAATTGACATTTACCTGAAATAAAACTAAATATGCCAGGGGTTCATCCTGATCGTTTTTACTTAGTCCGTTTAGAGGCTGAACAGAACTTTGTACCGGTCCGATCAGCAGACATAAACATCGTTGTGCCGTCCACCAGTAGAACCACAGAACCATCAGAAAGCAAGATGGCGACAGCAGACAGTCCTGCAACTGAAGACCGACCCGATCTACCGGGTTGGGCTTACTTTACTCCTTTCTTTTCGTCGGCGCCATATTGGAGGTGGAATAGTGGTGCGATTTGGAGAAGATGGCTCAGTCATGAGCAGCGTGGACCGGTACCGACGAACCGGATCTACTGCTGTCACACGTCAGGATGAAGATATACTTATGATTGGTTTTATTCATTAAAATGTCGTATATATTTGTTTATGGGCTCTATTGCTTCTCCTTTATTCGTTGCACGTATGAGCAACATACTGCTGGAAATACTGGTTGTTGTAAATATACACAAAAGCTTTTCTTTTTCCAACAAAGAGTAAAAAATAAAGAGGAAAACAGAGAAATAGAATATAATAAACCACCAGAGCGTCATCATTTAATCAGGAAAGCTTTGTATGCAACCAGAGAGAGATACTGTCATAGACATTCATAAAGTCAGAGTACATGACTAAGCCTCTTTAAGAGTAGAACCGGATCAGAATCAGAATTATTTATTGGACCCGAGGAAATCAGGGTGTTTGATGTTGGAAAACGGAAAGCCCGACAGTCCAGAGCAGTTAAAGTACCACCGTTGTCCCAACAGCCACCTATGGTCCACATTGAATCAAGACCAGAACTGGGTCGTCTTCAGAACCCTTAATCAGAATTTCCATCACAGACTCAATCATCATAGGGAGGTGTACATAAGGTCCAAGGCACGGCTGGATCAAACCCGTTTCTGTAGAACCGACCCGATCAAAGCCAACCAAGCACCAGGTGGACCTTAAACCCGATTCTGTTATCTACAGCAGATCAAAGGGTCTGTCCTGGTCCAGAAACCATGTTCTTGGCTAGGAGTCAGTCTCAGAAGGTCCAGGGTCCGGATCTGAACCAGAACCAGAACCATTATCCACTCTGCAGCATCTTCAGAACCGGTCAGGTCCAACTGTTCTGACCCCACTAAGAGCAAAATACAAACAGCAGAACACGTTTCCAGGCATTAGGGGAACCTGAAGGCTCAGGAGCAGCGCCCTCTACTGGCAGGAGGCGGGAACTGCGAAGCTAAAGATGGTATTTTTAATTGGCCGTCAATAAAACTTTATTAATACTAGGAGGTATTTTTATATATTAACATATGGTTTAGCTTTTAAAGAGCCAAGACAAACAGCAGGGGGCGCTGCAACACACAGGATGGAGAGATTACCGGGACAATTAGAAGCGGGTTCTGTTCTAACCGGTGATGGATTCAGAAATAAATTTCTCTGCCTCGCCTCTGATCCGCTACCTCTTCAGTCTGAGGGGAACCGGAACATCGCCTCAGTGTCGATAAATGCTCCTTCAGCCTCGTTACTGAAGCTCGGAGGCTTCAGGACGTCCAGGAAGTTTTCCCTTTCTTTAATCCCTAAGTTTAACAGTTTCATGTTTAAAAAGCAGAAAGTTAGTAAGACGTCAGTGTTTCCCTGTTAAGATCTGTGCTGCTGCTGCACACGTCTGTTAGAAAACAAAGAAATTAAAATGTCCCTTTTTTCTTCTCAACATGTAGCTTAAAAACCTGTAAACGGTCCCTGAAACAGCTCTCAGATCAAACTCTTCCTCCTGCAGCGAAAAACGCAGCTGCTGCTGGATTGGCCGCTTAAGACGCATCTCCACAATATTAGCATATTGTGATAAAGTTCATTATTTTCCATAATGTAATGATAGAACTTGAACATTCATATATTTTACAATTCATTGCACACTAACTGAAATATTTCAGGTCTTTTATTGTATTAATATGGATGATGTTGGCATATCATCCTATCTCACAAAATTAGCATATCATGAAAAGGGTCTCTAAACGAGCTATGAACCTAATCATCTGAATCAACAAATGAACTCTAAACACCTGCAAAAGATTCCTGAGGCCTTTAAAACTCCCAGCCTGGTTCATCACTCAAAACCCCAATCATGGGTAAGACTGCCGACCTGACTGCTGTCCAGAAGGCCATCATTGACACCCTCAAGCAAGAGGGTGTGACACAGAAAGATATTTCTGAACCAATAGGCTGTTCCCAGAGTGCTGTATCAAGGCACCTCAGTGGGAAGTCTGTGGGAAGGAAAAAGTGTGACAGAAAACGCTGCACAACGAGAAGAGGTGACCCTGAGGAAGATTGTGGAGAAGGGCCGATTCCAGACCTTGGAGGACCTGCGGAAGCAGTGGACTGAGTCTGGAGTAGAAACATCCAGAGCCACCGTGCACAGGCGTGTGCAGGAAATGGGCTACAGGTGCCGCATTCCCCAGGTCAAGCCACTTTTGAACCAGAAACAGCGGCAGAGGCGCCTGACCTGGGCTACAGAGAAGCAGCACTGGACTGTTGCTCAGTGGTCCAAAGTACTTTTTTCGGATGAAAGCAAATTTTGCATGTCATTTGGAAATCAAGGTGCCAGAGTCTGGAGGAAGACTGGGGAGAAGGAAATGCCAAAATGCCAGAAGTCCAGTGTCAAGTACCCACAGCCAGTGATGGTCTGCAGCTAGCTATCAGGAGATTCTGGAGCACTTCATGCTTCCATCTGCTGAAAAGCTTTATGGAGATGAAGATTTCATTTTTCAGCACGACCTGGCACCTGCTCACAGTGCCAAAACCACTGGTAAATGGTTTACTGACCATGGTATCACTGTGCTCAATTGGCCTGCCAACTCTCCTGACCTGAACCCCATATAATCTGTGGGATATTGTGAAGAGAAAGATGAGAGACACAAGACCCAACACTCTGGATGAGCTAAAGGCCGCTATCGAAGCATCCTGGCCTCCATAACACCTCAGCAGTGCCACAGGCTGATTGCCTCCGTGCCACGCCGCATTGAAGCAGTCATTTCTGCAAAAGGATTCCCGACCAAGTACTGAGTGCATAACTGTACATAATTATTTGAAGGTTGACTCATTTGTATTAAGAACACTTTTCTTTTATTGGTCGGATTAAATATGCTAATTTTGTGAGATAGGAATTTTGGGTTTTCATGAGCTGTATGCCAAAATCATCCGTATTAAGACAATAAAAGACATGAAATATTTTAGTTAGTGTGCAATGAATCTAAAATATATGAATGTTCAAGTTTTATCATTACATTATGCAAAATAATGAACTTTATTACAATATGCTAATATTTTGAGATGGACCTGTATATAGTTTCCTCTGAGTCCCTGTGTAGAGCTTCTAATTGGTGCTGATTGGAAGTGGAGGCAGCTGGCCAGACTGACGTCGGCAAGCTTCCTCACCTGACAGCGCAAGCTCCGCTCCAGGCCAAGCACCAGATGATCAACCCCAGCTGGGAGCAGCTCAGATCAGACCAGCTCGGAGGAGCTCAGCTCATTCTTTCTCTCTCTCTGCCACCCAGTGGCAGTATGATTTTTGTTAAATAAATCCCGTTTTAAGTTATCCCATGCGGGACTTCCCTTTGATCTGTTATGGTCCAAGAGCCAGGCCATAACAGCTTTGTTAGACATTAGTGAATAATATATATATATATATATATATATATATATATATATATGTGAATATATTATTCACCAATGTCTAAAGCTCTGATGCCTTCATGGAGTAGATGCAATTTTGGAGAGATTAATTCACAAAAACTTGGACATGTAGACCTGTATCTCTCTGTCTAATATTAGAAAAATCACATTATAAACAATATATTTTAATCTTACTTGTGAAAAGTTATCCCTCAAGCCCTGACGTCAATAGTCCGTCGATTTAAACAAAAATACGCCACCCAGTGCTGAGGTATAATTATTGTGTTCAGCTTGAATCAGCAGGTTAGTGTAGCAGGTCGACCGCCCCAAGATGGCGGCCGTAATTCCTGCGCCGCGACAGTCAATGCGGGGTCTACTCTTATATTATGTCTATGGAGGGAATTGTAAAAGCTTAACTGACAGCCTGCATATAATGCAGCTATCACCAGCCACTGTATCACAGTCATGACAGTGTCTTGCTGAAAAGCACAATTTCTGTGTTTTCCAGTCTTCATCAAGTGGACAACGGTGAATTGAAGAACTTCTAAGGCCTTGTCTGAGTTTACATGAAAAAGCTATTTTAATTGAGCTACATTTAAGAAGGTTTTTGTGGTCTTTGGGATTTCCCATGATGCACCGAGCTCCCCTCTTCTTTCTCTCTCTCACTCCCGGTGCAACCTCATTCCATTAACGATGTTACTAACTGGACTCTCTCCCTTTCCCGTAGTCCTGTGCTTTCTCGTCCCCCTCCTCTCGCCTCCTATCACTTCCTGCAGGTGTTCCTAGAGCTGTGGAAGCTGGATCTGTGATAGCATAGACATAATATAAGAGTAGACCCCGCATTGACTGTCGCTGCGCAGGAATTACGGCCGCCATCTTGGGGCGGTCGACTTGCTACCCTAACCTGCTGATTCAAGCTGAACACACTAATGATGCCTCAGCACTGTGCGGCTCATTTTTGTTTAAATCGAGGGACTATTTACGTCAGGGCTCGAGGAATAACTTTTCACAAGTAAGATGAACAGATATCGTTTATATTTTTTATTAGAATGTGATTTTTCTAAAATTAGGCAGAGAGATACAGATCTACACGTCCAAGTCTTTGTGACTTAGTCTCCCCAAAACCGCATCTGCTCCGTGAACGCATCAGAGCTTTGTTAGACATTAGTGAATAAACAGCATATATATATATACATATATATAGAGATAGATAGATAGATAGATAGATAGATAGATAGATAGATAGATAGATAGATAGATAGATAGATAGATAGATAGATAGATAGATAGATAGATAGATAGATAGATAGATACAGAGAGAGAGAGGGACAGAGAGAGAGAGAGAGAGAGTTCATTTGCAAAAACAGATAACTCCGTTTTTATAAATTAAAAAAACGTACTTTTTATTATTTAGTTAAGGTGATACCAGTGAAACTAACCTACCTGATGAATTTGATCAGGTAAGAGCGACATAGCAAAATAATGGCATCTCAAAAATACACCTTCATTAAAAGGACCCCCCCGCCTACACACACACACACTTACATTGTAGTTTATTTGGCTAAAAACGGAGTTATCTGTTTTTGCAAATGAACTCTTCATATATACAGTGAACCCTCGCTATAGCTATTATAACAAATGGTTCAGTGCAGTTAAATGTTCTTAGTGTGGTTAAAAGTAATTGAATATTCTGACAGAATGTATGTATGCTGCAAAACACAGCCACTCATACACTTTAATAATTTTTTGTTATTACTATATACAAAAACATACATACATACATACATACATACATACATACATACATATATATATATATACGTTCCAAAAAGAACCCGTGGTAGGCGAAATCCGTGAAATAGTAACCTTTATTTTCTTTACAATTATTATACAATGAAATACTCCATAGTACATTGAAACCAAAGAACAAAACCTTTTTACAGGCCCAAGTATTTGTTTAACAAATAAAAGTACTGTATAAACGTTTTTTGTTTTTTTTACAAATAACTACTGTGCTGTAAAATACTAATTTGATCATCAATACGAACTGAATGCTTCAAATTGCGGAGATCAGCAGCGCCCCACCGCGACCCGAGTCATTGTATTAGAACGGGAGAAAATGAAAATGATTATGAAAAAAATACAAAGTACAGTAGGACAAATAGTGACTCACATGTATTTCACTGCTCTTCTCACTGAGCCGCTGCATCCCGACTCCGCTCTGTAGCGTTTTTTTCAAAAGCCCGCGGTGCAGGTGTGTGTTTTAGGGAGAAAAACATAGTTATCGGTAGTTGTTGCAAATCCATGAAGCAGCGAGACCGTGAAAGGGGAACCGCGATCTAGCGAGGGTTCACTGTATATATGAAGAGTTCATTTGCAAAAACAGATAACTCCGTTTTTAGCTAAATAAACTAAAATGTAAGTGTGTGTGTAGGGGGGGGGGGGTCCTTTTAATGAAGGTGTATTTTTGAGATGCCATTATTTTGTTATGTCGCTCTTACCTGATCAAATTCATCAGGTAGGATAGTTTGACTGGTATCACCTTAACTAAATAATAAAAAGTATGTTTGTTTTAATTTATAAAAACGGAGTTCTCTCTCTCTCTCTCTCTCTCTCTCTCTCTCTCTCTCTCTCTCTCTCTCTCTCTCTCTCTCTCTATATATATATATATATATATATATATATATATATATATATATATATATATATATATATATATATACATACATGCTGTTTATTCACTAATGTCTAACAAAGCTCTGATGCCTTCACGGAGCAGATGCGGTTTTGGGGAGACTAAGTCACAAAGACTTGGACGTGTAGACCTGTATCTCTCTGCCTAATTTTAGAAAAATCACATTCTAATCAAAAATATAAACGATATCTGTTCATCTTACTTGTGAAAAGTTATTCCTCGAGCCCTGACGTAAATAGTCCCTCGATTTAAACAAAAATGAGCCGCACAGTGCTGAGGCATCATTAGTGTGTTCAGCTTGAATCAGCAGGTTAGGGTAGCAAGTCGACCGCCCCAAGATGGCGGCCGTAATTCCTGCGCAGCGACAGTCAATGCGGGGTCTACTCTTATATTATGTCTATGTGATAGACCCTTTTCACATGACGTCACTCAACTTCCGTTTTGAAGTGGAGCAGGGTATCTTTACTTCCGGCTACATGCTTTTACATAGAAAATTCGGGAGGTGAAGAGGTGTTTCACTGATAATCAGCGCGATTTCATAAGGTAAGACTGAGACCACAATGTGTCGCATTGATTGATATTAAGTAAGACTGAGAGCACAATATTAAACGTGTCTTATTGACTATCTTTATTTTCCTTAGTATTTGTAGCGATCATTGCTGTTATATAGATGCTTTGATTGGGACTGTAACATGTAGATCAAAGCTAACATGCAGCAGCTTGTTAGCTTACTTTACCTGTCATTAATCTGATGTAGATGTTATAAAATGATTACTGTAGCTTTGCTATTATAGAAATAAATCTTGTTCACGGAGTGAAAAAAGAGACATTTATCTGCTACATTGTTCCCCTTACTTGATTATGGTGACGTGTTATATATAATTGCAGTCACTGAATTAAAAAGATCTTATTCCATTTGAATCTTTTTGTTCATTCCTAAAAAAAATTACCGTGGGTCTATTGGACAGTACTTCTGTTTCTGAATTTTCTGTGTATTATAATGAATTTTCTTCATAATATTATTTGCACTTATATTAATGCACTTTTTTTTAGTTTTTGTGCAAAATACTGTATATTTTAAGTAGAAGCCTGAAATTGTTTTATTATACTGTATTAGTAATGACATGTGCTGTTGACCTCTTAGTCAGATCAACCTTTAAAAAAGAGATCTTAATCTCAATGGGAGTTTATCTGGTTAAATAAAGGTTTTAAAAAGTATTATAATTAATCTATTTTTTCTCCCCTTGTGTCCATCTCTCAGCAGCATCATATCCACCAAGCATGGCACAATCACAGAGAAACTGCTACTGCAGTGTCCCACAGTGTTCGAACAACAAAAAAAAACTTTCCATATCTCAGTTTTCACGACTTCCCGGCTGATGCTGAGACTGGAGCCTATTGGGTGACAGCAATAAGAAGAGACGAGGGGCCAAATTTTAAAATCCTTCGCAGCAGCACTTACGCCTGCAGTCAGCACTTCTCTTCCGAGGACACCTATGTTTCTGCAAGTGGCCTTTAACAAATTAAACATCTTTCTTTCTTAAAGATAATTGAGTTATAAGTTTATTTAGCTATTCCCAAGATAATTTCAGTGGCTCACCACGTAAATTTTTATTAGAGCTGTCAAAATCAATTTGTTAATGAAAGGAAATTAATCTGAGAAATTAATTAATTTCTGCACATACAAATGGTTTTTAAAAATACTCACCTGTACACTGTGATCGCACACCGTCTCTTTCTCCTGCATTGTTTACATTTCAATTGTTTACTGTTAAATCACTGCTGCACTTTATCCTGTAATTTACTGTAATTCTCAAGCTGTATGCAAACGGAATTTCGTTCTGTACGCACTCTGTGCATACATAATGACAAATAAAGTTGTCTAAGTCTAATTTGTCTATGGATGAACCCAGAACCACACACACGGGACTTAAAATGTAAGTCTTTATTGAAGGTTTGATGGGATGGAGGGTGATGTAACCAGCGAGGTAGAACTGCACGGGAACAGGGTGATGGTGTTGGCAGGAGCTGACGGCCCGGAGAGAGACTTCTTGGAACCAGGAACAGGCAGCAGGGTCCACAGCTCGGCAGAGAATTGACAGTTCAGGGGAGAACCCACCAGAGCTCGGCAGCAGGCTCTTCTGTAAGGCAGAGGGGAACCGGAGCAAGGCAGCAGGATAAACAGGGCAGGTAAAAGGTAAAATGGACAGAGCTGCTATGAAGTATCTATGTAATAAATAACTAAAATATATGAAGTGTGATGTCTGAAGTTTTTTAAAATCCATGTTTTTTTGGTCAGTTCCTGAAAAATAACAGTATAGGACACAAGGGGTTTGCCCCGACAGCAGCATAATCCATAAATACTATAGTGAACTGATTATTGGTGTGCATGCAGTGTGCATTCAACATTATTGACAGCGTCTTTCTCAGTCTATGATGTCCTAAACTATCACAGTTTTAACAGGAATGGGCAGAATTATTTTATTAATTGAGGCTCCAAATGTACTGACGAGACTGAGAAACACACTGAACCCACAGAGGAATTTTGAGGGATACTGCAAAGTCTGCAACGTCAGTAAAATACTACACAAAAAAAAAAAAAAAACGGGAGGGAATGAGGCTCCTCATTTTTATTCATAGAGGTGTGACAGCGTGCTCTAACTGTGACCAAGTGGCCAAAAGCATTGACACTGTTCCAAAACAAAGTATGAAAAGGCTCAACATTATACATCGACTATATCCCTGGTGAGACTCATTGGCTAAAAGCTGTGAAACAGATAAGCTGATATAGCAATAAAGCTAGCGTAGCAATATAATGGAGAAATAGAAAACTAATAAATGACAAAAGTCCTGTTGGTAGCGTAGCTATCATTATCCTAGCATCTATGCTAACAACAGAGCTAAGAAGACAAAGCTCTTACCTTCATAATCGAAAAGGTATTGTTCCACAAAGAACTTGTCATCTTTGTCGAGTTTGGAGGCTGGTGTGGTCGAAAGCTTTTGTGCCAGTCTGTGCACGTCTCCCAAACGAAATTTGGGTAGATTGGTGAGGGACTGTGTGAATTCCCTATGTAAAAACACTGCTCACGGAGAAAGCGGAAGTAAAGATACCCTGCTTCACCGCAGAACGGAAGTTGCATGACGTCACTGTGAAAAGGGTCTATTGGGAGTTTCCTGCTGTCCCCGTGTTCTTACTCTGCTACAATTACAGCCACTGTTCATAGTCTTATTGCTAGCATTACTGCTATCATTATCACTTCTATCATTATCATTGGTATCATTATCATTGGTATGAATATCATTGCCATTTTTCATCCATTCTATGTGTTACTGTGTTTGCTGCCAGTGTTGTAGTACTCGAGTCCGAGACTCGAACTCGAGTCCGAGTCATTAGCTAAATTTAGAGACTTGTGACTTGACTTGGACTTGAGCACTGATGACTCGAACTTGGACTCGGACTCCTACATTCAGATCATTCTGACTTGGAAATTGAGAAAAAGACTCAACTTTTTTTATATCATTAGGCTATAATTTTAATATGTCATTAGAATATTATTTGGTGTATGATTTTAATATCTAAATGGCGCAAGCGCGCACGTGACGTCACCATCTCATGAGCAACGCCCCTTGCTGCTAAGGAAGGACAAACAGTGTGAGAGCGCACGTAGCAACCAGCCATTACACATGCAACAGATACAACGATATGACCGACTTTTCCGCTGTTAAACTTTCACAAGAGGATGTCCAGGCGCCCATTTTACTGGTAGAACTGTGGAACAACATACCAACGTTCAGCTCAAACGATGGCTTGAGTGTCGAGGGCTTAGACTGGAAAACGGGCCGAGTTGATAGAACGGTAAGTCGATGTTTTTCTCCTGCTCGGCGTTCATGGCGTCAGCGGCCATTTTTTTCTGTTTGTAGTCACCGTCCAGGAATCGGTATAAATTGTCCGGCCCGCCGAACAATTTAGTCCGGTCCGGTGGCCAAATGCATTATCATTATCCAACGGCTGTATCTCCTCGCTGCATCTGCACCAGATTTGTTGTGAGTCATGAGGGAACGCTGCCGAACGCGTTTGTGGGAATCGCCCGCTGGACGGGCGAGGAAAATGCGTGACAGCATCTGCGGTGGCGGGCGGCCACCGCCGGCAGGCCGGAGCCGCGGCGGTGCGCGAACCCCGCCGGCCGGCCGGCACCGCGGCGGTGGCCAATAGGCCGGAGCGGCGCTTGGCTGCGAGGGCCGATCAACGCCGCTTGCGGCTTTAACATCCTTCATATGCGGCCTATCAGCGTACCTCGAGTCACTGTTGCACGTTCCATAACAACAATGTTTAAAAACCATGAGAGAGACATAGGAGACACCTTATGTCAAATTTTAATCCGATTTTGATGGATTAAAAAGGGGCGGGGCGATTAAAAAGGGGCGGGGCTTATTTTTTAATTGACCTTTAGATGACGCAATAATTAATCGATATAAAGTTTATATTAAACGATATCAAATTTATATTAAACGATATAAAGTTTATATTAAACGATATAAAATTTATATTAAACGATATAAAGATTTATTCTTATCTTAAGCAATAATTAATCGATATAAAATTTATATTAAATGATATAAAATTTATATTAAATGATATCAAATTTATATTAATCGATATAAAATTTATATTAATTGATATCAAATTTATGTCAAAATTTAATTAATCGAGTTGACGGATAAATAATCCATCAACTTGCCGGATGTCCCGCCTCCATTTCCGGTCCCCCCGCCGGAAGTCCCGCCTATATGACATTATTAATATAAACCATTAATTTTACTATATTGATTATTTTAATTCCTTTAATACATCCAATTATTTAATTCATTTATATACATCCAATTATTTTAATTCATTTATTCACATTTCAAGTATTTAATTTGTACACAATCAATTATTTAATTTATCTTATATACGCTCATTTTTGACGCTCAGCAGCAGCATAGCAGTCATACTTACGTAATCTTTGCTGAATACCTATCATACGGAGCAAAAAACCTCCCGCACCGTTTGCGCAGAAATAATCCAGAGGAGCCTTTAAGAAAACCTATTCGTCTTTAGTCCTCCCTCCAAACTAAATGCATTTACAGCGGTGTCTGTTGGATCACGAACTCAGGAGATCTGTTAGGGGGGAAGAGCTTCGTCAAAAGAGCACGCGTGTGGGCTTTGGACGATGCAAATCAGTTATTTCGCAGTGACCGCAGCTCGGCCGCTGGCCAGCGCACAACACCTTTTTTAGACATAGGTAATAAGCAGGAAACAAATCAGTTATTTCGCAGTGACCGCAGCTCTGAAGCTGACCAGCGCACAACACCTTTTTTAGACATAGGTAATAAGCAGAAGCAGGAAACAAATCAGTTATCTAGCTGAACAGACGCAGCTCATTAATACACGTAACAACGGGTTCAGATTATGTCACTAAAACTCAACACGCCGTCTGGAAGTCACGCCTTTCTTTTCTTATCCTACAACTCTCTTGGTAAAAAAAAAAAAAAACAACAACTATATTTTAACTAACTCTGAAGGTAGCCATTTCTCTACAGATGGTACTAATATTTGTTCTGTCACCTGTACATGTCCTAACTAAGGTTTTTATAAACTATTATTTTAATAAATGATTATTTTAATGATTATTTAGACAATTAATTGAGTGTAAAAGTGTAATCGATAAAAATGTACAAATTCTGCTGATTCTTAACATAATTACTTAAGCCTATCGTATGAGTAATAGAAATGGGAAAAAAAGCTAATTGGTGAATAATTCACTCTGAATAACAAGTAAAAAAGTTCTAGGATCAAAATGTTAAAAGTTCAGCCCTTTCTGGTTGACTTAACAGTGCAGATGCCTCTGTAGTGAAAATAGTCACAAAAAGTATCAAGTTCCACTTGTACATTACATTCTGGATTTTTTTCTTTTTTAGATTACAATATATTTTATTCTATTTATATAAAACAGATCCTTCTAGTGTACTGCAGGGGCAAAGTTAAACTAGGGTTTTTTAGTTGACAAATGATAATATAATGATAATGACACATTTATCAAATAAGGTAAACATCTATCTTAAATTAAGACATGATAAATACTACCTTTTTCATATCATTCTGACCCAGTATTAACAGAATAGAAATAGCTGTACCGTCCCACAGTTGGGAGATTCAGGTGACAGCTGACTTACAGACAAGACTGATTAAAATGGAACACAGCTCAATTTAAAGTAAAGTTAGTACAGCAAAAGAAAAAGAAAACAAACTGCAATTATTAATACATAAGGCCTAGTCAGATAAAAACTGAAAAAAAAACGAGTTCATTTGCAGAGTAATGTAATATTTTAAACATATTTTGTTACACAAATTAACAAAAACTGCAAAGACTTCCTCCACAGAACAGAATCAGGAGCAAACTTTCCTCTAAATATATCGCTCTGATAAGACTCTGCAGGTTTTCACTGGAACCTGCTCATTCTGCAGTGAAAGAGCTTGGTGGGTTGAGGGGTGTGTGCGGTTAACTGTGCCGGGATTTTTACCAAAATATTGCTTTTCACCATTAACAACAGCAGAACAGTATAGTGTTGTACCAGACAAGTAAAAGTTAGGTACCCAAAGTAAGAAGAACATGATTTCTAATTGTGATGGCAGAAGTATCCAGTCAGTAGCTTTATTGGTTTTACGGTTATAAACATTGATTCATTATTTGGTGTATATAAAGGCTGCAAGCAGCAACAGAAAACCATGCAGGGTACAGGGCGGCCTGCAGCACAGTAAAAATGCAGAGGTTGCTGTCAGCAATACCTGTTGGCTTGTAATCCGTAGAGCCAACATTGGCACTGCCGTTTTTTTCACACAAACCACGCAGTCTGTTTGTACTAACAGACCGATCTCGACTTAGGTTAAATCAGTCGGTTTGGAAGTGGCTTTTTACTTGTTGAATAATGGCAGTAATTGTCTAAACTTTCTCTTTTACTTGACAAAACTGCTGACAAGCACAAAATTGTTGGATTTTGCTTGGAAATCAGTGGCAACCGCAGAACAACAGACTCTCTAACAGCCAAACCAGTGCTACAAATCCTCGTAGTTCAGAATTGTGAGGTCGAAGGGAAATTATACAGTTTTGGCCTTTTTACAAATGAAAATCTGACATGAATATGCCTGCCACGTCCACGAGGGAATAATTTATAGAATCTCCTTCTGGTGTGATTAGAGCTGGAGGTCTTATGGATCTATAAAACTTTACAAATCTAGCTCAAACTAAGAAAAGACCGATTTCTTTTACAATTTTCATCCATTCAACAAACGACGAAGTGATTCCAACCTGCTTCTTAGTTTTGTGACAAAAGAAATAGCCTCAGGCTACAAATCTTAACCTGCAAGTTCAATGATTCTCGAGCTCTTTTGTGACTAGTTTGTGAGGATTTGGATTTTATGTGATAGACTAGCAGTGCATAATTGTCAAGCGGAAGAAAGATTCTAGTATATCGTAGTAAATAAATAGTTTTCAAATAGCTTTACAAATTAAAGTCTTAAAAGTGTTATGTGAATTAGAGTTTAGTCGGCCTTTTCTCTAATAACCCCTAAATAAAATCCAGGGAAACCATATCAGCAGTAAATAAAGTCACTTAACAAAGCCTCAGAGGTTTGATAGAGAACATTAATAAAAACACGCATCGTTATGAAGACGAAGGAACAGAGCGGATAGGTCAGGGATGAAGTTATCGACACATTTAGAGAGAAAAGCCATTGTTGAAAGACAAATAGAGGAAGTCCCATTTAAACTTTATCGCTAGCCATGTAGGGCAGACAGAAAACATGGGAGAAGATGTTTTGGCTTTCAATGACCGGTCTAACATAGGTAAAACCACTCCATCATTGCTCTACCAGTATGCTTAGGGTCTAGCCTCAAGTCTTTTGTCAGATTTTCTTCAAGGATGGCGATGCATTTAGCTCAATCAAAGTTCCCTTTTTGACTCTGACCAGTTTCCCTGTATACCTTTTAGCCTGCAGTATGGATAAAATTAAATTCCATAATAATAAACAATTGTTTTTTTATTATCAAAGTGCAGCATTTTCGGGATAAAAAATCTCTAAAACCATCATGTATGGTATATTATGTACAGTATTATTATATATCAACCAGCTGTTTGGGAGTCAGGGTAGGAAAAAAAAGCCTACTCTCTGCTACCATAACAAACTGAAAACGTAACTGTTCTGGGACTTAGACAGTAATTGTGTGCTACGGTCAGAAGAGACTAAGCTTTTAGCTTTTTGGAAACAAGCACTGTGGCTGGGTTTGAGGCCGAACAATGCATTGAAAGTTGAGTTTGTAACATGATAAAATGTGAAAAACCTCCAGAGGTTTTGAATACCATCTTACTATATTTATTAGTAAATTAAATCTACATGTGCATAATCTTGTTTCTTTGTTTTTTTGGAGCCCAGGATTCCGGCATTTCTGTTTTAGAGAATGGTTTCTAAATCTGTCTTACTGAATAAAACATATAAAGTCTGCTTTTACCATCCTTAAAGCAAACAGTCGACTTTACCGTGATAACACGTTTAAA
The DNA here is from genome assembly GCA_037039145.1 of Fundulus diaphanus. Classification (NCBI taxonomy): domain Eukaryota; kingdom Metazoa; phylum Chordata; class Actinopteri; order Cyprinodontiformes; family Fundulidae; genus Fundulus; species Fundulus diaphanus. The sequence continues at coordinate 2,961,733 of CM073124.1, read as the reverse complement.
TTCATTGCGTTTAAATAAAAATAAACAAAAGTAACAATATGGTTCTAATTAATCCTTGACTAATTTAACTTTTTACCCACTACGTTTCAAATATAGCCCTCTTTTGTTCAGGATTCCAAAGTGTGAATAATCAATAAATCAGTTTTTCTCACTAATCTCTTATTTTGTATCTTAAATGCAGTAACAATGTAAGAAAACAAAATCCTGAAATATTTCTACAAAGGAGCAGCTAAAATGTTAGACCATTATTCTTCTGATAGGTTTCACGCTGTTATTTTTAATAGCTCACCTTTATTTATATATTTCGGTAAACCCATAGCCTCTTATGGAACAAAATGGATTTAACTATAGGATGTAAGATTGTATAACACTTCATGTTTTTAGGTCTTATGTTTAGTTTGACTTCTATGTTATGCCGCTGCTGCTTAATAATTCCCCAATTGTCGGATCAATAAAGTACATCTTGTCTTTTTTATGTTAGCTACATTTTATTTTGTGTTTGCATGACATCGGAATGATCTTTTCCTCAATTCTGAACCACAAAAGACGCGAGGGACGGCGGGGGGAAGCCAAAATTTCCCATTATGCATTGCTCCTCATAGAGTTCCTCAAACCTTTTTAAAAACTGATCTAAACTGTCGTTAAACATGGTTTATTTTGATAATACATTAGAACGACCTATATGAAAGAGTTATTGTGTGTTTTTATGGGGTTTTGAATGTTTTTTGTTTAATTCCTTCCGAGACCGTCATTCAGACTCGAGTGACACTGGACATACTCTCTACCACCCCAATCCAGGCCATGGACTGGTATCACTTTTCAACTTATTGAAGGTTTCTGCTCATGTGTGGAGAGGAATACCAAGAATTAGTCAGACTCTGGAAGAACAGGGACTGGCACTGTTAAGTAAAAAATTTGTTCAATATCTTGTCTCCTTGAAATTCATGGAAGGGCTAATGCTTCTCTATCGACAGAAACTTCAAGAGTTTGTCTGCCCTGTGAAAACAGGGCTATGGCTGATAAAAGACAACATATTAAGATTAAATCACGTTTTACTATTCGTAAATGCACTATTCACTTGAACGTCGGCTGAAGTTGTTAAAAACTTGCAACGTTGACACTAATCAGAATAATGTGTCTTCGATTGCAAATTTTATGATTAGTTTATGTAATATTTCACATAAAGTAAAAGTTATACCATATTGTTTTAGGAATTCTTATTTGACTCAATTCTAATCTCAGTTTGAACAATCCTTCATCATTTCAGCACAGTCTCTTCCAAAAAAATGTAAACAAAAGAGACAATACTCTTTTGGATCTAGGTCTAAGTAATTCTATAAAATAAATAATTCGGGTGACAGTCATAAACGTTGCTCATAAACAAAGCAGCGTGTTTTTAACCACTGACATTAGACACCCTCAACTACTAGACAACTATTAGACAACTTTATACTAGCCATCCTAGTGTGAACCATACAACTTCGTACTTAAAAAAAAAAAAAAAAAAAAAAAAATTCCTGCAAGATTACCCGAAAGGAGTAGTCCGTCATTTTCTTCCTCTGCAAATAGTTGTTCTTGTCTATTCTACAGCTTTGATTCGCTTTGTTTTCTTCACACTACTTCTACGTTTACTTGCTATATGCCAAAGCAATTCCTCGTACACGTAAAATACTAATTAACCACAAATCTCACTCTGACTCTGCTCTGTGACACAGATGACCGGTGTCTCACTTACTAACCTTCAAAGTTAGTTCAAAGATAGTTTTTTAATAAGTTCAGATGTAGCTCAGCAGTAACTAAACGTGATAAAATAGCTGAATAGCTTGTCACCTACACCAACCTGCATAGCAACACATGCTCAAAACGTATCGTACTCTTTACATACAAATGTTTGCAAGGTGAAATACTTGATGATGATGGTAACTGGTCATTTAAACTTGCCTAAAATAAGAGTATTGTAAAATACCATATATACAATATACACAATAATTTCCTCGTTGTCCAAAAGACGCTTCTGTGCGCATTTCTTAAGTCAAGTTGTGTCCAGTTAAATTGGCTTTGAGTGTAGAGTTTATCATCTGTGTTAAAGTTGTTGTTTCATATGTCTAGCTTTAAATTTCATTGATTCTTGCTTAGAAGGTGGTTTCATCATTTTTCTTTTCTTTCACTTCATAAATATATTGTCATTTACATACCTTAACATTTTTTTTTAATTTGACAAAATGTGAAATAGCTGGAAATGTGTGAATACTTTGGAAGACACTGTACGTTCAAAGTAATGACTGCAGTTTCTCAGACCTATCAAGACGTTTTGAAGGCTAATGACAGAGCTTCCTCTTTGATTTAGCCACTCATATGAGCTGCCAGAGCTATTTGTCAATAACCATTTTGTATAGAGGGGGCACACTTTTTCAATAAGATTTTTATATGCTTCAGGCTGAATAGCGGCTCTGTGACTACTAATACAGTGCTGAGAAAAAAATTTCTAAAAATCTAAAAAAAAATCGAACAAACGCAAAGCAATAGTGTATTCAGTGTTGCCAAATTTGTCAGGTTTCCACCCAATTAGGCTTCCTTTGAACACATTTGAGCTGGAACAAAAATTGTTTATGGGCAGGTTGTAAAAATTTGGGAAGCTTTTCATAACATTTGTTGGGTTTTTAGAAAGATTTACTAACAAAATACATCAAAATAGTTGTCAATGTCTGGAAGAAAACTAAAGCCAATTTAATAAAAATGCCATCTCCTTGAACTTATTTTACCAATTTATTTTTTAAATGAGTCGAATCTGCCGAATCTGACATCATCAATGAATAATAGTTATAATTAATAATATTGATTGTTATAATAAAACAAGAAAAGAATAATGGCTAATGTAAACGCCCCAAGAGGAGTTGAGTTCTACTGATCAACTTGAAAATATTTCATGGCTGTGTGAAAGAGAAATGTTTGATTGAGCTCTGTTAGATAAATTGCGATTATATTAAGGTAGATTTATAACTCAGGTTGGGAAGGTATTAATAAAAAAAAATTTTCAGTTGATATTTTATGATTGTTTTTTTTTTATCATGAAGTTTTTTTTCTTTGCTTCTGCGCAGTCGTGCACTAATGGCATGTTCTGATGTTTAATAGTTCTGTGCTTTTAACACGAGAGAATTTGAGATTTAGGCTTGTTTTGTTTTTGTTTTTTAAATTGGGCAGGTTTTATGCTGGGTTTGGGCTAACGGTGAGATACAGCAGCCTGTCATAATTTGCAGCATTCACTCCTCCTGAAAGAGCAAAGGCGCCTTGGCTTCTTCAACTTAAACTCACCTCATTGTGGACGGTGCCGCTTGTGTTTCATAATCTTCCACTCTATGATAATCTTGAGCATTAGTGGTTTCCGGGTTGACTTTGGACTACATAATAAGTACAGTAGTGAAGTATTTTTAGTTTGTTACTATACAACACTGCTGGTTTGTTCCCTGTTTCAGCCGCTGGATTTTACTGCCGTCCTCTGAGCTTCAATAGGTCTCTGTTAGCTGCTGGATTTTGTGCCTTCATCCGTACCTCAAGTTTTGCTCACTGCTTCATTGCCTGGATCTCCTGCTATCCATGTACTACAGCAACCCTGCATGTCATCTACATTTCTCTTCTCATTCTGATTTCCTCATCGACTAATCATCTCTCTTTCAATAAACTATCAGAAAATAACTCTGTTTTGTGTGTGCATTCATCCAAAGACAAATTTATATCAGAAACAAGTTTGCTTTTAGTACGGTGAAAATATTTTAATTAAATGTTGTCAATGCCTAACAGATAAGATAATGAGCAAGGTGGGACAAGAGAAGGTGAAAAAAACATCCCTGCCATTTTTAACACCAGAAGTAATTCATATATTAGTCATCCGTCTTTGTTTTTCTGTCTTTTGAAAGCTGAACTCCGCCGCTTTTACGAAAGCATTTCTAAGCTTTACCACAGCATAATCTATTGTTTTAATCTTACTGCTGGCTGAATTTTTCTGTTTTATGCAGTGTAACTACAAATACATGCACTACAAATACGCATAGTTTAATTTATATACCATAAACATGTATACGTAAATTTTATAATGTTTCAACTAACTTAAATCAAACTAATCTCTGTGACAAGACATAAACTCTTTTGTAAAAGCTAAGATGAACAGGAATGGAATTTTTAACCACTTTTCTTTGTGTATATTGTACACAGATGCAACTGATAACACATGAATGCTAGCCAACTTACAATTGCTTTTGGAGTTCTATAAATGCGACTGTATTACGGAAGCTGCAAAGAACTGCCTGGCAAAACAATGTTTCGAAATCTCGGTTTTGAAATCTGGAATTGCAAAAACCCTTTTGTTCATTCATGTTATTTGATGCAGTTAATTATTATAAGCTGGAAAGTTAAAAAGTCTGGCAAGTCCTTAGTTGTCTGGCAATAGATGTATAGCTGTGACTAGAGTTCACTGTAGCCAAAGCCTGAAGGACACAAAGACGAGTCTTAAAAAACCCATAAAGAAATAGGCTACTTCAGACACCAGAAGTCTGGTTTTATTGCTAAATAGCACAAACATACATTTAATCACAGATTTGGATGCTCTCATGGAAAGATATCAACAGTTTTTGAGATTGCAACTATAAATCACAATTCACTTCCCAACCCCTCTAAAAACCACAATAGCAATGTGCGAATCCCCCATTTTTCAACATTTGTGCGAATTCCCTAAATTTCAACATTTCTTTCATCAGTGCCGTTGCTTCTGTTGCCGTCAGTCTGATGGTTTAACAAGAAATATCTATATTTGTACAACCTAGAAGAATCATGGAAGGTTTACCTGTCTTATTTAGAATCAATATTTTGTGAGATACTTTTGTTTTTGACAAAGGGTGGATGGTTTTTTTAAAAGTCTTTGCCCTGTTGTTTGCCTGCCTTGCATTTTTATAACGTATGAAGTAACACTATAAAAAGAAAGTTCAAGTTTAAAGCATCCGTATATCAAAGTCGACCTGTACGCTGCACATTTACTCCTACAAAACATATAGAGATCCTATGCAAATGTTGCATAGGATCTATGCAGGTACCCTATGCAGTCACTATGTGTGCATAAATGAAGAAATACTTGGCCTGATAAGGGTGTGCGACTTATTTTGTGAATAACTATTTTCTTACTCAGGGGCATTAATTAATTGAAAAAAAAGGTTTGCTATACCCTGTGGTGCAATTGTGCATCCACATTTTGTTTCAATAACATAGGAAAACCATAGGATGCTCACAGAAAAAGGTCCTAATATAACATTCTTGCACTATGTCATACACATTCTTCTCTGATGCCAACATGCTGGATTTCTTAAAATTGCAAATATTTTCAAAACTTTTATTCATCCTGGTAATAATAATAGTACTTGGGGGGCACTCACAGTTGCCAAATGATCAGTCGATGCCTAAATATGAAAAAGTTAAACATGATTGTAATGTCCCAGTAAAAATATTGTACAATGCCTACTACCGTTAACGTTGCAGGTCAATAGATAAAACAGGAATGAATGTTCAGCAAGTCAGGCCTGATGGGCTCCGTACATTACATTTAAGAAAATTGTGATTTTCCTAAACTGTACAGGAGCTGTAAAGGAAGGGATGTTTTAAATCATTATGCTGTCCTATATCTGTTATCTAGAGGAGTGAACCGTGGCTGGTATGTTTGGCAATTTGTCTTCATCATTCCAAATGGTTAAGAAAGTACATACAGCAAAAGTTAATGCATGCAGACTAACCATGAATCATTGTTCTACCCGTCTCTCTGGAATTAAATGACAAGATTTTAAGGGATTTTGCAGGGATGCAAGGATTTTGTAAAAACTCTCCATCATAAAAGTATGTAAATGCTTAAAATAAAACACATAGGAATAGTTTTGAACAATTAGCTTAAAAACGGGGGGGGGGGGGGGGGGGTAAAGTCTGTGACTCTGTCTTCTGCTTGACGTGCGAGTTTGTTTGCTGGTGGTCAGAGTGACTTAACCAGTGAGATAAGGTTGTATGGTACATTTCTGCCATTATTCTTCCTCAAGCCCTGTGAAGTGTTATATTTAAAACACATCTGTTTTAAATATCCTCCATATGAAGAAGGTTCTACAAAGATATCCTTGTAGATGTAATTCATTAGCGGATAGCCCGAATTTACTTGCTTCATTTTTTAACCTGACTTCTAGTATCTATCCTGATGCATCAATCTGGGCTGACTCTTTTAGTGCTTTTTTTTTTTATTATTATTTATATGACGCCAATTCATGAAACATGTCATCTCAAGGCACTTTACAAAGTCAAAATCAATCAGATTATACAGATTGGTCAAAAAAAGGGGAACCGGTTGATTGTCTGCATTGTCCGTGGCTTTGCAGCAATCCCTCATACTAAGCAAGCATGAAAGTTTGTCTTGACACTTGCTGCTAAGCACTAGGGCTAATTTGGAGTGACATTAAAGGAAGCAGATGGGACTGACTGTTCAGTCGTCAGAGAGGGCAAAGAAAAGGAGCAATCTCTGCACTCTAGATGCAGATATGTGAACTTTATTCTCTCAAACTGTGTAAGATGTTCCATTACTGTTTTGCGTGTATTTCTCTTTTTTTTCTGACCAACTACATGGATAGATGCTTGGTGTTGTAAATAAAAGCTAAGCGTAATACATGTATCTAAATGTGAGGCTCTCGCACAAACAATCAAGTTCAATATATATATTTTTGGAAGTTTGGAAGCAGAATGAATGGCGAGTTGATCCAAGCCCACACCACAATGTGGAAAATGTGTATGGAATCGCAGAATTAGACGTGTAAAAATGGAATATGGTAAAACGTTTTTAGATTTTGCCCGTGAAACACAAAAACCTTCACAGAGGAAGGGCAGAAAGCCTGTCTGAGCTTACTCAAAGCTGCATGCTGCTGTAACACTAATATCCAAAGCAAAACATTTTATTTATAAAGAGGACAATAAACCTGTCTGCAAGTTTCACGCACATATAAAATATTGGAACAGCAAAGACTACGCTATAGAATTAAGAAATGGGGCATTTTAGTAACACATCCGTCTCCACACAACAGAGCACTAAACCCTTAGGTTTGAAAAACAAGGTGTACTAAACTTTACAAACTGTGTTTCAAAGACTAGACAAAGACAAATCCAACTGTAAAAGCTTTTGAAAGTGCACCAGTTTTATAATCGTCTTGTTTTAGAATTTATGGACATATCGATAATAAAACCCAACTTCTGTTCAGCCAGGGTTAACTCAAATGCCAAAAATGTTGTAAAAATTCAGAAAGAATATTTGATTCTGTTAAAAAAGAAAGCTCTGTGTTTTAGTATGTAAAGTGTTATATGTGTTATATTAATCAACATAGAGGTAAAATGAGAAGCCCCTGATATCTTTCCTGCAGCAGATAACTAAGTTCAGTTTTCATGGAAGTTAATTAACATAATCAACATCTTGGGTCCGTATTATGTCTTTTAAATTGTGTCATTATTGCAGACCCTGTCAAAACATTTAGCTTTTTCATGATCATAGGTCGTGTTAAGTTTTCATATTTAATGCAGTTTCTTCATTAAACTCCACAACTGTTTTTCAGCCATTCCTCATAAATTACTGTAATTCATCTATATTTTTTTAACCTCTGTGAGGCAGAACTGAAAAGTGCTTTACAAATACAGTTTATTAGTATTAAAAGTATAATGTATAGTTTATTGAGAAATAATATCTGGATATTTATGCAACCCCACAGGAAGAACACACAAACCACTTATTTTTCAGAATTCTCTTGTTGAGTTTGTGCAGTTCCAGCGTTGTGAGAGTCGGCGTGAATCTGAGCGTTAGTTACGACCCGTGCTGCTTCTGACATGATGAGCTTTCATCCCGTGAATGCATTGCACTGGATGGGGCATTTTTATACAAGTCTCTGAGAGGTTGCGTTTACCAAGAGAGTGTTGAGTTTTAGTGACATAATCTGAACCCGTTGTTACGTGTATCACTGAGCTGCGGCTGTTCAGCTAGATAACTGATTTGTTTCCTGCTTCTGCTTATTACCTATGTCTAAAAAAGGTGTTGTGCGCTGGCCAGCGGCCGAGCTGCGGTCACTGCGAAATAACTGATTTGCATCGTCCAAAGCCCACACGCGTGCTCTTTTGACGAAGCTCTTCCCCCCTAACAGATCTCCTGAGTTCGTGATCCAACAGACACCGCTGTAAATGCATTTAGTTTGGAGGGAGGACTAAAGACGAATAGGTTTTCTTAAAGGCTCCTCTGGATTATTTCTGCGCAAACGGTGCGGGAGGTTTTTTGCTCCGTAGGATCCGTATTCAGCAAAGATTACGTAAGTCTGACTGCTATGCTGCTGCTGAGCGTCAAAAATGAGCGTATATAAGATAAATTAAATAATTGAATGTGTACAAATTAAATACTTGAAATGTGAATAAATGAATTAAAATAATTGGATGTATATAAATGAATTAAATAATTGGATGTATTAAAGGAATTAAAATAATCAATATAGTAAAATTAATGGTTTATATTAATAATGTCATATAGGCGGGACTTCCGGCGGGGGGACCGGAAATGGAGGCGGGACATCCGGCAAGTTGATGGATTATTTATCCGTCAACTCGATTAATTAAATTTTGACATAAATTTGATATCAATTAATATAAATTTTATATCGATTAATATAAATTTGATATCATTTAATATAAATTTTATATCATTTAATATAAATTTTATATCGATTAATTATTGCTTAAGATAAGAATAAATCTTTATATCGTTTAATATAAATTTTATATCGTTTAATATAAACTTTATATCGTTTAATATAAATTTGATATCGTTTAATATAAACTTTATATCGATTAATTATTGCGTCATCTAAGGGTCAATTAAAAAATAAGCCCCGCCCCTTTTTAATCGCCCCGCCCCTTTTTAATCCATCAAAATCGGATTAAAATTTGACATAAGGTGTCTCCTATGTCTCTCTACCATGGTTAGGAGACGTCTTAGACTTAGAAAAAGCAGTCGTTTTACCGAGTAAAACCAAGGGTAACTACAGCGAAAGAGTGGAGGAAAACGCATATTTGCCCTACCTGTACGTGATATGACGTCACGTTCTAAAAATAGCTCGCTAGCAGAACGCCATTATTAGTGCAATGGAATGTTACTGCTTCATGTCATACATCACACGTCATGGCATGTTCCTACAACGAACTTGGATCAATAGTGACTCGACTCGGATGAGTAGTGGACTCGACTCAGATTTTTTTTTAATGACTCGGACACTGGAGACTCGAACCTGGACTCGGGGCATAGTGACTTGACTACAACACTGTTGGCTGCCTCTCTCTGCTCCCTCTGTCCTTATCTCGCCCCAGATGCAGAACTGTATGGAAAACTCCTAATTGTTATTATTTATTTATTTTATATATTTTTTCGTTCTCTCTGTAAGTATGGAAGCAATTTGGAGCGGCTTCTTAAAAAAAAAAAAAAAAAAGCGGAAATCCAATATGGCTGTCCTTGATGTGGGCGGGGCTTGACATCAAGCCCCGCCTTCCCGCAGGCTGCAGCGGGATGTACTTGTCTGGTTCCGATCTCACTGAACAAACTGAAAAAAATCAGAACCGGCATCGGTACAGAGGCTGACGGAGGACCCAATTCAGCCACTGACAGGAACTATTAAACTAAAGGCACCTTTTTGTTTTACAGCAGCAGTATTTTATTCCTTTTACGTCAGTTTTAATGAAACAAAGCTTTTACGTTTGTAATAATTGTCATGTTTGATCAACATGTTTCACTACGATCTTTATTTTTCATTCAGCCATGAACTGTTAAAACCCAAAATCAAGATATTACTTTAAAAACTTTATTTTGATGCAGCTCCTTTCAAAACCATCCAGGATCTGCATGGTGGAGATGTACCAATGAATCTTTTCTCAGTCCAACGATCCAAAGCAGGTTTGTGGCTGCAGTTCAGGATGATGATGATGATGATGAAGCAACAGACCATGGCAGGCAAAAATCCCAGATCTGAAAATTCTGACATTTTGGGTGGAAACTGGGAAATATTGTGATCTGTCAGTTGCTGACCCAGAACTTCAGAACCATGAGGATGATTGTTTCTAAATGCAGAATGTTGGATGAAACAGGCATTATTTTTCATATTTATTAGGTTCCATATGAGGGGAAAAAACTAAGGTTTTTGACAGCTGTAGCCAAACATTAAGATCATCTTGTCTTAATTTGTGTTTAGTTTATTTTTTAATTGTACATTAAATGTTCATTAACTCATTGAATTGGTTTCATTTGTATTTCTGTTAAGATTTTTCATCTTGTTTGCATTTTTATTTATTTGTATTCAGAAAAATGTATTTCCTGACAGGCAGGAATTGGGGGTGTGGCCTATTTATTGGGTTCATGTGAAAAAAACCGAATTTGTTTTTAACAGATGGAGCCAAACATGAATGAGATAATCTAGGCTTAACTTTTTATTTTATTTTTATTGTACATTAAGCTTCATTTTTATTTCCATTAAGGTTTTTCATCTTATCTCTATTTTGATTTTTGTTTAGAAAAATTTATTTCTTGACAGGTGAGGAATTGGGGGTGTGGCGTATTCTGGCCTCAAAACAAGGAAGAGAGCAGCGTGTGCTCTGATTGGCTGAAAACGTTCGCCCCGCCCCATTTCAGAAACTAATGTGAAACAAAGTGCAACAAGCAGTTGACTCCAAATAAAGTTGGAAAGAAGAACAGTGTTTTGTTCCTCATTTCAATAATGAAACTGCGTTCAGCAACTTGCCATTTATTATTCCAGACGGAGCATTTTTTACATTCAACTTCCTGGATCCTCCCCATATAACTCTCTGCTCTATCCAAACATGTTGAAGAACCAGTACTGACCCCTTGTGTTCATCTTACTTGTGAAAAAAAAAAAAAAAAATATATATATATATATACACATATACATATATATATATATATATATATATATATATATATATATATATATATATATATATATATACACACATATACATATATATATATATATATATATATATATATATATATATATATATATACACACATATACATATATATATATATATATATATATATATATATATATATATATATATATATATATATATATATATCGATTAAAAAATTTATCTAATTAATTACATACTCTGTAATTAATTGATCTAAATTAATCACATATAATTTTTTTGCTGTGAAAGTATTTAAAATATTTAAATTCAAATGTTTCAATGAATAATCAGCATTAGATACATTAAAGTGCTGTTTTCAACAGCAGACAAACTGAACTAAACAGATGCCAATGTCAAACTGAACTCACGTCAACAGGAAACGTTAACTGAAATGATAATAAAAAAGATAACCTGAATTTAACAGACGTCAACATATTCCATATTCCAATCTACTTTTTAGGCTAATTATACATAATTTAGACCTAGTGCTATTTTAACAACCAAGCATTTTATTAGTTGTTATCTCTTATCTGATGTATTTCTGATGTTTGGCACTTTGTTTTACCTCATGTTAAAGTGCTCTTTAAATAATAATGACATTCATGATGATTATGATCAGAATAAACTTTTGCATAACCTCCCAGAAGCTGGAAAGAAAAGAGACAAAAACATTTTTCACAGCTCACTTAGTAACTCTAATATTTTAGTCTAAATACTTTAGCCTAAATATTTTAGGCTAAAATATGACACTTTTTATTTGTTTTTCTTCAATCCCTCGGTGATGTTTAGTAATTTCTGCCAAAGGCTGCAGCATTTTGATTTAATTCATCTGAATGCAGTATTTGCAAGCCATACTCTGATTGACTGGGAAAAAAAACTGTCTGTGATTGGCTTTAACAGCCGAGCGAGTGCACAGCTGGTGTTGAGTGTGAAACGAGCAGGTGTGCGCGAGTGCACTGCACTGGTAATCAAACTAAAAACAAGGATCATAGCCGACACTAATGTGTACACAAAAATGTTAATAATTCATGTTGCACTGAAGAAAGGAAAGTCAGTAGAATTAATAGCCAATGTAAAAGGATGAGTCTTTAAAAGAAAATCATTGAGTTTTAGAATATGCTAAAAATGCATGTTATTTAATTCATAGCTAGTGTTTTAAATGAAGTTGTAAGATAATTTATTGAATTTCATGCGCAAAGAAAAGCAATCCTACAGAAAAATGAAAGCAATAAACTCACCGTTCAGTTAGCGTTAGCTTACATGACCACCTCCAGATGCTGGTTTTCCTTCAGTGCGGACGCCACGTCACGTGACTAAGAAAACGTAACGGGATTGGCTGGGTGTTGGACACCACAATCCATTGCTAATGTCTGTGACCTGAAGTAACCCTTCCCTTTTTACACCGAATTTTAACGCTGAATTTAAGACAGTGAAATGGAGCAAGTTGAATCTCAGGAGGCTGAAAATATTGAGTTTGAATTTTGAAAGGTTGAATTTTTTATATGCAGATTTTTTTTAACACTGAAAAATTAAACTGAAAAATAGGTATTGAAAATGTAATCACTTTGAAATACTAATTTGAATTTTTAGCTTAAAGAGAAAATAACAAATGAAATTTCAACTGTATAGAAATAATGACAATTAATTTTTTTTTAGGTTAAAAATGTTTTCAGAATATATTTTAACACTGAAAGAGCAAGTACAAACATACATTTAAATTTCAGTGGTATTTTTAATTCAGATCCCAGCGACACAGATTTACTTCCATAGACTTGAGTCATATATCAATCAGTCACCAAACCCTGTTTCCTAACATCTTTTTTTATTTATCATATAATATTATTAATTTGAAAGGATGGAAGCTCATTCAGCTGGACACGAAAATGGCTTCATGAAAGAATGAGCATAGCTTATTATTCTGTTGACACATAGATTCTAATGTGAAACATGACACAATAGTAGATTAGTGACAGTTGTAGTAGCTCATTTGTGATCATTAATGTTGTGTTTTTTGTAATCAGCTCTAGCAAATGTATTATTTAAGTACTTTTACATATTCCTCTATCAAAGTGTTCCCTCTCTCTTAAAAAGGGAATAAGACGTTTTAAGAACAATTTTTGGAACTATGTTGTTATGGAGGACCGAACTGCTTTTATTTTTATTTATGTCAGTTTTGGCCCTCCAAGGCCTCAGCCATTGCACTTGAGGCTTTGCTGATCCTTGTGCATTCCCCAAATATGATGATCTAACTGTGTAATTTGTGGTCATTTGTGGTTGTGGGGGACTTCGTTCACGCTTTCCCCTAATAAACTGTTAAAAAGAAAATATTAATATATCAGATGATGTTGCGAATTTGTGATTTATATATATTGGAGCAATATGTATCACGACTGTGTTATATATTCTGAAACACTAGAGTTGTTTAATAATGGTCCGTTAGTAGAATATATCTACTATTTATTATATTTATTCTTTCACTCTATCTATCTATGAGGCTCAAAAAGCGATGGACCGGTCGGCCTAGAAGGACTCCAAAACATGGTTTAGTGCAGGGGTGTCAAACTCATTTTGGTTTAGGGGCCGCATACAGCTTAATCTGATCTCTAGAGGGCCACACGAGTAAACTCATTGCAAGATTAAATAGAACTAATAAAAGTGGACTTGTTGTTGATTTTTATATTAAATGAATTTCACTTTTACACAACATATTATGAATAACCTCAGCGTTTTTAAGAAAAGTATGTGCAATTTCAACAATACTATTACTCAGTTAAACATTTACTTAAGTGCATTATGCATAAGAACTGATCACAGTGATTGTACAATGTTGAAAAACATTTATTCACATTTTTTGGAACTTAAAAACACTGTCCTGCATGACAAAATACATCAAACAGATAAGAATTAAAAAATGATTTAAAATCAATTTTCCACATCTGAAGCTCAGTGCTACCATCTGCTGATTAAAACACAGCGCCCCTCGTGGACAATATAGGAACTGCTGATTTTCAATTAAATAAAGTACATGTTTTTTCAATAATTGTTTTATCATTCTCTTCCTTTTATCTCCTCTTTCTTTCACCTTTTCTTTTTTTTCTTCTTGTTCTTCCTTTCCTCTCCTACTTTCCCATTGTAGTGTCCATATCATTTGAGCTATTCCCCGCATGAATCATAATAAAACTATTCACATTCATAAATCAAGCGGAGCACTATGGCAAAAGCAGTACTGCTCCACTTGTGAAAGTCAAATCTGATGAGCTCTTTTTGGCATTAAGACAACAATTCTTATTGCCACATTGCCAGACAGGACACTTTTTTTTTGTTGAATAATAATAATGCTGTCATGATTTTAGGTTTTGTCTTACTTTTGAATTATGGAATAGTTTGAGTTTTGTTGTGGTTTGATTTTGTTCTTTGTGTTATACTATCTGTTAGGGTTCTGTAAGCTTTTAGCTCAGTTCTGTTCACCTGCCAGCTCACCTCCCTGTTTTTACCCTATTAGCTTGTCACTCCCCTGTCAGCAGTCACCAACCTATCAGTTCAGTTCTGTCAGTCACTTCCCTGCCTCTGATTAGTTCCAGCTGTTTCCCTGTAATTAGTTTTCACTCCATTTCACCTGTGCACTTCACTATATAGTTCTGCCTCAGTCTTTAGTTGTCCGCCAGATCATTAACAAGCCCACGGTGAGTTTTGTTCCAGCGTTCCTTTATTGATTGACCTGTTGATGCTAACCCGAGAGCCTTTTTGATTCTGAGCCAGCCTGTTCCCTGATCTGTTCTTCCTGCCCTGTCTGACTGATTTACCGGTTTACCGACCTGAGTCTGTCCCATGGTTATCCGAGCTTGCTTTGCCCTGTCTGTACCTCTGCCTATTTTGGACTGCCTTTTGTGTACCGGATTTTGGACTGCCATTTTGACCATTGAGCCTTGCCTGTCCCTGTTTTATTATTAAATACTGTTTTTTGCCTTCACCTCACTTATTTGGTTTGAATACTGGGTTTGCCTGATTCTAGTTCGTAACAAATGCATTTAGCCACCAGGCCGGACTACATTGTTCGGCAGGCCAGATGTTTGACACCCCTGGTTTAGTGTGTTCTTCATAGAGCTTTAAAGGAACAATGAGGAAAAATGACACATGGGCCCCGTTTCAGAAAGCTGGGTTAATGGGTACTCACCATTTTGTCTACAGGAGTGCAATCAACTCTAGACAGTAGACTTTTGTGTGTGTATGTGTGTGTGTATCCTGTCTGGCAATGTAGCATTAATAATTATTGTCTTAATGCTAAATCAGAATCAGAAATACTTTAACAATCCCAGAGGGAAATTACAGTTCCAGTACAACCGTCCATCACAAACATCACAAACATTTCGGGGGAACGATTGACTGAGGCCTTGCTGCCGAGGACCCCGCCTGACGCAGTTACAACAGGGCGCTGCCTTTAACTGTGTGGTAAGATAGGAGCCACATTTGGGGAGGGAGAAGAAAAAAATACATATTTCACACTTTATCCTATTCCAGGATACAGTTTGAGATATCAAAAAAAAAAAAAAACGCATATTACGAGACAACATTTATGCAGGGGGTTAACCTTGTAGATTAGACAAGCTCGTATGTTGTTTTGGGCATCAGTTATGTGTGTTTGTGTGGGTGACTTTTTTTTTTCCATGAACGCTGTCCAGAAGGGCCATTGTCCTTGATATGATGGAAAAGTTATCAACCGGTGCCACAGTTCAGAACGCATCCACAGATGTCTGCGGGGGAGCGGGGTAGCATGAGCTCTCTCACCATAACATCCAGGGGAGTTTTATTAATAGGGGAGGCTTAATCCAAATACACAATTTGTTATGAGAACAAGCTGCACCAACTTTTCCGTCGCTGGCTCCACGTGGCGAATCCAATATTCCAAATTTTTTGGTCTTTGTTCCACGTTTCACATCCAGATTATATCCCATTTCCCCTTTAAGTTCAACCACCGAAGCGAGTCTGCGTTCCAGCGCATCCAGCTTGAATGAGCCCAACAGATTTTACTTTCACAAGTGGAGCCTTACTGCTTTCACCATAGTGCTCTGCTTGATTTATACATGCAAGAAGCTTTATTAGATGGACACTGAAACGGGAAGAGAGAAAATAAGATGAGAAACAGACGAGACCAAATGCTAAAAGGGAGAAAAGGTGAAAAAATAGAGGCGAGGATAGGGAGAGAACAATATAACATCCCCTGAGTCTAGTTCTACACCTGCAAAGAGATGCATAAAAAGAACAGCAAACCAACCATTAACGTATTACAGGTACAAACAACCAACGCCTTGATACCATCTATTTTTGTTTTAGAATTCAGATTATTTAGTTAATTTTTATTTATTTGGTTATTTGTTGTTGTATTTTTGTTTAAAAGTAGTTGTTTAGAATAGAGATAGATAGATATCTTTAATGTCATTTTGTATGCACAAAGTGTGTACAGAACGAAATTTCGTTTGCATACAGCTTTAAAAGAATCACTCTAAAAATCACAGTAAATTGCACTATTTTTCAGGATATGAAAGATGAAAAACAATGTAACAATGTAAACAATAGTCCATTTGTGGCTTCATCAGTTCAGCAGCATGAAGCATATGTGCAAATATGTAAATGTGCAGTTATGTGAATGTGGTACAGAGTCCGTTTTTCGGCCTCAACAGCCCAGAGTCACTAGCAGTTCAACAGTCTGATGGCAACAGGGAAAAAGCTTTTGCAGAACCTGGTGGACCTGCAGCAGAAGGCAGCAGGGAGAACAGTCCATGGTGGGGGTGTGAGGGGTCCCTGATGATCTTACGGGACACACAGCGCTGGGATGAGATGTCTTTAATGGAGGGAAGAGGAGCCCCGATGATCCCTTCTGCTGTCCTCACCACTCTCCTCACGTTCTTCCAGTCGGAGGCACTGCAGCCTCCACACCACACAGAGACAGCTGGTCAGAATGCTCTCTATGGTGCTTTTGTAGAAGGTCGTGAGGATGGGCGGGGGCAGGTGGGCTCTCCTCATCCTCCGCAGAAAGTAGTCGCTTTTGTGCCAGTGATGTGGTGTTCACAGACCAGGTGAGGTTGTCCGTGATGTGCACCCCCAGAAACTTGGTGCTGTTGACCACCTCCACAGCTGAGCTGTTGATGAGCAGTGGAGCGTGGTGAGGCTGGTTCTTCCTGAAGTCGACGATGATCTCCTTCGTCTTCTCCACGTTCAGGATCAGGCTGTTGTCTCTGCACCAGCCAACCAGCTGCTCCACCTCCTCTCTGTAGTCCTGGTCGTTGTCGTCTCTGATCAGGCCCACCACAGTTGTGTCGTCTGCAAACTTCACGATGTGATTGGTGGTGAACCTGGGGACGCAGTCGTGTGTCATCAGGGTGAACAGCAGGGGGCTCAGGACGCAGCCCTGAGGGGAGCACGTGCTGAGGGTGATGACATCAGAGGTGTTCTGTCCGACCCGGACTGACTGAGGTCTGTTGGTGAGGAAATCTGGCAGCCAGTTGCGAAGAGGTGTGCTGAAGCCCAGATGTTCTAGTTCTCCTACCAGATGCTGTGGGATGATGGTGTCAAACGCTGAACTGAAGTCCAGGAACAGCATCCGCACGTGCGTGTTCTTCTCCTCCAGGTGTTCCAGGCTCAGGTGAAGAGCAGAGGAGATGGCGTCCTCAGCGGAGCGGTTCCGTCGGTAGGCAAACTGGAACGGGTCGAGTGTTGGGGGAGACTGGAGACGATGTGTTCCTTTACCAGCCTTTCAAAGCACTTCATCATGATGGGAGTCAGTGCAACAGGCCGGTAGTCGTTGAAACAGGTGACTTGAGGTTTCTTTGGCACCGGAATGATGGAGGCAGACTTGAAGCATGCTGGCACTATGGCTTGGTCCAGCGAGGTGTTAAAAATGTCTGTGAGGACACCAGCCAGCTGACCTGCACACTCCTTGAGCACCCGCCCAGGTATGTTGTCTGGACCTGGGGCCTTCCGCGGGTTGACTCTCCTCAGAGTCTTCCACACGTCGGCGGTGTCAAGGCAGAGGACCTCCTCTTCCTGATGGGGAACAGCTTTCACTGCTGGAGTCTGTTTAGTGCCTCAAACCTCCCAAAGAAGTTATTTAGTCCATTGAGGAAGTCAGCATCAACTTCACCCACCGGGGGGGAGGGCGTGTTTTATTCAGTGATCGCCCCTATGCCTTTCCACATGCTCCTGGTGTTGCTTGCATCATGGAAAAGCTCCTGGATTTTCTGACTGTGTTTCCGCTTCGCTAACTTGATGGCACGGTTACAGTTATTTGTTAGTAATTTGTATAATTAGTTAATGTCTCTCTCCCCCGTCCAGGACTTACAAGCTTCTGCGTTACATTAGCGCACAGTTTACTGAGTGTATATAGCCTCTGTATATATATCCATTTTTATTTTATTGTATTTTTATTTTTTGTCTGCAACATCAACACCAAGTCAAATTCCTTGTAAGTGCAAACCTACTTGGCAATTAAACTTGATTCTGATTCTGAATTGATTTTGTTTGGGTTTTGGGTGTGTCATATATATACATGGACTCTAGGTAGCTCAGGATGAAAGTGGGTGGGCTTATGGTTTTTTACCAGTCTTCAAGTGCTGCAGCCTGTCAGTCTACCAGTCCTTTCAGGAAGCAAGTAATTCAGCCTGGTTAATCAGTGAGTAGCAGGTGAAGCAAGCACAAAGGCTGAAACCAGAGCATCACTGAAGAATATACAGTATTATTTAATACGACATGTAGAAAGTGACAGCTGAAGATAATAAGAGATTTTTCTGTATAGAAGTGAATCTGTAAGCACCTAAATGTTTCTAAATGTTATTTAACGTTACAATTGAACACTGCCGCTGTTTTTTTTCCCCTCTAAATTTTTAGATTCCACACACTTTTAATTAATAAAGGACAGTACAGTAATGTCTTCTGGAATATTAATAAGTGTTGCTTGGATTGTATCAGACTTAAAACCAAGATTGCAGTATAACAATTCATCAAAAGCAAATGTAAAACAATATCTGGTCACCTGGTTCATATCCAAACAATCATCTGCCTGAACTGACTTTATCCAGCCTCCAAACAACAATAAAGATGCAAGTTATTCATCTATTCTGCAGCAGGAATACACAGTAATTAAGGAAACACTCCAGTTGCACAAGTTGGCTTTTGAACATATTAATTACATTTTATTGATTGTTCTGAATATTCAGTACTGTGCAATGTGAATAAAGGACAGCAATTGTGTTGCATGTGCTTATAAAATTAGAACAGGCTTAAATCATAGCATTCTTAATAAAGCTACAAGGGGTGTCAAGTCATACCTTATTTGTTTTGTGGAAAATGTAGTTTCTTATTGTGGGCATGGTGGTGACAGTGGAGCAGGAGCTAAGGAGTTTGTCCTGTAACCGGCAGGTTGCTAGTTTGATCCCCCGCTCTAACTTTGGTGTATTTGGGCAAATGTAGCTCTCCACTGTCACACACTGCAGACGTTCACAAAGTGGTGTGAATGAATGTAGTGTGAAGTGCTTTGGAGTCTTGAGGAAGCGCTATAAAAGTACAGGCTGTTTACCATTTAGATAGATAGATGTCTTTATTGTCATTTTGTATGCACACAGTGCGTACAGAACGAAATATCATTTGCATGCAGCTTGAAAAAAGTCACTCTAGAAATCACTCTAAATCACTCTTTACCATGGTCTTGTTTCAATAAAAATGCTTGTGAGGTGATGAAACATCAATTGAGCCTCAGATGAGATGATTCTGGATATCACCAAGTTCTGTTTGTCAACTTGTCAATAAAACCTAACATCATACCTGGTTTCTCAGGCAGACAGCAGGTGATATTCTCAGCAGCAGGACATAAAGTTCAGGCTATTTCTACACCTGAATACTTTCCGACTCTCTCTAAAGTGGGAGGCTGATAGTCACTCTTGATGTTATTTAAATAGTGATGTTTCCTCTGTAATCATCCAAAGCAAATTAGCTCTTTATGTGCTTCTGTAAGACAAAACCAATCAATTTGATAATCACAAATCAACTCATTTACAATGTATTTGAAGAGAGAGACCTTATGTTCAATAAACCACATTTAATTGTTTTATTTTTTTTGTTCAAGTGGAGCCATTTTTATTTTTTTAAATATTATTTTTCTGGGTTTTTTTTGTAGCACTAGTGGCTCATTTTTTTACAAAGTACGTTGACAGGAAAGGGGGTTTGAGAGAGGGGGAAGACATGCTGCCTCGATGACTTTGGGGAGGGGGGGCGCATTATATAGCAGCATTTCAGGCAGTATTTCCTTGGGGGGGGGATAAAAGATAGTAATAGTAATATTATTTTTATTGTCATTGAAACATACATTACAATGAAATTTGTTCTCTGCTTTTAACCCATCACCCTTGGGGAGCAGTGGGCTGCCATGTGCGGCGCCCGGGGAGCAATCTGGGGTTAAGGGTCTTGCTCAGGGACCCAGAGTGCAGGCGCTGGGGATCGAACCGGGTACTTGCATCCTTCTCTGAGTGCAAGCTGCTCTAACCACTAGGCCACCACTCAAGATGAAAGCCTTCTCCCTCTCTTTTCTGCACCTTTTTGGAGCATATGAACTAAATGCTGCTTCTCCATGTTTGGTTCTGGTTCTGGGTTTGCAGAGTAGACCAGAAACAGAAAATCTGAGTGGTCTGGAGGGTTTATACAGCAACAACAGGTGTTTAATGTATATATGCTAAATATTTTAAAGTCTATTGTCTGAGCTACAGGGAGCCAGTGTAAGGACTTTAGAACCAGGTACATGTTCTCTATCTCCCTGGTTTTAGTGAGAACATGAGCAGCAGCGTTCTGGATCAGCTGCAGTTGTCTGATTGATTTTTTTCTTTACTGTTGCAGTAATCAATAAGACTAAAGATAAACGCATGGGTGGGTTTCTCTAGATCTCATTGGGACATCAGCCTTTTAATCCTGGAAATGTTCTTCAGGTGATTGGAGGCTGACTTTATGACTGTCTTCATGTGTCTTCAGGTTTAGGCCTGAATCCATCACTACACCCAGATTTCAGGCATGATCACAAATTTGTAGCTGTAATAACTGAAGCTGCGTGATGACCCTAGTTTGTTCCTCTTTTTATCCAACGATAACTTCATTTTTGTTTCTGTTCAGCTGGAGAAAGTTTTGGCACATTGATTTGTTCTAAGCATCAGTTCAGTGCATGGATGGTTCAGAGTCACCTGGTGACATTGTAATGTAGAGCTGAGTATCATCTGCATAGTTATGGTAACTAATCTTATTTCTTGTTATTACCTAAGCTAGTGGGAGCATATAGGTATTGAATAGAATGGGGTCCTAGAATTGAACCCTGGGGAACCCCACATGTGACTTTTGTTCTCTCTGATGAGAAGTTACCTATTGACTCAAATAGGTCCCTGTTCTTTAGGTAGGGTTTGAACCAACTGAGTTCTGTACCAGAGAGTCCGACCCAGCTCTCCAGTCACTTTAATAATATATTATTGTCAACAGTGTCGCCCTGTGATGGATTGGCAATCTGTCCAGGGTGTACCCCGCCTGTCGCCCATTGACAGCTGCAGATAGGCACCAGCACCCCTCGTGACCCCATAAGGGGTAAGCGTGTTGGAAAATGGATGGATGGATGGATGGATGGATGGATGGATGGATGGATGGATGGATGGATGGATGGATGGATGGATGGGTAAACAGTGTCAGATGCAATGACAAGCTGAACTTTTTAAAGGAAGGTTGTAGGTAGAATATCAAGACAGTAGGAGGAGCGTAACTGACAACAATCTCTTCTGAGCTTTTACAGTTGAGTAGTTGAAATGTAGTCATTCTCTCTGCATTTATTTTTGAGCATAACATTGGTACTAGATTTTGTCATGATTTGGCTTAGATGAACCCGGACAGAGCACGCACACACAGAGCTGTCTTTGAGAGTTTATTGCAAAGGGTGAATAGTGGATGACAAGAACCAGAGTCAGTTACCAGACGGAGATGTAGGATGCAGGAGCTGGCTGACAGGAACAGAGCAGGGAGAAATCCAAAGGAGCTGGGCTGCTGCAGAACCAGCACGAAGAACCAGAGGACAACGGAGACGAAGGAACAAGACGTGATAAATGAGGAGCGAGGCGAGACGAGACGAGACGGCCCAGAACAGGACTTGACAGGCATGGTATTGAGGTTGACTGAAGACGAGCCGGTGACCAGGAACAGACTAAGGTGAGTTTATATAGGGAGCCTGGCAGGTGACGTGAACCCTGACTAATTAGTGTCCAACAGGTGTAACTAGTTGCTGAAGGAGCGGAGGGTGAGCTGAGAGTCAGGAGGAGGAACCGAAAAGCAACAGAGAAAAAGCCAGACAAAGACCAAACCATGACAGAATTGACTTGGAAGTGCAGAATGACCCTTAAAGTTGACCTTGTATTAGAAATTCATCAGAGTTTGTTTAGGTTATTTAGGTGTGGAATAGATGTTCACTTCTGTTGGGTACCAGCACATGAAGGGGTGAAAGGAAATGAAACAGCAGACAAGCTAGCTAAAAAGGCTTTAGGAAAGCAGAATACAGATCAGACTCCATTTGGGAAAGGGGAAGGTAAATCAATAATTAAAAAGAAAGAAACAGAAATATGGCAAAAAAATATGGGATGAAGATGAGAAAGGAAGAAGATTATGGTTAAAAAATCTGTAATAATTAAAAATTATGGAGAAAGAAGCAGAAGGGAAGAGATAATTTTTACTAGATTAAGAACTGGACATACCTACTTGAATGAGTTTTTATTTGTACTAGGGAAGAGAAATAATGATATATGTGAGGGTTGTGGAGGAAAAGAAATGTGGATCATGTTTTGATGGACTGCATTAAATATGCAACTGAAAGAGAGAGGATGAGGAAAGTAATTATGGAAAAAGGGAGAGAATGGAGTATTAAAGGAATTTTAGGGGCAGATGGAGATGGAGAGGAAAATATGGTCATTAATAAAGCATTGTTTTTATTTTTACATAACACAAAATAAAAAAATAGAATATAGTAGGTGGAACTATAGAGCTACACACTCATGTACAGTAGGTGGCGGTATGCACCTATAAGTGTTTTGAAATCCGCCAATGAAAGGAAAGAAGAAGAAGACCCTTAAAGATTTTGAATTTTCTTTGCAAAGAAGTTGGTAAATTCATTGCAGACGTTGGTATAGTGGAGCTCCAGTGGTTCAGCAACAGGAGGGTTTATGAGTCTTTAACTGTGGTTAATAAAGCATCAGCATTGTTGATGTTTCTGTTTATTATCCCTGCGAAGAACGTTTCTCTTGCATGTTTTAGTGATGAGTGATAGCTTTGCAGTCTCTTTGTAGATTTCATAATGAAGGTGAAGTGAAGTTTTAGGCCATTCAGCCCTACATCAAAGTTTTCTTTCACATCTCACTAATGGGGGTTTTCTCCATGGAGTCATAATCCCAATCACCATTTAAGCCTCCAGCAGAGGAGAAATAATTCTAGCACCAAGAATAATTTTCTTTTTGTTTTTATTTCATTGCAAAAGCTTCAAAGAACTCAGGTACAGATTCAGAAACAATTGGATTTTATTTCAAACAAAAGTCATAGAAATTTTCTAAGATATAAGCTCAGGATCTAAGATATGAAGCAATAGTTTCCCTCCACCCCCTAAGAACCACAGCCTAGCCTTAACCAGGCTCTCTCATTCAGGCAGAAACCTGGAAGGAAGCGACACTTAAAGGCTCACGCTGTTCTCCACCACCTTCGGGTCCAGGTATGTGTAAGGCAGCTCTAGATGTTTGTTTCTCTCTTGGATTTGCAGATGTAGCTTTTTAAGCTCCTGTTTGAAGGTCTTTATCTTCTCCAGGGGAACATGGTCGGTGAAACGCTGCTCTGGGTAGTTACCAAGAAACTCCTGTTGACATCAGAGGCACAGTCAGTCTGGTTTCCATCACTGTTTCAATCATTATTTACGTTCCTCGGATAAATTGGTTATTTCTACAAGTCAAGACTTCAAAATGCTGCTTTAAAAATTTTAAGATGATGGCGAGAGATGCTAATAGCTGCTGTATTAATGTATCCTTGCCTGCAAGATGAATTCTTGTGGTATTTGTGCGTTCACAAACACACAAGAATCCATTATGTACCGCTCCTGCTTCAACCGTTTGTCCATCCCATCCATCCATCCATTTTCTGACCCGCTTAATCCCTCATAGGGTCGCGGGGGTTGCTGGTGCCTATCTCCAGTGTTCATCAGTGTGGATGGATGGATGGATGGATGGATGGATGGATGGATGGATGGATGGATGGATATTGAGGGACATACCAGGGCAACGAAAGCAAGAGCGGCTGAGCCCCGAGCCGACCCATAATAAACGTGGCAGCGCAGGAGGACGCATGTGTAGCTGCTGCTATCACACATGATTTGTAAGAATCCACAATTTTTCTTTAATAGAACAACACCAAGAAGAGCTTTGAGTAGATTACCCTTTTGGGGTTCCTCATGATGCTTGCTGCTCACAATTTAATTTGATACCGTGATTGGCTAAAACCAACCTTTTGGTAGGCGGACACTAGGTGTTGCTTCTCTCAATAAGCTTAGAAGGTTCTGCTGAAATTCTCTCCTTTCCCCAAATTGATTCAAATGGAGCAGTCCCAGATTGATTGTGGCGAGCTAGAGTGCTACACATTGTCAATCTGGCTGGCCAGGTTAGCATTAATGGACCCTAAACTGTGTTTGATGTTAAATATGTGAACTGGATATCTGGAAATAAGGAAGCACAACAAGCTCCACTTCATGTGTGTTCATTAATATGCTGGAAAGCAAGAGAGGAGCCGTTTTCCTCATCCGTCTCCCCTGAACTCCCAACATGAGCAGAAGACATTAAAGACTGAACAGACTCAGAGTAAAAGCTCTTCTCTTCAGCCTAATGCTGCATTAGTTGCACTCAGGATCTTCTCCTTGTTATTCGTATCAATGTCATCACGGCCTCCTATATGAATCAGTGTTTCTGACATCAACCCCCCCCCCCCCCCAGCAGCATAGATGCTGGTTTCAAACACAGAAGAAAAATTTGTGCTTTTACATGATAGTGTAGCTGGGGGCTCAATGCTTAGAGACTTTAGAGCAGAGTTGTGAGCAGTTAACAAAGCCATGGCCACTTACTGAGTCTGAGGACTGCTTGCTGAGCAGCCAGACTGTTGCCATCCCATGTACTGTAACGTCAATAGAGGGAAAGGTGTCCAACAGCGTGGCCTCCGTGGCTTCTCCCTTTCTGGATGGTGGAGGACGCTCCAGGGAGGGTGGGGTGTTGGGCATCCAGCCAATGAAGTCGTACTGCGGAAAATCAGTCGTTAGCAGGAAAAAGGATCCCAGCTAATATTTTACAATCTATTGATTGGTGGATTTTCCAGGGCATCAATGAAACAAAGGAAGTGTGTAGCTTAGGGGTGCATGAGCTCAACAAAACATCCCATATTACTGTTGAATGCTACGATAATGATGTGATTTGCAGTCAATAACTGAACACTGTTGATGTTTCTCTATGCTGGATTCATAGCAAACAGACCACACATAATGAATATCCGCTACTAGAAAACCTGCTAAAATGTCTTATTTTTACCTCAACAAACGGTCTTATTGGAATTGTTGCATGTTGCTGCCACCTCCTGTTTTAGGATGATAGCAGCAAGACCGTCCAACTGATGTCCAAAGAACTGGACATCAGTTGGACCAGAGTACCCAGCATGGTACCCCAACGCACTGCTCCTCCTGAACTGGGTCCACACGTTAATGCCAGAAGAGTAAAGAGTTCAGGTGAGGATGCCAGAGGCCTCACTCTTCATCCCATCTTCCTGACATTGATGTGGAGAAATTAAAGGACCAAAACTGGTTGTCCTCAATCCCAAAGTAGGCTGCAATTTCCCTATTTCATTTTTCATTTTTAGTTCTTATTCGTTTCCATAGCCTGTTTTGATCTCATGCAAATATCTCTCTGTTTCCCTTACATTGTATGAAAAGTGCTCCAACATTAAAGACTGTATACCCCATCAAGTTTCCCAGAGGGATACCCACACATCCCTCTCTATTTCATTCTAAAGGATCCTAATGTGTTTCTGGACCAGAAGGCATATATAGTCTATTAAGCTAGTTCTGGTTCTGGTGTGGCATCTCCAGGCTTCGATTAGTCCTCCACTTCAGCCAGTGCCAGACCCCAGAACCACAAGGAGGAGTTCACCTTTTTCTAGTACAGAACATGGCCTTAGACTAAGAAGGGCCAAACCAGAACCCAAGAACCCAAGACTACATCTCAAGTTCCTGGCGTTGAACACCAAAAACTGGACTGGAGCCAAGGGGCATCCCTAATGGAGTCCACCTTTGTCTGCTGAGAAAATGATATTAAGCAATGGCCAAAGCTTCCATAGTACTCCGTTTGAACAGCTAGAGTAATATCCATATTTGGATGGTCTCTTTAAACTAGGAGCCCCGGTCCCAGCCCTCCGTGAAAACTGGAGAGGCGTGCTAACTTAGACACCAGGGAGCTTTTTGACTACATGCACTCCTAAAGGCTTGGACCATTGTCCTCCTTGAACCCAAGCGCTCTTCATACATCTACGTTAGAGCAGCCTACCTGTCCAGCGTTCACAGCAGAGTGCTGTGCTGAGCAGGTGAAGATCACCATAGTGACGAACTTCAGCAGCTCATTCACAGTGTTCAATTGCGTTGGAATATCTGAAAATAAGAAAAAGTATTTAAAGTCCTTCAGGTGAACATGTTCACTATTTGACAGAATGTGGACCTTTCTAGCTGGTAATATAACATCTGCCCACCTGTCTTTTTCTCACAAGTGAATCCGTTTGAATATATGTCATAGATCCACTTCTGCAGAGCCTGGTCATCCTGGACCATCTTATCGTTCTTGTAGTAGCAGCTGAGTGTTCCCTCCACAAACCTTAAGGAAGATTCAGGATTCAGTCATGTTGCAGTTTACAGTCCATCTACATGGCAGTTAAAAGCCCGGCTGACGTTATACAGAAAAGCAAGAGCAGCACTTTGATTTCCTCTCTACCTGGGAATTAATCAGAAAAAGTATTGAAAGGGAAGAAAGAACCGTTTGCAGTCGACTGGACTCCCTCAACCACAGTACTCTTTACTAACCTGCACAAAACCATTTTCTTCTATAGCATATTCAGTTGAAGAATATCTAATGGACTTGATCGGACCTGAGGATGGTGCTCTATAAGTCCTGGGTTCAAAGTCTGTTGAGGTTCTGTGTGCCAGTTTTCTGGTGATCTGTCCAAAGAGCAGCCTGAAAGACGAAACCGGAGTCCACAGCCCTGAGCATGGCTCAACCCCATGGAAGCATCTGCTATTGCTTACAGGTGGCCTATTATGAAAATAAATGTTTGCATATTTCTTTACTTCCAACTGGGTCTCTGTCAATATTTAGTTGGTTTCTATAAAACGCGCCATTTTAAAAACCTCACAATTCTTACGTCCCAGTTGCTGCAGCTGCTATCCCTCAACTAGCAACCCAAGTGTACCTCCTCCATTTTTAGAAGAGGAGCAACTTTGGCTGGTTTTCCTGGTGCGCTGTATAATGGATCCCACTGTACAGTTTTACATTGCTGTTCAGCAAGAACACAATTAGCCATTTAGAACAAGCTAACGCTAACATTAGCCTACTGATAGCCTAGGGTTACCCTGGCAGACGTCTCTGATTTCCAGGGAAAGTCTCTGTATTAGACAACCTGTCCACAGATAAAGCTGTCCCTGGACATGTTCCCCATTTTAGTGTTTGAAGAATGATTAAAAAATGTCCTGTGTAGAGTGGTATTACGGTAGGTGAGTAGACAGGCTAAGTTAGCATGTTGTGCACAACAACAGCCTTTATGGTAGCTATTATGGGGCTGTTGAAAGAGGGCAGAGTGCCGGCCGACTTTAAATGATAAATAAAAGAGCAGAGCACGAGCTTGTTATCACCGACGGGGAACTGTCCATTGATGTTATGGTCTGTCTGAATTAATAAATTTTGTTCTGACTGGGCCGATCTTTGCTGGTTCTGAAGGAGGCTCTGCTTCTGGGTCTGACTCAGATGAATTCCTGTACTGTTGTGCATCTACTGGCGGCCATTTTCTCATGTATAAAGTCTGAGTGAAAACATTGAGTTGGGGGCGCAGCCAGCTACAGCTTATTTGCATACATTAAAAACAGCACATTCTAAATTGAGCTCAAAAAAGGCTAATCTGGGGAGGTGAGAATGATTTTGTGCAGAAAATGTTTGGTATGGCCCAGAAACCTGTCCTAGAGTTTTAAGGGGAGCATATAGGTAATTTTTAACAAAATAATATTACTTAGGGATGTAATAATAATAATAATTAATAATAATAATGAATAGTAATAATAATAATGGTCATTGCAACACACATTGCAATGAAGCTTTTCAGTTTCTCAAGGACCCAGAGTGGCAGTCTGTGGGATTCCAACCCAGAACCTCTCTGGGACACAAGTGCCTGCTCTCTAACAACTAGGCCATCACTCCCCAAAATAGAGCATAACCCTAAACTGGATGTTTTCTGTCACATGGCTAAAAGCAATCAGTCTGTAGAACCTGTAGATGATGTTCCACAGTTTCAGTCCATCATCTCTGTAGTAGAAGTTGGGCACATCTTCCAGCCCACGGTCAGAGATGTCGTCTGGTAAACAGAGGGATCTGTACGTCACAGAGGACAGCGCCCTCCTCAGGATGGTGAGCATACCTTCTCCACCAGAGGATGTAAACTAGGGAGGAGATAGTGAGAGTGGTGTAAGCTGATGAGGAAAAAGTGGACATGGTTCCTGATTCTGTGTTTTCTCTTCCTTACATACCCTGGTGAAAACGCCTGTATCAGATATGAGGAGCTTTTGTGCCAAAAAGTTGATCATCAGAGTGTAGCGAGTGTGAGGCATGAGAAGCTGAAACCAATGTCCTGTTAGTAACGTAGCAGCTCACTATTTAGCAACACATCATGTTTACTGAATTTATCTTTGAATCCTGTGTAAAGAAAGCCTGACAGAGAGGTCTTAACGGTTCAAAGTTAGAACTAAAACCACATGATTTAGAAGTGATGTGGATAGCACAGGTATAAATGTAACCATTGAGCTTCAGGTACCTTGTAGAGAGGGTGCATCATGGGCAGGTGGCGCAGCAGAGCCACTGTGAACACCTCAGCAAGCAGGTGGGTGCGCAGCAGGTGAGAACTCAGTTGATGCAGGTTAAACTCAGAATTCCTCACAAACGTCTTGGCCAACAACCAGTCCCACTCCGAGTCAGTAGGAAGGAAGATGGGGTTGTCCTTTGCCGGAGTCTGCTTGAGCTGCAGGAGGAGAACAGGAAATGACCCAGACTAATTGATGATGGTGCAGAAGACGTGTGTTAAAAGTGTGATGAAATAGTGTAGAAGAGAGGAAAGAGCCAGACAGATCTAGCTAGAGATCCATCAAACTGCGGTCTAGACACAGGTGCCCCCTTCAAAGAAAACTTCACATCTGACCTCAGTTACCAGAAATACAGCGTTTCCACAGTGGCAATCCCCTTCCTCTGGTAATAATGCCCAATTAGAAGCTGTTTTTTTGCAGCAGAAAAAATCTCTCACTGAAAATGTTAGAAAATCTGCCCTTTAATTTAAATACATGGATCCAGCAGCGACTAATGTCCCCTGTAAATAAATGATTGTGTCTTTAAAACATTACAGGTCCAAAGCTTATGCAATCAACACTACAGACTGTCGTTTATCAGACATATCAAACTGTAAATCAGAGCTTAATGTTTGGCTGCTACAAAGTATTGGGGAAACCTAATATCAGGGGAACGTTTGGACTCTAACAATGAAATCAGTGCAGCTCAGGTGCTTTTTATATCCAACATTTTTCAGAAGATCAGAGAGTTTTAAGAAGTGATAAGAATAAGATCCATAAATTCCTGTTTTCCCGGGCTCCAGATCAGGATTCACCATTTTCTCATTTCTCCCTGTATCTCATCAAAATGTTGATCTTCTTGTCTGGTCACAGAAAAAAATTAAACAGAAACGGACCAGGTTGGACCAGAACCCAAGTTTAACTTCCAGTATACCAAGGGAGGAAGACGATAAGGGAGGTAAAACCATCTCTGAGACTTGCTGATGGAGAACTGCAGCAAAGAGCATAATCCTGGGGCTCTTCAGCCCTCAAGCGTCAAATTATCTACAGGCCAGTTGGTTGTTTAGCAATGATGCTAGAAAAAATCCTTTTCTGTCCTACTCCCCAAAGTGCTCAGCTCTGCTGGGAGATTAACTAGAAATAACTGAGATGGATGGAAGTTTTAGTTTCATCAAGAACTGTAGAAAAGCCCGTCACACCGCTGTCACACTTAAGATGCTTTGGGCCTGTTTCTCTTCCTGGGGACCAGTTTAGAGTTTCAGAAACCTTCAGAAACCAGAACATTTAAAGTCAAAATCAGGTGGCCTTTGCCAGAAAATAACACTGGGTTTCATTGGGTCTTTCAGCAGGAGGCTGAAAGAAACGGTTGAGGAGAAACTAAATCAAGCTTCTTCAATGGCCATTGCGGTCTCCAGACCCAAATCCCATAGATAACACCCAAATTCAAGGAACCAGGAACCATCCAGAGAAGTTGGGCTTGCCTGAAATCTCTCCCTCTGAATGTTTTAACCCACCTACAGAAGACTTGGTGCTACCCTGTTGGGGGATGTCTAAAGTACCAGGAGAGACTATCGGAGGACGCTGCTATTAACTGCAGATCTCACCTGGATTGCAATCGGCTTCAGTTTGTCATCAGGAGTTCTGTGCAGCAGAACAAGAGGAGCCACCAGGTACTGCTGCTTCCCATTTATGATGTTTGCTTTCACTCCATCCAGGATCTTGTAGTCACACAGGAAGATGTTGCCTTTCTGTTTGAAAATACCAGGAGGAAGTCAAAGTTACTGGGATGTTTAAATATTCAGGAATCGCCACATGATGTCTGATGATCACCTTCATCTCATCTTTCAGACGCTGTTTACTGCCCTTGAAGACCATCTCATCAGTGACAGGAAAGTTTTGAGGCAGAGCTCGACAGCGGCGGATCACCATGGGGTTTACTCCATTCAGGAACTGGTAGCCAAAGAAGGAATCCTCCTTCCAGTGGTCATGGACATAATCTGGAAAACATGGACGATCTCAGCAAATATCCTCCTCTGCTGTCAGAGCACAGACTGCTATCACAGAACATGTCCTAATCAGATTATTAATCAGAATATTAATCCGATATTACTCAGCTACAGAGAGTGCAAAATGCAGCGGCACGTCTTTTACCTTGCTACCTTTCTGAGCTGCTGCACAATTATACACCATGTCACTCCCTTAGGTCAGCTGGTTAGCTGCTCCTTAGGATGCCTAAAACACCAGACAGGCTACATCACTGTCTGGTGTTTCACTGATTTTAAATCTCTTCCTAAAACTAATTTCTTTGCCTTTGACACCATGTGAGAAGTTGATGTTAGCTTCTGCTTATATAATTAATCTTTTATTGTATGGCTGCTAATGCATTTTAATTACATCCCATTTCTGTGTTTTATTTATGTTTATTTACTGTAGCATTTAAACGTTTTAAATGTTTTAATGTATATTTTTACAGCACTTTGATCCCTTTGGTCATTTAATGTGGTTTACAAATAAAGCTGGATTGGATTGAGTAGATTCAACACCAACATCCAGGCAAGGCGATGCTTTCTGGCATCTAACAGGCCACTAAGAGATCAGCTGAGAATGGGAGCAATCATACGAGCAGTATTAAATCTGAGGATTGTGTATTAGTGATGATCCCATACCAGATATTTCAGTGCGGTGGCAGCTGTACAGACATTGAATATCTTCAATGCTTCTGAACTTCTCCTTACACGCAACCCATTCTACCAATTTCAGCTCCGCAAGTCTAAGAAATAGAAAACAAACAATAAGTTCATTGTGCGAAAGTCATTTCACATGGAAAGTAAAAACAGGAAGAATAATGTTTACGCTTTAACTGCAGTGTAGGCCATCTCTAGTTCCTTTGTGATGTAGAAACGCACATCAAGAGGCAATGCACTACAGGTCTCTGCTTTAATGATGTGTGGTAATCCAGGTTTATACTCAGCCCAGCTAAGAGACACAGAAGAGATGTTAGCGAAGCAGAAACCCCACCCTACCAACCCGGGACCATGCATTGGTAGCAGGCATGGACAATGACTGGGTGGATGGACGCTTTTACTTATACTCACTTATAGAGTCTCTGTTGTTCAATGATATCTTTCATCCAGCATATTTTGGTGATGTCATGTTTTTCTTGCCTGAGAAGCACAGCTAAAAAGGGATAAAACAGAAGAAGTTAAACAGAATCTGATTCATTTCAGTCTGTTGGAAACGTGCTCTGGCTTCCTCTCAGTCTATTCTTCCTCTGCTTAGTAAAATGTGTTCAAGATGGACAAACCAGATCCTTCTCTGAAGTAGTGCTCCTCGCAGTCAGTGATCCATTTGTAGATGGGGAAGGGGTAGATATCTCCCATCGGAGATTTCACCTCTACTTTAGCAACAAACCATGGGCTGTTTGGGAAGAGGATGTGGTGCTCTTTCCTAAGGATGATCACTAAAAGCTCACCGAGTGGCTTGGAGCATTTCACCTCGAACTTTGTAACCTGAAACAACAAGGAAATCTCAGATCCCAGATCAGCACAAAGAGGAGGTAAACATCCAAGATTATTAACCTAATTATCGTTATCATTGCAGCTTTGTACATGTCAATAAAATGTGTTCTCTGCATTTAACCAATCCCTTGGGCAAGTGTTCCCAAAGTGGGGGTCAGGACCCCTGGGGTGTCGTGAGATAACTTGATGCTGATGTGCAAAAACAGATTTAGCATTTCATTTTTTGTGAATCCCATTACAAAGTATAAATTTACAAATTTACAAAATGCTCCACATTCCTCATTTTAACGCATGGGGAAGGCTGCACCTTTTTGTAAGAGTTCTTACACTTTAAATATAACATTCCATTTAATTAAAACTTCAGTGAGTGCTGCCAACTGTTAGAAAGAAAAAAATCCTTCATAACTTAAAATTTTTAAGTTGTGTCTACACATAAAAATTAAGTATTTGAAAGAGGTGGAGACTTGTGCAGATTTTTTTGCCGGAGGATCTGGTCAGACAAAACCATTAGTGAAGTAGTTGTTACAATTGATGGGTTGTATTCAACATCATAGATGACAGGATTTTTCTAAAAAGGTGAACATTATGATCTGCTGCTGTGTGTCACACAGATAAACTCTAAAGGTTGAGTCCCAAACAAGTGCTTACTCTCAGTATGTTAAGTCTACTCAAAATTATCTAATTCATAGATTTTTGCAAACTTAATGTTCACAACTTCCACATACTAACATTTAAGTTCACTAAAGTTCAACTTAATGCATCTTGATTATACTTACATTTTTCAGGGCAAATTGGTTTCCTAGATTTTTATAAGTAAGGTGAACTTGTCAGAGTTTAGAGTGTAGAATAATATCTCTTTATCCTCACAGTTTCCCCCATAGAGGTAAAAACTAATCCCAAACGCTCTGCTCTTACCACTAGACCACCACTCCCCTTTCAGGAATGTGTCCCAGTGGTTGAGGACCAACCTTTGTGGGTGAACCAAACAGAACCATTGTATAAAAAAACTGTGGAAATCATAAATTACAAACAATCTCAGGTTCTTTGGTCAAAATCTTGCTTTGGCCGAAGGTGGCCGCTTTTCAGGGCTCAAATAGTTGAAATAATCCAAATGAAACATGCAGTTTTTGAAGATGATTTCTGCCTTACACTTCCTTTGTTGAAGGATGGAAACCAGCTTGTGAGCTCCACGGATTCGCTCTGACCCTCTGTGCCCACCAGGGTGATGTAGACATTGTGGAAAGTGCTGGCATGAGCGACATCTCCAGTGTACACGGTAACTTCATAAACCACCGACATCTTTTCCTAGAGGGAAGAAGGATGCTGACAGGGAAACAACCAAGAAGCAACATGAACCTCAGGAGAAACCACAGCTTCTGTAAATAGTTGCCTGTTAATCCAACAGATTCTTCTTACCTGCATCAACCGGACCAAGGTGATCTGTACGGACCAGGAGGTGGACATGCCTTTTTATATACACAGTTCATGTGGGAGTGGACTGTTTGTCAGTTAGGTAGATGACAGGTTATGTATGGTGTTTTATTGACACATCAACTCTGATCATATCTTTGTCTGGATGTACCTGTATAACTTAACTTAGGAAAGAAGCTCACATGGTTATAGATTTACTATTCTGTTTCCTTGTCCAACAATACAGAGAGGAATTGTGTTAAATAAAAACTGGATCGTACCAGTGGATTCATTCCTCTGAAGATTACTCCCACACTGATAAAAGGGACTTTTTGGTGCAGTAAACTCTATTAGAGTATACATCATAATTTCTACTTTGTACAGTAGAAAAGTTGTTTAGTATGTAAAAAATGAAGAAGAATTAAAAAAGAATTTTCTATGTAATACATGAATATTGGGGAAAGAGTAAGTTTTACTTAGATTTCCTTATACTATTTAAATGTTTAATAGTAGTATGTACTACACTGTTCATAAGTTTATTAGTTGACTTAGAACATCTTTCTGTTCTCTGTAAAGCTTTTGGCGGCAACATAGAAGTAGTGTGGATATTAATACTGGCCTGCTCCTGCTTATCTCTGAAGGCCCGTCTTACCCCGGTTTAAGATTTGGCAGTAAAGGAGAAACAATGATCAGAGACAAACATTTAAAATATGCATATTTAATTCATTTGGAATTTCCAAAGTAGACAGAAACTTACTCCAAAAAAAGGTAAAAAAGAAAGCAACTGGACTTGTTTTCTGTAGTTGAAGACGTTTCGCTTCCTCTCCAGGAAGCGAAACGTCTTCAACTACAGAAAACAAGTCCAGTTGCTTTCTTTTTTACCTTTTTTTGGATTGACCATGACCTGGATGACTGAGAATCTTCACCAGTAGACAGAAACTTACGTTACCATTTCGCCATATTGAGTATATTTACCCGGCCTCCTAACCCATGGTGATGCAAACAATTCTGTCTGTTTTACACTACTATGAAGACATCTTTTAAAAGACTGACTGCCCCTCCTGGTTAGTTTGGGGGCTGTGGGCCCAAACAGTGTGGCTCCAATTCCATCTGTTCTCAAAACAAAGAGGCTGTTCTTCATTCAGTAAAACTTGATTTAGTACTAAAACCTGTCCTATCAGGGGTCAAGCCAAATGACCTCCACAGCCATAAACCACCTCTCAACACATCCTGTAAGCTGCGTGTTTTTCTTTGCCCTGAAAGGGGAGATATAGTTAAGAGGCCAGGAGTTTCTTTTATTATTCTCCATACAAATGTCTGATTAATATAACAACTAAGATATTTTCCTCAACAATTCCCTCTGTTTTGATCTAAAAGATCAAATTAATAACTGAGCTAGAACTAATTTAATTTCTTGAACCCCTCAAACAGAGCGCAAATGATGAAATGGAATTTTCGAATACACTCTGCCCTCTGTTGATGATTAATAAAACCATAACGGAACAGAAACCTACAACCCAAATTATTTACTATACATACTTTTACACCAAATTAAGTTCAAAATTTCCCCTTAAGAGTAAGACATCCCAACCTGTAAACTGAAAAGTTACTTAGCTATTTGAGTCCTAAAACATACTAGAACCAATAAAAGAAAGCACCTTCATCAGTGATGTGTTATCCCATTATATATTCAATTCAATTTTATTTATATAGCGCCAATTCATGAAACATGTCATCTCGAGGCACTTTACAAAGTCAAATTCAATCATATTATACAGATTGGTCAAAAATGTTCCTATATAAGAAAACCAGTTGATTGCTTCAAAGTCCCGACAAGCAGCATTCACTCCTGGAGAAGCGTAGAGCTACAGGGACAGTCGTCTGCATTGTCCATGGCTTTGCAGCAATCCCTCATACTGAGCAAGCATGAAGCGACAGTGGAAAGAAAAACCACCCATTAGCAGGAAGGAAAACCTCCAGCAGAACCGGGCTCAGTATGAACGGTCATCTGCCTCGACCGACTGGGGTTACAGAAGACAGAGCAGAGACACAACAAGAGAGACAAAAAATCACAGAAGCTCACATTGATCTAGTAATCTGTTCTACATTAGATGGTAATAGTCGGTGATCTGTCCTCCCTGGATGATTTCACAGTTAACAGAACGCCAGACCAGGTGTACCTACTATGAAGAAAAAAGAGAGAGAGCAAAAAGTTAAAAGCTGAAATGACAGTCATTTCAATACAATGCAAAACTGGAGAACAGTAGAAATCAGTAGAGTGACAGAAATAGATCCTGATGTCCTCCAGCAGCCTAGGCCTATAGCAGCATAACTATAGAGGTAGCTCAGGGTAACATGAGCCACTCTGACTAGAAGCTTTGTCAAAAAGGAAAGTTTTAAGATTAGTCTTAAAAGTAGACGGGGTGTCTGCTTCACGGACCAAAACTGGGAGTTGGTTCCACAGGAGAGGAGCCTGATAGCTAAAGGATCTGCCTCCCATTCTACTTTTAGAGACTCTAGGAACCACCAGCAGACCTGCAGTCTGAGAGCGAAGTGCTCTGTTAGGAACATACGGGGTAATCAGAGCTCTGATATATGATGGAGCTTGATTATTAAGGGCTTTATACGTTAGAAGAAGAATTTTAAACTCTATTCTTGATTTAACAGGAAGCCAATGAAGGGAAGCTAAAATTGGAGAAATATGATCCCTCTTGTTGATTTTCATCAGAACTCTTGCTGCAGCATTTTGGATCAGCTGAAGGCTTTGAACTGCATTTTGTGGACTTCCTGATAGTAAAGAATTACAATAGTCCAGCCTTGAAGTAACAAATGCATGGACTAGTTTTTCAGCATCACCCCTGGACAGAATATTTCTAATTTTGGCGATATTCCTGAGGTGAAAAAAGGAAACTCTGGAAACCTGTTTAATATGGGATTTAAATGACATGTCTTGGTCAAAAATAACACCAAGATTTTTTACTTTATTACCAGAGGCCAAATTAATGCCATCCAGATTCAGTGATTGATTAAGAAGTTTATTTTTTGAGGACTCTGGTCCAAAGATTACAACTTCTTTCTTGTCAGAATTTAAGTGCAGGAAATTTAAAGCCATCCAGCTTTTGATGTCATCAAGACATGACTGCAGTCGAAGTAATTGATTGGATTCATCAGGATTTATGGATAAATATAGCTGAGTGTCATCAGCATAACAGTGGAAATTAATCCCATGCTGTCTGATAATTTTGCCAATCGGAAGCATATATATAGTAAAGAGAATTGGTCCAAGGACTGAACCCTGTGGTACTCCACAGGTGACCCTAGAGTTTGAGGAAGATTTATTATTAACATGAACAAACTGGAATCTGTCCGACAGATAAGATTTAAACCAGCCTAATGCTTTCCCCTTAATCCCTACAGTATGTTCAAGTCTTTGTAGGAGAATATTGTGATCATGTGCAACTACCAAGAAACTGTTAATTTTATACCTGAAGAGGGGTTCTTATTTACCAAAGTGAAAGCTTTCTTTCTGAATGTATACTCCACAATATAATGACTGAAAATCACTATAGGAGTCTTAAACCAGATTAACAGGGATGTCCTTTTAGAAATGAATATAACCTGTGAGAGTACTACTATCCGATCAAACCACAGAATAAAGACCAAATTATCATGCAATGCACAACCAAAATCCTAACATTACTGGTATATAACATCTTAAGAATATTGAACTTGTAAGACAAATTCCGTGATTACAAAATCATTTTTTTTATTTATATTTTATCGTTTTTATCTCTTCTCTTTTAATTTTTGACGCAGACTTAAACATAAATTCCATTCCATCCTTCCTCAGTTTCAACATAAATTCCATTCAATCCTTCCTCAGTTTCAACATAAATTCCATTCAAACCTCTCATACTAGTTGCTCTGTTTAACCTCTGATATTTTGAGAAGAGAGCTTTTCATCCACAGCACCACTTGATCTTAGCCTATACGTCTAATTTTTTGCCAATGGAGAAATCAAAAATCTCCTTACCTTTTTCAGGTCGACCCTGTGGTGCTGTAAACGATTACTCCTTCGTGCACAAATTCAAAAGGTTCCTCCACTTACTGTCAAATCCGAATCACGTCTGACCAAATTGTGGATATTAATACCGACCTGCTCCTGCTTATCTCTGAAGGCCCGTCTTACCCCGGTTTAAGATTTGGCAGTAAAGGAGAAACAATGATCAGAGACAAACATTTAAAATATGCATATTTAAATTCATTTGGAATTTCCAAAGTAGACAGAAACTTACGTTACAATTTCGCCATATTCAGTATATTTACCCGGCCTCCTAACCCATGGTGATGCAAGCAATTCTGTCTGTTTTACACTACTATGAAGACATCTTTTAAAAGACTGACTGCCCCTCCTGGTTAGTTTGGGGGCTGTGGGCCCAAACAGTGTGGCTCCAATTCTATCTGTTCTCAAAACAAAGAGGCTGTTCTTCATTCAGTAAAACTTGATTTAGTACTAAAACCTGTCCTATCAGGGGTAAAGCCAAATGACCTCCACAGCCTAAAATCCACCTCTCAACACATCCTGTAAGCTGCGTGTTTTTCTTTGCCCTGAAAGGGGAGATATAGTTAAGAGGCCAGGAGTTTCTTTTATTATTCTCCATACAAATGTCTGATTAATATAACAACTAAGATATTTTCCTCAACAGTAGCTAGCGTTAGCTTAACAGTTTTTTTTCCCATCCAATCAGAATATGGCTTGCAAATACTGCATTTGGATGAATTAAATCAAAATGCTGCAGCTTTTGGCAGACATTACTAAACATGGTGGACTGGTGGTCTAGTGGTTAGAGCAGCGTGCACTCAGAGAAGGATGCAAGTACCTGGTTCCATTCCCAGCGCCTGCACTCTGGGTCCCTGAGCAAGACCCTTAACCCCTGATTGCGCTGCACATGGCAGCCACTGCTCCCTAAGGGTGATGGGTTAAAAGCAGAGAACAAATTTCATTGTAATGTGTGTTTCAATGACAATGACGATGATCTTATTATTAGTGAGAATGCTATACAGCATTCATAACATTCGTCTAATCCTTCAGTTTTTGTCCTTTCAAATAGTTTTTTTGATTTCAATGTATTTCAGGTAGTTTTTCTCTTCTGCATGGATCTTCAGCATCTTCTGCTCAAATCATTCTGCAGATTAGCATTCTCACTCGCTATTATGCAGGAACAACTTTTTCTAGTTGTTATTATTATTATTATGATTATTATTTAACGGAGGGATTGAAGAAAAAAGAAGAAATAAACAGTTGAATATTTTAGCCTAAAGTATTTAGACTAAAATATTTACTTGAAGTACTAATTGAGGTGTGAAAAATTAAAACATAAAAACATGGCGACACGATATGGACGACCCGTTATACAGATGCAGAAATTTTAATAGACATACATTATTTTTTCTACCGTTGGTCCCTCTCTTATCCCTTTCCTTGTTTTTTTCCTCTATGTTTTCTTTTGTCCCTTTTTCTAGTAAACAAGCCATGATCTGCTTATCTGTTCTCCATTTTTCATTTGAATGAAATAATAGCTGGAAGTAAATCTGCGCCCGTCTCCATTTCTTGGAGAGATCCTGTCCTTCACCTGGAGCGGTCCTCTCAGTACTACTGAGCAGCGTGGACGATCAGACAGTATGTTTTATCATGTATTTACTCATTACTATTGAAAAGGTTTTAAGGTTCTAGTTTATTCAGACATGAGAGTGTTTTTCAGAGGGCTGATATCTCTCTCCTGTGCTACAGAGTAAGGCCAGCGGTGTATCCTCTCTTTCCTGGTCACTGACTGGTCAATTGTCAAGATTGTTTTGTATACCTGAAACTGCTAGTTTATGATGTCAAAGGTCACACTAAAGTATGTTTCCCCCTTTCTTAAGCTCAGCAAACGTAACTAGGGCCCTCCTTCTTTAAGATAATAAAACTAAGGAAAAGGCAGAGTGAATTTCAGAACAGAGGAGAGATGTAAAGGAATCCATCTCTCTGCTGGTCTTGCAATAATTAACCCTGTTGTCTCTCTCTCTTTTTGTTGTTTAATGAATGTTTTAGGTGTTTAGACCTGACATTTAATTGGTCCTTCGAGCTGGAGTCCAATATACTTGAGGATTACAGTGGGTAGGGTGAAACCGGGAATAAGACTGTGGCCACAGCTCTAAAAAATCCTTTTCCAGGACCTGCTTTCTCCTGCCAAGGAACTCAGAGAAGGAGACAGACAACAGTGGTGAGTGGAGTTTTGTTTAAAAGTGTGAGCGAGTGACTGAGTGTCATTGCGCATAAGTCAAACCCTATAATCTTAGGCCCTGATAGGTACTCAAACGAGTAAC
The DNA here is from genome assembly GCA_037039145.1 of Fundulus diaphanus. Taxonomy (NCBI): domain Eukaryota; kingdom Metazoa; phylum Chordata; class Actinopteri; order Cyprinodontiformes; family Fundulidae; genus Fundulus; species Fundulus diaphanus. The sequence continues at coordinate 2,921,254 of CM073124.1, read as the reverse complement.
AGAGCCCATAAGGTCTGTCAATTGAAGGGGTCTGTGTAATAAAAAAAAGGGTAATTCCAGGGCGAATTCCTACAAAATTAAAGTCCGCAGTGTGCTTGTGTGTGTGACTGGAAAACTAAATACCACTAGGTATTTTCTTTTAATTTAAAAACAGTGGGATTGTAAGTAACAAAAAGGTATTTATTGTTACCCCACAGTGCAATACATCCCAGCCTGTAGAACACCCTATGTGTTATAAGACTGGGTCAAATTTATAAAAATGGGAAAGGGACAAAGTAAAACGTTGAAACAGCTCCAGAGTAAGGACTGGAAATTTGTTGAATAGCAGGACCCTGATAAAATAGAACATTTAGCAACATGGGTAAAATAATATGAGTTTCAGGGGCGATTAAATTCACAAAAGTAGCCAAACTCCAAGAAGCCATAATTCATAAAACTAATGGAAATCAAAAAAGATGGTAAAAACAGGCTTTACAGATACCCAGTACTGGTTAAAAATAGCAGAGAAAGAGGGAAAAGAATGAGTTGTGACTGGTGTATGTTATCAAGAAAAGATAGAGGAAGTGTTTTATCAAGGAAGCAAAAGACATGGTGGTCACCGGGGAAAACGACAAAGACGTGGTTTTGCAGGCAGAAGTGGTTTTGCAGGCAGAAGTGGTTTTTCAGGAACGGGGGATTTAGAGGAAATCAAAATAGAAAAATAGATGTTGGCATTGCAAGAAGGAAGGGCATCAGGCAATGAATTGTCCAAAAAATTGTAGTTGGACCTGTGGGGCAGAAAGCCATTTGGCCAAGGACTGTCCTACCCAAAGATGTTTTTCTTTTTTTTCCCAGTGTCCTGTCTAGCAATGTGGCAATAGGAATTGATGTCTCAATGCCAGATAGAGCTCGACAGATTTTGCTTTCACAAGTGGAGCGAACAGCTTTCGTCATAATGCTCCGCTTGATTTGTGCATGTAAATAGTTTTATCGTGATTCCTGCAGGGAGACTTTCAAATTATATGGACACTACAATGGGAAAGTAGGAGAGTAAAGGAAGAACAAGAAGAGGAAAAAAAAGAAAGAGAAAAGGTGAAAGAAAGAAGAGATAAAAGGGAGAGAATGATAAAACGTCCCCCGTCTGCTCCATTACCTGGAAAGAGACGCAAAAAGAACAGCACAACCAACAGACCTAAAGCAACAGATACAATAGAGTAACACCTTGATGCCATTGCTAAATCACATGTATTATTATTTAAGCTGACATGTGTAAAGTGATACCTAAAAAAAGAAAGAAAGAAATTACAGGCTTTCTGTGTATAAGTGAACACTTAATACCTGGAACCCTGCACCTGTGGGAGTTTGTGAGAGTGCACTAGTTTAGGTGAAAGTTATCCAGAAGGAAAAAGCTCGATAGTGGTTGTGGAGAACCAAAGGCCCGCCTTTATGAGTCAGGGGACCCATAACCCCGGACTCCCAAAGGGGTCCCCAAAGCAGGGCGCCCAGGAGGGGCCGACACAGGAAATCTGCAACATCCAACAGCCACCGCAATGCCGACGCCTCAAGGAGCCGCGGGGACGAGCCCGTGGAACCTTGTAAAATTAGTATTAATTTAAATATAAATGCTTAATACCGTATCTATCTTTGTTTAAGGGGTTAAAAAATATATTTTGTCATGAAAACAGACATTTATTTACAAGGGTACAGATCAATCAATCAATCAATCTTTATTTGTCAACTACAAATTGCATTTGTATTGGAAATTTCTGTTCTAGTACAACCGTCCATCACATACATAAACAAACATTTTGGGGGGAACGATTGACTGAGGCCTTGCGTTGCCAAGGAACGCAGCCAGACGGCCGCTGCAATTTCTGCGCAGCCATTAGCCGCATCCCTCCAAACTGCCCCAGACCCCGCTTTACACGGTGCCTACAGGGCGCTGCCTTTCAATCTGTGTAAAGATAGATTTCCACAATTGGGGGAGAAGAGGGAAGATAAAAAAGACCGATGCGTCACACTTTATGCTCTCACAATACAGTGTGAAGCATCCGACAAAAAAAACCTCATCGCACAAAAAGCAAACATATAACGAGATTAGTCGCGTGTAAGTTCATGAGATAAATGAGCATCAGTAGTGAGTGTGTGTTGTGTGGAGTATTTGTGTGTCCATGAAAGCCGTCCTGCAGGCAAGTGTCCTTGATACGTAGGAAAGTCTTTATCACTCCACGGCCCAGCTTGACGCATCCACGGATGTTTGCAGGAGAGGAGGGAGCGGGGGGAATAGTTCTGTTCAATTTCGCCATAACAAACCAGGGGAGAGTTGAGATATTGGGAAAGTCCGATTAGAATACACATTTTGTTATGAGAAAAAGCTGAAACCATTTTTTCTTCAGCTTTAAAGTCTTTTCATCACTGGCTCCAGAATCCAATATTTCAAATTAGTGGGCTGTTGTCGCGTTGATGGGGGCATTGGGACTTGCTCGACAGCCGATCTCGCGACCTGACGTCACAAACTTGGAGGTGGCAGTACTGTTCTTCACCAAGATGGCTGCCCCCATAAAAGGACCTTCAAATGAAAATTACTCTTAATTAAAAAAGCTTATCATGTATTGAACAGTATGTAATAATTATATATTTAAACTACTTTCAGCAGTTTGAATACTGATTTTGACCAGACTTCTCCTTTAAGACCTCGACTCGGGACGTCGTGCGTCGGTGGGCTGAATACTTCGAAGACCTCCTTAATCCCACCAACACGTCTTCCATTGCGGAAGCAGAGCCTGAGGACTCTGGGTCGGGTTCTCCCATCTCTGGTGCTGAGGTTGCCGAGGTTGTTAAAAAGCTCCTCGGTGGCAAGGCTCCGGGGGTGGATGAGATTCACCCTGAGTACCTTAAGGCTCTGGATGTTGTGGGGCTGTGTTGGTTAACGTGGCTCTGCAACATTGCGTGGACATCGGGGGCAGTTCCCCTGGATTGGCAGGCTGGGGTGGTGGTCCCCCTATTTAGGGGGACCAGAGGGTGTGTTCCAACTACAGAGGAATCACACTCTTAAGCCTCCCTGGTAAGGTCTATTCAGGGGTTCTGGAAAGGAGGGTCCGTCGGATAGTCGTATCTCAGATTCAGGAAGAGCAGTGTGGTTTTCGTCCAGGCCGTGGAACACTGGATCAGCTCTACACCCTCAGCAGGATCCTGGAGGGGGCATGGGAGTTTGCCCAAACAGTCTACATGTGCTTTGTGGATCTGGATATGGGTGCATAAATACCAGCATGTGTGGCCTCCTAAAGGTTCTGATGCTCAAGGTCACAGTTTCATCCTCCTGCTGCATAAATGTCATAGGTACGTCATCAGCGTCATCAGGTACGTGAACACCTACGAGGGACGATGAGGCTTCTTACACAATAACGCAGTAATGAAAATCAAACAGTGTAGAGGACATTTATGAACAGTAAAAAACAAGCAGACAGACCGAGACAATAATGAAATGGAGCAACGAGCTGAGAGCAAAGGTTGTTTTCCAGTTTTCTGGGAGTTTGTTCCAGATCAGTGGAGCTTAGGAACTAAATGCTGCTTCTCCATGTCTGGTTCTGGTTCTGGTTCTGCAGAGCAGGCTGGAGCCAGAAGACCTGAGTGGTCTGGAGGGTTGATGCACTGATAACAAGTCTGTGATGTATTTAGGTGCTAATTCAGGGATTTATAGACTAACAGAAGGATTTTAAAGTCTATTCTCTGAGATCCAGGGAGCCAGTTGAAGTACTTCAGAACCGGGTCCATGTTCTCTACGTTCTTAGTCTTAGTGAGGACTTCAGAACCGGGTCCATGTTCTCTACGTTCTTAGTCTTAGTGGAAGGACTTCAGAACCGGGTCCATGTTCTCTACGTTCTTAGTCTTAGTGGAAGGACTTCAGAACCGGGTCCATGTTCTCTACGTTCTTAGTCTTAGTGAGGACTTCAGAACCGGGTCCATGTTCTCTACGTTCTTAGTCTTAGTGGAAGGACTTCAGAACCGGGTCCATGTTCTCTACGTTCTTAGTCTTAGTGGAAGGACTTCAGAACCGTGTCCATGTTCTCTACGTTCTTAGTCTTAGTGGAAGGACTTCAGAACCGGGTCCGTGTTCTCTACGTTCTTAGTCTTAGTGGAAGGACTTCAGAACCGGGTCCGTGTTCTCTACGTTCTTAGTCTTAGTGGAAGGACTTCAGAACCGGGTCCATGTTCTCTACGTTCTTAGTCTTAGTGGAAGGACTTCAGAACCGGGTTCATGTTCTCTACGTTCTTAGTCTTAGTGAGGACTTCAGAACCGGGTCCATGTTCTCTACGTTCTTAGTCTTAGTGGAAGGACTTCAGAACCGGGTCCATGTTCTCTATGTTCTTAGTCTTAGTGAGGACTTCAGAACCGGGTCCATGTTCTCTACGTTCTTAGTCTTAGTGGAAGGACTTCAGAACCGGGTCCATGTTCTCTATGTTCTTAGTCTTAGTGAGGACTTCAGAACCGGGTCCATGTTCTCTACGTTCTTAGTCTTAGTGAGGACTTCAGAACCGGGTCCATGTTCTCTACGTTCTTAGTCTTAGTGGAAGGACTTCAGAACCGGGTCCATGTTCTCTACGTTCTTAGTCTTAGTGGAAGGACTTCAGAACCGGGTCCATGTTCTCTACGTTCTTAGTCTTAGTGAGGACTTCAGAACCGGGTCCATGTTCTCTACGTTCTTAGTCTTAGTGGAAGGACTTCAGAACCGGGTCCATGTTCTCTACGTTCTTAGTCTTAGTGGAAGGACTTCAGAACCGTGTCCATGTTCTCTACGTTCTTAGTCTTAGTGGAAGGACTTCAGAACCGGGTCCGTGTTCTCTACGTTCTTAGTCTTAGTGGAAGGACTTCAGAACCGGGTCCGTGTTCTCTACGTTCTTAGTCTTAGTGGAAGGACTTCAGAACCGGGTCCATGTTCTCTACGTTCTTAGTCTTAGTGGAAGGACTTCAGAACCGGGTTCATGTTCTCTACGTTCTTAGTCTTAGTGAGGACTTCAGAACCGGGTCCATGTTCTCTACGTTCTTAGTCTTAGTGGAAGGACTTCAGAACCGGGTCCATGTTCTCTATGTTCTTAGTCTTAGTGAGGACTTCAGAACCGGGTCCATGTTCTCTACGTTCTTAGTCTTAGTGGAAGGACTTCAGAACCGGGTCCATGTTCTCTATGTTCTTAGTCTTAGTGAGGACTTCAGAACCGGGTCCATGTTCTCTACGTTCTTAGTCTTAGTGAGGACTTCAGAACCGGGTCCATGTTCTCTACGTTCTTAGTCTTAGTGGAAGGACTTCAGAACCGGGTCCATGTTCTCTATGTTCTTAGTCTTAGTGAGGACTTCAGAACCGGGTCCATGTTCTCTACGTTCTTAGTCTTAGTGAGGACTTCAGAACCGGGTCCATGTTCTCTACGTTCTTAGTCTTAGTGAGGACTTCAGAACTGGGTCCATGTTCTCTATGTTCTTAGTCTTAGTGAGGACTTCAGAACCGGGTCCATGTTCTCTATGTTCTTAGTCTCAGTGGATCATCCATCCATCATCCTCAGCTGAGGAGATCCGTGGTCCAGCTGAACTCTGGTGACATCCCACTAGGAGACCTCAGATTAGACCCTGAAGATTAGAACCTAATCCCGTCACCTCCATGGCCCAGCCTCACATGATGGACTGATGGGTAATGAAGGTCTTTTAGGTTGATCATCCACAAACATTTTAGGGGAGAGTTTGAGGGTGTTGGTCACCTCACCCTTCATCGGTTTGTACCTCTAAGATCTGGTTATTTTGAGATGGAGCCGTCCGTTCTGGGTCGGTTCTGCACCTAACATGGCCGGTTCAGTCCCACCAGAGGAGAGTCTGTTTCCTGTAGGGAATCGAACATCTACCAGCAGGAGCCGTTAGATTTGTTTACCTGGAGCAGGGTCCACCAACCTTTTAGAAACTACTACATCATTGGTGCTGTGTCACACGAAGGGCTGCCTGTAACGACCTTTGACCTTTGAGTCAGAGCGCACCTTAACTTCATGTAATATAAACATGTTCAATGCATCTGTCCTTTTAAATCCATGTCAATACAAGTATGATTAAAAAGCAACCGACTAAAATAACATTTTAGATGCAGCTCACTGGAGGGTTGTGGCCACCAGGTGGTCCTCGGGGGCCCGCGGGCCCCATGTTGGTGACCCCTGCTCTGGATGAACCGATGAAGGGCCACACTGGGACCCCTCAACGCCTTCGGCTCCAACTGACTCATGGAAACAAGTTCTGATCATTTTATCAAACACTGTGAGCCGAGGAAAGAACAATCAGCAGGAAACAATCTGTGGGTTAAATTCATGATTTATTGGTTTATTTCAGCACTGATTGTGTTTGAAATGTCTTTCCGTACAGTCCTGATTAATATTCTGTATAAATTAATGAAGGTTAGAACCGTCTGGCTGAGTTTTTACATCAGAGTAGTTTCCTGCGTTAGTCCAACACAAGTTCCCTTTAAGCCCTGAAGGTCCAACAGAACCAGCAACAACGAAACCATTTCACATCTTCTTCCTTTAACCGTCAGCAGCTTGAAAACCCACGAAAATATGAGACAACATCCGCGCTTTAAAGGCGCCTAGACACGTAATTTGACCATAAAAAGAAAAATTGACATTTACCTGAAATAAAACTAAATATGCCAGGGGTTCATCCTGATCGTTTTTACTTAGTCCATTTAGAGGCTGAACAGAACTTTGTACCGGTCCGATCAGCAGACATAAACATCGTGCCGTCCACCAGCAGAACCACAGAACCATCAGAAAGCAAGATGGCGACAGCAGACAGTCCTGCAACTGAAGACCGACCCGATCTACCGGGTTGGGCATACTTTACTCCTTTCTTTTCGTCGGCGCCATATTGGAGGTGGAATAGTGGTGCGATTTGGAGAAGATGGCTCAGTCATGAGCAGCGTGGACCGGTACCGACGAACCGGATCTACTGCTGTCACACGTCAGGATGAAGATATACTTATGATTGGTTTTATTCATTAAAATGTCGTATATATTTGTTTATGGGCTCTATTGCTTCTCCTTTATTCGTTGCCCGTATGAGCAACATACTGCTGGAAATACTGGTTGTTGTAAATATACACAAAAGCTTTTCTTTTTCCAACAAAGAGTAAAAAATAAAGAGGAAAACAGAGAAATAGAATATAATAAACCACCAGAGCGTCATCATTTAATCAGGAAAGCTTTGTATGCAACCAGAGAGAGATACTGTCATAGACATTCATAAAGTCAGAGTACATGACTAAGCCGCTTTAAGAGTAGAACCGGATCAGAATCAGAACCAGAATTATTTATTGGACCCGAGGAAATCAGGGTGTTTGATGTTGGAAAACGGAAAGCCCGACAGTCCAGAGCAGTTAAAGTACCACCGTTGTCCCAACAGCCACCTATGGTCCACATTGAATCAAGACCAGAACTGGGTCGTCTTCAGAACCCTTAATCAGAATTTCCATCACAGACTCAATCATCATAGGGAGGTGTACATAAGGTCCAAAGCACGGCTGGATCAAACCCGTTTCTGTAGAACCGACCCGATCAAAGCCAACCAAGCACCAGGTGGACCTTAAACCCGATTCTGTTATCTACAGCAGATCAAAGGGTCTGTCCTGGTCCAGAAACCATGTTCTTGGCTAGGAGTCAGTCTCAGAAGGTCCAGGGTCCGGATCTGAACCAGAACCAGAACCATTATCCACTCTGCAGCATCTTCAGAACCGGTCAGGTCCAACTGTTCTGACCCCACTAACAGCAGAACACGTTTCCAGGCATTAGGGGAACCTGAAGGCTCAGGAGCAGCGCCCTCTACTGGCAGGAGGCGGGAACTGCGAAGCTAAAGATGGTATTTTTTATTGGCCGTCAATAAAACTTTATTAATACTAGGAGGTATTTCATATATTAAGATATGCTTTAGCTTTTAAAGAGCCAAGACAAACAGCAGGGGGCGCTGCAACACACAGGATGGAGAGATAACCGGGACAATTACAAGCGGGTTCTGTTCTGACCAGTGATGGATTCAGAAATAAATTTCTCTGCCTCGCCTCTGATCCGCTACCTCTTCAGTCTGAGGGGAACCGGAACATCGCCTCAGTGTCGATAAATGCTCCTTCAGCCTCGTTACTGAAGCTCGGAGGCTTCAGGACGTCCAGGAGGTTTTCCCTTTCTTTAATCCCCAAGTTTAACAGTTTCATGTTTAAAAAGCAGAACGTTAGTAAAACGTCAGTGTTTCCCTGTTAAGATCTGTGCTGCTGCTGCTGCTGCTGCTGCTGCACACGTCTGTTAGAAAACAAAGAAATTAAAATGTCCCTTTTTTCTTCTCAACATGTAGCTTAAAAACCTGTAAACGGTCCCTGAAACAGCTCTCAGATCAAACTCTTCCTCCTGCAGCGAAAAACGCAGCTGCTGCTGGATTGGCCGCTTCAGACGCGTCTCCACAGGAAGCCCGTCTGGTTGGTCGCTTCAGACGCGTCTCCACAGGGAGGCCGTCCGATTGGCCGCTTCAGATGTCACTCCACAGCACGGCCCGCCGGCTCCTGTCTACGCTGACGACGTATTCTCCTGAGAGGGACCAGGACACGGCGGTGATGGACGAGCTGCAGGACGACAGGCAGCGTTATGTTCACATTTTCAAAGGAAATCATCCCCCCTGACGTCTGAAGACCAGAACGCAGCACAGGGTGCGGTCAGGTTCCACAAACTAGCTTTAGCAACGCTGTTTGGACTGAGGTGCAGTTGGTAGCACTGCACTTCAGCATGATGCAGGAACTGAACGCAGAACTCAGCCTCCATCTCGCTTTGTCAGAGTATAAATAAATGAAACGTTAGAAGTTCTTGAGGTCTTAGAACACGGCTCTAAGGGACTCCCTGAAGACGGACGTTGATCAGATCCAGTTTTGTGTGTGAAGCCGTTAAACCTGGCATCATTTAACCTGAGGCAGCTCATCACACAAACACTGAATCCTTATCTGAGAACATCTCTGAACTCTTTTCCCCACCACTGCTGTTCCACTCTGAATTTTCAAACCGGACCCTGTGAGCGAGCGGAACCTGCACTCGGCATCACGCCGTCAGTCAGCCAATCACCTGTGTTGGTCCGGGAGGCGGGTCTCCAGGTTCCCTTTGGAGACGTTCCAGATGTAAACGGCTCCGTCCGCTGATCCGGCTGCCAGGTAGCATCCGTCAGGGCTGCGGAGGGAGAACACGGGGGGTAAACCAGCAGAACCGACAAGAACCTGGACCTTTACTGTGGAGAGCATCGGTTTCCCCTAAACTGGTGTTTCCTGCTGGTGTCAAAGACAGACGCCGTGGTCGTTAGGGGAGCACGGTTTGCTTCTTGGTGGTTCTGGTTCTGTCTAAACAGCTTCTAGAGGAATTCATCCTCCCATATCCCATTGTCCTAGTCAAAGCCCACTCGGCTGTAAACCTGGGCAGGTGGATCTACACGGTTGGAGTAGGAAGACGAATCCCGGAGACTGACCTGATGACCGCCTTGTTGCTGTCGCCGCCACATTTGAAGCCATCGGCTCTGAAACAAAACAGACAGCGTCACCAACGGGAACCCCCCCCCCCCCCCAGGCGGAACCTGAGAACAGGACTGGGTCGGCGCTACCTGAAGCACATGCGGTCGTTGCTCCACCTGAGGTCCAGCAGCTGGAGGCAGTCGTCACGGCAGCAGCTGAGCAGCTGGCGGCGGTCTGAGCTCAGGTCCAGCGAGGTGACTCTGCCCGGAGAGGGAAGCTCCTGAACGCAGCTCACCGTCCTGACACGCAGGGTTCAGCAGAACACGTTCAGAACCGCCGTCCTGACACCCTGTCGGCTTTTCTATCATCATAAGACACTGAGCAGCAAAGTCTGAGGCTTCTCGGCTCGCGCTCTAGATCCAACATGGCCGCCTTGCAGTAAAAAGGGTTCATTTACACTTTGGCTGATTTGTTTTCTCATGAAACCTTCCGAACATGCAAAACTTTAGAACGTGTTGCTGCGCGGCTTGAAATAAATACATTAGCTTAGCTAGCCTGCTCACTGGCAGCAGACCCCCTGGTGGTCCAACCTGGAACTGGAGCCTGGTTAAGGTCTCATTCCCAGAACCAAGTTCTGACTTTGGGAACCTTTCCACCGCTCCTTGTTTGAGGTTCCCTGCCGTCGCCGGCAGTGATGGGTATAGAAGGTTCCCTCTAATGTCTCCTGATTGGATAAGGCTGAACAGGGGGAGGAAGAGGAGGAGGTACCTGAGGTCCCAGACTCTGATCTTGCAGTCGAAGTGTCCGCTGATGATGCTGCTCTCAGAACAGACCAGGTCGCTGCAGAACGACGCCACCTCACTCTGCTGCACACCTGCAGACACACAGGTAACCTCAACTACACACAGATACACCTGCAGCAGCTCAGCCAATCAGCAGCGAGGGCAGACGGTCACTCACAGGCAGCTCGGGTCAGGTCCCAGAGCCGGACGGTCCGGTCGGTGCTTCCTGTCACCACCTGGTGGGGTGCGCAGGTGAACCTGGCTGCCGTCACCTTCCTGCTGTGGCCCGTCAGAGTCACCTGACCAACACACACACGGTGAGGGAAGTGTAGTCTTTCAGGACTCAATCCTGAGCTCAATAAATCAGAAACCTTACAATTCAAGTCAGTTTTATTTATTTAGCTCCAATTTACAACATGTGATCTCAAGGCTCTTTCATAGGCCCTGATGTCCTCCAGTAGCCTAAGCCTATAGCAGCATAACTATAGAGGTAGCTCAGGGTAACATGAGCCACTCTGACTAGAAGCTTTGTCAAAAAGGAAAGTTTTAAGATTAGTCTTAAAAGTAGACGGGGTGTCTGCCTCACGGACCAAAACTGGGAGTTGGTTCCACAGGAGAGGAGCCTGATAGCTAAAGGATCTGCCTCCCATTCTACTTTTAGAGACTCTAGGAACCACCAGCAGACCTGCAGTCTGAGAGCGAAGTGCTCTGTTAGGAACATACGGGGTAATCAGAGCTCTGATATATGATGGAGCTTGATTATTAAGGGCTTTATACGTTAGAAGAAGAATTTTAAACTCTATTCTTGATTTAACAGGAAGCCAATGAAGGGAAGCTAAAATTGGAGAAATATGATCCCTCTTGTTGATTTTCATCAGAACTCTTGCCGCAGCATTTTGGATCAGCTGAAGACTTTGAACTGCATTTTGTGGACTTCCTGATAGCAAAGAATTACAATAGTCCAGCCTTGAAGTAACAAATGCATGGACTAGTTTTTCAGCATCACTCCTGGACAGGATGTTTCTAATTTTGGCGATATTCCTGAGGTGAAAAAAGGAAACTCTGGAAACCTGTTTAATATGGGATTTAAATGACATGTCTTGGTCAAAAATAACACCAAGAGTTTTTACATTATTACCAGAGGCCAAGTTAATGCCATCCAGATTCAGTGATTGATTAAGAAGTTTATGTTCTGAGGACTCTGGTCCTCAGAACATAAACTTCTTTCCTCCATCCGTTCATCTCCGTCCATTCCTGATAAACTCATGCTGACCCCAGACTGCAGCAGGTACTCTCCCCTCTGGTTTAACTTCTAGTTCTGTTCTAGTGAAACCCTCCAGAAACCATCAGCTGATTCTGGTAACCCGGGTCCAGACCTTGGACCGCTGGTGGGTCTGGATACCTTGGGGACGGAGTCGTCCAGGTACCACAGCAGAGCCGACTTGTTGTGGGAAGCGCCGAGGATCCTGCGGCCCTGCGGACACAAATGTGCATCAGGAGCGCCCGTCCACAGGTGAGCCGGGCTCAGGTGCTGCACTCACCGTGGGGTCGAACTCCACGCAGGTGATGCCCTCTGTGCTGCCGTCCAGCGTGGCTCTGTGGGTCAGCGAGCCTGGTGACATCATCAGTGAGGTCACAACCACAGGAGACAGACGTGAGGACGGTCAGCTGAGCCCACCTGGAACCGGCTTACCTGCTCGCACGTCCCACAGCTTGATGACCCGGTCCGTCCCGCCGGTGGCCAGCAGGTCCGAGCCGAAGCTGAACCGCGCCGCGTTGATGCCTTGCTCATGGGCCTCCTGGGGGACACGGACACAGCCGTTACTATGGCGACGCCCACCAGTCAGCATGTGAATGCGTTAAGGTCAGACAGAGAGGGGCATGCTGGGTAAGCGGCGAGGACAGAGGAGCTCTTTGTGACGCGCTCAGAGGCTGACAGAGAGGCGGCTGCAGGACCAATGAGAACCAAGCGTTGGTTAAACGCCGCTCCATCACCTCCTGCAGTTCTCCTGTTTCACCGCCAGATGGAGACAAACAGGAGGAGCGGAAAGTTTATTTCACGATGAAATATGAGCCTGAAAGCATGACATGACTGGAACATCATTAGTTAAACTCTGTAGTCCAACTGTTTTTAGTATTTGCTTTTAGTTTCTATTTTCTCATGTTTATTTTGTTTCTACATTTTATTCCAACTTGCTTTTATTCTGTTTTATTTTCCTATATTTTAATCATGTAAAGCACTTTGCATTGTCTTTGTATTGAAATGTGCTTTAGATATAAATTTGCCTTACAGCTGCTGCTTTAGGCGCGTCTTCCTTTTCATTTTCTGAGCATCATTGTTGTTGTTGCTGTGTAAATTTAAACTACAGCTAAAACAGTTTGATGCTCAGGGGAACTCAGGTCTCCCATTTATCAACCATCAGTCGATCTTGATGCAAAAAAATCCACCAAACTGGACAAAATAGGTCCAGAAACCGTTTTTGGCCAAAATTCTCTGGTCAGGTTTTTTGTTTTTGTATGGAGACAATGGGATGAAATCACGTTATTTCTGCCGTATACAGAGGAGATGCCGGTCCTTTCACCGACCCGGGGAGTCCATGTTCTGTGGCTGCAGAGTAAACGGTCCTCCACCACCGCGTGACCACGCAGGTGGATGAGATGCAGGTTTCACTTCTATTCCTCAAAGAGGAACAGACATTTTTATTCTGCCCTGAAACGTCCAACGACGGCAAAACTCATTTCAGTTTTGGGTTTTGCTTCCCTGTCCAGATGAAAGCAGGCAGGAGACCAACTAGCTGTAGTGCCAGCATGTCATGTCATAAGGTACATCAATGCCTCCCGGGTCACGTCTTAGCTGTAGACGGGCCGTCTGATTGGACGGGACATTTCTCCACCTGGTATGTTTACCATAGGGGATGGGGACCGGCAACCAGAGGTTAGAACTGGGCCGTATTCTCGCCCTGGACGGTGGTCCCTGAGCCAGGTTAGCAGCTGCTTTGGGGGAGGTGGAGGTTAGTGGCAGAAATGCATGATGGGAAGGAGTTTTACCAGCACTTGCAGAGGTCTGGCAGGGACTCTGGCTGATAAACAGATCCCGACAGGATAGGGCAGGTCCTCCTCCAGGCTGCGGACCGAATGGCCCCTTTTCTTCCTGCTGAGGCCAAAACAGGTTTTAAACAGAGAAATCACGACCCAGAACCAGAACCGTTAGAAGCAGAACTCACTCAAACATCTCTCTGATGGAGAACCTGGACGAGAAGAAGAACCTTGGAGACGTGGCCGACGCCGACCTGAGAGACAGGGGAAGGGTTACTGGTCCATTTGACGGTATCAGAGGTTTGGTTCTCAGAAAATCAGGTGGGAAATTTCAGCTTGAAGGATTTCTGTTTAACATTTTTAAAGATTTCATATGGAAATACAGGAAATCCTCCAGAGGTTAGGTGCAAACATCTGACACTTCAAACCAAATATTACAAATTTTGGACTAAATTTCCCTCCGACTGTCCAAATATTTCCATAAAACACTGAAGTGAAGACAGAAAATCTGCCATTTTATGTTTGCTCTGGGTTAAACTAATGATGAAAATGCCCTCTGACAGATTTTGTTCTGTTTCTGACGGTTTAATTTTCACAGAACAGAGTCAGAGGATCACCTGAAGAGACGGGTGGGTCCTCGTCCCGCCGACTTGTCCTGGTCTCCGTCCTGCGGAGACGTCGCATCGCTGGAGGAACTAGAAGACACAAAGTGCCGCCATGATTTTATCCGGTTAAAGCTCCGCAGAACCGGGCGAAGAGCTCAGGGGGAGAGCTCACCTGTCGACGACGACCTTTGACCTGGCAGCCGTCTGCAGCTCCTTCTGCACGGTTGCCTGTCGAGCTCTGATGGAGACAAACAGCAAACCTGATAAGGTGAAGGCTCAGGCAGCCGGGAGGACGACGTTTAAAGGCTTGAAGTGAAGCTGAACAGGTGTGATGAACAGGTGTGATGAACAGGTGTGATGAACAGGTGTGGGGAGCATTTCCCACCTCGAGCGGCGTTCGTTGCGGTGGTTCATGCGGGCGGCGGCCTGCTTTTTCTGCTGCATCATGTCCTCCAGGATTCGCTCCTCTTTCTCCTTCTCGGCCCTGAGGTTCGACTCCGCCTCCCTCTGACGCTGCAGCAGCGCATCGTACGCCGTCTTCAGCGTCTTGTTCTCCTCTCCGACCCGCTCCACCTGCTCCCTCAGTGTCCGCTTGGCGTCCACCGCCACCGCCAGCCGGCGCTCCTCCGCCTGCAGCCTGGTCCCAGGAAGGAGGAGGAGGAGGAGGAGCGACCATCATCGTTAGGGATAAAAGAGATGAAGGATGTAAGGGAAGAGCTTTTTCTGTGGCTCACCAGAGGAGGAAGGCGGAGGACATATTTAACACACCCTCCGTCATCTGTACGTCTAGATTATTAGAATTTACACAAAATTAAAGCTGGAAATTAAACTTTAAGATTTCATAAGTTGAGTTTCTAATTTTAAAAAGAGCCCAGAACACATTAGAATTAAATGTTGGCTTCTTTAAAGCAGCTGGGATCAGTCTACGCTGGTTCCCCCCTCCTCTGTGTGAGCGGCGCCAGCTTCCTTATCAGAACCGGTCCTTCAGGTGCGGCAGATGAGCCGGCGGGTTCGGTCGTGTGTGACTCACCTGGTCCGTTGCTCCTGCAGGACGCGTTCCTTGATCCTAATCTGCTGCTGCAGCTCCAGCACCTTGTAGGCCAGCTGCAACGACACACAAACACTGCGGCCTCAGCCGGGTTCTGACCCACACCTGCCCGCCCCAGACAGCGCCGTGGAAACTGTCCCAGTTCCTCCTGCTGCAGCAGAGGAACCACAATACAGTGAAAATGAGGAAATGAGGCCTTCAGGTGTTACTGCATGGAGGTCTGAGATGAAACCTCAGAGAGATCCGGTCCGTTAGACCCGCTAAACCCAAACCAAGCCAGAATTATCCGAGGAGCAGAAGCTGACGCCTCAGCTGCTGAGAAGATGAAGCTGTCCAGCTGAAGGTGTGTGTGTGTGTGTGTGTGTGGGGGGGGGGGGGGGCACAGACCTGCCCAGAGACACTGAAGCCTCTGGACATCACTGGACCACTGTGGTCCACACGCCACCCCAGTACCATGGGGAGAACTGGCCCAAACTAATCAGAGGGACCAGAGGGAGTCCTGGAGGGGTTCAGAGGTCATGGGTCTCGACCAGAACAGCTTTTCGTGGTCCAGAAAACGCAGCACAGGTGTTGAGGTGTGTTCACATTGGCGCCACTTTTGCTTGCCTGACATCAGCGCCGATGGTTCGCCCAGCGGGCGACAAGCTGGAAATCCAGCAGTACAACAGCGCCCCCTGGTGACGCTTTCACTTCGCTGCTTCTCCAGCCTACCACTCACTCTTCCCCAGGCTCGCTCTGTCCTGGACTCATCCGTCCATCTTCTAACACGTCTATCCCTCATGGGGTCCTGGGGGGTGCTGGTGCCTATCTCCAGCTGTCAATAGGTGAGAGGCGGGGTTCACCTGGACAGGTCACCAGTCTGTCACAGGGCAAGACAGAGACAAACAACCATTCTCACACCTAAGGAGAATTTAGAGAGGCCAATTAACCTCACAGTCATGTTTTTGGACTGTGGGGTTCTGGACTTGTCTCAGTAGTAATGACTGGTTGAGTCGTAGAACTCAGGCCGACCGCCACTATCAGCTCGTCTTCCATGTTGAATGAAAACTGCCTCGCCTCCACCGCCGTCCTTCCCCCCACGTTACAGTCACATCCGGTTCCTGACACAAAAGTTCAGCTTTTTCAACAACAACTGTCGCTTTGCTTCTGTCGCAGGCTTCATCTGGCTCTGGCTTCGCTTTAAATCGCCAAAATTGCACATTTTGCTTCGCTAGAATGGCCTCTGTGACGTCGCTTAGCGTCTTATCGCTCCTGTGCTGCACCTGTGCGTAGAGACATGGTGTAAACCTGCTGCTCAGCCTGACACATTCCCGCTCGATGTGAACGCACCTTTACAGTCACAAAGGTCCGTGGTGACGTCACAGATGGAAGCTGCTAAATGGGACAACAGCGCCACCCGCTGTTTGGTCTGTGCATGCAGTCAGTAGTATGAGTAGCAAGGGATTCTGGGTAATCCTCAGCTTTACTGCATTGAGGGAACGTAGCTATGAATATCTGTGGCAGAATAATATTAATTAACTCCTGAAAGAGTAGAAAACTTAATGTGGTTTGATATTTATGGCTTGATATTGTGTCTATTTTAGGTCTGAGTGTTTTATTGATGAGGTTCATGCAGATCTATGCTTATTCATGCATGAATAAGCATAGATCTGTGGCTCCAGAGCCGCATGTGGCTCTTTACACCTTCAGCTTCGGCTCTTAAAAACTCAGACCAAAAAAATTGGTCAATGTTTCTAAATGTAAAGGTAATTTAAAACTGCTAGCTTTAAGATGCATTTAGTTCTGCAATATATGCATAACATTTCCAGAAAGAAACTAATGGTGTATAGAATATTTTACTATAGATAAATTAAGTATCTTTTTGTCAAGAGGTTGCAAACGACTTGCTTTTTCATCATTTTGATGCCATTTGCTATAAAAATCAAATGTCCAATTGAAGTGTTAAACCTAAACATGCAAATACTGTTGGTTTAAATAATAAAAACTGCTGATCTTTAATTTTTTTAATTAAACAAATTTGCTATAGTATACTATAAAGACAAGCTCTTGTTTCAACGAGAAGTGTAACTTTTGTGGCTCTAAACAGAATTTATTTAGCTGGACCGAGGGCAGAAATGGCTCCTAAGGTTGTAAAGAGTAACCGTTCAGCTCAGAGAGCCTTCCTTCCTGCAGACCAAGCCCAGGTCACTAATAAAGAATCGCTGGTTCTGCTGCCGATCCCAGTTTGGGCCCAGCTGCAGCTAACAGCGCCCAGATAAGCCCACATCACCACCCTTCCACCACCGTGCTTGACCATCAGGTATGAGGCACAGGGCTTGTGTAGTTTAGCAGGAGTCAGAATAACGGAGCAGCTCACAGCCACTGAGCTACAGGCTCACCTCCCCCGTCGTCGTCTTCAGGTTGCTGTTCTGCTGCTGCAGAGAGGGCCGGTTGGAGGCCCCGGAGGGAGGTCTGGGTGCGGAAAACAAACACACCCGTCATCATCATCATCCTCAGACACCTGCGCACTGAGAGAGGCGGTCAGAGCTCAGGTGAGTTTACCTGTGGGCGGGGCTCAGGAGCCCTTTGGTCAGGCAGGTTTTCTCCAGCAGTCGAGTGTCTGAGAGCAGAGAAGAGAGTCAGAGGCGCGGTGCCGGACCGGACCTGGGCCGGAACCATAGATGCAGTGATTTAACTAACAGAAAAAAAAACTAACTATACAGGGACACCTTCCACCACCTGCACCAGACTCCTTTCAGAACCCGCCCCGTTTCAGACCCGGTTCGGTGAGGCATGTGTGCAGCTGCAGAACCAGAACCAGCTGCAGAGCATCAGGCACCCATGAGTCACTGCTTGGAGGAAGTGCACCAGCCTGCGGTTCGGGGTTTGGACCACTTCCTGTACCAGATGTTGGCAAGAATTCAGAGTTTCTTTTGGAGATTCGGTTCGGTTTCCTAACTCTGACGCCTGCATGCAAGTTTTTCCCTACAGCAGAATCAGACCCGGTAAAATAAATAAAGTCGGATTATGGGTCTAAAACGCGTCATTTCCGTCTGCTGTTAAATGGGCCCGTTTCCGAAGGGAGTTTGGTGCAGACTGGCTCCAGCAGCTCCCCGAACCGAACCTCTAAGGTTCTTACAGAAGCGGATCAGGTCCTGGAACATGGCGCTCTGGACTCGATCCCGGTGCTGCAGCTGCCGGAGGATGTGGTCCCTCCAGCGCTCCGCGGAGCCGCCGCTCCGCCGCGACGCGCCGCCTGGATCCATCCCGACTCACCGCGGCCATGACCCGGGAGGACCGCGCCGACTCATGCTGCCTCCTCTCCCCGCCAAGGAGCGCTTTCAGGCCGGCCTGACCCTCACGGACACCTCGCTCTTCCGGCTGCCTTCATGTTCTTCTTTCCAACTTTATTTGGAGTCAACTGCTTGTTGCACTTTGTTTCACATTAGTCACTGAAATGGGGCGGGGCGACCGTTTTCAGCCAATCAGAGCACACGCTGCTCTCTTCCTTGTTTTGAGGCCAGAATAGGCCACACCCCCAATTCCTCACCTGTCAAGAAATACATTTTTCTAAACAAAAATGAAAATAGAGATGAGATGAAAAACCTTAATGGAAATAAAAATGAAGCTGATCCAATGAGGCAGTGAACATTTAATGTACAATAAAAATAAAATAAAAAGTTAAGCCTAGATTATCTCATTCATGTTTGGCTACATCTGTTAAAAACAAATTTGTTTTTTTCCACATGAACCCAATAAATAGGCCACACCCCCAATTCCTGCCTGTCAGGAAATACATTTTTCTGAATAAAAATAAATAAAAATGCAAACAAGATGAAACATCTTAACAGAAATACAAATGAAACCAATTCAATGAGTTAATGAACATTTAATGTACAATTTAAAAAAGAAACTAAACACAAATTAAGACATGATCTCAATGTTTGGCTACATCTGTCAAAAACCTTAGTTTTTTCCCCCTCATATGGAACCTGATAAATATGAAAAATAATGCCTGCTTCATCCAAAATTCTGCATTTAGAAACAATCATCCTCATGGTTCTGAAGTTCTGGGTCAGCAGCTGACAGATCACAATATTTCCCAGTTTCCACCCAAAAGATCAGATCTGGGATTTTTGCCTGCCATGGTCTGTTGCTTCATCATCATCATCATCATCATCATCATCATCATCATCATCATCCTGAACTGCAGCCACAAACCTGCTTTGGATCGTTGGACTGAGAAAAGATTCATTGGTACATCTCCACCATGCAGATCCTGGATGGTTTTGAAAGGAGCTGCATCAAAATAAAGTTTTTAAAGTAATATCTTGATTTTGGGTTTTAACAGTTCAGGGCTGAATGAAAAATAAAGATCGTAGTGAAACATGTTGA
Organism: Fundulus diaphanus; assembly: GCA_037039145.1. Classification (NCBI taxonomy): domain Eukaryota; kingdom Metazoa; phylum Chordata; class Actinopteri; order Cyprinodontiformes; family Fundulidae; genus Fundulus; species Fundulus diaphanus. Next base: position 2,901,930 of record CM073124.1, on the reverse strand, counting down.
TCAAACATGACAATTATTACAAACGTAAAAGCTTTGTTTCATTAAAACTGACGTAAAAAGGAATAAAATACTGCTGCTGTAAAACAATAAGGTGCCTTTAGTTTAATAGTTCCCGTCAGTGGCTGAATTGGGTGCTCCGTCAGCCTCCGTACCGATGCCGGTTCTGATTTTTTTCAGTTTGTTCAGTGAGATCGGATCCAGAAGCTGAACTCCGAGTGTTTCCCCAGCTGTGTTATCTGGTCATCCTGGATCTGACCAGAGGGGGCGCCGTTACAGCCTGTAGCTCCCCGAGAACCGCGGCGAAGGCCTCCTGCAGAACGGAGGCCTCTGGACATCGCTCAGAGCCGCCGACCTGCTGGGAAAAGAAAACTTAAACTAAAAACAGACGAGCAGGAACAGACAGAAGCTCAACTTTTCAGGCAAGACGACTTTTTACATAAAGATTATCCATAAATCTAATCACTAAGATCCTGTGTGTGATCAATTACAGATTTTTAATCGTTTAAAGATAAAAGATTTATTACAGCAGTAAAACAAACATGGCTGCAGCTGGAACAGCACCAACCTGCCGGTAAAGAAGCACGGCTCGTTGCGTTGCCTGCCGCAGCTCGCTGGCAACACGCTGACACAGAAGCAAACTGATAGACTCCGCCTCCTCCTCGTCACCTGAAGCAAAATGTTTTTAAATATGACAAAATTACACTGTTTCAGAGCAACAATTAGTTATTCTTGGATCCCGCGTTACCTGTCTGACAGGCGGCGGCTGCCTGAGGGCGGAGCCTCTCTGACAAAGGAGAGGAGGAGGAAGTGGGCGGGGCAAGGAGCGCTGCAGCAGAAACATACAATGAAAAATCAGAATATAAACTTTTATAAAACAAGCCGTTTCTCTGCCTGCAGAAAACCAGAATATTCTGAGACTGTTTTCCAAACCTGTTAGAATTTCCAATTTCATCGATTAAATTATTCTAAGGTCTTGCCGTATATCACAGCTAGTTGTGTCACACTTAACCAAGCCGAGTAACTCTATGCAGATGATCTGTTGCTATGTTTGATTAGTCTGATGTTCTTCTAGTTTAATGAAATTCACTGAAATTAACATTTCATCCTGAACGTATTTTACTATACTAAAACAATAAAAATAAAAAGTTATTAGCAAATGTTAGAGCACCGTCAGCAGGAGCGTCGTTACCTGGTTCAGTCTGGGTTCTGCTTTCCCGCTCCACCTTTCTCACAGCAGGTGGCGCTGCTGCGCCGGGGCTCTGGGTTAGTGTTCGGCTTCCAGTCGGCGTCTCCTCCAGGCTGCTGAAACTCCACCTACTTTCTCCACACTGTGACATCAGCGGAGTGGGCGTGGCCAATACCTGCAGACTGAAACACAGAAAAACGATCAAAAATATTCTTTAAAAAAATGTAAAAAGCCAAACAACTTGACTGGAATCACGGCTCAAACAATGCAGCAGTTTCATGTGGAGTCAGATTCAACTTGTTGCTGAAAATTTGTGAACTATTTCCTTTGGTTTCATTTTAAAGTCTCACTTCTTAAAAAAAAAAGAGGAGTTTATACTAGTCTTTTATCCAGTTTTATTAAATTCAAACTTAAGTTTCAACCTTAATTTTACAGAATTATCAAAGTTTGCCAAAAATTCCCTGCCGGTATTTCAAGTAGAAGGTGGACACCTGGACAGAAACGAAGGCCTTACGGACAAATTGACATTTAGACAACAGCAAAAGCAACAACGAGTTTTTCATCCCCATACAGATCCAGAGCTGGAAAATTCCTCCAGTCCAGTTTTCCTGACCGAATCCTGCCAGATGATGGCACTTAGAGCTCTGTTAAAGACAGCGTTACCTGCGGCTCTGCTCCTGCGGCTCGACGGTTCTGGTGCACAGGTCTGGGCCGTCAGGCTGCGAAGGCGTGGGTGGAGGCTGGAGGTCTAAGGCGCAGCTCTGGTTCTCCTTGTTCTCCTCCTGGGGGGAGGCCGGGGGGTCCGCACCGGGTTTGGAGCTGCTGGGGATGTCCAGGCATGCGAGTCCAGCCTCCTCCTGTGGGACTGAAGGCTCTGCGCTGCCATTGGCCGTCTGAGTCCTGGAGGTGATGTCTGATTGGTTCAAAGAGAAACAGGTGAGAGGGTAAACCCGGCACTGGACTGCGTTGTGATGGTCAGGTGAAGGCGAGTCAGAGAGGAAACGCTGCGTCCGCCGTCTGCTCCGATGGATCATTGTGACACGAATCACAGGCTTGATTCTGCGGTGGCTGATTAGAAATCATCGGCTGATCGATCAGGAAAAGCCAAACTTCATCTGAGCAGAAGCTTCCAGCCCCAAAGGGATCCAAACCCAGTGACCCGTCCGGCAGAAAGAAACCACAGAGGCCCAGACAGAAACACCCCAGTGATGCTCACAGACCTCCCAAAGTCCTCCTGCACTGCAGCACCAGCGCAGTGTGTCGTCTGCGGGCCGGACGCCGCTGGGGCTGATGGGAAATCCCACAGGAAACTCTCCTATGGAGGACTGCTTTACCTCCCACTGTGGTCACACAAACACTCCCTGTTGGTGAACCATCACAGATTTAAAGGAGAAGCGCAGCATTAGCGGTCTGTGGAGCTCCTCAGGGGGGCGCTGCTGGACTGAATAGAAGGATTAAGCTTTCAGGACCAAAACTCCTTCATAAGAAACAGAAACGCTCATCTAGGAAACAATCAGCACAGATTAGGGAAACCAGACTGGACAGCAGGACGCAGCAAATAGATTCATACGTGTAGGAGAACAGACGCTCTGACCCGTTTTAGCCTTTTATGGTTGAAACTAAATATCTGTGTGAGAATTTCTCCATAAATTTTCACCCTTTTCTCATTATTTCAGTTTAGACTGCTTCAGTAATTTATTTGAAGAATTTAGAGAGGAGCTCATCAGTTGGTAACATTTTGGTCAAAGGTCACCTGGAAGTGTTTCAGTGTCAGGATGCGTCATCACCAGTTCCACGAGAAGCAGGACTGCATCAGCAACAAGGTTACGTACCAACCGCGTGTAGAACATCTCTCCACTGGACCCAAGGTTTCCCAGCAGAACTTCATGCATTGTGCTGGAAATTAACCTGGATCCATCAGACCAGACCAACGTTTTCTCTCACTCTGCTGAGTTCTCCTACTCATTTCAGCTTTTAACTTTTTGTTCTCTGTAATTGTTCTCTTCATAGAAGGTACACCTGGTCTGGCGTTCTGTTAGCTGTGACATCATCAGGGGAGGCAGATCATCCTCTATTACCATCTAACATAGAAAGTACTCCTGGATCAATGTGAGCTTCTGTGCTTTCTGTGTCTCTGCTCTGTCTTCTCTAAGCCCCAGAGGGTCGAGGCAGATGAGCGTTCACACTGAGCCTGGTTCTGGTTCTGCTGGAGGTTCTCCTCCCTGTTAAAGGGGAGTTTTCCTCTCCACTGTCGCTTCATGCATGCTCAGTATGAGGGATTGCTGCAAAGCCATCAACAATGCAGACGACTGTCCACTGTGGCTCTACGCTCTTTCAGGAGGAGTGAATGCTGCTTGGAGAGACTTGATGCAACCTGCTGGGTTTCCTTAGAGAGGAAACTTTATGACCAACCTGGAGGATCTGATGGAGTCTGACTTTGGAAAGAACCTTGAGATGACGTGATTCGAGTTGAATGAATTGTTTTCCAGTTCTGATGCGCCAAGGTTCCTTGTAAAAGCTCAGGCGAGAACCCGGGGGGTTCTGCAGCTACGCAGCCCTGAACCAGCCAAGCTGGGAGGTGTTCAGAACCAGTCGAAGCCCCAGAACCTGTTCTGTTGCAGTCCTGTGAAGTTTGATCTGATCTAAAGTTCAGTGAGAAGCAGAAGCTGAACCCGTCCATCCGGTCTGGCTGCCTGGTTCCACTGAACAGAAGTTTTCCTGGAGAGACTTTGGTCCCTGAGGGCGCCGCAGCTCCCAAACACACAGCTGAGAAACAAACTTAGCCTCAAATACACAAAGCAAAGAACCATCTGTAAAACCCAAACTGCTCCTGCATGTTTAAACAGCCACAGTGGTTCCCCTGGGAATGACGACCGGAGTTCATAAGATTAGGATCAGTACAAACTTCCATCTCCAAAAAAACAGGACATTTAGGCGTCTGAACCGAACCCAGTGACTGGGTTTCCTCAAGGATTGTTGTTAAATCTTAGAGGATGTTGGACCCGAGGGGGTTGTTGGGTCGCTGTTAAAATCTTATTAAGATGCAACATACGTTAACATTCGTTTATGAAATTATGTACAACACTGCCACACTATGTGCATCTAATTTTACCAAAAACATGGTAATCAGAGGAACACATTGGACGAGGTGAATAAAGTGATTCAAGCTGTGTGGTAATCAGGCAATTATTTTAGTGCAACAGTTTTAAGAAAAAAAAAAAACAGACTAGATATATATTTATATCCAGCTTTGCAATCCAGGGCGGAATCATCAGCAGCTCTGTGTTATACGTTTACAACGTGAAAACAGAGCGGCTCTCCTCTCTGCTCTGACAGCATGCAGGGCTCAGGACGAGGCAGCTGCCTGTGAGACAGCGCTGAGGGAATAGGGAGATCCACGCAGCTCCAGCTGATGTCATTAAACGGCAACGGCAGACAGATTGCTGCTTTCATGTGAAGCTGCCAAATCGCCAAAAACACAGAAAAGTCACTAGATTTGTTTCTAGTTGCTTTTTTGAATAAAAGTTTCTAGATGAGTCTGAAAAGTCCCCAAATATATTCGTTCGGAAGGTGTGGAGGCTTTTATTTTGGTGCGCCATGATCAATTACATGAAGCAGAAACTTCTGCAGTTCTAGAACCTCGAGTCCAGTTTTAACCTCAGAAGTTAAACAATCAACAAGCTAAAGAATAGATGTGGAGTGGCTTTTTATTTTGGCTTAAAATCAAGTTTCAAACAATCAAGAAGCTGGATGAAAACTCCGGTTCTGATGGCTGACTGGATCGACAGGCAATTTTCACATAAATCCACATAAAACCAGAATATTGCAGCATTTAGATGAAGACTCACCTCCATCACAGTTTTCCCTCCATGTGGAACCAGCAGCCTTGGTGGAGCAGCTCGGCTCGGATCTCACCTGGAGACGGGAGCTTTAGATCTCAGGTCCGTTCCACGGGAAGCTGTGAAATGTGTTCCTGGTGGGAATATTTACCGTCCCGCCGCTGATGCTGCTCTCCTCACAGATCCTGCCTGGAATGGAGATAAGAGCTCGACCAGGTCGGACCCTAGAAGCACATCAGAACCCAGTTATAACCGACGGGCTCGGCGGGTGCCGGGCCGTGAGGACTGTGGCTGAACGGACCTGAGTCTGTCCTGGAAGCGGGACAGGAAGCGGGCGGAGATGCTGAGCCGGGGGTTCAGGAAGGCTTTTTCTTCCGCCGGCTGCAGCGACGTCAGGTCCGTGTCGAACCGTTCTGCAGAACCAAACGGAGCTCAGCGCTGGAAAAGTTCAGCAAGAACCCTGAGCAGGACCAGGAGTTTCCTACCTTCATTCAGGCTGGAGGCCAGACTTTCAAAGTGGTTCTTCAGAGAGTTCCTGTCCTCGTCTTCCTCCGGACCCAAACTGCCCGCAGAGCTGCTCTGGCTCAGAGAGTCCGTGTCTGATGAAGAGGAGGAGTTCCCGTCAGCAGCTAGACTTTATTTACGCCTTAAAGATTGAGGCCTTTATTTTGAAATCCAAGGTAAAATCTGTTCCCATCTTTTAGGATTAGAAATGATAAATTCTGCAGAACTTGTCGGGTAATTCTCAGTATAACGGACCCTTAAAGAGCCTGTGGAGGCAGTCGTGATTAATTAGAGTAAGAATCACAGGAGGTCAGACAGGAAAGACGGCCTTTAGCGTTTGGCCGTCTCTCTGGACTCATTTAAACCAGAACCGGACGTCCTGAAGCTGTGAGACACACTGGATGAAACTAGACAGAAACATCCACCTTCTGATGCATAAACCTGGAGACAAACGCAGCTTAAATCTAAATGTTTCTGAATATCGACCCTAAAAACTGATATAAGGGACCAAAAGGCTGATTCTGTCGGATAAAAGCTTTGAACTGCTGACCAAACTGGGCTGCTTTGGTCACGGCGTTCAACCAAATCCCATCGTCGTCTGTGGGGAACATGAGTTTTTGCCCTTTTGTGAACGTTTGACTTCCTGTTAAATCAAGAATAGAATTTAAAATTCTCCTTCTAACGTATAAAGCCCTTAATAATCAAGCTCCATCATATATCAGAGCTCTGATTACCCCGTATGTTCCTAACAGAGCACTTGCTCGCAGACAGCAGGTCTGCTGGTGGTTCCTAGAGTCTCTAAAAGTAGAATGGGAGGCAGATCCTTCAGCTATCAGGCTCCTCTCCTGTGGAACCAACTCCCAGTTTTGGTCCGTGACGCAGACACCTCAAAGTTTTCTGCGTAGCTGCGATAGATTCTCGCCGGTTACGTTTCGCTTCATTTGCTGCATCTCTGCTTCCAGCCGTTGCTTCAGTCCTCAGAGCTTATATTGAGCCCCGGGAGGAAACAGAGGCTTCAACATTAAAGGTTCTGGTCCATTAGAGGTTCTGGTTCATAACACCAGCGGACCTGTGCTGTTTAAGCTCGGGTTCTGATCGTCATGTGGTTATTTTATAGGTGATGGTGTAACAGAACCCCTGCTGTTACCCGTGTCCTGCTGCTGCTCCAGACTTCCCGTCGAACCTTCGGAGCACGCCGAGTCCGGACTCAGGTGTGTCCCCCACGCAGGCTCCACCCCCTGACCTTTGACCTCCTGCTGAGGATCGGTCACGCCCTCCACTCTGAACTCCCTAAAACGAGAAGAAGAGCCTCAGACCCAAACAGAACCGCAGAACGCCGAGGAGAGGAGGGGAGCTCACCTGTCAGATGAGGCGGAGCTACAGTCTGGGTGGAGGATGAAGGTTCTGTTTGGATCCGCCGTCTGCAGCACACCAGCAACAGAGTTCAGACCCAGGAATGCAGGATGTGACCTCATCAGGGTCTGCGGACTCACCTCCTCTTCCTCGTCTCCCAGCAGGCTGTCCAGACTCTGAGGCTGAAACTCCTCTTCCTCCTCCTCCTCCTCCTCCTCTGGGCTCCTGCTGGGACTCGGGGAGAAGTTGGAGCAGATGCTCAGGGGGTCCAGACGCTCCGCCCACTGGCCGCGGGCCTGATGAGGCTCCGGTTCTGATTGGACAGCGCCGTCGGCCTCAGCCTGCAGGAGACAGAGGTTACTGGACCCACCGACTGGGACTGAACCAGCACCGTAGGGACAGAACCAAAGGGAACCAACCAGCTTCCGGAACCACATGGGCAGCTTCCCGTTGGTCTGGAGCAGCGAGGTCTCTGGAACGCAAAGAGGCGGGTTTATCCAGAACCGCCTCAGCAGCCCAGCGGGGTTCTCCGGGTTCAACACCACAACATTTAAAAATCGACATGAATCCTAAACAGAAACTGGACCTGCTTTAGAAAACAGAACTTAGTGATCCAGAAGGTTTTGACCCTCCGGCGCTCCAGAACCTTTGCCCAGCGCCACGTCGTGGTAAACGTTCAGCGCTTTACAGAACCTGCCTCCTAACGGACCTCTGGTGATAAACTGTTTCAGCTGAAACATCAAAGGAAGTTCCCACACAGATCGGATCAGAGCCAGCGGCCGTTTCTAGAGACCAAACCGGTCCTGTGTGGGAAAGTAATCAACCCCTAACCAGAACCTGACTGTTCCACCCTGGGCACCATCAGCTGATCTCTGGTTCTGGGTGTGGAGGGACTTGGACCCGTTCTGGTTCAGATGATTCATTTTCCAGCTCCAACGGCTCGTTTTTAATCTGATTAGAGATTCAGAGTACAGACTTTAACTAGGCCACTCCTAAACATTAATTTTGGTTGTTTCCATTTGTTCAGAGGGAGCTGGACCCGGTTCTGTGCTTTGGATCATTGTCCTGCAGCAGAAGCCAAGGATTTTCTGCTATAGAGTAGAACTGTGGGTTCTTTTAATCAGAGCGAGCCAGACTCACCTGGATCAGGGTCCAGTTTTCCTGGAGTCCTGAGATCTTTCTGCTCCTCTTCCTCCACCAGGGGCCGCTGGGACGAGGGGACGGTGATGAAGGTCTCCCTTCTGAAACAGAAACAGTGAAGCTGGAGCGGCTCAGCGCCCCCCGCAGGCCGTCTTCAGTCACATCACCCACCTGATGCTCGGCTTGCTGAGGCTGCAGCTCTTAGCTGCTCTGCTCGCTTGGAGCGCCCGCCTCTTCCTCATGGCGCCGGTCATCTGGGGGTCCAGGCGCCACACGAACACGCAGCTGCAGGACGACAGGAAGCAGTCAGACTGAAAGCTGGGGGCTCCTCCTCAGACGGGCTGTGGCTCCAGAGAGGTTACCTGTCTCCTGACGCCGAGATCAGGTGTCTGCAGTCCTGGCTGAACTTCATGCAGCTCACCAGCTCTGACCAACAGACAGCAGGTCAGCGTTCAGAGCACACCTGGACTCAGACGTCAACATTTAACAGACAGGATGAGCAGCAGCAGCAGCGATGGGACTCATCTCAACCCTTACAGGCGTCTCCAGCTTAAATCATCATCAGGAGGCTTCAGCAGCACCTGATGGAGGTCCTGCAGTCACCTGAACCAGGTGAGCAGGACGGAGACACGGCTAAAGCCTGCAGGTCCCTGAGGACCAGGGGTGGAGACGCCTGATCTGAACCACCTGAACCTGTCGGCGTTCTGCACACAGAGGCTTCCTCTGCGCTTTATAAACCCAGACAGAGCGAGCAGAGGCGACAGAGACCAACGCGAAACACGGCCGTGAGCCACAAGGGTCACAGCTCAGGCTGGGCGGAAAATTTATTATCAGAAAAAGTTTAAAATTTAAGGGTCTCTGAAAACCCAGAAACAGCCAAAACTGTCAGGATTGGTAGTTTTACCATTTTCTTGGGAGCTTCAAATATCAATAAATAATATCGTATTAAAGGAGAAGTCCGGTCAACAAGGGAAAATCAGGGGATCATTAGCTATAACTAATACGTTTGTGGTTATTTAATTAATTTAGCTTTAATCAATAAGAAAATAAAAACATAAATTGTCGTCTGGATCACTGTGTCTGGGGGCGGCCATTACTGCCCATATATGGGCAATAAGGGCCGCCTGACATCACATCCTGTGACGTGGAAAAGCGGAGAGCCGACAGCATTTCTCCGCTCTTTCCAAGCAAAGTCAATAGGAGCCGTTCTACACAGCTGCCATCATCAACAATTATTTCAGATTTCCAGAGGACTTCACCATTGAAATTTGTGGGAGCGATTGTTACAGCAACAATGCTCACATGCATGGCAGTTGGATGTAACAATACATCGGGTAAAAGTGGAAAAAACATTAGTTTTTTCACCTTTCCAATTCATGACCACCATGGGCTGTTTTGCTGGATTACCAACTTGAAGAGAGGATTTACCATCTAACTTCTGGCCAGAGAGAAACGTCATATGCAGCCAACATTTGGAAGAAGAATGTCTTCAAGATGACATGAGAGCGAAGATTTTCGGTATGTTTTTCTTTTTCATAATGTAGAATTTGCCGGAACATTTCTTTACCAACCAGAGCGGCGGAGGGATACGACACACTTAGAAAGTATGCTCACTGTTGTGAAGCCCACTTATTTTATGCAACTTTGGTCTTATTTTTTTTAAAGTCACTTGTAAATTTCATCAGTTGTGGGGTTGCAGTTTGTTTGGGCTTTCTGAAAGTGAAGTCGATTGTTTGGGGTCTAAACTAAGTGACGCCGAAATATCCCTCCGCCTCATAACGCTGCAGCTCCTCACAGCAGCAGAGAGTAAACTCAGAAGGAGACGCTCTGCCCGTATTTTCTGCAGTTTACGGTGCAATAACTGATGATAACTGCTGAAAGTAGATTATCCAACCCATAAACCGTACTTTAATGCTTGTTTGTTGTCTTTTTATGTCTCTAATACTAAATGTAAAATTAGTATTGCTTTAAATTTAAATGCTTAATACCATGTCTATCTTTGTTTAAGAGGTTAAAAAAAATATTTCGGCATGAAAACAGGTATTTATTTACAAGGGGACAGAGAGAGCATGGGGACTTGCTCTACAGCCGATACCGCACCGTTACGTCACAAACTGGGAGGAGGCAGTTCTGTTCTTCACCAAGATGGCTGCCCCCATAAAAGGACCTTCAAGTGAAAATTACTCTTAATTAAAAAAGCTTATAATTTATTGAACGGTATGTAATAATTTTATATTTAGAGTACTTTCAGCAGTTTGAAGTCTGATTTTGACCGGACTTCTCCTTTAAATGAAGATGTTAAACGGGGGAAACGTGTCTGGGTTTAACCCGGGGAGCAATCTGAGCCTTGAGTTTCAAACCGGCAACCTTTGCAGCCTCTCCCTGACCACTGGACAGCTGCTCACCTTGAAGTTTTTCCTGATCTTTACTTTTCTGAGCTGTGAACCCGGGTTCTGTTCTGTCAGAACCCGGGTTCTGTCAGACCCGCTCCTCCTCACCTGAGTGGCCGAACAGCGTGGCGACGCACTCCCCTGAGTCCGAGTCAAAGACGGTGATGTTCTTATCGGAGCAGCTGGTGGCGAAGAACGAGCCCGACGGATCCATCTGGACCTGCACACATTCATCCGTCACCGAGGCCCGGCCCGCGTCCCCCGGGTCCGATGACCGGTTCTGCCTGAAGTTCTGCTGCCTACCTTGAGCAGAGCGCCTTCGTCGCTCACCGAGCCTCTCACGCACTTCTCCAGCTTCCCCGCCTCCACGCTGTAAACCCTGAGAACACGGCGCAGCGTCAGCAGCGGTTCTGACGGTACCGCGGCACCGGGCCGGGCCGGGGCTCACCTGATGTTCCTGTCCTGACAGGCGATGGCCACGCGAGTGCCGGTCGGGTCCAGGTCCATGTCGTACAGCGTGGTCTTCTCCACCACGTGGTGCCGCCTGGAGAAGGTCAAACCCTCGGCGGTCTGGACCCGGAAGGACAAGGAGACGTTCAGAGCAGAACCAGACAGGACGCAATCAGAACATCAGCAGAACCTCTGGAAACCCACCAGAGCTCAACAGGAAAAAGAACGTCAGGAACCTTTATTGTCTCCAGGTTCTCAGCAGCAGAACCACAAGTTCTGCTGCTGAGAACCTGGACTTCTCCTTTTAATCGGCACCAAAACCCACCGTTTGCCGTCAGCTCCAGCACCAGAACCTAGAACATTCTGGCACCGCCTGCTTCCTCAACGGGTCGATTGAGTGAGCAGAACTCAAACCCCACAGAGGGAAAGAGACCCGACGGTTCTGAAGGGAAGCTGGTACCGTGCGACCCACTTTCTGGGGTTACAATGCTCTCCATGGTTTAACGCCAAGACAAAGAGACGGGTCGGAGGAACCGTCGCCGGTCCACTCACTTCAGAACCAGCTCTGGTCTGATCTTAAAGCCCAAACCTGTCCGCCTGCAGAACCCAGAGATGGTTCTGACCTGCTCGGCTGCCTGAAAGTAGATGCTCTTGTCGGCTCCGCAGCTCACCATCCGGACCTCTGGACTCTCACCTGGAACACAGACGACACGCAGGAGGAGCTGATGGACTCTCAACCCATTCATATACGTGGACCGGTTCTGGTCCAGTTGGATTTTTTTTTTTTATAAACCATCCATGCAGTTGGTGCGGCCCAGTCAGGTGACACCTAAGCGTGACCTTCTGATTGGACTAGAGGTTCTTACCTCCTGCAGCAGGTCGAGACCAACAGAGGAAGAACCCAGAACCTGAAGGAGTGAACCCGGCAGAACCCTCCTGGGCCCGGCAGAACCCTCCTGGACTCACCTGTGAACCTGACGGCGGTGATGGAGGCCGAGTGGTCGTTCAGCGTCTGCTCCAGGCTGTAGTTCTTCTCCAGGTTGAAGACGTGGATCAGTCGGTCCCGGCTGGCCGAAGCCAACAGCTTCACCCCTGAAACGGCAGCAGCAGCGCCGGCGTTCACACCTGCAGCAGGTCGGCGCAGGTTCATGATGTCATGGACCTCACCTGTGGACGCAGGAGAAAACTCCAGGCACAGCACCTCCGAGTCGTGGGCCTCGATCTTCACCAGCTGGTCCAGGGACTGCAGAGCGAAGATCCTGGAAACAGGAGGCGTCACTCTGTTACAGAAAGCTTTGCTCGCCGTGGCAGGAAGGAGGAACCCGAGTCCCAACGGACCGCGGCGCCGCTCAGGAAAATAATACAGAGGAACGTCTTTCCCCCCTCAGCTCGTCGCCTCGCCGGAGGAACATGGAGGTTCTCATCCTGTCATGACGGAGAACCAACCCTGATTGGTTAAAGGTCTTCACACCTGGAGGCTCTCCCCCAACCAACCAGGAGTTGCTGCACGCTCGGTATGAGGGATTGCTGCAGACTCCATGTTCCTCCAGGAGGAGACGCATCCTGCTGGGTTCCTGAGGAGCAGAACCGACCTGCCTGGAGGTCCTGACCTTATAAAGAGCCTGAAGACGACGTGAATAAGCGTTCTATAAATAAAATGTAACCGATCAGAGGAAATGACTTTGCTTCTGATCTGCTGGCAGGACTTCAGTCGGTCCATCGTGGTTTACTTCTCTACAGAACCAACGAGCTGCTGGGCCTCCTCCACAGCTGCCTGCTGTGATGGAGCAGAAAACCGTCTCCTCAGACCAAATCCTGCAGCAGCAGCTTTTCTCCAGAGGTCACCACAGGGGTCACCACAGGGGTCACCACAGGGGTCACCACAGGGGTCACCACTGAGGTCACCACAGAGGTCACCGGTCGCCCGGCCTTCAGAGGCGGTTAAACCGGACGCCTTGACGCTGGCTCGGCAGTTTGGGTCACATCCAGAACATATGTGCCGTAAATCATCATCATGCTGGAGCTGCGGTTTGGGTCGAGGTTTCAGGCGGTTCAGAACATCCCGTTTTGGGCCGGCAGTGACAGCAGCAGCAGAATCTGAAGACGTGACGATCTGCAGATGTCGACTTCCTCACCTCAGGTTTCCACAGCGGTCTCCGGCCGCCAGATGTTTGCCGTCCGGACTGACTCCCAGCACCCTGATGCCCGCCTTGCCGTCGGGGCCCTCGGCCTCGGCCCCCCCGGCCTGCAGGTGCTGCACGTCCCGCCCCACGTACAGGATCTTCAGCAGGTCCTGGAAACACACAGAGGAATCAAACCAGCAGCTCTGAGGAGGAGCGTCTGGCTCCAACCATCAGCTCCCCCAATCATCGGACGCTAAAGATCGAGAACGTTACGTTCACATGTCGATGGCTTTGTTTGCAGGCACCAAATGTCAGGATCGGATTAAAATGTATTCCGGTTGTCAGACAGAAATCAGACATAAGATTGGAGAGAAAAACAGAGGAGCTTAAAATTTCTATGAACTTATTAGAAGCGCCTAAACTAGACGGTCTTAAAGCAGGTTGGGATAGGGATCTAGCTCAAGAGATTCCAGGAAATGATTGGAAGAAATTATCATGGTACCGTTTTTCACGTGAAGCACAACCTCAGCTCATGTGTTCTAAGATATTAAATAGATCCAAACGAGCAAGACTAAAACTCAGAAACGGTGATACATGTTGGAGATGTAATGGACAGGTTGGAACTCTGGTGCATATGAGTGTGACAAAGCTAAAGACATGTGGAGTGCAATGATCTTATTTGTGAATAAGGTGCTGGTCTCACATTTGTTGGCATTACTTCCAGATGACATTAAAATGTCAAAGCACCATAAATGTTGGTGTGGTTTCGCTATGACAACAGGGTGCAGCATAACTTTACGCCACTGGAAATCTCCCACTCAGTCCACTTTTAAGGAGTGGATACAGGTTTTAGGTTCAATGGCCGAGTGGGTCACCTATACGGTGGCTGGGAGGGAAGACCTATTCAACCAGGTGTGGAACCATTTCTACCTACATTTAATGAAATGTAGACTTTTAATTAAAAATGTTTGTTTGCGTGGTTATTTAATATATTAAAAAAAAAAAAGTGTTCCGATTACCTTTGTCCGTGTGAACGTAGCTGCTGTTTTGTTGAGAAGCAGGTAAAGGTTTTGTTTTATAGCCACGGTGAGCTACAGGAAGCTGTAGGCGGCGCTCTCCTGTGGTGGAGTCCACTGATAGATAAAGAGTTAGACCACTAGAGGGCGCTTCCTCTGAGCCGAGAGCAGCCCGCCTCAGCCGCTGGTTGTAATTTAATTATCGCATTTCTTTTATTATTAAATAGGTTTCAAGGGATAAAGTTAGGACATTTAGAATAGAAATACCTTTAATGTCCCACAGTGTGCGACCGTGGCAAAAACAATCCAACAGGAAGGATATGCCAGAGTTACACACTAGATTAAATATGAAAATAACTTAAAGTTGGGCTGTACAGCAGGAGAGAAAAAAAATACAATAATAAATAATAATTAGAGACAGTAAACGATGGGATCAGAACCCGTGCAGCTGTTGTAAACAGCGTTTTTCAGCATTGCTGAGTGGCAGAAATACGTCAGGAAGACAAACTGTCGGGGCTCCCGATACAACTTTTCTGTTTGAAACGTTAAAAGTTTCAAAATTGTTATTTATTCAGTGAAATTTCAACCGGAATTAGAAGCTGGTGCATGTCCAGGCTGGGCGCTCAGAAGACAAACTCCTGTAAACCTGCTTTGATATTCTTTGTTGTTCAGTAAAGTTGGAAGTTCTGGTTTTTTTTAGGGAAATTTGATAACCGCGCATGTCAGAGTGGTTCTATTATGAATAAAGGTGCATAAACACACATTACGATCATTTTAATTGATTGTGTGTCCATATAAACAGTAAAATCCGATTATTTAATCCAAATACATTTTAATCTGATCGTTGCATTATGCGCCTTTGAACATGGCTACTGACATGGGAGACGTCGTCCATCAGTGACGTCTTTTTTCTTCCAGTTAATACTATTAAGCTTTATTTCTTTACATTGAAAACATGACATAATGAATAGTAGCTGCTAAATTAATTAGATTTCAATTCTGGTCACCATGTTGGGGGTTAAACTAATTGATTAAATGTACAGGAATGTGAGGCCATCTATGCAGCCAGAAAACCTAAAATATATGAAAAGAAAATTAGTGCATCAAGTCTGAAATTTTAATTTATTATTATTTAAGTTATTGCTTTCACCGACATCTTCAGTTCTGTGCAGTTCCTTCATTATTCTGGGTCTGTGAGAACCGTTAATCTCAGCAGTACAGCGTCTCCTACGTTACTGAAAAGCTGCTGTTGGCGTAAAAACGAAGAGCAGCTCAGAATTAGTTCAGAACTCAAAGCTTCTCCCCGTTATGAGCGAGGCGGAGAATTAAGCTCAGTTATTGACTGTGGTGAAAAACGGTAACGCTCCACATATAATCTGGATTTAATCCTGGTCTGATCAGTATTTCTGACACTTCATTGTCCAGATCTCAGCTAAAAAAGGTAGGAAAAACTCAGAGTTTACCCAAACAACTCTGCTCGGTAGTAATCTGTTGTCATAATTTAACTCAGGGTAACAGAAAAACCAGGGTGTGCAGGAATTTTTATTTCAGTAATCTGAAATAATCTCATCTCTGGAGGTGGAGAGATTAAAACTCAAGGCCAAGAAGAAAAACAGGGTTCTGCTAGAACGGTTCTGGGAGCTTCATCGCCAAACCGACAGCCTTTGAAATCCCAGAGTCTTTGCATGGCGGCGGTCTAGTGGTGAGAGCTGGGCGTTGGAGTTGAGGCCTTAAGAGGTTGCCGGTTCAAAGCCCAGTCTGTCTGGATGGCTCCCCGGGGCCTTTGCGCTGGGCTCACCTGGCTGTAGCGGTTGCTCTGTCTGACGGAGGCGTCGGAGTGCCACAGCCTGATGGTGTTATCAGACGAACAGGTGAGGAAGGAGGACGGAGGCAGGCAGGCCTGAGACGGATCCTCCAGCTCCGGATACACCTGGAAACAGAAAGCAGGTAAATGGTGATTCAGATCAACTCCCAGATGAAATGTTGGACATAAAAGCAAGTTTTTAAAATAATTTCCTTTTATGAAACGAAAAGGAGCAAAAAAATAAATCCATTAATCAATTTTAAGCCACATCGCCCTAACGAGACTGCGAGTCCATCATTAAATGGACAATATTGTTAAGTAAACGGGTCAAAACTGGATTATTTGATGTTGAGTCCATATAAAACGCTGCATTCAGAATACACTGTGACATCATCTGCTCTGTCTTCTGTAACCCCCAGTGGGTCGAGGCAGATGAGCGTTCACACTGAGCCTGGTTCTGGTTCTGCTGGAGGTTCTCCTCCCTGTTAAAGGGGAGTTTTCCTCTCCACTGTCGCTTCATGCATGCTCAGTATGAGGGATTGCTGCAAAGCCATCAACAATGCAGACGACTGTCCACTGTGGCTCTACGCTCTTTCAGGAGGAGTGAATGCTGCTTGGAGAGACTTGATGCAATTATCGTCCAGCCCTAATCTACGTCTATAATGTCTACATAACGTGGTTCTGGTTGGTTGTGAGGGGGGGTGCAGCGCAGTAAACAGACTTTTATATCTAGATATAACTGAGTGGATGAACCCTGCGTTCATCAGGCATCATTTTATCCTACATTTGTCTTTCAGAACATTGAACACTGCTTCTGGATGAAGGGCCAAACTCTGGGGGGGCGTGTTTCGTGTGGCACTGACCTGGATGTTCCACACGCAGCTGCTGTGGTACAGAGCCGAGTACAGCTTCCCAGCATTCCTGGCGTCTCTCACGTCCCACACGTACACGCTGTGGTCGGTGTAAACGCAGGCGAGCCGTCGGCCCCGGGGGTCGAAGCTCAGGGCCAGGGTGTCGGGGTGCGGCGCCTCGGAGCCGGCGGGCAGCGGGCTGCAGGTGGAACACATGACGGGGATCAGGGCGGAGCTTAGCACCTGCGATCGGCCGCGGCGTTTCACCGTCCGGACCTGTGCTGCGCGCTCCGGGTCAGGTCCACGCCCAGGCGGTGCGGCCGAGGCAGCGATCCGACGTACTGCAGGTCGGACGGCCGGAAGACCCGGACCACGCCGTCCGCGCAGCCGCAGAAGACGAAGTCGTCGCTGACGGCCAGGCTGCTCGCCGCTGACGTCTGTCGGAGGAGAGAGAGAAGAACGCAGGAGGTCCAGAGTCGCCCTGAGGCGCTCCGGCCTCCACGGCGCTTACCTTCAGGTCCACCCAGGCCTCCAGCTGCCGGCTGCCGTTGAACTGACACAGCACCCCGGCGGTGGTGACGCAGTAGGTGTTGGTCGCCGTTAGGCCCCGCCCACACGCCACTCCACAGAACACGGCGTTTCTGTGGTCACCCAGCAAGCCAGAGCGACCGATCAGCGGCACCGTGCTGTTCACCTGCCGACACAAACCAGGCAGGTAAGAGCCACGGGGAGCGGGAGCTGAGCTGCGATTGGCTGAGCGGAGGTCAGCTGACCCGCCGTTCCTTAGAGGCGTCCAGGTCCCAGAACTTGACGTGTCGGTTTCCCGCGGTGACGAAGCGGCTGCCGTCCTGGGAGCAGGAGACGGAGAAGACTCTGCTGGACACCTTGTTGGAGGCGATGATGGCGCCTCTCTGCTCGGAGGAGGCGGGAGGAGACGGGAGGAGACGGGAGGAGGTGGGGTTAATGTCACAGCAGGCGGGGCGTCAGAGCCCGACGGGTCTAAACCGACCCACTTCTGATCATTAAACACGTAAAACAACATTTTAAATACATAAAAGCTAACTGACCGTTTTCTTTATGCGCAGTAGTCTATGGCGCCGGCAGCAGCATCCTTATTCCATCTGTTAATGGAATAAGGATCTAAAGAATAAAGATCTAAATTCCATCTAAAGATCTATTGGCCGATTGCGTCACATGAACTAAACTTTTCCAACACTAATGCCATCCGCCTCCTGCTTCAGACTAACTGCCGACAATGAAACGCCGTAAGATGACGGACATTTTTAGCTATAAATGCATATAATATAAACCTCTCTGCAGCAGGAAGTCTTCACATGCGACTGTTTCATGTGCGACACGGAGCTTTTGTCTCCTGGACGCAGCATCAGTCCCTCTGTTCTCCCTGACAGGTGAAACCTGCTGGAATAGAAACAGCTCTACATGCTCTGCTAGCTAATCACACATTTCACATCTGTTCTGCCGCTTCGTCCCACTGGCAGAAACTCTGGGAATTATAGGAATCGTCACAAGAAACGTAGGCAACAGCTCGCTCAGCTATGAAGGTAAAACATCTGAGGAGAGTCAGTGAGTGGGAGCCGTTAGGCAGCAACAATAAACCTGGTAAGTTAATTAAATATAAAAGTTTATTTTGGCCTCATGTCAGAAACAGAGCAGTTTAGTCCAGCTACTCTGACAGACGCATAGAGAGCTGTGGACATGGAGGAGGGATATTTAATGCACCTTATGGTCTGAAAATGTGATATTTTAGAGATCTGCAGAAGGCTGAAGGCGTTTTTCCTTCATGTGGACCGGGCTGCCCAACCAGAGGTTCTGTGGTTTAGTCCGTCTGCAGATCTTAGAGCCGTTCTAGAGGCTTAAAGTGGAGAATGTTAAACGCTAGGCTTGTTCGGACCCTGCAGAAATCCTGTGACGGACATTTAACATGTGGACCATCTGGTTCCGAGTACTCACCCTCCAGTCCCACACGCTGATGGTGCGGTCGTGCTGGAACCCCACAGAGACGACGTAGGAGCTGTTGGAGGAGAAGGCCACACAGGAAACGCCGTACTTGTGGGCCTGGACCTCGGCCACCTGACCGCCGCCCAGCTCCCAGACCCGGACGCAGGGCATGTAGCCGCTCTGCAGGGACAGAACCGCTTCATGAGCCACAACACACGGACCTGCCGGGCTGTGGCAGAACAGAGAAATTCTGGCTCAAACCCGGCAGCCGGAGCGGCGCCAGGCGGGCCCTCACCTCTCCGGTGACCAGGTGCTTCCCATCGTGGGAGAAGTCCAGAGCCGTGAAGGGCTTCCTGGACCCGTTGATGATGTGGCTCTGCTCGTTCTTCAGCGGGTGGAGCAGCACCACCACACACCTGGAGCAGGAACAACCGTCAGCTTCCTGACGCCGCACCTTCGTGCAGGTGGGTGGAAGGAGGCGGGGCTTACCCTGCGGGATAGGCGATACGGCCCGAGTTGGGGTCGGAGGTCAAGAAGCTGCTGCTGACGGTGCTGATGCCGAGGACCTTCTCCAGGGTCACCTGAAACAGACGGAGCATCAGAACCAGGATGGAACCGTTAACCTGCTGCAGACCCAAAGACCCGAGGACCGTTCTGGACAACAGAACCCGGAACCGAGCGGATAACATATGGACACGCTGCGTTATAATTATGCTTTTATGTGTTCCAGTGGTTATTCTCCCCAGACATCTGGGACTAAGCTCTGATTCAGAAGCTTAGTTATGATTATATTTATTTACAAAAAACAAATATTGTCTAATCAGCATTTGGCCAAAAACGTGGAGACATTATTTCTGGTCCAGCTCTGGTAACGAGTTGAAAGTTGTCCGTCTGAGGTCATGGCAACGGGTGTTTTTTTTTAGTTTAGGAGCCTCTTTCTGTCCCACCGGTTAGAAATAAAATAAAAATCTGATTAAAACACCTTCCTGTGAAAAACGGCTGCGCGCTGGACTGAGAGCTGAGCCGCCTCACAGAACTTCCTGGACAACAGAACCATTTTTACACCACAATGGTGTCATTTCTGCAGCCGTCAGTCCATTTAAAGCTGAAATAAAACGTTTCCCCCCCCAGAGCCGGTCTGTAGCCAAACTAGGCTTCATCCAGAGCTGCTTGGTGAGCCGCTGGGGGAACCGGGTCTCTCTCCTGCCATTGGGAGGGATTTCAGTACCACATAAAACAGACGAGCCAATCAGGATCACCGGGCGGGGTTTTCGTGTCGTGACGCATCAGAGAAGCGACTGTTGGGATTCAGACAACGATGGCGGCGAGGAAGAAAGTGTTACATCCATCTTGCCTTTTCACCAGTTGTCCAGTCTACCGAATATTAATTCTTTAAAAAGAACTCCAGAGAACAGCTTTGAAGGTTTTTGTTAGTGGAAAAGTAGCGCGTCAGAAAAGGTGGTTTATCCAATCATAGGCGAGGATTTTTGATAAGGCCCCTCCTCCTGAAACACATCTCCAATGGAGCGATCCCAGGTGGACGTGTGGAGCTCTGCGGTACGAAACCCATCTGGTGAGAGCCGGGTTAGCGAACAGCACCATCAGACCGCCTACAGCGAGGATTGTCTGCCTGGTGCTCCAACAACCTCAGCCTGACCCCCTCCAGGTCAAAGGAACCGATGGTCGACGTTAGATGGTGTAAATCAGGGTGGAGATGGAGCCAGGCCTCAGGCTCCTGGGCACCCACATCCGCAGAGACCGGACCTGGACTGCAAACTCCGTCTCAATCCAGAAGAAAGCAGAGCAGAGACTCTAGTTCTGCTTCTTGCTGTGGTTCCCCAGCTGCACCGCCGCAGACAGGAAGCAGCGCCAGAGCGTCATCAACCCGGCCCAGACATGGACCGGCTGCCCTCATCCATCTTTGGCGGGACCTCCGGGACCCGCTGCCTCCGGAGAGCCTGCAGCATCATTCGGGACGCCCCCGGTCGCCGCCTCGTTGGGCTCTTTCCCCTCAGGGAGGCGTTTCAGGACAAAAACAGACTAAACAGCCTCCACCAACCCAGGTCAGAGGTCAGTGACGGGCGGGTCGTTGATTGGCATCCAGCGCCGGGAAGGATGCGCTTAAAAACAGCAGCGCTCCAACTGCAGGCTGCTCAGTGCGAGCCGCCGGCAGAAAACCTGAGCGAAGGTCCGGTTGCCTCTGACTAAAGCCTAACACGGTGGCACTCAAACACATTAGGCCCAGAAAATTCTGCAATAATTTGGGTCCAATTCTGCACTGAAATAAAGGGCTATTCCACTCTTTTAATGGCGTTTGGGCTGCCCAAGTTCAAAGTCTAAACATTACTAAACAATAAAAACCTTTCAGCATTTTGTTCCATTTCAAAGAGCCCAAAAGGGTCAAACTAAAGCCTATTTTTTTGTTATTTTAAGCCAGATTTAGTTCAGATCAGTTAAATAATTAGTGTTTCAGGTCACACAGAAAGATTAAATCTTTGGGTAGTTTTTTTTATGCATTGAGGTTTTAAACCGGGACTTAATTAGGGTTGCTGAAGGAGAAAATGAGCAAAAAATATTTGTCATGTATGCTGAGGACTGGAGTTTCCAGCAGGATTGTCTAGGAAGAAAATGTACATTTCTATTATGTTTGTATAACTTTAAATTAGCAGTTTTGGGAATCTGAGTCTCTTTAAAGAGCTCTCAGTGGAAACTTTTACAAACGGCAACGGTTTTCAGGTTGAAATGCAGCTTAAAAACAGTTTAACCTCCCTTTAAAATCAGCCCTGAACCCCGAACTAAAGTTGCTGGACTTGGGACGTGAGGGGACGGAATGTAGCGTCACACCGGTGGCCCTCCGCTTTGTTTTTCTCCGAACATTAGCGCGATAAAACCTTTTTTGATTTGATTTGATTATTTACTAAAGCTTTATTTCAACATTCAGCTCGGTTTCAGCTCCTGGGACCAGTGGAAACATGTCCCAACGCCCACGGAGCACCAGCTAACGGTGCTAACGGCTGCTGCGCAGACTGTACCCGGCTGACGGAGCTCTTCCTCGGCTGGCTCTGTCGGCTCTTCCGCCCCGCTGGCTTCCTCCTCCTGTCCGCTCTGTCCGCCATGACAGCACCTTTAACACGAGCTGCTAAATAAAGCGGCCTCCAAGGAGCCGTTACAACGAGAAGAAACCACCAGACAACGCTTCTCGGTTACAGGGAACGGCTCCTCTAAGTTTACCAAAAGTTTCATCTGGCCGCCATGACGGTAGCAGGAAATCTGATCCTTATGTAGGCGGCGGGACTGCGTTTCAAACGGAGCTCCGCCCACTCACTCAATAACCAGCCAATCAACTACCGGGGAACTATTCTGTGAACGATCCAGCCAATGAGGATGAAGAGGATAGACCGGAGGCCTGTCCAGGCCCCGCCCTCTGCACAGTGAACGCTGGAGTCTGGCAGCAGCCCCAACATTTCCCTGCACGGACAGCAGCGAAAATGGACGGAGGAAAGTCTAATCAGACACCACGAATGAGTCAGTTAATCAACCATTTAAATGAATAAATAAATAAATAAAACCGTCTAAAATAGTGCTTCACATAATCACATCATTAGGAGCAACGAAAAAACAAGCTGAACTAAACAGTTTAGAAAGTAAAAGCAGGCAAGCAGGAATGTCTCATCTTGTTGATAAATTTCCCTAACTTCCCCATTGCGGGGCAATGAGGGTGTTGGGATGCAGCCTGGGTCCTTTGTTTGCAGCCTCTGAATTGGGACACACCAGTGACAGAACGCATCAACAGCCATGTGTCCAGTTTGTAAATGTCTTCTAATTTTCTTCACAAAATAAAACAAACTAATCTTCCCACAAGACAGTTTAACCAAAAGGTGTTTGCTCAGCAAGTCACTTTACTTGCTACGTTTTATCATCAGATTCCATCCTTTGAAGACATTGATCTTGGAAACAAAATCCATCTCCCTCCAAGTCACCGTTTTGACTTGGGGCGCAAATTTCCCCAGGGAGGCCATGAAGGCATGACAGGCGGCCCGATAACAACACGGCTTCTTTTGTTCAGGAAATACAGCCTAAGTTCCACAGTTAAACAGGTTCAGGGGGACGTCTTAAAGAAATGCTGCTGTTTGGTCTGCAGTCAGGTTCAGCGCTGCTCCAGCTTAGTGTTCTGGAGGTCTGAGGCTTTAATCCTGGAGTGGGAGAAGCTCCGGCTGTGACCATCACCTGGGGTCAATCCCTGGCTGTCAGGTAAACAGGTGAGCACACACAGAGGACACAGCCACAATTCAGAGGTTTCATTACAAATTTATTCGGAGCTCACGCCACCAACTAAAATCTCTTACAGATATCCCACCGAGTCCAGGAAAAAAATAAAATAAAACCAACAAAAATCTGGAGGATTAGACAGCTTCCCGCTACATTTGGAGTATCTGGAGAGGTTTCCAGTCTGTTGCTGGGGGGCCCCATGAGGGCCAAACACTGCATCCCTGGATCTGTTCACCTGCTTCGCATTAATGACCTCAGCGGGCAGAAACAACAGGTTAGACAATCAAACATCACCTCACAATCAGAGAAAGTCCAGAATCTTCACAACAAAATAAAATCAACCCCCGAAGTATGAAGTGTCTCAGCATCGACAGGTTTTAGTGCAAACAGGAGGAGAAAACTTCACACAGGCTGCTGTAAACGTCATAAAATCTGTTAGATTCTAACAATCATTCAGCAGAACACCTTGGTTCCTAAAGGTCCAGAGCAGGAAGCAGCCTGCTGATGCAGTTCAACGTTTAAAGAAAACGTTATTCCCTTTAAGCTCCTGCAGGGAGTTTCCTCCACAGGGCCGACTCTCTGCTGCCCCCGGTGGCTCAGCAGTGAAAGGTGATGCGGTTCTCCCTTTTTCATCCATTCATTCGCTTCTTCTAAACCGGAGGAGGTCAGAAACTGGACATAAAGAAGCTTCACTTTATCTCCAGGACAAACACATCAAATCTGATCATTTCAACATAAATAATTCAAACATGTCCGTAATATTCAGACGCTGCTCTTCTTCTAGTTTTAGATTTCCCTCCAACCGGAAACGCGAGTTTTAAAAAAAAAGTGAGAGGTTTGGAAAAGTGACGCAGTGTCATGAGCCCAGCAGCTTTGCCTCCTCCGATCAATCTGAAGCTGGGGGAAGGGGGCGGAGTCATGCCGCACACCTGGTCTCAGGTAACCAAAACAGCCGAGTCGGAACCGAAACGCTACAAATCGGTTTATTCCAGAGACTGTAAAGGCAGCTGCTGACCCAAAGCTCAGGAATTAGGCACGACCCTGGAGACGAGCCGATCAGAAGAAGCAGGAAGAAACTCAGAAAATGCCGAGTCACTGGTTGCCACGGCGATTCCCGCCTATTGTGGACAGCACCTCTTTCATCTGAGAGAAACAAGGACCTAAGCCTCAGTTCCAGTGAGAAGTTTAAGTAGTTTCAGAACAATTCGGACCCTGAAGAGTCAGAACCTTCTGTGGAGCGTCCCCCAGCTGCTGCTACGCTGTATAATCTCTACATCCCTGGATTTTAGTTTTGTCTCCTCTTTGCTGCTGGTACGCCTGAATTTCCCCCACTGAGGGACATTAAAGCCTGTCTCTGTTCTCCTGACCCAACCCAGCTAAACTTCACTACTCGGACCGGTTCTCTGGGTTTTACTAGCAGCACAATGAAAACTGGACCCTGGAATGTAGAAACGGTTCCCAAAAGGCACTTCTGAAGGAAGAATTAACCCATAAAGTTAAAAAAAGGAAAGGAACCCGGTGTTCTGACCCTGAAGTCTCTGGTTTAAGGTTAAGGCAACATGATGAGTCTGAACATCTGCAGGACTCCTGCTCTCCATTCAGGACCTGCGAGCGGGTCCATCGGCGTTTCCCCGGCAGCGCTGCCGTCTGAAGGTCCGATCTCAAAGTGTCGCACAGTCGTACCGAATGTTCAATCACAGCGGAAGAAAGAGGATTAAATCATCTCTAGAGGAGGATCTGGCTCTGATTTGTTGCGTTTAAGGCGGTCGGTTCTGCAGCGGAAGAGGAGAGTAAGGCTGGTTCTTCGGCACCGGAGCCCGGCTAGCTTCAGGACCGGAAGACGTGGACGGCTCGGATGACGTACTGCCGGCAGATCGGACACTCGCTCATCCTCTTGCCACACTTGGTGCAGGTGACCATGTGGCCGCACTCCAGCAGGACGCAGTCGATGGGAGAGTCCATGCAGATCTTACAGAGGTTCTCCTCCAGGCCCGGTGCCGGTCCGCCGCCACCTGTGGGAGGACGAGGACACGGTCAGAAAGGGACCGATGGGACCATAGACATTATATAAGAGTAGACACCGCATTGACTGTCGCGATGCAGAAATTACGGCCGCCATCTTGGGGCGGTCGACCTGCTACCCTCACCTGCTGGTTTAAGCTGAACAGACGAAGGTTGCCTCAGCACTGTGCGCCGTATTTTTGTTTGAATCGACGGACTGTTGACATCAGGTCTCGAGGGATAACGTTTCACAATTAAGATGAACAGATATTGTTTGTATTTTTGATTGGAATATTACATTTCTGTATTTTTGTCCACCAACAAAACTCAAGCTTGCTGTAGGAGCAATTTCTCCATTTTTGTTCCGTTTTAGAATTTAGGTTATTTAGTTCATTTTGATTTATTTGCTTATTTGTTGTATAAATATTTTGTTTAAATTTAGCTGTTTATAATAAAATTATTTGTTAGTAATTTGTTTAATTAGGTAATTGATTTTGTTTGGGTCTTGGGTGTGTCACATATAAACATTTAGGGATGAACGTGGGTGGTCATTTGGTTTTTTACCAGTCCTCAGGAGCCAACAGTCAGTCACCATTAGTCAATCAGTGAGTGAGCAGGTGAAGCAATGCAGGAACCAGAGCAGGAGAGGCAGCAATGGTTTCAAGTTTTTACCACGTTGTTTGCCTGCAGAGACCTGGAATAAACCGTCACAGAACTGCATTTTGACGTGTTTTTGGAAAATTTGTACAGCGTAAACCAGAAACCCACGCTTCATCAAGTGACTATTTGAGTTACATTCACTTTTAGTTTGTTCACTTTTAAGTCTTGAGTTTTTTGGTTTTCATGGACAAGTAGTCACTACATTTGGTAATGTCTGGTGCTGGTATAGTGCCAAAAGAGTTATTCCCGACAAAATAGACTAATTTAAATTATATTAATAATCATTAAAAAAAAAATTCAAGACACACACACACACACACAGTGTTTTGCAACAGACATCCTATCAGAATATTCTATTACTTTTAACCCCACTAAGATTATTTAAATGCACTGAAACATTTGTTAAAATAGCTATAGTATTAAAGTTTTCAGCAAAAAAAAAAAAAAAAAACGTGGAGATTAGTTCAATATTCAGCAAGTTATAGTTGATTAAAATTGATTCTGCGCCTGGTCAACACATTACACTGAGCTGTCGACCTCCCCAAGATGGCGCCCCCAGATCTCGTCAGCGCCCATAGGCGAAAGCGGTCGATGCGGGTCTACTCTTTTATTATGTCTATGGATGGGACAGCTTGACCCGAGCCACGGGAGCAAACTCACCTGCAGCGCTCACAGAGCTGGCCGCTGAAACAGAAACACAGTGACATCATCAGAGAATCGTCCAATCAGCTTCACCGATGCTCAAAATCACAGACGGAACCAGAACTGGAACCAGGTCTGACTGGAGAACCCGGGTTCCAGTAACGCGTGTGAAACCTGTTGGGCTTTACTCACCCAGAAGGTTCTGCTGGTCCTGGTACAGCCGGGTCACCCTCTCCATCAGCTCCCACTTCTCACAGCAGCCTTTGTAGTCCACGAAGTTCCGGGCCAGAATCTCCTTCAGCTGCCGGACGCTGAGCTCCTCGATGTCGTCGACGTTCTTCAGGTCGGACAGTGAGGCCCTGCGGCCGGAGACGGGGGCCTCCTCTGGGTCCCAGGCCTGGGGGGGGGAAGACATGGGTAAGTCAACAGAACCAGAACCAGGATAGGGATCTAAGTGGATTTTCAACAAGCCAGGAGGCCTTACCGGGTCGTCGTCATCGTCGTCTTCTAGTTCAGGGTCTGAGGGTGGAGTCTCGGCGATTGGGGGCGTGGCTTCAGGCTCAGGAGTGGGCGGAGCAGGGCTCGACGTGTCAGAACCCGTGTCAGAGACAGAGCTGCGAGGCGTCAGCTCCGGAGGGTCAGGGGTCACTGTGGGGAGGTCAACGATGGGGGTGTCGGGGGCGGAGCCGCTGGAAGGTGACGACTGCTGACTCAGAACCAGCTCCACGAGCTCCTCCTGCAGAACAGGAAGCAGCGGGTTAACGGTGGAGGCTGCAGCCCGGCTCAGGAGTCCGCTGGACATCAACTACAGCCGGGTGCACATGTACCATGTTTAATGATTATATTCCAGCTATTTACTGAAATCAACGCGATAAGTTCATCAACGAGGCAGAAGCGAATGAATAGGGAAGCCAATCACTTCTGGGGAATTTTAGAAGGGATTTTAATAACGACCTTTCAGATTTACTTTAAGCCGGCCGTACATGTACGATGTTTTCAGTCGGTGTACTCAGCTACAGCTCAGACTGTACGATGGGGTTAAAGTTCACAGCTCTCCATCTCTGTTCTTACTGTACGTCTAAAACATCGGACTCAGCGCCGTAGAGAGGTGGCGCCACTCGGACTCGTCTATGTGGAGGCCAAATGTAAACAGTAGAAGAAGAAAAAGGCGTAAGTGTCGATGCTAACTGTTAAATATGAGGCTCACTAAACAGGGGTTTTCAAATTCATTGAATGTGAGCCTCCCCTTGGAATAGGTAAAGATAACCACCCCCCCCCCCCCCCCCCCCCCACCACCACCACAAACCTACCCCACACAGGTCCCTGCAGTAAATGCATCTTTCTTTTGTGTTCCTGGAATGCTGTGTTTCAAAAACAACGGATAGCCCAACATGTTTTTTATTGTATTTCTTTTACCAAAGTACATTCATAAAAAAGGCCTATTCATAAAATATCCATCCAAATATTTCCATTTTACATGCTACTTTTACTGAAACATCACGGACACAGGGCTTAGTTTTAAAATTTAACTGTCATTAGAGCAAATTCAACGATTGTTTCACTCACGTCATCAGGAAACGTCAACTGAAATAATAATAAAAATGATAACCTGAATTTAACAAACGTCAACACGTTCCATATTCCAATTTACTTTTTAGGCTAATTATACACAATTTAAACCTCTCTCTATTTTAACAACTAAGCATTTTATTAGATCTTATCTGATGTATTTCTAATGTTTGGCACTTTGGCAAATAATAATGACAATGATTATGATCAGAATAAACTTTTGCATCACCTCCCAGAAGCTGGAAAGAAAAGAGACAAAAACATTTTTCACACCTCACTTAGTAACTAATATTTTAGTCTAAATATTTTAGCCTAAATATTTTAGGCTAAAATATTAAACTTTTTGTTTGCTTTTCTTCAGTTCCACGGTGATGTTTAGTAATTTCTGCCAAAGGCTGCAGCATTTTGATTTAATCCATCTGAATGCAGTATTTGAAAGCCATACTCTGATTGGATGGGGAAAAAAACCTGTCTGTGATTGGCTGGTGGACAGTTTTTGAAGTCGCGAGCGCAGAAACAGCCGAGCGAGCGAACAGCTGGTGTTGAGCGTGGATGAGCAGGAGCGCGCGAGCAAAGATGGAACTGAGCTCGAGGACGGTGGGTGGAGAAGAGTTTTTCAGAGTTTAGCGCCAGACCGGTTTTGAGCGTTGAGAGTTTTCTCACTACGCGCTCAAACAGAAGGCACGAATATCGCTACAGAGTTGAGCGGCAGCGCTGTCTTCTTCTGTCTTCTTCTGTCTTCTTCTCTGTCTTCTCACGCCTCCCCTGTGACTCTTTGGCGCCCCCCAGGGGAGGCGCGCCTCACCCATTGAAAACCACTGCACTAGAAGAAAACTCGCTGCCTTGGTAATTCTACGAGTCGCTCCTCCGTAGTTTGACTCCATGTCACACGTACCGCCGTCATGATTCTCTCCACTCCTATGTTTTAGCCTGAGAAGAAGAAGAACTCCCTTTTCTGCACATGCTCAGTGCGCCAGGTTGGGGGAAATCGGCTCGTAGCTCTGCTTCACCAGCAGGAGGCGCTCACCATCACCTCAGGAGGGCCGACTGGATGTCAGACATGTTTGATTTTCATCCGACCGTCTGATTCCTGATGGGGTGGTGGTGAGAGGCTGATCGCCCCTCGTTACGCCCTGGATGCTACAGGACGCACCGTGCAGCTGAAGCTCGGCCCGATCCAAACAATCCTCGCACGACGGAAGAATCGGCCCAGAAAGAGCATAAACATCGTACCGCGTACGCCCGGCTTTAGGCTGCAGCTGAATTCAGGTGTTGAGAATCATCAGGTAAACATGAGCAGCTCGTCTCTGATTGGTTCTGCCTGTGAGCACCGACAGCAAGACGCACCTTCTCTCTGCACAGGTGCGTGGAGACCTCGTGCAGGTGGAGGTAGTCCCTCAGCTCCTTCACCTTCAGCTTCATCAGCTCCGCCCGCTCCAGCAGGTTCCCATAGAAACGCTGACAGGTGTGACAAAGGCGGGGCCGCAGCCCCTGCTGGGCGGAGCAACGGCTGCAGTAGTTCTTCTTACAGTCCACGCACACATGCTGGGAGACAGGGGAGGACAGGTGGAGACAGGGTGAGACAGGGGAGGACAGGTGGAGACAGGGGAGGACAGGTGGAGACAGGTGGAGACAGGGTGAGACAGGGGAGGACAGGTGGAGACAGGTGGAGACAGGGTGAGACAGGGGAGGACAGGTGGAGACAGGTGGAGACAGGGGAGGACAGGTGGAGACAGGTGGAGACAGGTGGAGACAGGGGAGGACAGAAGAGGACAGGTAGGGGCCGGTGGAGACAGTTTTCAACTTGTTCAGTTTGGCAGGACAAACATAAAGTAAACACGTCCCCTAGCTGGACAGGAAGTGTTCAGCTAGGGGACGCTGCTTTTCACAGCTCGTCCTCCAGAAACGCAGCTGACTGCGTTCCTAAGAACTTTCATCACATCTGAACGTCTTTAATGGACTTTAAATCCGTCCGTGTGGTCGGACAGAACCGGCCTCATGGTTCTGGATGTCAGTGGCATCAGTTTGTTCTGTAAAGATGTGGAACGGATCAGCGTTTCTAGAACAGCTCAGCTCCTGATTTCATCTCCAGACCAGAACTCAACATTCACAACTTTGCCTTTTATTAAATAAAGATTTTAGTTTTTGACTCGGCGTCAGCGGTGAATCGCTGTCTAACCGTATTCAGCCAGAACTGAAACCGGGCCTGAGACGGTCCTGGTGCCTGGTTACAGGATCCTGGTGGGAACACGGCGCCACCGTCAGGCCGTCTGAGGCTCCTGCAAACCTGAGGCGCTGACAGCGATGCGCTACGTCTGCCTGAGTGGGCGGAGTTACCTTCCTGGGCGGCGTGCCGAAGGGCCCGCCGCAGGCCTTACAGGTGTGCTCAGGCGGCGACGGCTGGGAGCTGAAGGCCGAGTTGGTGTAGGACTGGTGTCGTCTGTCGGCTCCGCCCGACGGATCCACGTCAGCCGAGTCCATGCAGAGCCAGTTACAGCAGGACGCAAACATGGCGGCTGCAACACAAGGCAAACGGTTAGAGCACCCAGGGTGCTGGAGCAGAAACAAAATGGCCGCCCTGATCTACAGGAGAAACGTCTGCGGATGAAATCAAAGCGTCTAAAAACGAGCTCTGACAGCCGTTCTCCCTCAGCGCAGCCGGAACTCTTCTCTGCATGTTTGATCCGATAGGAAAGTCCTTTATTGTCTCACATTTTATAGCAATGGAAAAAAAGAAACCAGCTAATCTAATCTGAAATTAGTTCTCAAGCAGCAGAGGATGAGCTTTAGCAGAAAAAAATAAAAGTAGAATAAATGCTATTGTAAATATGAGCCCATTCGATGCGATCCTCGATACGTAGCTCAGCTTA
The DNA here is from genome assembly GCA_037039145.1 of Fundulus diaphanus. Lineage (NCBI taxonomy): Eukaryota > Metazoa > Chordata > Actinopteri > Cyprinodontiformes > Fundulidae > Fundulus > Fundulus diaphanus. The sequence goes on along the minus strand of CM073124.1, from coordinate 2,871,304 downwards.
TATATATATATATATATATATATATATATATATATATATATATATATATATACACACACACACACACACACACACACGCACACATCTATAATTTCGACATATACTTATATACAAACACAACTATTTATTTAGAATACTTCAAAATCTATATATGCACATTGATCAAAACATCAATCAAAAGCCAATCTGGCTGCATATCTCTATCAATTCATCTCTATATATTTTTTTACAAGTATATATAAGCTCCATCTATATCTATCTAAATATTTAAAACATGTATACAGGGAACATACACGTTCACTACTTTCTGCCACACACAACATGGCGGTGATGTTGACGTGCAAACCTGCGCCCAATGAGGCGCATATTAAAGGTATACTATGCAACCGGGGTTGATTTTCCAGCGAGGCTCCCCCCAGAGGGCGAAAGTAAAAGTGCACTGTCGTAAAGATGCTCAGCTGTTCTGGTTTCTCCGTCAAGCCAGGCGCGGTTGTTTTGAGCTTAGCAGACAGGCGAACGCAACGAAAAGTGGAAAAAACGGCAGTACAAACAATGACTAACACAGTGAAGGTATGAACATCAAGCTTCCCGCAGCGCTATCTTGGCGAGGCGGCGTCTTGGCGAGGCGGCGGCTTGGCGAGGCGGCCGCCGCGGCCGCCTCGCCAAGCCGCCGCCTCGCCAAGACGCCGCCTCGCCAAGCCGTGGCTGCCGCCGCCTCGCCAGTTTTATTATTATTATTATTATTTTTTTTTTTTTTTTTTTTTATGTTGGCGAGACGCTACCCGCCGCCGCCTCGCCAAGCCGCCGCGGTAGCGTCTCGCCAACATAAAAAAAAAAAATAATAATAATAATAATAATAAAACTCGATATGCTTGCATGTTTATTTGACGTTAACACGCGGTTCTTTGTTGTTGCTTTCGCGCGTGCATATAGTGAATGGCAGGGCAAAAACACATGGAGTTCTCGCCGTAAAGCGAGACTTCTGTGTGTGCGAGCCGAGGGCTCTTGCATTGTAAGTTTACATCAACATATGAGAGGCAGTGTAAACGGGTAATGATCGGATCAGAACCGGTGCAACCATCAGCGTCAGGTAAACGGTTATTGAGCCTCAGGTGAGCATCAGAGATTATGACGTCCAGCAGCAGCTGGGAGGAAGGAGCTGTGGAAACGCTGCTTAGAGCGTCTGGGATGCAGCCGTCTGACAGAACCGGTCCTCCTCCTGAGATGATCCAGCCGCAGATCAGCTGCTGCTCCATCAGACCAGAGAAGAAGGCTGATGCCTCCAGAGGTAAAGAAGGTCTGCAGCAGCGCCCCCTGCAGGCCAGGAGACCTCAGCCTCCTCAGCAGGTAGAGTCTGCTCTGACCCGTCCTGGAAAGACCATCAGGGTTATGGGTCCAGTCCAGTTCATGTTTCTGGTGAACACCCAGGTACTGGGCACATCAGCTCCCTGGACGTTCTCCTGGGTCAGAGAGGTGGTGTCATCCTCCTCTGTGATGAGACCGACTATAGCGGAGCCCTCAGAGAACGTCTGAGGGTAGCAGCCTGGAGCGCTGATGGAGAAGTCTGCAGTGTGGAGGGTGAACAGAACCGGTACCAGCAGGTCAGCCTATCAGAACCACAGCCCCCTGTCCTCACATACTGGGTCGACCGGTCAGGTAATCCAGCATCCTGTGGGACCGGTGGTGGTCCACTCCTGACAACTCTAGTCTGCATGGTGACAGAAGCACTGGAGAAATCAGAGAAGAAGATCTTCACAGCGCTTCCAGGTGAGCCACAGTAGATGATGTCATCATCCACCGCAGGTGAGAGGCTGCAGGTCGACCTGTAGCCGACCCACAAAGACCTCACCGGGGGCCAAACATTGGCCCTTCGCAGCTCATCCCTCCGCTGAGAAACACACAACAGGCCTAAAAAAATGGATTTAAATAGAGAAAGTGGGGCTGAGCAGCTGTGTGAGGAATAAGTTCGGACTTTGGACCTGGTTTTGCTTTAAAAGCTCTCAGGACTCTGACCAGAACCGCACTCGGTAAACATTTAATACTGGGATGTTTACTGCAGCTAAAATACTTTTATGCCTTCAGTTAAGCACATAAAGAGTTAACCTTATGACAACAGTCCCTATTTCCGGATAAAACAACAAATGCTCCTTTAAAAAGACATAAAACTGCTTAGAAGAAGAAGAAGAAGAAGAAGCAGAAGAAGAAGAAGAAGAAGAAGAACAAGTGATTCTGGTGTCATGTTGCAGTTTTCTGAGCAAACTGATGGAATAAAAACATAAAAGCACTCTTGATGGGAATTTACATGAACTATCGTTTCATTAATTTATGTGTTGAAACTGCTGTTGTCATTAAAATTAAAATCAGATCCTTTTTTTAACCACAAACCAACTTTGTTTACAGATGACCTCACGCCAAGCCACAGAGAAAAACTTTTGCTTTTATTTTTTTAAATAGAAACCTAAGATTTTTATTTTAGAGATGAATATAACTTATCGCATCAAAGATAATGCTTGGATAAATCCGGCTTGACATTTAAACGAATTTCATGATTATTTAACAATTATTACATAAACCTCCATCCAAGTGAAAAAACTTCATTTAGTTAAAAGCTATTACAGTTTTATCTTGATTTCAGGTTTTATGCCAGCCGAATGATAAAACGTCCAACTATAATCAGTATTAAATCGGTTTTAGTGTTATAGTTGAGCAAACTTTTCACCGAAGAGATAAAATTGTTTAATCGAGCTTTCTGTGGAGGGAGTCTGGCTGAGGAGTCTGGAAAGTACCCCGCGCTGCTAGCAGGCTAGCCAGGCTAATTATACAAGTTTATAAACACCAAAGAAGAAGAAGAACAGCTCATAACAACTAACCCAGATTATAGTGGCACCGGTTTAAACTAACCTGGTTAACCGTGTGACCCACAGCTGACCGGAAAGAGTTTAACCGAGCCGCTTACCTGTCAGAGATGGGAGAGCCACAGCTAGCACCCAGCCACGGTTAACTTAGCGACGAGTTATGGTTGGTTACCCACTAACTAACCAGCGGCCCGAGTCTCAGGCTGGAAACTGGTTAACAAGACTAGTTAACATGGCGGCAGGAGCTGGCAGGACCAAGTCAAAGTGAAGGCAGCGATAAGAGCAGAACCAGGAAGTTTCTGACCACGTACACGCGCGCGCGCGTGTCTTTGCGTGTGCGCGCGCGCATATCAGAGATGGGAAATAAAGCTAAAACAATAAAACCAGTTTCTAATCTAGAATAAAATCAAAACCCCATCAAGCGTTAATTATAAAGTCCTTTTAACTCTCCCGATGGATCAAAGTGCAGCACAGAATAATATATAACTGCTGTGGCCTGCAAAAGTATTCACACCCGAACTTTTCACGTTACAGCAGGGGTCACCAACATGGGGCCCGCGGGCACCAAGTAGCCCCCGAGGACCACATGTGGGGCCCACAAGCCTGTTCTACAAAGAGCAAAATCCACCAGTGAGCTGCATCTAAAACTTTATTTTATTCCATTACTCCTCCTGTTTATTCACACATGCATTTATATAAATTTAAAAACGACAATGTCTATAACAAAGCATGAAAAATGTGTTTATTTTGCATAAAGTTAAGGTGAGCTCTGACTAGGGCTGGATGATATAGAAGAAGAAACATATTGATAAAACCAAAAATATTGGGCGATATCGATAATTATCAACAAATTAAAAACATATATTTTAAGTGCAGCTCGCCATTTTATGCTGTTGCTTAGAAACCTGTTTTTAGATACAGACACACAAACTCTGAATTCAAAACTCTGAAAAGTTTTCAACCAACTTTTTACCAAAATTACACATGATTTCTTTTTCCTCATACAAATAAAAAACAAAAAAATAGGCATTGTGCAAAAGTATTCAGTCTGTCCATACTTTGACTCACTGAAATTTCTGCCCATTCTTCTCTGCAAAGCAGCTCCAGCTCAGTGAGATCAGATGGAGAGCGTTTGTGAGTTTTCAGATTTGTGAGTTTTCAGATCTTGCCGCAGATTCTCATTGAGTTTAGGTCTGGACTTTGACTAGGCCATTCTAACACATGAATATGTCTTGTTTTAAAGCATTCCTTCGTAGCCCTGGTTTTATGTTCTGGGTCGTTGTCCTGCTGGAAGGTGAACCTCCGCCCCAGTCTCAAGTCTTTTCTTCCCACACTGCCCTGCACTCGGCTCCATCCATCTTCCCTGTCCCTGCTGAAGAGAAGCACCCCCACAGCATGATGCTGCCACCACCATATCAGACGGTGTGTTCAGAGTGATCTGCAGTGTTAGTTCTCCGCCTCGCTTTGCATTTTGGCCAAAACGTTACATTCTGGTCTCGTCTGACCAAAGCTCCTTCTTCCACGTGTTTGTTGTGTCTCCAGCACACAAACTGCAAACGGGACTTCTTATGGTCTTCTTCTTGTCTGTCTTCCGTACGCACATTTGTGCAGAAACACAACTGATAGTTGTCCTGTGGACAGGTTCCTCCACCTGAGCTGTGGATCTCTGCAGTTCCTCCAGAGTCAGCATGGGTGTCTGGGCTTCATCTCTGGTCAGTTCTCTCCTTGTTCTACCTGTAAGTTCAGGTGGACAGCCTCGTGTTGGTAGGTTTACAGCTGTTACTCTTTCCATGTCCAGATGGATTGAATGATGATCTGTGAGATGTTCAAAGCTTAGGAAATCTTTTTATAGCATAAGCTGCTTCAAACTTCTCCACAACTTTAGCCCTGACCTGTCTGCTGTGTTCCTTTGACTCTGACGCTGTTTACTCCTAATTATTCTCTTAACTGTATCTGTACTGAGATCAAATCACACAGAGGTGGACTCTATTCAGGCAATCATCAGGGAACCTCTGAAAGCAACTGGTCGCACGCTGAGAAAAGGGGAATACTTTTGCACACCACACTTTTCAGTATATTTGTAAAAAAAAAAAAAAGTTTTAAATCATGTATGAATTGGTCATATAGTTGGTCTTTCACATAAAATCCCGATAAAATATGTTTGTGTTTGTAATGTGACAATATGTGGAAAAGTTCAAAAGTACTTTTGCAAGCCACTGCATATAAAAAAACTTGAAATAAAGTGCATAACACAGAAGAAAAGACAAAAATATAGAACCGTCTGCAGCTTCAACAAACCATGGTTTTCATGCCATCTGAGGCACCAAGGAAGAAGCTTTCCACAGTGCAGACCTGGCCCTGTATAAGCAGACCAGAACCAAGGAGATCAATCTAGCAAAAATAAAAATTAGTTTCTCCACCAATGACACTTCTTCAGTGTGGAGGAGCCTGGGATCCCCCCCCACCTGGCTGAGGCTTAATTGTCAAATCGTCCAACAACTCTTCATCCCCCTCCTCTCCACCTGAGGTCAAAGAGGGCCTTGAAGCTTAGTCAGTTCATCTGAGTGGCATTAAAGCTATAGCTGGTAATCCTGTTCAGAAACTTTTTGTTCTACTGGGTGAAATGGTCCTTACATCCTGATAGTAGTAAATACATTATGTATTCAGAAAAAGGAGGTTTAAAATTAGAGCTCTGTGGTAGCTGCAGGCCTCTAAAAACTGACCAATCCCTGCCGTTCGGTCCGAAGAGCAGCGATTGGTCAGTTTTGGTCCTGCTCTCACCCCCATAAACTCTAGATGTGATGTTTGCATCGATAAAAGGTGAACTGTCCTCACTTTCTGGGTCAAATGTTTGTGTAAAAAGTGTTTTAAATATTTTTCTGAAGAACCATCGCTGCATTCAAGCCGAGAAGTAAGAGACCAGACTTGCATCTGATAAAAGCAAAAACTAAAGAAAAAAGCTTTTTATCTTAGAAATTACTCTGATTTGTAGGCCGATTGTTTTCCAGGACTTCAAGCAGAACTCTTCACCACATCTCTGACGCTCTCCGTGTTCTTGGGAGCACCTTAGGATCTAAATCTCTTAAAATAATAATTAAGCATCTGTCTGCACCAGCGCCCTCTGCTGGAGGGATGAACAAACATGGAGCTGAAACTTGTTGAGGCCCACAATTTACTCCCGAGGGCTGCAAATGGCCCCCGGGCCACACATTGGACCCCCCCCCCCCCCCCCCCCATGAAATCAAACGCACCCAGGTTGGTGTTGGATGATGATGACACAGTTTTATTGCAGTAAACAGAGTGGGTCAAGAAATGAACAAAAAAAGTTGCAGATTAAGAAAAACTTCCTTTAACCGTCCCGCTAAAGAAAAACCGCTCAGTGAGACTGAAACCGAACCCAGACCCGGTCCTGATCCACGCCGACAACACAGAGCTGGAGAGCCGGTTCATCAAATCAAAGAAGCACACGTTACAGTTGGAGCTACAAACCAAAGATCCAGCTTTATTGGAGAGGAAGAGTTTGGACTTTACAACATTTATCTCCTCGGAAGTCAGCGTCTGATCCACACTGAACCAGACAAAACTTCTAATTTCTTCTTCTGGGTTGGCAACAAGGCGTGCTAGCGCCACCGTCTGGTCGGGAGTCTGTGGCGGCGGCTTTAAACGAGTCAGTGCTGCATTCAAAGACAGGTGGAAGCAGAGTCGGAGAGAGGAGACGCAGCACAGAAAGAGGGGGAGAAAGCAGAGACGCATTTAAACAGGACAGTTCAGAACCGCTTTCTTTCCTCCGTTCAGCAACACATCCAAAACCTCAGAACTCTACAAATCTGATGTCAGATCCACCCGCTCCTCGCTCCTCAGCTGTTCTTCTGGGTTTCTGTTAACCCAGGGAACCGGTTCAGTTCTGCTTCCGGTTTCTGTAGAGAGCGGGTCAGGGTGTCCCAGATCAGCAGAACCCGGTGCAGCTTGGGACCCAGCCCCAGGTTCTGCTGGGCGGGAACGAGGAACCAACCAGAACTGCCGTGTTTTAAACCCAGAAGCCCCATTTCCACTACCCTTGTTAAACCGATCCAGGTCGAGCTCGGTCCGAGCTTGGTTCAGTTAACCAAGCAGAGCTTGGTTCTGACGACCGTTTACACACCACGCTATCTCGGTTCCTTGGTTCCTCGCCTCCTAGTGACGATCTGTGGTACTACTGCTCTCTGGGATTGAAGGCGGGACCAAGCAAATCAAAATGGCGGCACCCGTAACATTCAGGCAGTCATGCTTGGTGATACGTCGTTGTTTGCGGAGAGTCAGGCGAAGACGGCAACTTTTGGTGAATTTACTTGACAGAGTCGGCTTTTGGGACGTGGATAAGACAAACGAACGTCTAATCAGGATTTACAGACGCTGAGGTTCATCACTGCTAAGCAGAATCATCACTGGAAATCATGTGTCACGGTAGGGAAGCTAGTATTTTTATGAATGTCTGAAATGTCAGCGGTCTGCTCATGCGCTCTTTGTTATCTGAGAACCGAGATAAGGAAAAACTGAGCCGAACACACACCTGGAACTGGGCTGCATTTAGCGCGGTCCGGTTGTGTCTGGCTCGGTTCAGTTCAGTTTTGCGTTCCATTTACACTCGATAGTTATCTCGGTTACCGAGCTCAGACTGGTCTCGGCTCGGTTAAAAAAGGGTAGTGTAAACGGGTTCAGAGTCAGCGCAGCTTCTAGAAACAGTTCTTAACGTTCTCAAAGGCAACCTGGGAACCGGACACCAGAGGAACGGTTGCTCCGCTCTTTAATGCATGGGCTGTTTGCCTGGTTCTGGATTTAAACAGGCGCTCAGAGCCTCAGTCCGGTGGCTCAGTCTCTCTAACCTTTGGTTCTGGTCCAGAGTGGGTGCCTAGGCTCTGGACTAGAACCAGAACCTGATCCGTTACTACCTTCTCCACCCACCGCGGCCTCCCTGTCCAGGAAGCAGCGGGAGCGCCGCCGCCTGGTGGAAGCTAGAAACGTTCTTCTGGATCATTTCCAGAGAATTTGCTGCTTCTCTAGCACATTTGGGGATTTTTCTCTGAAAACGGCTCCGAGCCAAACGGACCGCCAGGAAGCAGGGAGGGAACCTCCCAGTTTGGGTTTCAGGCCCAATTAAGACCAGAAACTGTCTGCAGCGTTCAGTGTGGATCGATGGACCAATCAGAGAAGAGCTTTTCAGCAGGCCACGCCTACCAGCAGTCACCATGTGACCTGTGCTGCGTTCGGGTTCACCTTCAGACTCAGGCTTTTCTGCTCTCATTGCTTTGTTTCGTTTTCCAGGAGATCCTGATTTCCCTCCTTCAGCTCAGCGCGCCTGAACGCATCGTTTCACAACAGGGGAGGAAATCCTGCAGACAGTGAAGGCAACGTCTCTCTGTCCTCCACCTGAACAGGTGGGAACAGAAACCAGGGGTGCGTTACTTTTAGATCTCCCTTCAGGCAACTCTGCTGCAGATTGCTGAAGGGGCGGAGCCTGTGGCTTAGGCCCGCCCCTCTCAGGAATAAAAATAAATTAACACTGTGGAGACCTTAAGAAGGAAAACAATCGTCTGTGCCGTGACCGATGAGGTCTAAGGGGCGAGTCTGGCGCAGGTTTGACCTGCTGGAGGCGGGGCTACAGGAGGATGCAGGTATGACGTCACAGGAAGCGGCGGTGAGGTGGCGGGGCAGAAACCCAGAGATTGGACATGCATCGACGAGCTGCTCGCTGTGTGTTTACAGGTTTGTTACTGAACAGGTGAGTGTGTTTCCCATTCATTCCCACTAAGAATAAATATTTGCCTCAAACAGGAAGAGGAGGAGGAGGTCAGCGTCCGCTCGCCGTCCGTCCGTAGGGAAGCTAACTGTGCCGCTTCAATCATCCCAGATTTTTTAACCCAAAGTTTGACCCCCCCCCTCCCTCCCTCCCTCCCCCCTCCCTCCCCCAGCCCTCCTCCCCTCCGGCCCCCAGGAGGCCTTCAGTCTCTTATGGTTTCTCCTTTGAGATCACCTCTTCTCGCGGCTTGGCTCCGCCGAAGATGGCGGAGTTGGGGTTGGCGACCTGGTTGAGCGGTTCGGAGACCGTCCGAGGCTTCAGCTGGAGGCGGGGCCGCTGTGCACGCTCCTCTGCAGACAGACACACACACACAACGTAACGTCAGCATCAGGCCAAACTCACCACAGGTCAGAACTTACACCCCCCCCCCCCCCCCCACATCACGTGGACCGCTGAGCAGAAACGGGGAGCTGTGGGGTTCTGCAGGACCTGCAGGTTAATAAAGACAGACGTTCTGGACAGGTCTGCTCTAAAACATACCGCACCAATCACACTTAATGCGCAGCATCAGAATAAACGACCCGTGTGTGAAAACATGAACGTCAACAAAATCTACCCAACTCCCCAAAAACCTGAAAGTCTCACGGAGAAGCGGCTTTATTTCAGTGAATCAGACCAAGGAGGAGCTCTGGTTCATCACAGTCCCATGACCCGTTTAAACGCGCTTCTGATGGAAAGTACCGCTCAGCTGGGTTCTGTTCTACTCTCAACTGTGTGGAAACGTCCTAAAGACGAGGGGCTGATGGTTAGAGGGGGCGGGGACCAAACGGATCATTTAGGAATAGAAACAGCAGGCGGCGCCACCTTCAGAGGGTTCCCTGAAGTCGGTGGCTCCTCCGCGGGGCGGTCCCTCTCTGAAGCGGCCCATTCCTGCGCCTCCCCGCGGCCTCTCCACGGGACGACTGCTGCCGCCTCGACTCCGGCCCCCCATGTAGTCGTCGTCTTTGAAACCTGCAGACGAGCAGACGGGTGAGTCGGCCGGCAGCCTGAGGAAGATGCTGCGGAGATGAGATGCAAGGGATGATGGGAAACGACAGAGGGCGCTGCGGCGAGCTTCACTGCCAGCTGCTGGACAAATGGAGCAACTGCACGGGTGATGGCTGCTTATCCATCAGCTGCCTCCCTAATTAAAACCAGCCTGCCGTCTGATTGGCTCGCCGCCCAGCTCGCAGCCTTCTGATTGGCCTGAATCATCTGACCCCACCTCCTCCTTGCTGGTCGAAGAAATCTTCTCGCGAGTCCCGTGGTCCACCGCCTCCTCTGGGACCTCCTCGCGAACCTCCTCGCCCTGCAGACAACACGGGAGTTTAACACCGGCAGGAGGGGAAGAGAGGAAGGGGAGGAGAGAGAGGAAGAGGAGGAGAGAGGAAGAAGAGGAAGAGAGGGTGGCGGGTTAGAGGGAAAGAGGAGCAGGAGGAGTCGGCGTCTCCTAGAAGCAGCTAGGACAGCAGTGAGGAGGCGGAGCTTGTTAGTGGGCCGTCAGCCAATCAGAGGAGGCGTTGGCAGGAAGCAGCAGTGAAGCTCTGAACACTGAAGCTGTCAGAGGGAAGGAGGTGAGTGAGGATGGAGGGATGAGAAGATGATGGAGGAAGAGTTCCTCCTCACAATCACAACCAGACAGTTTCGTGTTCCTGCAGCAGATTCAGAACCAGAGCCGTTTTCAGGGATTTGGACCAGCAGTTACTGGCTGCTCACATGCTGCTGCACGCTGCCGGTCAGCTGGCTGAAAACCAGGCTGCAGCACAAACTCAGCTGTTTGGAGATTATCACGGTACTACTGCATGCAGCCGCGGTTTGTTCTGGATTATTAGGTTAAGGTTTCTAAATGCAAACAATACAGAAATATCACCCATTATTATAATGTAATAAATAAACTTGATTAAACGGGATGGTAGACTCATGTTTTTCTGTTTTTTAGCTTGATAAAAACCATTTCATTTCAACATTTTGTGAAGTTTTTAAGCTGTGAGACCCTCATTCAGGTCCTACTTTGGACTTCGGTCACTTTTTTCATTCAGTTTCAGTTTTTGAACCTTCGACCTAAACATTCTGGACTAAAGAAGGAAACTAAAAGAGACGAATACGAGCTGCAGCCTGATTCAAACACCAGAACCAGACGCAGCTAAGAGCCAACTTCTGACCACACACCGGACCCTGATGGACCCCCATCTTTTAAATCTGCAGACCTGTTTCCTCCCGCTGCTCGGCTGCGTCGCTCTAACCAACCCACGTCTGGTTTTGCACCAGGATCAAACTCTGGTTGGGGGCTCGTCCGGGATCTTCAAACTTTATATTAAAGACTTTCACAGTTTTTTTTCTCATACAGGTTCTGATCATATCATTAGAATATCTTGAAAACATTGATTTCTTTCAGTAACTCCGTTCAAAAAGTGAAACTTGTGTATTATATTTATTCATTACACGTAGACTGATATATTTCAAGTGTTTGTTTCTTTTAATTTTGATGATTATAAATGACAACTAATGAAAACACCAAATTCAGTTTCTCAGATAATTAGAATATCATGAAAAGGTCCAAAATTGAAGAGACCTGGTGCCAGACTACAATCAGCTAATTAACTAATTAACACCTGCAGAGGCCTTTAAATGGTCTCAGTCTAGTTCTGTAGGCGACGCCATCATGGAGAAGACTGCTGACTGTTTTGACTCCACGTTTCTGAGGTCCAGTGGGAAGTTTCCACAGTCAGTGATGGTTTAGGTACCATGTCGTCTGCTGGTGTTGGTCCTCTGTGTTTTCTGAGGTCAAAGGTCACCACAGCCGTCTACCAGGAAGTTGTAGAGCCCTTCATGCTCCCTGCTGACCAACTTTACGGAGATGCAGATTTAATTTTCCAGCAGGACGTGGTACCTGCTCACAGCGCCAAAGCTACACCTGTTCTTAAAGGGCCAGCACACTCACCTGACCTTAACCCCATAGAACATCTCTGGGTTATTGTGAAGAGGAAGATGCGATACGCCAGACCTAATGATGCAGAGGAGCTGAAGGCCTCAATCAGAGCAACCTGGGCTCTCATCACACCTGAGCAGACTGATGGACGCCATGCCACTCCGCATGGCTGCAGTAACCCAGGGAGAAGGAGCCCCAGGTAAACACAGAGCTGCACATGCTCAGACTGTTCATACTTTTCAGCTGGCGAACATTTTTGGAAATAATTTTTTTTGTTTTGGTCTAAATAATGACATTTTCTGATATCCTGAACTTGGTGTTTTCATTAGTTGTCAGTTATAATCATCATGATTAAAAGAAATAAACACTTGAAAAACATGAGCATGTGTGTAATGAATATAATACACAAGTTCCACCTTTTGAATGAATTTACTGGAAACAAGAACAACTTCTTCATGATATTCTAGTTATGTGAACCAGCCGGTGGAGGCTAACAGTGACCGGGCCCAGAGTCCTCAGTAGTGTAGCTTTGGACTGAAAAAGTGCCGACGTCTGATCAATGTGAGGCAGATTGACGTTAACTAACGTTGGCTCCATCCGTTTCATTACATGTGACAACAGGCCCTGATCTCCTGCTGCAGTCTGGACTCTGGTTCTGCAAACGTTCCTTCAGCCTCAGACACACCCACCAACAGCTAACAACCTGGTGTTGCTTTGGCGCTCATACCTCTACCTTCGTCTTTCCTGAATCCGAAGCCGCTTCCTCCGCGTTCTTGTCTCCGTCCCTCTGCGATGTCCACCCTCAGGGACCTGTCGCCTAGCAGCTGCAGAGGTCACATGGGAACGTTAGTCCTGCTGGACGCACTGAAGCGCAACACGTCTGCTTTTCTGATCATTTCAACCAAAACCTGCCGCCTGACAGGAACCAGTCTGGGTTCAGCCTCTGGGTGTTAATTAATATCCTTAATATTAAGATCTGCGTTCTCAGCAGATACTTACGGCGCCGTCGTATGTCAAAGCTTCTTTTAGGGATTCCAAATCCTCAAATTCAACATAACAAAAACCTGAAAGAGACAAAAAAAAAACAACAAAAGAAAATCTGATTTAGATATTTACAGAAAAATGTTTCCAGAAAACTAGCAGAAATACTTGTGAATAAAAAGCCCAGCATAATAATAATAATAATAATAATATGAAATTATTTTCTAAATCATCACACAAATGTTTTCTCAATACGTTTCTACAAAAGTATTTTTCAATAGAGAAATATTATGGATAACAACAATAAATTAACGCAATGAATGTATTTAGACTTATTTAATAACGTATTTTATTCAAATGTATGAGGTCAAATATATTTTTAAATATAAAAACTTTGCCTCAATAATATTTTGTAATCTATTTTTTCTGTAGTTATTTTGTTGATGGAGTTCAGTCATTATTAAAATAGAGTAATATTAATATAAGTATGCAGTAATTATATCTTTTAAGTTTTTTTAAGGCATTTATATTGATATAATGTTAGTGTTAGAATTGGAAAAGTTCTGGAGCGGTTCCTGGGCAGCACCGGGTCTTACATCTGGTCCTCCTTATAGTCGGTACCGTCTCCTGCAATCCGAGCGTTCCTCAGCGGGACCACCGACCCGCGGACGCCTGGCAGAACTCTTCCCAGAAGCCAGAGCGGATCCGTCTCTTCAGCCGCCGAGAATTAAGGCAGGTTCTGGAGGTTCTGATTGCTAATTATTATTATAAACCGGGTCGGAACATCTCTGCGTCTATTTTCAAGCAGTTTTTAGAACTTCTATAGCAAACATGTATAAAAATGAAATTGTCGGGATGATTTGACCATTTGCTGCTCAGTTTGTTCCCTGAGAACGTCTAGAGGTTCAGAAACACGATTAAACTGGGTCATGATTGGTACCGTCACCTGAAAATGTCTGAAAGGAGGAGATAAAAAGAAATAAACACGCCCTGCCAGCTCGTCCAGGGGCCTCTGGGAACCCGTTACAACAGGGGTGTCCTAACCTTTCGCTACATGGGCCAAAATCTAAAAAGGGTTTTGCTCATTTGTTGTATTCATCCAGTTTACAAATTATTCTGAATAATTTAATTTGAGTCTAACAACAATAAACTGAACGGTTTTTGTTCTAGCCATATAAGAACCGTATTTGGGTCAGTTGTTCTTTGAAAACACTTGCTGTAATTAGCCAATTTTAATAATTGATTTTAAAGCAGATTTCGGCAGCTAAAAACTAAACGAGTTTAACAAAATTGGTTTAAACTAAACGAAACTAAACTGGTGTGACCTGAACTAAACTCACGTAACTACGTGGAAAAATAAAACTGCTATTTAGGAAACATTTAATAAAGACCCGTTAAGATTAACCCTATAACTCCAAATGTATCATTTTTGATACAAATATTTCTGAGAGCTCTACATCTTCAACAAAGTTGGTATTTTTCCGAAGATACCGTTTACAACAGGGGTGTCCAAACTTTTCGGTACATGGGCCAAAATTGACAAATCAAAGAAACTGGAGGGCCAAAAAATTAACACATTTTTTTTTCAAACCAAAACAAATATGTTAATTTTTCACCTACTCTACAAAATATGATAATTTTAAATAAATAAATTAGTCAGATTTTATTTTGTAGGAGCCAATTTTATGAAACTGATTTTAAAGCAGATTTGAATGCACCAAAGTCTGCATTTGTGTAATTAAATATCATTGGATAGATGTTATTATGAAATTAAAGATTATGTCAAGTGTGTTTATTAACACTTTGTGTTGTACTTAACATTTTCAATTGTAGGATTTTAACTTTTCTGGAATAATTTTGCCCTAATTAAAAACTAAAATCTTCCATCGGCATCAGCCACCTGTGCTGGTGGACCAGTTCTTTCTTAAAATGCTGTGTGTGTGTGTGTGTGGGGGGGGGGGGGGGGGGGGGGGGGGGAGGTGGGGGGGGGGCACATGCCTGGTTAGAGCATCTCAACCTGAAGAAGTTCTGGGAGCCAAGAACACATTAAACCAGGTTAGTTTGCATATTTTCTTAATTCTCTCTCATAGTTCAGACCCAGTCGATCAGGTAGTCGGACCTGGACGTTTTCCAGAACACGGAACAGTGCGACCCGGTCACCTTTGAACTTGTCTGTCTCTTTGTCTCTGACCAATCGCACGCTGCGGAGGCTGAGCTCTTTGAAGATGACGTCGATGTCGCCCTGCACCGTGTTGAAGGGCAGGTTCCCCACGTACGCCGTGAACGGCGGCTCTGTCGGCAGCTCCTTCTGCTTCCGGGGGCCTCCGGCGCCGCCGCCGCCGCCACGGGGTCTGCAAACAGAGACCAGTGTGAGACGGAGGACACATTCTGGACCGGTACGCGGGTCCGACCCGGAACCGGGCTCCGGCTCTTCCTGCTGAATCAGACAAAACATGAAACAGGCTAACTGGACCTGCTGCGGAGGCTGCTGCCTGAAAAACGCCGAGCCCTCGGGTCGGTTCTGGCTGCCGACCTGTTGGTTCTGACAACCGACTCATTTCAGAACCAAACTGTGAAGGCGCCTGAAACCCTGGAAGCAAACCGCAGTCAGCCCAAAAGCTTTATGAGCTCTGATCGGGTCAGGTGGAACTTCACTTCCAGGTTTCAGGAGCAGATTCTGGTTCTTTGGACCAACCGGACCCTTCAGAACAATCCCCACAGACAGGAAATCAGCTCCGATCATCACTTCCATCGTGTTTCACCCGGTTCTTCAGGCTCCAACCCGCCTGCAGGCCGACAGAGACGATCAGAACCAGGCGGGAACTCTGGATCAGGCTGCCAGAACCGCCAGAACCAAGCCCAGAAATTAAAAAAACAGGTTAAGAACTACCCAAGCAGGTCCAGAACGGTTCAGGAACCTCCAGCCGCTAAACCAGACCGGCGCTGATCCAGCAGAACCAGACTTTATTTCAGCGCTTCCTGTCCGGTCCGCGGCTCTGCAGAGCGGCACCAGAACCGGCTCGGATCAGGCTGCGGCCTAATATAAACGATGCGACGCTAAATAACACAAAGCTACATGTTTTAAAGCCAAGCGTTTAAATTTATAGCATAAAAACACTCCAAGGGTAAAATAGAGTCTGCATAGAAACGAATGAACAGGACGACGGTGTAAATAAAATAAAACCGGCATTCAGGTCCAGACAAGCAAGGAGCCTCTTCCTGCTTTAATCAGCACAGGTTCCCAGAACCTCAGGTTCTGAGAACAGGAACCAGGGACCGTAACTCTGGGTCGGCCCTGAGGGACGCAGCAGAACCCCGTCCAGCTGGACCCTTCTGAGCCGCTCCTCACCCAGCGGCGCCAATTAACCGGACCTTTAACGGGGTTCTATTCTGCCGAGGACTATTTCCTGCTGCTTAACTCCTCGTCTGATTGGCTGGTGGTGCAGCAGCAGAGACACGCAGGTCGCCTGTGAAGGACGGCGGTCCTCCAGACGCCAACGTCTCAGAGTCCGGAAGCTTTGAGCTCCTCAGGAACTGCTGGTGCGGTTAAGAGAAGAGTGAAAAGCATCATGTGTGCATGTTGTCTGACAATAAACCCTCCTGACTGGACTCCTGGGGTCCAAAGCGTTGCTAGGTATAGAAATATGACCTAAATACAAATTTTATTGCACTCTGATGTCCTGTAAAAGTTGCTTAGGTCCAGTAAAGCGCTGGTGTTCTGACAGGAAGTCCATCATGACGTTTAAAATCAGACCAACTATCATCTCTGAGTGGAATGTCCTGCCCTGGCAGATTTATGGCTTTATTATCTATTATTGCAGAGACGAAGCGGGTCTTAAACAGCAGTTTGCTGTAATAGCCCAGATATTAATGCACAACATGATTTATATTTTTATTGCAGTAAAATAACTAAGGCACCTCCCCGGCTGTGTGCCGGTGTTTTACTCCCACTAGAGCTGCTCAGGTAATATTTCTGTGACACAGATCATTTTCATTGAATTTGGGGGAAACTGAATGAATAAATGTGATTTTGTTTATTTTAAACTGCAGTACCGGCTTCACGGATCTCGTAATCGGGCTGAATGGAGACTCTGTGGACGGGACCAACAGGCTCCATCCTGCGGAAAACAGGCAGAAACCAGCAGCCCGGCTGTCCGAACCGGACCGCGGTTCCGATCCGCTCGCACGCTGGAAGCCGCGGACGTCTCTGCGGACGCATGATGCAGCCATGCGGGCAGCCTGCAGCTGCAGCCCGGCTCCACCTCAGCCTCCACCTGCCGCGCCACCGGCGCTGCACCCCGACCGCTGCTACAGGTCCAACCCAGAACAGGAGGTTCTGGCCGGCCAGCGGTTCACCACATCGCTGCATTTTTCAAGCAGTTAGCTCCAGTTAGATCCCCGGTGTTTCCCGGCCGCGCTCGCCGGCCTCCCACACCCCAGCGCGGCCTGGTCGCAGAGCAGCAGAGGCTCCAAGAGCTCAGAGGGGACAGTGGACGGAACCGGCCCGGTCCGGGAGTGCGGCCGGGGTCCGGACCCCGGATCCAGAGGGGGCCGGTCCGGTCCGGCTGCGCGATTGTGTTTCGGAGCGGGGACTCACCCTCTACCGCCGCCGAAGCTGCCGTAGGCCCGATCATCGTAGTCCGCCATTACTGCTGCTGTGTCGGAGAGGAAGGTCCTTCACGTTACAGCCGAGCGGGTAGAGCTGCCCGCTCAGCGCCTGACTGGAAACGGCGACGGCAGCTAAAAACTAAACGAGTTTAACAAAATTGGTTTAAACTAAACGAAACTGAACTGGTGTGACCTGAACTAAACTCACGAAACTACGTGGAAAACTAAAACTGCTATTTAGGAAACATTTAATAAAGACCCGTTAAGATTAACCCTATAACTCCAAATGTATAATTTTTGATACAAATATTTCTGAGAGCTCTACATCTCAATCAAATCAATCCAATTTTATTTGATTGATTCAACTTCAACAAAGTCGGTATTTTTCCGAAGATACCCAGGGGTGTCCAAACTTTTCGGTACATGGGCCAAAATTGACAAATCAAAGAAACTCGAGGGGCAAAAATGTAACAATTTTTTTAAACCAAAACTAATATGTTAATTTTTCACCTACTCTACAAAATATGATAAT
This sequence comes from Fundulus diaphanus, assembly GCA_037039145.1. NCBI lineage: Eukaryota > Metazoa > Chordata > Actinopteri > Cyprinodontiformes > Fundulidae > Fundulus > Fundulus diaphanus. Next base: position 2,853,584 of record CM073124.1, on the reverse strand, counting down.
TTTAAATAAATAAATGAGTCAGATTTTTTTTGTAGGAAATGAATGTGTAAATGATTGTAGATCCAAAATTTAAAAAGGGTATTGCTCATTCGTTGTATTCATCCAGTTTGCAAATTATTCTGAATAATTTAATTTTGGTCAGTTGTTCTTTGAAAACACTTGCTGTAATTAGCCAATTTTAATAATTTAATTTAAGATTTTTAATGCACCAAAGTCTGCATTTGTATAATTACATATCATTGGATAGATGTTACTATGAAATCAATGACAACGTCAAAAGTGTGTTTATTAAAAGATGAATACTTTGTGTTGTACTTAACACTTTCAATTATAGGATCTTAACTTTTCTGTAATAATTTTGCCCTAATTAAAAACTAAAATCTTCCATCTGCATCAGCCACCTGTGCTGGTGGTCCAGTTCTTTATTCAAATGCAGTTGGGGGGGGGGGGGGGGCACATAAAATCAGTACAGGGGCCACAAATGGCCCCCGGGCTGCACTTGACATGCCTGGTTTACAACAAACTCATTTTTTTTACAACCAATATAAAAATGCAGACATGAGGAAATTATTTTTTTTGGTCTAACGTATCAATTACAATACAAAGAAAATTTAAAAGCCTGCCATTTGATATAATTGGTTGCACTTCTAAAAGTTTTTTAAAAATTTGAGGTTTCCTCACAATTAACTGGATCAATCTAGTTCTTATCCACTTACTTATGGAAATATTTACTGGGTTTTTGTCTCCATTGTTTTTTATCTGTGGCTTTTGTTTTTTCTTTTATTGGTTCAGGTTTATTATTCAACTTATTGTTTTGTGTTATAACATGGATGTCCATATATTGTGTTCATTGTTGTTAAAATCAGAAATAAATCATAAACAAATTACCTGAATCAGGCTTTAAAGGGTTAAGACCTCTTTCACAAGTGACCACCAGGACAAGAAAGGCAGCAGCTTACATTAAAGTGGACAAGACAGATCAAAGAACAAAATAAGTGTTAAAATATAGACATTGCAAGCAATTTGACAATTGCAGTATCGCTACAGTAACAATATAGAATATGAAATGACGATAAAGATGAATTCCAAAAAAAGTAAAAAACAAAGCAACTGGACTTGTTTTTCGTAGTTGAAGATGTTTCGCTTCCTCTCCAGGAAGCTTTCTCAATTCAAAAAGTCTGGAGTCATGTGGAGTAACCAGCTTTATACTACTGCCAAACAAAGGCCTTGTAATGGCTTAGATAACATGCAGATTCAACAGAAACAGGTCCACCCCTTAGTGATGGGCGGTCGTTAAAGTCATTAAGCCAGCAGATTGAACCGAAACTGGTCCACTCCGGAGTGGACCAGTTTCCATGACCTTGACCTGGATGACTGAGAATCTTCACCACAATAAAGATGAATATAATATTTATTCTGAAAAAAAATATAACGGCGGTGCTATTCTAAGGGTTTCCATTATTTGTTTCTTGAGATAAAACACGAGGCTTTCAGTGAAACCAGCTCAGTTTAGTTCAGACTGGAACTGTCCACACTGGTTTCCCTGAAAGCCTTCTGCTCTGCTCTCTAAGTAAATCAAATAAAGTTTATCAAATCAAGTAAAAAAAAAAACAATAATGAAAGAACTTAAAAGTAGATTTAGTAAAAGGTAAAGAAAACCATAAAGTCAACTAAAAATAAAGTGAAACACCTGCAGACGGATGTAATTGTTTAAAATTATTTACTGTGCTGAATCCAAACGGTCAGCAAAGTTAAAGTGAAAAAGACTGGTTTGATGTTAAGGCGTCTCACTCTGAGAGCATTGAACCTCTTTGCTGCTACAGTTCCACTTGAAGATCAGGGCACTTCATCGATGCCTGGAAGTAGGAAGACTCCCAGGAATCCTCTTGGCTCCTCCTTGGACTGCCCTCGTTTCCACAGCCCTCCATTGCTCAGGTTTCTTCCTGTCGTCTGCTGCAGCTGCTTTCCCACTTTGAGGGTCAAGCACTCAGATAACCAGTAGAGACGTTCCACTACATCTCAATTTTCTCATTGAGCTCTGGTATTTTTTCATCTTCTGCTGTTCTTGTCTCCCACCTGGACTGTGACCTCCAGCCCACAGCGATCCCTCCACCCTCTTGCCGCCAGTTATGGCCTTCGGTGTGTGCTCTGCTTACCTCTGAGGGTTTTTTGCTGGATAGTTTTATGAAGATTTTTGCAGTTCTTGTCAGATGTGGTAGACTCTTGCCCCTGTGTATTGGGTCTTCAGATGTATTATGAATCATGAGAACTGAAATGTCCTGAATAAAACTAGTCTAAAACACAAAAATCATTGGTTTCTTTATTGGAACAAATATAATTATACATATAATTAACATGCTAACATGCTGTAATGATTACATCTCTTTTTTAAAACAAGCATTAATAACTATGATTACCTCCTGAGAATAAAAAGGTAATAGATTTATTTCTTTAACATTCAGAAGTTTGCAGAATATATTGACTTTCAGTAATAATCTCCTTAGTAGCAACATTTAGTGTTTTAATGAGTAAAGCTGTAAATCTTTCAAAAAATCAGGTCAGCTGTAAGAAGGAATGGAGGAAATGTAGTTCACATGCAGATGCAGACCAGTTTCATTCATTGTTAGTTTAATTGATGGGAACAAGTGTTTAGCATCAAAGAATGACCAATACCTGAATATTCATAGCCTAAAATAGCTCCAAATGAAACTAAATCCATGAAACATGTGATGGGATGTAAGGGTTTAATTTGCATAAAGCTAATGTGTCTAGAACGACACCACCAGGCAGACGCTCTGCCATCAGGAGTAAAGTCATAGCATCACCAGACTCTATTAAACCACCAATAATCTTCCTGGTGTTTGAACCAATTAGTGCTAGAGGACATGCAAACAGAGAAGAAACATTTAAGGCAGGATCTTTGACCCCCCCCCCCCCAGACTGATGGTGAACGGTGTATAAAAGGTCACATGATTGATGATTATGCGCCTTTTCATTTCATTTTCATCGGTCTGTCTGGGCTGAGAGTCACTGTATTTTAAATTTAAAGGTGATAAGACTGTAAATTGTCAACATTAACATTATAACCTTGAGTTTTTTATTTAGAAGTTAATGACTCATGTGACTGAAAACTGAGGGGAAATTAAAACAAAAGCATCAATCTCAGCAGTTTTAATGCAATAACAGAAGCATCTCAAATATTAAGGCCAAAATATCCTAAAATACTATAAACATGTTTGAACAGGCCTTAGTTCAGTCCATCAGCAGAATAAAAGACTCAGAACCGCTTTAATGCGATTCTACAGAAGCACATTTTTATCTTCAGTGCTTCTAGCTCCCCTCTGCTTGAGGTAGTTCTAGTCTTAAGAAGCCTTCAGCTTTTCTTGGTAGCTCAGCTTTCTGAGGAGAATTACCCAGAAATCTTTGGGCTGTGCAACAAACAGCACCTCGTCGGTCTTTAGGTCCAGATGTAGAAGGTCGTGGATAGTCTCAGAAGACAAGAGTGGAACTTTTGCACCGGCACAGAGTTCTAGACATGTTAGGAAGCTGGATAATCTTAAATAAGTCCAGAAAACACCCAGAAGATCTCCTCTTCTACAGGTTGAAGGACTTCCATGACAACCGGTCTCATGACGGTCGGTTCTGACGCAGTGGGGCTGCAGGTCAGCAGCTGCTGGTTGGATCCGTTCCTCCTGGATCCTCCTTCAGGTCTAGTGGTGGGGAGTCCCGCCGTGGTTGTGGGACTCTGGATCCGTGCTGATGCAGGTCCTTATCGCTCAGAATCAAGGTTCTCCCCAAAGACTGGAAGAACACAAAGAACCAAAACATTCCTGTCAAACACGCAGTGGCAAAGTCCAACTGAAAGGGACTCAAGCTCAAACAAAGCTGAGCAACCATGAAGTGTTGGACCTGATTCTCAGCCAGCGCCTCTTTAGCCATGTAGTGCTCCCGTTTCATCTTCATCTCCACCTCTTCAGGAATGTCAGGAACCATCAAGTCGATCAGTCGGCCGACGAAGAAGACCACGTGCTGAGGTAGAAAGACACCAAACGCACAACGTTCTTCCACAAACCCCCGACAGATCCCTCAGACTACGAGGAGCTTCTTCAGTGAAGGTAAACGACATCAGCAGATGTGAGAGACACTGACCTCGAAGATGATGATGAAGCTGAGCCGTATAGCGAGGAGGTGGAAGTACTCAGGGAGGTAGTCTCCTTTTTCATCCCTGAAACCTCGATACCTGCAGGACACAATAGATGGATGGATGGAGGGATAGAGGGAGAGAAGGAAGGATAGATGGAGGGATGGATGGTGGGAGAGAAGGA